>JAWZYV010014572.1:0-623434 GCA_038373885.1 Cheiracanthium punctorium | reverse complement strand
GGAAAGAAGAAATCAAAAAGATAACAAAAATTAGAAAGATAATTTTACATACCAGACCTTGAGCACATGGAAATTTTATTTGAACAGTTGATATGTGTTGCCAATGCTAAGAATTGTAAAAAGTGAAAAATGGTGTTGCCACTAAATAAAAGTGTAAAAGTGGAAAGAAGAAAGTATAGGAGTTGCCAAATACTAAAAGGTAATAGTATTAAATTTTAAGAATATCCAGGTATATTAATATAATAAATATATATTGAATAATAATAAATTTAAAAGATTGAATAAAATAAATATTATAGCAAAATTAAATATAACATATTGTTTAAAAAATATAATGATTATTATTATTGACAAAGTATGTATAATAAGTTATTGTATGACAGAAGATTAATCTAGTAAATAAGAAAAAATAATGTTCAGGACAGAATAATCACAATATAGGAACCCCCCCCCCCTTTTTTTTTATTTTTTTAAATTCCTCCAGATATATATATGCATGCATAAACACATCCAAATTGTTTTTAAACATATTACTTTTTTTTTATATAAGAGAAAAACTTCCTCCGCCCGACCCAACCATCCAATTACAACCTTAAAACCATATATATACACACATACACACACACGCGTACATTATATGTGAGGCCCGAGCCCCCCCAATAATTCTGGAAACTTTACGCCTATGTTCGAAACCCGTGTTAATGAATTTAGATTAGCTTAGAAATAGTATTCGTAAATACAGTGATTTTTTTTTCTTTTTTAAAGCAGACCGCTGTTTTTTTTTTTTTTTTTTTTTTTTTTTAAAAGCAGAACACTGGTTAATGATGATTTCAGAACCTGTGGATACTATAAACCAGACTGATACAGGGTGTCCCAAAAAGGTGGTAACGGGTTTTAATTCGTTATCTATTAAGTGAACAGCGTAAATTGAGAAAAGTGTTCAAAATGAGGTCGGAAGTAAGACTCCGTTAAAAAAATTCCTCTCGTTAATTTTCAACAAGTTACATTTTCTACATTTTTATATGACCCCCGTACAAAAGCATTCCCATGCACTAATAAGGTGATGTACAAAATTTGGGAATTATATTTTTAAAAATTACATTTTAAGATAACCCCTCATCCTAGGATGATCGCCCTACCTTAGCGTTGCCATCACAACACAAACAAACAAACTGAAACTGACATGAAATAAGACTTCAGAGAGTTCAAAAGTTGAAAAAAGAAGGGATATGTAAAAATCCGTCTTTGGGGCCATTTTCTGCATCCTGCAGTCTGAATCATGGTAAATTCTGCAAACGCAGAACATGAAAATTGTTATTGTTGCTTTGAAACCCTCTGGCCAACTGCAGAGCGGGATCAGATCCTTTATATAAAACGAAAATGGCCTTAATAGGGCAGCTTTCTTTTTGCTGATCCCCAGTGAGGGGAATACCGACTTTTCCCGGGTCTCCCTCCTAAATTTTGAACCAATTTCAGATGACAGCTGGATGACCTAAGAGCTGGATTGGTACCCCAAAGAGAGATACGTATTGAACATGGAAAACATTGAAGTCATAACACATTTTTCGTGCATTAATTCCCTACAGTGTACACGGTTTACATCAGCCTCCGTCGAGAAAGGAGTTTACCCTTCTAGGCACTGGCCAAGCAGGTGCTGCTTCCCTTTCGGAGTTCCAATGGGAACCGAGCTTAATCAACTGTTCTACTGCCGGACACATGAAAAATTTCTTTCACCTAATGTTTTGCTGTCTTTGTGGGTGCATTGGGAAAATTTTTCGAGATACCGATGTGTTGGGGAAAACGTAGGGGTCTATTCAGAAAAAAACGTTTTCTAGGGAGTTGAAGTAATATAAAGGTTGGAAATCCCTGATACAGAAATTATGTAAAAAAACATATGAAGCAGGCTTACTCTGCATTTCCTATTTGTGTAAATTAAGTTCTAAAAATTTTCTTTTTTCCTCCTAGAAGCTGCTCATAAAATAAGATGTTTGAAGATTCTGCAGCAAAACTCAAAGAAAATACTTCTTTTGTAAATTATGTGTATGATATATTTTGTGTAGAATAATTTCAATAAAAATTTTTGGAATTTACTTTATTTTAAAAATTATTATAGCGATCTTATGTCTTATGGTCTATTTAAAAAAAAAAAAAAACCTATTTTTCAAAACTGTAAGCTAGCTCCATAGGTTCCAGTGGTCAATAATCTTTTTTAAATTGTAAGCTAATTCAAGAAACTTCGGAAAGTCGATTTCCTATCACAAAAAAAGTCCTAATGTGAACTACACAATTTTCGTGTATGGCTGTTAAACTTTACGCATTCTTGATGCACTCTATTTAAATATATTGGAAACTGAAATGCGATACTTCAGTATCTCGTTAAGCGTAAGAGATATCACCAGGATGAGATTTCAGCATTGAAAACTTATTCTTGGCTGAAAAATTGGCATTTTTCTTTTGTTCGTCAGCTTGGCGACAAACGGCGAGATTTTAAGCATGAACCAAATAGTGACCCTAGCCAGTGGATTGTAATCAAAAATGAAAGTGCAGAACCAAATGTTACGGCAGTCTTAAATACAAAATTTCAATATTCTATGGCTAACAGTTTTTATTTTTTTCGAGATACGTACTTATTTTTAGTGCCAAAATTTGTAATATTGCCCCTAAATTTACCAAGCTTGGGGACAGTTGGCAATATTTCGGGCATGAGCTAAACAGAGATAGTTCAGGGAATTATAATGTGAAAGGCATGTCCATAGACTTTAATGCACCGAAATTCTTTCATATAACTCTGTATATAAACTATTCATTTGAAATTTCTTTGGCTATTCCTCTTTGAGTTAATCGAATTACACAAAAATATACGTACATAAATACATGCATACGAGCAGACGTCCCTCAAATTTAATCAAACTAGATCGAAAATGCAGCATGCGTACCTACAGACATTACCAAAATACTAGTTAAAGCGAGTTCTGGGATTAACCCTTTGAGGCGTAACCCTTTCCCAATGCTGAAAAAAGGGCAGCCGTTGCCATCGCTCGACTTCACTACCAGCAAGATTGCGGACGATCGAAACGTTCATCGCGTGCGACAGATCTAGAGACCATTTTTTGACGCAGCTGGCTGTGCGCGCGCACAGCCAGCGCGCGTTTCGATCGTCCGCCATCTTGCTGGTAGTTAAGTCGAGCGATGGCAACGGCTGCCCTTTTTCAGCATTGGGCAATCTATCCAGCTGCTTTCGCATTCTTCTATTTTTCAGCAGATGTCAGTGCTGTTAAAAATAATCCTGACGATTTTTTTACGGGAAATGACGTGCTAAAAAGTAAAGGATTCTCGTGGAGCTCTGTCACCCGCAACTATTTTTATAGAAATCCAATCTATTCTTTGTGACTGGCAACAGTCAAAACGTCAAAGTTTGGTGTTCCCAGAGCGGGAACACTGCGCGTTAAAGGGTTAAGACCAATTATCTACAAGGGGGATCTAGGCCTGTAGATGGGGTGCCCTCCATTGGGGTCTTTCTAAGGTGTTCTAACCAGTATTTATGCTAAATTTCAGTGGAAAACACGGAAAACTCCGAACGGTTAGGTCGGCGGATGCGACCTGGTTTTGAACCAGACACCTTCCGTCTTCTAGTTCAGAGCGCTATGCGCTCGGACTAGTTAAAACAAATCGAACATGTAACATTCGTATATAACGTCATACGTAGATGGAGTATACGACTACAGTACGTTAACGTATAGTATAGTTACGTATATAGTACGACTATATACGTAAATAAATGGAGTATACGACGCACCAACATGCATGAATATGCGCCGCTTAGTAAAAGTGTATTTCTTCTATACTGTATTGCTTCTGCACTGCATTATCATATAAGAAAAATGCGATTACAGATACATTTCAAAGATTAAAGAAATCTGTAAAACACTTGTGAATGTTATCATTCGAATTGCATCGTAGAGACGGAAAGGGTTAAATGCATGTCAACATCACATAAGAATTTATCGAAAAGTGATACTCACCCTGGTGTTTGGCCAACCTCACGCATAAAGTGAACAGGCCAGTTCCTAAATCCGTGTCCAACCCGATGAAAACTCATCGGTTAGACTACTTCGGACGTTTCCACGTCCAAGGGGACATGAACTGCGTGTATCCGAGCAGTTTCACAGTGGACGGCCCGATTCCTTCTCATCGGCTCAAGGCTAGGTGGCCGGTGAAGGCCCGAGCAAAATTGCTAGTAGGGATGTGTCTCATTTTACCGTGCTGTACGAGTCTCTTTTAACGTGTTACACGAAAACGATCACAATTTTTTAGCCGTGTTCTACGAATTCGTGTTTTAGACCCATGTTATGAAGGGGTCTACTGTAAATTGTTAAAAATAAAACATGATATTAGTTATTTATTATGGCAAGTTGACAGTGAGAGCAACGTCAGTTTTATGTAATAAGTGTGATACTGCATTAAGAGTTTAGTAAGGGTGACAAACTTTATCGCAGAAGTTACGTCACAAATGTTTTCATTTGAAATGTGACTTGATTTTCACGAAAACTGTGTGCAATTTTGACTTCAAACGTTCGTGGTGCAACTATTATTTTATGTAATGTTTTGTTAATTTAGGTGAAATTCAATAAAGCCATCTGCAAAATAACTGCTCTAATGTATTTTCCACACTTTAGGAAATGCAAGATAAAATAAAATAGTTGTCAACATCATGTAATTTATTCATATGGAATTTATTAAATGCTATAATTAAGCCTAAAAAACAAAATTATATGATGTAGAAATCAGGCATTTTTCGAAAGAAAGAAGTTTCAGCTGGATACCGTAAAGATCTTCTTTTTTCATCGCCAGTGACACTGACGAAGTTTTTGTGTCATCAGGTTGCAATCATCTCAGATTTGCACTCATGACGTCAACTTTTAGTCACGATTCAAGTATTTTTTACGCATTTTGAGATTCCGCATTACTGGGTTTAATTCGAATTAAATGTTTAAGGAAAATATTCGTTTCCCACCGTGCGGAGAACGGGTAAGCAGCTAGTCTATACTATTAAAATCTGTGCGCGTCTGTCTGTCTGTCTGTCTGTGTGTAGCATCATCTCCTCCGAAACCGCTGGGAGTTGAGTTTCAATCGAGGTGTCCGCTTATTCGAAAAATTCCGAGGAAGGTCTTCCGCTAATTTAAATTTCGAAATTCGAATTAGGTTAGGAGATATTGATAAAAACCCCGTCAAAAACGCTAATTTTGCTCTTCGCAACTCCGCGATTGTAACCCCTGTAGTGAAAATGTGAGAAATAAGCATCGAGGTTGCCAATGTTTGGCGAATTTATTAAATGATTTACACTCTTGCATTAAAAATAAAGGAATAATACTTTTTTTCTGTTTCGAATATTTGCTAGGTTATTTTTTAATTAAAATATCGTCTGCGTGGGAAATCAGAGCAGGAATTCAATATTTTTTATACGCAAAAGAAAAAGGATTTGCAAATTTCAGAGACTAAAGTGTATAACCTTATAATTTGGCGAAAAAAAATGGCTTATATGGCGATTTTGAGAAAGTGGATTCTAGTGGTTTGCACAATTTTAGGCTTGGCGCAATTTACTGAGAGCGTAAAGAAATAGTATTTTTAAAAACAAGTGTAGGTTTTACTAGGATTTAGCCTGAAATTTTAATTTTCTGTTCAGAAATAATGCATTTATTAAGGCGATTTTAAATGATTTTCATCAAGTTAAATAAATTGTTAGAGAAACCCCGCCAAATTTCAGAAAATTAAACTTTTTCATTTGTATTGCTAATTCTATGCCCCGATTGATATGAGTTGGTGTTACGAGCGAATGAATAGATAATATTTTTTAATCCCGCCAAACAAGGTGTAATAAAATAGAAAGTCTATAAATACGAATGCTGTTTGAGATGAATGAGAATATTTTTTAAACCCAGTTAGACTAGCTGGTAATGCCTTTAAATTATTGCATTTATTGTCAAGTTTAATGTGTGATTCATTTTGGCTATTTGCCATCGACTGCCGACGTTAATTACGCCAAAATGGCAGTTCTAGCAAAGTAAACAGAAATAAATCATTTCATACGCTGTTTTTAACACTGCTACAGTTTCCGTAGCAACGGAATCCATTGTTGCCACTTAAGTTGTTCAATTTAATAATTAAGTGAAACCACTCATTTCTACATCTCTTAAGACCCAAAAAAGTGAAAACGCATTAAATATGAAACAAATAGAATTTTAACATATTTGCGCATTAAAAATAATCGAAGTTTTTTCAGGCAATTCTGCATATTTTTCATTTTATTTCCTTCGCGTGTGACGTCATTTTCACGTCATTGTCTTCTGTTTTGCTGTCAGATTATCCGGAGAAGCACATTACACGCTAACGTATGTGCTGCTTCGGCGGACATAAGGAAGCAATTTGTCGGGTGCGTATTTGCCTAACCCCTCTGTGTGTCTAAATGTAATCAATGAAACTTTGTAGGCGTTTTTTTTTTTAAACTAGAAAAAAGCAGATTAACGTCGTTAACGTGGAAGAAGCGATATGGAAAACTATTTAATTGGTAGCCGTAATGCGAAATGATAATCGATTATTCACATGCGCAAAGCAATAAAATTTCAAAAGTATGAAAAGTCAGGAATATGAAATGAAAATCCAAAATAAATCAACAGAGACTATAGAATAAGCATCGTGTACGAGAATGATATTGCAATCATGTACATAACAAAGGCGCTTGCAAGGAATACAAAATATAATATGAAATTAATTGCTCTTTCTTCCCATGGCGTTTGTGGAATCTTTCCGAATAACGGGATCCAATGTGCTTAGAATATTTCATATAAATTACTTATATGTTAAAGTTCTATTTATTTTTTCATATATATTCCAGTTACTCCAGTTACAAGACCTAGAGCTCTAGAAACGATTTCAGATTTTGTTTAATATTGAATTTGACACTATGCAATTAATCTATGTTAAAAATAAAATATGAAATTAGTTATTTATTTAGTGTGAATTGGCAGTGAGATCAACGTTAGTTTTATGTAACAAGTGTGCTACTGTATTAAGAGTTCAGTAAGGGTAATAAGCTTTTCCGCTTAAGTTACGTCACAAATTTTTTCATTTACGAAAGCGACAAGATCTTCACGGAAACAGGATGCATTTTGGTTTCTGAACGTACAATGTGCATCGATTGTTTCGTGTAGGTTTTTTAAATTTGGGTAAAATTTAATAAAGTCATCTGCAACATAACTGTGCTAATGCATTGTCCACGCTTTACGAAATGCAAGATAAGATAAAATAGTATTCAACATCATGTAATGTTATTCATATGGTATGTATGAATGCTATAAATTAAACCTAAAAAAGAGAATTATATGATGTAGAAATAAGGCATTTTTCGAAAGAGAAACGTTTCGTCTGCATACCGTAAAGTTCTTACTTTTCTGATCGCCAGTGACAATGACGTAGTTTTTGTGTCATCATGTTGCAATCGTCTCAAATTTCCACTCATGGAGTCAGCTTTTCGTCAGAATTCCAGCAATTTTTCACTATTAGAGATTCCTATCACTGGGTTTAATTCGAATTATATTGTGTAAGGAAAATATTCGTCTCCTACCGTGCGGAGAACGGGTAAGCAGCTAGTCTATACTATTAAAATCTGTGCGCGTCTGTCGTGTGTGTGTGTGTGTGTGTGTGTGTGTGTGTAGCATCATCTCCTCCTAAACGGCTGGGAGTTGAGTTTCGACCGAGGTATCCACGAATTCGGAAAATTTCGAGAAAGAACCTCCGCTAATTTAAATTTCGAAATTCGAATTATTTTAAGAGATATTGATAAAAAAACCCCGTCAAAAACGCTAATTTTTGCTCTTCGCAATTCCGCGATTGTAACCCTTGTAGTGAAAATGTGAGAAAAAAGCATCGAGGTTGCCATGTTTGGCTATTTTATTAAATTATTTAGACTCCTGTAGTAAAAATAAAAGAATAATGATTTTTTTTCTGTTTAGATTATTTACAAAGTTATTTTTTAATTGAAGTATTGCGTGCATTTGAAATCAGAGCAGGAATTCAATGCTTTTTATGTGTAAAAGAATAAGGTATTGGGAGATTTCCGAGACTAATATGTATATTTTTTAGTTTGGCGAAAAAAAAATGGCTGATTTGGTGATTTTGAGAAAGTAGTAGATTCTACCGATTTGCACAGTTTTGGGCTTGGCGCAATTTACTGCGAGCAAACCGAAATAGGTTTAGGTTTGTGTGTGTAGGTTTTATTAAAATACGGCGTTAAACTTTAATTTTCCATGCAGAAATAGTGCAATTATTAAGGCGATTTTAAGCAATCGATCTTCGGAATTTTCCCCAAATTAAGTAAATTGATTTACCTTGAGGGAATGCCGCCAAATTTCAAAAGAAATGAAATTCTCGCATTCGGTAAATTGGAATAAATAAAACACGTTATAGTAATTTAAAATACTGCTATGCTACTTTTCAAATAGATTCCTGCATTAATTTTTGGCGATGGAACCATACACAAATAACTATTTCCTATTTTGATTGCTGTTAAATCAGTGCTTAGAATCATTCTCTGAAAAAAAAAGAAAAAAAAATCTCGCAAAATGGCATACGCAGATTCCTTCTTTAGTACCTTTCTTAGAAAAGTTGGCGATAAATATTCAAATGTAGTGTAACTCCGTGTTTAATAGCGTGTGTTTTTTGCGTTTCTATTTCTAATTCTATGGCACGATTGAGATGAGCCAATGTTACGAGCGGATGGATAGATAATTTTTTTTTAATCCCGCCAAACAGAGTATAGTAAAATAGGAATTCTGTATAAATACGAAAGTCTTTGGAGATGAACGAGAATGCCTATAAATATTGCATTTACTGTGAAGTTAAATTTAGGATACATTTTGGCTATTTGCCATCGACTATAAGCGCTAATTACGCCAATATGGCAGTTCTAGCAAGCATAAATAAATTTCATTTCATGTTCTATTTTAATATTGCTGCAGTTTCCGTAGTTACGGAATCCGTTGTTGCCACTCAAGCTGTTAAATTTAACAATTAAGTGAAAACACTCATTTCTACAGCTCTTGACTCGAAAAATGAAAACGCATTGGATATGACACAATTAGAATATTATCACAATCACAACGTCAATAACGCGAACCTGTAACTTTGGTTATTTTTAACTAAATTCATTTTCAAGGTCTTTAAGAAATCCTGTGTACTATGTCAAAGCCTCATATCTTAATTCCGATTAGTTTGCAAGAAAATTGATTAATCAGTATAAACTGAAGCAATGAAATTTTGTAAGCGTTTTTCTTGAAACGAGGAAAATGCAGATTGACGTCTTTGGTGTAGAAGTGGCGATAGGGAGAACTACTTAATTCAGTAACCTTAATGGGGAATGATAATTGAATATGCGCATGCACAAGGACCCAAAAATCAAGAGAATATGAAAAGTCAGGAATATGAAATGAAAATCAAAAATAAATCAAATAATATGAGATATAAGTAATAATAATCCGAGAATGACATTGCAATCATGTGTACAACAAAGGTCCCAATTGCTTATAATATTCCCCTAGCAATGACTTAGTCCGACCAGTGGCCGAGCGCTTAGCGCTCTGAACTGGGAGACGGAAGGTTTCTGGTTCAAAACAGGTCGCGTCCGCCGACCTAACCGTTCGGAGTTTTCCTGTATTCCGTTCGGAAAATAAAACTGTACTCGCAACATGCATATTGTTGCGGAATTACTCTGCTACTCCTGGGGTTCGTCGTTCTAAAGTCCTGTTGGTGTAAAAAGAATTCAAGTAAAAAGTCACTTGTCAGGATGGTACACAAACTTTATTTCTTCTAGAACTTCGTAGAACAATCAGCTGCACACAATTCACAAGCACAATCTAGCAGTAACGTGCTTTTAACAATCCGCTTGGATCAGAAGCTCTCACAAATGCTGTATTTCTCACACAAAATAAGTCACTTTTACAGGCTAAAATTCCGTGGAAATATTCAAGGGATATAGTACACTATCCCTTAAGACACAGCAATGAAGAATTTACACACAGCACTTTAAAAACAGCTTCACAAAGCAAGCTAAAACACAGCTTCTATAGCACTATCAGTTCACACAAAACAAGCGTACTCAGAGCTCTTCACACATTGAATGTTCAACTCGCAACTAACTTCGGGGCGATGCCCGCTTCTATAAATAGCCGACGCAGGAGGTACAAGAGGTTTCCAGAAAAGTCAATTTCTCGAGCGTTCTACATAAAGCGTGAATTTTGATTACGTCATAGAAGAGAAATGTTAGGTTATTATGCGTTTTTAATGCAGGAAAAACAACTTCCAGGCCCCATTGGGAAAATCGTGCCAAATGACCAAAAAGTCGCCAAGCTTGGCGACTTTTGGCGAAATATCGCCAAATTTGGCGCCAAAAATAAGTCCTCAAAAGTGAAGAGATCTAAGCTCTAGGACTAATATTTCTTGAGATTTCTAGAAGCCCATAGAAAAACATATGGGAAAGCGAAACCTCCGTATCTCCGGTTCTGATTGGCCGATTTTGATGCAACAAAAAGCAAAATTTATCTGTTTGAAGCGTAGAATACGAATTTTAAACCATTCTAAGCCCCAGAGCAGCGGGTTGCCCCGAAAATTCGTAACATTGCCCCCTTCCCAAGGACTGCACGTCCCGGGCAGTACAATCCCTAGTTAGGAGGTCACACAGGTACCTACTCTGTATAACACTTAACAAGATCTTAACAACATAATTCAAGCAAGTAATCAATAGCACAATAAGCAAATACACATTAATAATCATCATAATAAACAATTACACTGTAATAAGTAATCAATGTAATAACAAATACACATTAATAAAATCGAATATATTACAAATATGTACACTAAACATGGCGTAAGTGGTGAGAGAAAGAGAGTTGAAGAAAGAGGAAGAGAAGGGAAAGACAGGAAAGAAATGAGAGTTGAAAGAAAAGAGGAATTACGCCATAGTGACCATGGTCTGAGCTAATTACAACCGCGGTAGATGGCTAGCCGATTGTAATGTACAACTCTTGGCTTCGAGTTTGGTGACTTACGAATCCGTACGATGACGTCATTCAGCCGGTTTAGGACTGTGTAAGGACCGTCCCACGGCGATTGCAGCTTGGGAGACAGGCCTTTCCGTCGAGTAGGATTCCATAGCCAAACTTTGTCACCTGCGTTGAACTCGTGTCCCGTAGCCTTCGTGTCGTAGCGAGTCTTCATCTTTTCCGTGTTCAGGTTGATCCGCTCCCGAGCAAAATGATGTACATCTTCAAACCGTGCCCGAAGGTTTTCCACGTACTCCTCTGGCGATGAAGGCGCATCTGGAGGGCGGCCGAACACTAGATCGGCGGGAAGACGAAGATCTCTGCTGAACAGCATCTGGGAAGGTGTGAAGCCGGTAGTCTCATGGACGGCGCTCCTATAGGCCAGCAGAACCTCTCCACCATGCCATCGGATTGTGGGTGTAAAGGCGTAGTCTGGGTTTTGTCCATTCCGAGAAGTTGGCATAGTTCTTTAAAGACTGCAGAGGTAAAGTTCGTTCCTTGGTCGGAATGAAGTTGCAGAGGGGTTCCATATCTGGAAATCCATTCTTGCACCAGTACCTCTGCTACGGTCGTAGCTTCTTGATCGGGAATAGGAAACGCTTCGGGCCATTTAGAGAAGTAGTCAATGACAACTAGGATGTATTTGTTGCCATCCGAAGTTCGCGGAAGAGGTCCCAGGATGTCGAGTGCAATCCTCTCAAAAGGCGCTCCTACATTATAACGATGTAGTCTTCCACGGCTTCGTTTCTTCGGGCCTTTACGGGCGGCACAGGCGTCACAAGCTTGACACCACTTTTCGACGTCGCCTCGATCCCTAACCCAGTAGAAGCGCTCGCGAACTTTCTGCAGGGTCTTCATCACGCCAAAATGGCCTCCAGTTAAGCCATTATGCAGCTCTTCTAGAACCTTCGGAATCCTCGAGCGAGGGAGTACTAACTGCCATCGGAGCATCTTGCCGTCGTCCGACTCCCATTTACGATACAGGACTCCATTCCTCAGGTGAAGCGAATCCCATAAAGCCCAGTACTGTTTTGTTGCCGGACTGTAAGATGATATATCTTGCCAACTGGGCTTAGCGCTGGATTTTTCCATAAATTCCAGAATAGGTTTGATGTCGCGGTCTGCTAATTGGTCCGCCCGAACATTTTCGTCACTCCAGGGATCTTGGGATGGTGTCGATGATGTAACTTGGCGGACAACGGGATGTTTCAGATGGTAATTTTTCTCTGCCCTGGAGCAATAGCGACAGCTGTCTATACAGGGCCTTCTTGACAAAGCATCTGCATTTCCATGAGATGCCCCTTTCCGATGACGTATCTCGATGTCATATTCTTGTAATCGCTGTATCCACCTGGCTATTTGGCCCTCTGGATTCTTGAAATTTAGAAGCCAGGTTAAAGAGGCATGGTCCGTTCGGAGCAGGAACTTTCGGCCGTACAGGTAATGATGGAAGTGCTCCACGGCTTTAATGATAGCAAGAAGTTCCTTTCTCGTAACACAATAGTTACGTTCTGCCTTTGAAAGGCATTTGCTCCAGTAAGCAATGACGTGTTCTTGGCCATCTATCTCCTGGGACAAAACTGCTCCGACACTCTCCTTACTTGCGTCTGTGTCCAGGATAAATGGCTTGTCAGGGTGAGGATACGACAAGATCGGCGAAGATGTTAAAGCCGTCTTCAGTTCGTTGAATGCGTCCTCACATTCCTCAGTCCATAGAAATTTCTGTCCAGTCTCGGTCAATTTGTGAAGAGGTCTTGCAATTTGAGAAAAGCCCTTCACGATTTTTCGATAGTAAGTACACAGACCGAGAAAACTTCTTAAGTCGTGGATATTCTCGGGACGACTCCAGTTCTGGACTGCGGACGTCTTTTCGGGATCGGTTCGGACTCCATGGGCGGATATTATGTGCCCGAGGTAACGTACTTCCCGACGAAACAAATTGCACTTCGATGGACTTAGTTTCAAGTTTGAATCTTAATTTCTGCAGTACCTTTCGAATGTTCTCTAGATGCTCTTCGAAAGTCCTTCCGACGATGATGATATCGTCCAAATAAACGAGACATGCTTCGTAGGAAAGTCCTCTCAACACTGTCTCCATTAGTCGCTCGAATGTAGCAGGTGCGTTGCAGAGTCCAAAAGGCATAACTTTGAACTGCCATAATCCTTGTCCCGTGGTGAACGCAGTCTTTTCACGGTCGTCGGGATGAATTTCCACTTGCCAGTAACCACTTTTCAGATCCAGAGTGGAAAACCATTCGTTTCCCGATAAAGTGTCCAAAGTGTCGTCTATCCTGGGAAGAGGGTAGCTGTCTTTCTTGGTAATGTCATTGAGACGTCTGTAGTCAACACAGAACCGGGTGGAACCATCCTTCTTTCGGACCAAAACAATTGGCGAGGCCCAGGGACTAGTCGATGGCTCGATGACGTCATCACGCTGCATCTCCTCTAAAAGTCTGCTCACCTCTTCTTGCTTAGCAAACGGCAGCCGCCTAGGATGTTGCTTGATGGGAGAATGGCTGCCTGTATCTATCCTATGTTGAGTTAAGCTCGTACGGCCAAAGTCACCCGAAGTACGGGAGAAGAGGTCTTCAAATTCGGCTATTACTTTCTCTGCAGCGCTTCTCTGTTCTGCCGTTAACTCCACGTCTTGTATTAATTCCTTCGTCAGGCACTCGGAAGATTTAGCTGTCGTTTGGCTGATGTTCTTATTAATGCAGGTAACAGGAGTGCATGTCGCCAACACCTCATTTTTCTTTATCACCTTCGACTTGTCCGTCACATTTACTACTCTAACTGGAATTTCTGTTCTCGACAAGTCCACAAGTGTTGCTCCCACAAGTACTCCTCTGACGGAATCACTATTGTTTGGGTGTTCGATTAATCCAAAACGGAATTTATTGCTTTCTTTTACTGTTCCAGAAATTATTGAATCAGTTCTGGGAGGTAGAGTGATATCAGTCTGGGCTATTATTTGCTGAACAGGTAAAATAGTTTCATTTTTAATATCGAACGCAGCTATTTCTTCTGAGTCTGAACGAAGCTCATTATTCTTAAAGTCCAAATTAAATTTGTGTGATTTTAAAAAGTCCAGTCCGAGAATAAAAGAGTCTGTAATATTGGCGACATATACCACATGGTCGTATCTGGCATTCCCAAACGTGATTTCTACTTGCGCTTTTACGCCCACTTCGATCTTGTCACCTGTCACAGTCTGGAGGGTCAGCGAGGGCGGAGTCCAGATAATCTTCAAATTTAATTTCTTGGCCAGATCCGTCCTTATGATGGTTACGTTCGCGCCAGTATCAATCACCATGTGGCATGGAGAACCATTAACGTATCCCAGTACGAAGAGTCCATTACTGCCTCCATTCACTGAAGAAATCTGCAAGACTTTTAGGTGGGGCTTTTGACTATCTGGCAACCTCCGCCCCGCGAGATAGCCACCTCCTAGTTTCCCTCCTTCATGTTTTTAGAATTCTCTTGCTGGTCATGAGACTTTCGACCACAATACTTTTGTACATTTTGTGCCTTCGACGCCACACTTCCAGCATTTTACTTTCTTTGGGCCATCTCTCGTTCTATCGGATCTTAATTTTCGTTCTATGAGATCTTCAATTCTCTTCAATCTGTTCTCGACGCTCTCTGTGTCTTTGTCAGCTTCCTCTTGGACCGTGACCGCTCTGACAGCATGCCGATCTTTTCTCACGGCCCGCTGGGCTGCCTCTAGCTTCATTGCAAACACCAGAGCAGACTTCAAATCCTGATAATCCTCCAACATGAGTGCCTTTTGGGTTTCTGGATCACGGATGGCTTCAATAAAATGACGCACCGCCATTTCTTCTCGGACATTATCAAGGTGGTCCATGTAGGCTAGATGACACAGCCTATCTATGTCCGAAGCCAGCTCTTGAAGGGTCTCGCCAGATCTCTGCATCCTTGACTTAAGTTGGATTCTACTATATTCTTTCTGGCACTTCTCTCCGAATTTCATCTCCAAGGCACTGGCAAGGGCGTCAAAATCTCCTATCTTTGTCGCTCCGATAGTTTGCAATACATTAATTGCATCTCCGCTAAGGGAAGCGGCCAGTTGATTAGCTTTCTCGGACTCGCTCCAACCATTGGCTCAAGCGACGATCGAAAATTGGGTCTTGTAAGCTTCCCAGGGAGTCTTTCCGTCATAGGTAGTAAGTTTCACTGCTGGGCGGTGTGAAGATAACCTGATGTTTTCGGGTAACTTTCCCAGCTTTACGAGAGAGTCCAATTTTTCTTCAATTTTAGCTTCACATTCTTCATGTATTTTCGAAACTATATTTTCTTTCCAGTCTAGTTTCTCCTCAGTTTTATTCTTAAATTCTTCCCGCATTCTGCAAATATCTTGCTGCAATTCTTTAACATTTTCTTCTATTTTTCCTTCAATTCTTTGTTCATATTTCGTTTGAGTTTCTTCTATGAGCGACATTCTTTTCTCCATTATCTCTTGATTTTCCTGCACACTCTTTTCGAATTTCTCTAATTTTCCCAAAGCAGTCTCCATTTTCTCCAATCCCAATTTCATTCCTTCTTGTCCGGCTTCAATTTTCTTTTCTAAATCGGTCTGTCCTGCTTCAATTTTCTTATCTAAATCCGCCTTCATCTGTTCTTGTCCAGCTTTCATCTCGTCTTGTCCAGCTTTCATCTCTTTTTTTATCTCATCTTGACCGAATTTCATCTCGTCTTGTCCGGCTTTCATCTCGTCTTGTCCGGCTTTCATTTCTTGCATCATATTCATGAGCTTTTGAAGTTGTTCTTCCATTTTTTGTCTAGTCAAAACCATAAACTGGAAAATTAAAGTCTTTCTTTAGAACCCCGATTCTGACACCAAATGTTGCGGAATTACTCTGCTACTCCTGGGGTTCGTCGTTCTAAAGTCCTGTTGGTGTAAAAAAAATTCAAGTAAAAAGTCACTTGTCAGGATGGTACACAAACTTTATTTCTTCTAGAACTTCGTAGAACAATCGGCTGCACACAATTCACAAGCACAATCTAGCAGTAACGTGCTTTTAACAATCCGCTTGGATCAGAAGCTCTCACAAATGCTGTATTTCTCACACAAAATAAGTCACTTTTACAGGCTAAAATTCCGTGGAAATATTCAAGGGATATAGTACACCATCCCTTAAGACACAGCAATGAAGAATTTACACACAGCACTTTAAAAACAGCTTCACAAAGCAAGCTAAAACACAGCTTCTATAGCACTATCAGTTCACACAAAACAAGCGTACTCGGAGCACTTCACACATTGAATGTTCAACTCGCAACTGACTGACTTCGGGGCGATGCCCGCTTCTATAAATAGCCGACGCAGGAGGTACAAGAGGTTTCCAGAAAAGTCAATTTCTCGAGGGTTCTACATAAAGCGTGAATTTTGATTACGTCATAGAAGAGAAATGTTAGGTTATTATGCGTTTTTAATGCAGGAAAAACAACTTCCAGGCCCCTTTGGGAAAATCGCGCCAAATGACCAAAAAAGTCGCCAAGCTTGGCGACTTTTGGCGAAATATCGCCAAATTTGGCGCCAAAAATAAGTCCTCAAAAGTGAAGAGATCTAAGCTCTAGGACTAATATTTCTCGAGATTTCTAGAAGCCCATAGAAAAACATATGGGAAAGCGAAACCTCCGTATCTCCGGTTCTAATTGGCCGATTTTGATGCAACAAAAAGCAAAATTTATCTATTTGAAGCTTAGAATACGAATTTTAAACCATTTTAAGTCCCAGAGCAGCGGGTTGCCCCGAAAATTCGTAACAATATGTTAGGAAACATATATGTCTGGTTTCCTCCAAAACGTAGCGTAAATACCGGTTAGGACCCCTTAGAAAGACCCCTACGGAGGACAACCGCACCCCTTGACCTAGATCCCATGTGTGGAGACTAGAAGCAGGATAGTCTCCAGATTTGTAGAGAGTTCAATTGAACGCCCAGCGTCGTGCGCAACTTATAGAAACAGTTCTACGATACCGGATCCATCGAGAAAAAGCCTGGGCAAGGTCATCTAAGAGAAGCTGCTTCTATTTTGATCCCAGTCCAGTGACATTGACGTAGTTTTTGTGCCATCATGTTGCAGTCATCTCAGATTTGCACTCATGACGTCAACGTTTCATGACGATTTAAGTAATTTTTTACTTTTATAGATTCCGCATCAATGGGCTTAATTCGAATTATATGTATAAGGAAAATGTTCTTTTCCTACCGTTCGGAGAACGGGTACGCAGTTAGTAAAGAAATTAATTGTTGATCATTCGCCTTACAGTCCACTTTTTTCGTATCGCTACATTTCTGGTCCTTAATCATCGCCGGAGGACCTATGGATAAACAAACTCTCGTAACGTTGAACAGGCAATTAGGTAGCCTGAAAACAAAGGTAACGAACCTTACCAAATATTTAGATGATTTTGTTCCGTCATCGGATAAAGCCATTGAACTCGACTTGAAATTTAACTCTTTAGAAAAAACACAAAGTGATTGTGAAGAATTAAGACTCCAGTATTATAAGTTACCGGAAGAAATAAATATTGCCGATAAAGAACATGATTTGGATATCCTCGATGACGCATTGCAAAAACAGGAGGTAAGAATTAGATCTTTCCTCTCTTCTATTCGTAAAGTTGTTGACATTTCTGATACAAATATAGAACATTCTATTTCGAATAATGTATGCACAAATGTAAAGGTGAAATTACCCCAAATAAATTTACCAGAATTTTTCGGATCGTATCAAGAATGGGGACTCTTTAAATCAAAATTTGACTCCCTTATCACATCTAATGAAAGTTTAACAAATCAACAAAAACTGCACTATTTGCAAGCTTCATTAAAGGGAGAAGCTAAACATTTGCAAACGCCGAAAGATACATTCGATTCTTTATTAGGTGCTTTGCAACAAAGATTTGAACGTGTTATTGCATCATCTCACATCAATTCAATTTTGTCCTTGAATAAATTAAATAATGAATCGGCAAGGGATCTAAGAACCCTACTTGATAACATTCAGAAGCATATTCGTTCTTTAGAATTGTTTGATTTGAAACCCGACAAACTTTCTCAGCAAATGTTGGTTAATATTGTGTGAAACAAACTAGATCATGAGACTCGTAGGCAATACGAAATGACCTTGGATAGTACTGAATTTCCCGACTGGGAAGACACTCCTTTTTGTCAAAAAGATGTCAAATTTTAGGAAGTTTAAATGCTTCTTTTCATATCCAAAACAAGCAAAAGAACATTCCCCTCCATTCTAAACCGAAGTTGCTTCTTTCGAAATCTCAGCCTAATAATTGTGCTTTATGCAAACAAGCACACAGTTTGTTTAAATGTAAACACTTCAATTCAATGAAAGTTAATGAAAGATTTGATGTAGTAAAAAGTCATAATCTTTGTATAAATTGTTTATCTCCATTGCATAAATTATCGAATTGCCCTAGTGTTCGAAATTGTTTCTGCTCTAAACGGCATAATTCCTTATTGTGTAGAAGTTTGAATAAGAGTGTCGATAATCGTAAGCATTCGCCACAAGAAACTACTAACCACTTGAAAACGGAAGCAATAAATTCCGAGTTAAATGTGAATTCTCCACCCTTTTCGCCTCTGTACCAAGGTGACAGTCACTCTGCATTACCAGCTGGGAAAGAGGAAGGATTTATTGGTTCGAGTTTCCTATCGGGAAAAAATAAACAAAGCGTGGTTTTAAGTACTGTTCTTGTTTTTGGTGAAAATAACGTTGGAAATAAGTTCCCGATAAAGTCAATTCTTGATTGCGGTTCTATGGTGAATATTATCACGTTGGATACTGCGCATAAGCGTAAAGTTTTCAAAATTATTGGGTGGGCCGGGCCCCACAACCACATATATTCACGTCAGTGGAGTAGCCATAGCCAAGGGGGGGGGTTAGGGGGTTATACCCCCATGAGGAATTTTTTGCCATACAAAATGTATATTCCTCACACTCTTATCATACACCAGTACCGTATACATATATGTGAGTCGCAGAAGTCGTACCCCACCCCCTACCCCATGAAAAATATCTATCTACGCCACTGATTCACGTACATATAACTTACTCTTAACTGCCAACTAGTACGGAATAGGATTAACCACTTTTTCTACATGATTTTTCGGCTTAAAATATAGCAAAATTTTTGTGCCGCGCGCTCGAGCTGGTTACTATTTTGAAAAAAATAACTAAAAAATATACTGTTTACAAAAAGTGGTTAATTATATTCCGTAGTAGTTGGCAGCTATGACTTACTATGTATAAGTGTAAATTATTGGAGGCGCCCATAAAGTGGCTCTATGGGTCAATAGATTTCTACACCTATGTAAGGTAAGTATCCATGTTAGTATCTTTCTGCCATGTTATAAGTTAAAAATAGAAGCAAAGAAAAAAATCCAATAGAAAAAAAAAAAAAAAACATTTTCGATGAGATAGTGCATTTTAGACACATCTGAACTTTTCTTCATTACATACTTTACATTGCATAATCAGATTTTAATGAACCACAGCCTGGCGAGGGCAGCGTATTAGTAACATTGTGTGTTACATGGCGCAAATGTACTAAATCTGTTGAAATCAGAAGCATTTTTAGTCGGTCAGGTTTTTTTAACGTTTTTAAACTGCAGAATTTTTCTGTAATGCACTTCTTAATAAAGGCTTTTTATCTGCATTTGGGGCTAGTATACAAATTTCTGCACATTACCTACAGGCTCAACCTAACACATTGGATACTGCGTTAGCTTTAGGATTAAGGCTTCGAAAAATAAACACCTTAGTTTCGGGTATTGGAGGTGCATCTCATAAAATAAAGCATGAGGTTTCAATTGCAATTTCAAATAAGGAAGGTCAGTTTAGAAGAATAATTGATTGTTTGGTTGTCGAAAGTATTACAGATTTTACACCAACGTGTAAACTTGATATGAAGGGGATAAAAATTCCTGACGGCATTAATCTATCAGATAAATCCTTTCATTTACCAAGTAAAATACATATGTTGCTTGGAAATCAGTTAATTTTTGATTTATTAAAACCTGAAAAATTGAAATTAGCTGGAGGTAATTTGATATTACAAGATACTGTGTTCGGTTTCACTGCTAGTGGTATTATGAGTCATGAAAACACTAGTCCTGACTTTCATTGTGGTCTTATTTCAACCCTTGATGAATTAGACAAAAATATTAGATTATTTTGGGAAATAGAAAATTTAACGGACGTGGAAAATCCGGTCGTTAAATCTGAAGAAGAACGAATTTGTGAACAGCATTTCTTAAATACCTTCAAAAGGGATGAATCTGGTCGCTTTATAGTACAGATGCCTTTAGCTAAGGATCCCAGTTGTTTAGGGGACTCCAAACAGACAGCTTTGAATAGACTCGAGGCCTTATGGAAAAGGTTAGTCAAAAATCCGGAAATGCTGATTTTATATCGTAATTTTATTCGAGAATACCAAACAATGGGTCACATGGTAGAGATAGTTGAAGAAGAAGAGCCAGCGGTGACGTATTATCTACCACACCACGGTGTTTATCGCCCTACTAATAGTACAACTCCACTTCGCGTAGTTTTTAATGCTTCGTCTGTTACTTCCACTGGTGAATCTCTAAATTCATTGCAAATGAATGGTGGTATAATACAAGAAGACTTATTTTCAATTCTACTTCGATTCAGAATTCACAAGTACGCGTTAACTGCAGACATAAGGAAAATGTTTAGGATGGTTGCTATAGATGAATCTCAGCGCGATTTGCTACGAATCGTTTGGAAACATAATTTTGAAGATCCAGTGAAGAAATATAAATTAACCACCGTAACCACCTATGGTACTAGTAGCGCTCCCGTATCTAGCCACTAGGTCGTTGAAACAACTTGCAATAGACGATGGCAAGGATTATCCATTAGCTGCTGAAGTTTTGCTTTCAGACGTGTATATGAACGATATCTTAACAGGCAGCGATGATCTGGAATTAGGGAAGGAACTCCAAGCTCAGCTTGTCTCACTGTTACAAGGTGCTTGCATGCAATTGCATAAATGGGCAGCTAGTAATCCTTACCTATTGCCAGATGAATTAAATGAAGATAAAGACTTATCTTTTTCCAATCAAAATGAGACGAAGACACTCGGGCTTTTATGGAAGCCACAGACAGATTCCTTCTCTTTCAAGGTATCTACTAAGGATGAAGGAGGAAATAATTGTGAATTCACCAAAAGAACTGTGCTCTCCACAATTGCAAAATTGTTCGATCCACTCGGGCTATTAGGGCCCATAATAGCAAAGGCTAAAATTCTAATGCAAACTCTGTGGCAGTTAAACTTAGACTGGAATGATTGCTTGCCTCCAAACTTAAAATCTGAGTGGAATTCCTTTGTTACCGCTCTGTCATCTATAAACCTTTTGGTTATTCCTCGTTATTGTCTTCAACATCATTCCATTCGAACAGAAATTCATGGCTTTGCAGATTCTTCAGAGAAGGCTTTCGGAGCCGTAATCTACATTCGTTGTGTTGACGCAAATGGGCAGATCATTGTTAATCTGTTGTGCTCTAAATCTAAAGTTGCTCCTCTAAGGACAATCACCATTCCTCGGTTAGAGCTGAACGCTGCAGTTCTTCTTTCCAAATTGGTTAAAAGATCTCTGCAAGCCATAAAAATCCAAATTGATGACATTTACTTTTGGTCTGACAGCAGCATAGTGTTAGCGTGGATTAAGAGGCCACCTTCTCATCTCAAGCCATTCGTTAGAAATCGTGTGAGTATCATTCAAGCGCTTACCAAAATTGAATGCTGGCGCCACGTCAGCTCCAAGGAAAATCCAGCCGATATCCTTTCGAGAGGCCTAAATCCTGACAAAATTCAGGAATGCGATCTGTGGTGGCTTGGGCCGCCATTTCTACGTCAAGTCGAAATAAGAGAATTCTCTAACCCTGCTTTAATAGAGAACAATGACCTCTTTTCGCGAGAAATAAAAGAAACGCCAACCAGTGAAATGTGTGGGCTGCTGGAGACAGTCGAACCACTAGATCTGATCAATAGCTGTTCTTCGTACACCAAATTACAGAGAGTGCTTGCTTGGTGCAAAAGATTTGTAAACAACGCAAGAAACCCTTTACAACGAGAGACTGGATGCCTTAAGAGTTATGAACTTAGTCAATCCTTGTGGACAATAGTGAAAAACATTCAAGGAACTAACTTTGCTAAGGAAATACAGTGCTCAAGCAAAGGGACTCCGATTCCAAAATTTAGTAAACTTTTAAGTTTAAACCCTTTCTTAGATAGTAATGACATCCTCCGTGTTGGAGGACGACTGAAAAACTCTAACTTGCCTGTTTCGCAAATGCACCCAATATTGCTTCCTTCTAACCATCATTTTACTTATGTTGTAATTAATTATTTTCATACCTTATATTTCCATACAGGTGTAGAAGCTACGTTTACTTCTTATGGTATATTTGAAGGTATTTTAAAATTGGAATATGTATGTATGTTTTTTTTTTCTTCACTTTATTCCTTTTGAAAACTGAAAATATTTGTATTTTTATTTAATATCATTGCGATGGCATTTAATCTCATTTACCAATTTTGATTGTTATTTTGATTATTTAACATGTATCTTTAATTTGAACGCCTCCGTCGTTGCAAGGCGGGGGAGAAATGTTATTGCTTGTATTCCTTTATTCATATTGTATCTTGTCGCCAATCCGCTTCTGGCAACCCTATCGAGGGGTTCTGGGTGGTAGCTGTGATTTTCGCCAGTCGCCAGTAGTCGTCTCGTTTTGTAAGCCGTAAGAGCGGCATCATTGTACCCTCTTGACTCATTTAATTTTAAATAGTCACAGAATAAAGAAATTAATTGTTGATCATTCGCCTTACAGTCCACTTTTTTCGTATCGCTACAGTCATTTTAAATAAAAGTTTAGTCCACTGTTTCAAAGTATATTATGGACACACATTTTTAAAGAGCATTGTTATATCGTGTATTTGCCTTATTTCCGACACTTACGTCCCTTCGTTGAAAGTTATTTTAAATAAAGGTTTAGTCCACTGTTTCAAAGTATATTATTGACACACATTCTTAAAGAGCATTGTTATGCCGTGTATTTCTGCATTATTTCTGACAATTACGTCTCTTTATTGGAAGTCATTTTTAATAAAGGTTCAGTGCACTGTTTTAACGTATATTATTGACAGACATTTTTAAAGAGCATTGTTATACCGTGTATTTTTGTTTTATTTCCAACAATTACGTCCCTTTGTTGAAAGCCATTTTAAATAAAGGTTTAGTCCACTGTTTCAAAGTATATTATTGACACACATATTTAAAGAGCATTGTTATTTCGTGTATTTTTGGATTATTTCCAACAATTACGTTCCTTTGTTGAAAGTTATTTTAAATAAAGGTTTACTCCACCGTTCCAAAGTACGTTATTGACACACATTCTTAAAGAGCATTGTTATACCGTGTATTTCTGCATTATTTCCAACAATTAAAATCTCTTTCTGGAAATCATTTTTCATAAAGGTTCAGTGCACTGTTTTAATGTATATTATTGACACACATTCATAAAAAACATTGTTATATAACATGTATTTCTGCATTATTTGCAACAATTTCGTCCCTTTGTTGAAAGTCATTATAAATAAAGGTTCAATCCACAATTTCAAAGTACATTATTGACACACATTCTTAAAGAGCTTTGTCATAGCGTGTATTTCTGCATTATTCTCAACAATTAACGTCCCTTTATTGAAAGTCATTTTAAATAAAGATTTAGTCCACTGTTTCAAAGAATATTATTGACACACATTTTTAAAGAGCAATTTTATATGGTGTATTTTTGCCTTATTTCCAACAATTACGCCCCTTTGTTGTCATTTTAAATAAAGGTTTACTCCACAGTTTCAAAGTATATTTATATTGACACAAATTCTTAAAGAGCATTGTTATACCGTGTTTTTTACACTGTTTCTAACAGTTATGTACCTTTGTTGAAAGTCATTTTTGATAACGGTTTAGTTCACTGTTTCAAAAGTATATTATTGAGAAATATTCTTAAAGAGCACTGTTATACCGTATATTTAATAATTGATACTAATGGTTATGCGCCTTTGTTGAAAGTCATTTTTAATAAAGGTATAGTCTATTGTTCCAAAGTATATTATTGACACATTTTTAAAAAGCATTATTACACCGTACTTTATGGCATTGATTTTAAAAATTATATATCTTTATTAAAAGTCATTTACTAATATCATAAATGTAAAAGTTCGCATGTTTGTATGTATGGGTGTTTTTGACTCAATCACGCAAAAATCGCAGGACGGATTTGAGTAAAATTTGGAGAGAAAATAGCTTATGCCCTGGACTAATATACAGTCTACCTTTTATGCATATAGCTTAAATAGTTCTTTGACAGGTACGCTCAAAATAATTCTAATACATTACGTTCTATGGACATCACTGTAAGTACTGTACAGGTTCTAAAACTTTCTTCCCTAATAGAAAGCTGCATTATTTCCAACAATTAACGGGTCTGCATTTATAGGCTACCTTTTATGACTGAACCGATTCTGAAACATTTTTCACGGACTGAAAGCTACACTATTACTGTGTATTATAAGCTACCTTTATGCATTATATCACATAGAAATTTTGCAACGACACTCATAAGAATTACATTACGCTCTGAAGGTACCTCTAAACACTAAACGGTTTATATATATATATATTGTTAAGAATTTTCGGTTTGTTCTGCCTCCCAGATATTAAAATTATTCTGAAATTCATACCCGACGCGTCAAATAATTAAATTTTGCATTTTGTTGTATCAAAATCGGTTAACGAGAACGCGATGTACGTAGTTTTGGGTTTGCCCATTGGTTAACATAGGGTTTTCTAGAAATCTCGAGAAATATTGATGCTAGAGATTTGTTGATTTCACTTATGGCAACTTATTTTTGACGCCAAATTTGGCGATAGTTCTCCAAAAAGTCGCCAAGCTTGGCGACATTTCGGTCATTTGGTGCGCTTTTACCAATAGGGCCTGAAATGTTTGTTTCCATGCATTAATATTGTGCTGTAGCTTAGTATTACTCATTTCCATTTCCATGCTATAATCAAAATTCGAGCTTTATGGAGGTTCTTCGAGAAATAGCTCTTACCAGAATTTTCGCTTAGCTTCTGCGACACCTATAAATAGAGTCAGGACAGGCCACCACAGATAGTTATATTCGAACGCTAATTGAGTTCGTAGCATTACTCTGTAAATTGTACTATTGGAAGCAATATTTTGCTTGTTTTTAGAAGCTTGTTTTTGAGTACAGAGTTTAAATTTTTCATTGCTGAGTCCTGAGGGACTGTTTATGATTTCCTTTGTAAGTTTCCATTGAATTTTTGCCTGTGGGAATGTTTTATTTTTTTTTTAAATACAGCATCTGTGAAAGCTTCTGCACTGAGCGGACTACTATAAGCAAGGTACAGATCGTTAGTGCCTGTGAATTTTGTACAGCTGATTGTTCGACGAAGTTTTAGGACCAATAAAATTTGTGTTCCCTCCTGACAAATGGGCTTTTTACTAGAACTTTCTACTTACACTGGACTTTAGAACGACGAACCCAAGAATCGAACCCCGACGAAGCCAACATCTCTGTAACTACTGAACCGAATCAAAAACTTTTTCAATAATAGAAAGCTTCTATTGCTAAGTATTATAGTTTTACGAATTTTTGGGCCAACCCGCTGTTCTAGCGGTAAACTAGCTTAAAATTTGTATTCTACCCGTCAAATAGTTATTTTTTTTGTATTTTGTTGCATCAAAATCGGTTACCTAGAACGGGGGATATGGAGTTTTGGGTTTCCCCATTGGTTAACATAGGGTTTTCTAAAATCTCGAGAAATATTGATGTTAGAGCTTAGCTGACGTCACTTTTGGAGACTTATTATTGGCGCCAAACTTGGCGATATTTCGCCAAAAAGTCGCCAGGCGTGGCGATATTTCGGATATTTGGCGCGATTTTTCCAATGGGGCCAATAAATTTCGTTTTCCTGCATTAATATTGCGGAATAGTCTAATAATTCAACTGTATTCTAATGACGTAATCAAAATTCGCTCTTTCTAATAGCTTCCGCATCCCCTATAAATACGACAGCGTACTGCCCTGGTTGAGTCAGTCTGTTTTTTACTGCTATGAGAAATAGACGTCCGTTCTGTTGACAGTATAAGACTCTGTGTTAGCGCTTATATAAGCAGGGCCGGCACAAGGGGGGGGGGGGTGCGAATGTAGGCGATCGCCTAAGGCCCGCGCTAAAAGAGGCTCCGCAGCTGACCCTTTTTACTTCATTGTACGTAGTATAAGGAAGTAATGTGATCCCAAAAAATTTCTGGGGGCCAAATTTCGACGAAAAAAACTATTTTGACTACTTCTAAATTTACTTTAAAGAATTTTTTCGATGCATCTCATCGTAAGCTAGCGTGCACGATCATATAAACGCGTCTGCAACTCATTTTGACCAGCGGCGTGTCTATTTTGGCCAGTTTTTCCATGCCGTCTGTACGTACGTGTGTATGTAACTCGCATATCTGAAAAATTATTGGTCGTAGAATGTTGAAATTTTATATTTAGGCAGCCATAGCTCTCGTCAAAAAAGGGTCTCTAGATCTGTGGCACGCGATGAACTTTTCGATCGTCCGCCATCTTGCTTGTAGTTAAGTCGAGCGATGGCAACGGCTGCCCTTTTTTCAGCATTGGGAAAGGGTTGCGCCTCAAAGGGTTAAACTCGCATGCCTCAAAAACTATTAGGCGTAGAATGTTGAAACTGTATATTTTGTATTGTTGTAGCTCTAGTTGTGCACCTCCCTTTTCGGTTCCATTCGACTGGATAGTTTATCTACAAGACCGCCCAAAAGGTTCGGAATATATTACGCACTATGGGCCGAAATTCATTAAACTCGCATATCTCAAAAACTATTAGGCGTAGAATATTGAAACTGTATATTTAGGATTGTTGTAACATCTACTTGTGCAGCTCCTCTTTCGGTTCCATTCGACTTTATAGTTTAACTACAGGGCCACCCAAGAGATTCTAAATACATTACGCTCTATGAGCCGATATTCATTAAAGCGTATTTCAGGGGTATTGGGCTATTTCAAACGACTCAGATGTGATATATGCTGTTAAGAATTACAAAATGAATTTTTCCATTAAAAAAGGTGTCTTTATCATTTATAGTTCTGCTATAGGAACACTCAAAGATTTCCAATACATTATGGCCAATGGCAATTTTAGGGGCATTCATCCATTTCAAGCACAATACCGTCCTACCACATAAGTTCGGTAATGGTCCGACCACGGTCACGTGCCTCCTTCAAGAACTACGCCAAAAGTCGTCAAGATTGGCGACTTTTGGTGTACGCAGTGGCGTATCCAGAAAGTCTGTTTTGGGAGGGGCTAAATTTTGAGAAAAGCTTTTTTCACCCAAACAAAATGTACAAAAGCAAAATTTTAGTCTAAACCAATGTCAAAACTTTTGGGAGGGGCTAAGTGGTTAAAAAACGATCACTTTACATACTTAAAGTGCATAATGAAGCAGAATGTTACCCTTTAGCAATATCTTTTGGGGGGGCTGAAGCCCCCTAGCCCCTCTCCTGAATCCGCTACTGGGTGTACGTGTGTAATATACCTGTTCTTTTCTATAAAAACAAAGTGGTAGCTATCGTTTTTGCATAAAGTTCATTTTTATCATTTTTATAAACCATAAATTTTACTGTCAGTGTCATTTTTTTTATGGTGAGCTTCTAAAAACATGTTGTTTCTTAACTTTTGGAGGCCAGTGTCTATATATATATGTATATTTATTTAAATTTTTTATTTAAGTTTCAGGTTTCCTTGAAAAAAAACACGAAAAACGTTGAAATCAGTTTTTACACATTTTAGGAGGCGGAAAACAGCCTTGAGTACTAAAAGTGTCGAACAATTATTTCGTAAATTTTACGTTGAACCCCTCCTCCCTCCCCCCCCTTCAATACTAGAAAAGACCAGTTCAGAAATTCTCCTTACGGATGGGCATTGTACATATAAGGGCAATAGAGAGCTCTCGAACTGAGAAAAAGGTACTGTAACGTCGAAAGCCTTCCAATGAAAGAAAGAAAAAGAAAAAAATCTGATGTGTCCAACACATGACTTCCTTGCACGTCTATTAAATCAAAAATGTTTTTTACGCACTTCCTCTAAACTTATTTGTTTGAAAGAGATAAAATATCAATAATAGTAAGGTTTAGCGATTTCTAGCCAAAAATTTCGATATCGCCAAGCTGAGTTCAATTTGAAAGATTTCCTTCTGACACTTTATTTGGCGATATTTCACCAAAAACCGACAAACTTGAGATAGTTTGCGAGATTTTGGGGATAGCCAAAGTAGTCATTGACCCCAGACTTTCAATGAATTGAATTCATCCATACACCTTAATGTATTTAAAGTCATTTAGCTCACCCTGTAAATAAATTCCCAGTCGATTGCTGTCAAAAAAGATATTGAAAACCGTTAGATATTATAATATAGTTCTAAATACAAAAGTTCAAAATTCTACGGGTTAAAGTTTTAGAGTTATACAAAATAAGAAATAATTTTTGGCGCCCAATTTGGCGATATTTTGGCGAAACTCGTCAATGTCGACGACATTTGGCGAGATTTTAAGCATGGACCAACAATGACAGATTATCGCCAAATTTGGCGATCTTTCGCCAAAACTCGCCAAGAACGATGACAAATGGCGATACTTTGGGCATGGACCAAATGACTAACTATCGTCAAATTTGGCGACATTTCGTCGAGGTCAGACGGCGAGATTTTGGGCATGTACCAAACAAAGACTGTCTACAATTGTATTATATTGAAGATGTCCATAGACATTAAAGTACTGAAATTCTTTTTGGTCCTGTAAATAAACTCTCCAGTAGATTTTAACCAAAAATCGAGATGCACAACTAGATGTTACAACAATCTTATATACGAAATTTCATAATAGTTTTTGAGATTTGAGAGTTAAATATGCACACACGTACACAAAAAAGTCGCCAAGCTTGGCGACTTTTGGCATAGTTCTTGAGGGAGGCACGTGACCGTGGTCAAACCACTACATAACTTATGTGGTAGGACAGTATTGTGCTTGAAATGGATGAATCCCCTAAAATTGCCATTGACTGTAATGTATTGGAAATCTTTTGAGTGTTCCTGTAGCAGAACTGTAAATGATAAAGACACTTTTTTTAATGGAGAAATTCATTTTCTAACTCTTTACAGCATATATCACTTCTGAGTCGTTTGAAATAGCCCAATACCTCTAAAAAACGCTTTGATGAATTTCGGCCCATAGAGCGTAATGTATTTCGAATCTTTTAGGCGGCTCTGTAGATAAACTATCCAGTCGAATGGAACCGAAAGGGGAGGTGCACAACTAGATGTTACAACAATCGTAAATATAAAGTTTCAACATTCTAAGCCTAATAGTTTTTGAGATATGCGAGTTTAATGAATTTCGGCCCATAGAGCGTAATGTATTTCGAATCTTTTGGGCGGTCCTGTACATAAACTATCCATTCGATTGCGACCAAAAGGGGAGGTGCACAACTAGATCATAGAACAATCCTAAATATTAGGTTGTAACGAAAGTTTCCCGCAATCGTAAACATCGCCAGTACACAGTTCGCGTTGGCGTATTTGCTCATATTTTGTCAAACGATTTTTGGCATTTGAAAGAAAAGGACTTACTTTATAACACTGTGTTATGAAATCTGTAAAAAATATAGTTATCATTAAGTACAAGGTGTGTCAAATGGAACTATCACGCTAAAGGATTAGAATTATCATGTACTTCCAGTTGTGTTGCAAAAAGTCAGCTACAGAATATCAACGAATAATAAGTACAGCTTTAAATACTATTGTTGTATCACATGACACTGTGCAGGTTTGGTACCTAAAGTTCAAAAACAGTTATGTAAGGAGTTAGAAGTTAGTTTTTCATGCAGATTCGGCGGAAAACTTTCGTTACAACCTGATATCAAATCTCAACATTCTACGACAAATAGTTTTTGAGATATGCGAGTTACATGCATACGTACGTACGTACAGACGGCATGGAATAACTGACCACAATAAACTCGCCGCTGGTCAAAATGAGTTGCAGACGCATTAATAGGATCGTGCATGCTAGCCTACGATGAGATGCATCGAAAAAATTCTTTAAATTAAATTTAGAGGTAGTAAAAATCGTTTTTTTTTGTCGAAATTTGGGCCCCAAAATTTTTCGGGATCACATTTCTTCCTTATACTAGGTACAAGGAAGTAAAAAAGGGGAAAGGAATTTAAATTGAAGCTAGAGAAATAAGAGTTGCAAGCATTCGGGCATCGATAATAAACACTTTCCATCAAAATCCTGTTTAAGGCATATGATTTAAGTTTCCCAAGGTTGGGTATATGCTGGCGCAGAAAGGCGAGCAAAAGACAGTGCGATGCTTCCTTGCGCTGCCCTAACTCAAATGGTAATATACAATAGCGCGCCAGAGTGCGAAAGATGAGAGAGTTTGAACGTTTTCCGTGTCGAACAGGGGAAACTTCGAAATATATCTGTGTTTCTTATTCAACTGAAACAAACCAATGATCACGTGACAGCGCGATAGGTTTGTTCATTGGAAGCATTCTGGGGACTGAACTGGGAACTGAAAAACGTTCGATTCAAACTCGATCGCGCGCGTTTCACTTGAATCTCGCACTTATTCCTATTTGCAAATAGGAATTCATTTGACCTCAGAAAAAACTGTCCTACCAGCGAACATCTCTCTTTGTGTTTCCCAGACACAGAGAAGTATCTCAAGACATCTGATGTGGACAACACACGACTTCCTTGCACGTCTATTAAATCAAAAATATTTTCGGCGCACTTCATCTAAACTTATTTTGTTTGAAAGAGATAAAATACTGCAGTAATGCTAAGTTTTAGCGATTTCTATCCAAATATTTCCGATATCGCCGTGCTGGGTTCAATTTGAAAGATTTACTTCTGACACTTAATTTGGCGACATTTCGTCAAAAGCCAACAAGCTTGTTGCGAGATTTCGGGGATAGTCAAAGTAGTCATTGACCACAGACTTTCAATGAATTGAATGAATCCATACACCTTAACGTAAGTCATTTGGCTGACCCTGTAAATAAATTACCCAGTCGATTGGCGATTGCAATAAAAAAAAAAGATGCACATTAGGGTGGATCGAAAAGAATAGGAAAAAAAAAATTTTTCGAAATCGATTTTGGCGTAGGGTGGAAAAGTTGCGTCTTTAGTATTTTAGTTTGCATATTAATTTTTATTGAAATCCTTCAATATCTTGAGGTGCCCCAACTGCCTTAAATGTAGTTTAAAATTGAAATTTTACGAAAATTAAAAAAAAATAATAATATACGAAATTTTTTTAGCCGGAGTGTCATAAAGCTTAGACTTGGGTACAATAGTTCATACAAATATTTTTATTTAATTCCATTCATATCTTCCTGTGCCCCAAGCCCCCGAAAAATAGTTGAAAATTGACAATTTCATGAAAATGCAATAAAAATTGTAAAGTAAATACTTTTTTTTATAAATTTGGAAGGGTACCCAGCTAATAAAGTATAAACGTTTCTGCCGTCTTAAAAGCTGCTATACGAAAACTAGAGGCGTTGGGAGTATTTTTGTTGATGCTCCAAAAAATGAAACTATTTGGATTTTTTGCATATTTGATTAAGTCGATGTGCTAACATAAAATAAACTGAAAGAATATAACTAGTAAATTATAGATATATGATATAATTTGCGTGAGAAAAAACTATTTTAATCTAAACTCTGATTTTGAGTTAAAAAACTTCATTATGTTCCTTGATTCGAGCCTAGATCTTATAAATCCGCCCCTTCTTTCTTCTCTACAAACAAGAGATGCAGCCTCTGTTACCAGTTTCACACAGCGTTCAGTTCCTTGTGTGTGACATGGGAAGTTAGATAAATGAGGAAATTTAACTGAAGCAATATCCTTTGACAGGAATGATTTTAAGTCTTCATCGGAGATGTCTTTTAAGACTGCAGGCTCTAAACACTCGTTATTGTCACTCCAAAAAATTAAATCCCTATAATCTGTTGATCGCATGCTTATTACCGGTACACGAAAATTTCTCACAGATGAAGTATTATGATTCTCTTTTCTGATAGATATAACCTTGTGGTAAGCTAATTTTCGAATGGTACCTCTATCATCATATAACATAGCTAAAAGCAAATTCTCTGCATGTGCAAAAAATCCGTTTCTTTGGATGACAGCGTCAACAGTTTTTCTTAGGTGATGCGGCATGTATCTTGAGTACATAATTAGCTTCCACAGGTGTCTAGAACCTTCAGTGCACAGTGGCTTTCCTTTTATGTGGAACCACATTGGACCATATACCTTCATAATATATGTAACTAAATGTAATAAAGTCTCGGAAGGCTCTTCTGTTGTCACATAAAGACGAAGAATTCGATTTGCGCTAGTCAACCACCTGGAATGCACTACCGGCCCTGGTCGAATAGCAACTAAATCTTGACTGCATTCTCCTGAAGACACCGCTTTTAACATGTCCAACAAATATCGTTGGTCTGTACTCAAAATATTCCGATCGACATCTGGAAAGAGATTTCCCTCGATCTTACAAAATTTCGTTAAAGGAAGTGTATGGCAAGTTTGCAATAACTTCCCAATTGCACCAGAAAATGCTTTGGGGCCATGAGTTACGCCATCAAGCTGAACGAGAAGATGTCGTAGAGGAAGTTCGTTTAGATGCAGCATGCAAATGAACCACTGAAGTGGACGATTTAGTTCAGCTTCTATAATTGCTATAAGGGAATCGGTTGATATACCTTTGTCGTTAAAGAGGGTTAATATTCCATTCTTAATGTTAATTGCAGATACAGACGAAACAGTTAGATGCCCAAGGTAAATGGAGCTTGGTTCTTGTATTAAAGAAATGTGTTCTTCTTTGGTAATACAGCCGTAATACTTATTACCCTTTTTAACTTGTGTTCTAGTTTTATCTTTTCGCCCATCGAAATAGAGGCCTTGCACTTCCGAAGATAAATTACCTTGTTGTAATTCTTTTCTGTGTCTTTCACGCTCTCTGCGAACTTTATTTCGATCAATAACTTTAGTAGTATCCGTTTCGCTGACTAGGCCAAGATCCTGCAGAAGAGCGGAAGAAAGAGATGCAGCTGCTCTGTCTGAGATTCCACGACGATCACATTCTCTGGAAAAAGTGGAAAGTTTTATTTTTTGAACATTTGAACAATCACCAGAAGCAGAAGAGCAAGAGGGTTGCAGATCGAAGTTGTGTTGCAAGCTGTAGGAGGGTCTAAATGAATTTGATTTTCTGCTGACTTCTTTTTCTTCCTCTTTATTTGTATCATCCTCTTTCTCTTCGTTTTCCGAAGAATAACTGCTTTCAAACTCTTTACAATCACTAATTTGTTTGAAGCTAGAAGGATAAGAATCAGTTTTCGAGTTTTTAGCTCGTTTTATTTTTCTTTCTTGTCTTTTTTGTAGCTGTTTTGTAGTTTTTTTATCAACTGGCCCGATTATCATAGTTCTAGTACTTCGCTGATCGTTCAAAAATGTTCTTTCATCTACAGGAACCTTTCTTTCTTTTGAACAGCAACATGATGCAAAATCGTCGCATTTGCAGCAAGCAATGTCAAAGAGGGTTCGCTCCCACTTGCCCTTCAGATCGTCCAGTTTCTTTATGTAGCCCTCTGATTCTTTTCTACCATTGTATGGTTTCAAAATCTTCCTGTATTCGTTGTTGAGCTTTGTTATCTTTTCAACGATTCCTTTGTTTGAAATTATTGGAATAGAAGACTTGTTCCATATAATTTCCAACGACTCCGCGACTTTTTTTGATATCAAAGGAGCAGGTGGGTCTTTGTTTTTCATAAGGCTTTTTGTCTGGTTTCTGACAAGCAAAAACTTTCGAATTATATCTGCATTTCTAGGAAGTTTTATTAGAGACATCTCGGTGGGGTTGCCAAACAAAGGGCAAATAGAAGATTTCCTTGTGGGAATTTTGCCTGAACTCATTCTGTCTTTAACAAAAAAGTAAAATAAAATAAAATAAATAGTTGAAATAAATGTAAGGAAGTAAAAAAAAAGAAACATAGCTAACAGAAGAACACTAGAAGTAAAATGAAAGAAAAACAATATATCACAGTATATACTGGAGAAAATTATGAAATAACTTACTTCAGATTATAAACAAGCAATGTAGTGTCGAGCCACATACTTGCCAGAATGTGGTTGATGAAATACTCAGAGTAATTTTTAATTTCAAACATTCATAATCAGTCTCAACAAAAGCTGTCTTTTAACATATGCTACATGGAATCGTCTGCGTATCAGCGAGACGTCTCATTCTTTTGGCGGGGAAAATATAGTGACGTCATATCAGAAGCACGGACGGAAGTTAATTCTTGTTTCGTGTCGAGGCTGGCTAGGGAAACAGCCGATTTTTTTGTTTTCTATTCAAATTTTTAGGTTTGGAGCACCCAAAGGAAATGCTCAGAAATATTTGTTGTGGAAAAAGAAATTTTTGGCCATTCGAAAAGTTATGACATCCAAACCATTACATATGTATGTATTTTTTTCAAAAAATTGATTTTTTTTGGGGTGAGTGGGGCACCTGAAGGGGATGTTTAAAAAAAAAAATTTTTTTTTGAAAAATTCTCACCTGACCATTTGGCAACTTTTGCCATGTCAGCCGTCATTAAAATAAAAAACAATTTTTTTCGATCCATCCTAATGCCCATAGTTAGATGTTACGATAGTTCTAAATCTAAATACAACATTTCAGCCAGGGGCATAGCCAGAAATTTTTCATGGAGGTGGGTTACGACTACTACAACTCATATATATGTATACGTGTGTGTGATAATGTATGAAGAATATACATTTTGTAAGGCAAAAATTTCTCATGGGGGGGGTTATGACCCCCCTAACCCCCCCCCTTGGCTATGCCCCTGATTTCAACATTATACGGTTAAAAATTTTAGAGTTATGAGACATTCGAAATTATTTTTCGCGCCAAATTTATCGATATTTCGTCAAAACTTTCCAAAGTCAACGACAAATGGCGATATTTTGGGCATTTACCAAAGACTCACTATCGCCAAAGGAACTGGGTTATTATTGTAAGGTCATTAGTTGCCTCGTTCGTCCAAGTCGCGCTAGTGTTTATCCACCAAAACATGATACAATGACAGTGAAAGTTCTGAAGGAGGAGATGGCTAAGATGGAGAGGGGGGGGGGCGCCAAAAAGAAAATTCTCAAAAAAGCCCCTTCTAGAAGTGGCCCTGTCAACAAAATTTGTGTCCTTTGAGAAGTCCAAAAATCTTCTCACTTCCTCCTTTGCTGATTGCATGCAGTTTCCCGGATTGTGGGGAAGCGGTGAACGCTAATTGCAGAGATATACTAGACTAGCCGCCAAGGCGGCCAGCTTCGTCGCCCCATACCTTACTGTTCTTTATACTCAGTTCAGTGTCGGTCAAATTATTGGACTGAAAATCATGTTTCTTTGTTTTAACAGCATTTGTCATTAAAATTATTTAGGTTATGGTTTCTACAAATTTGTGGTGTCATCATAAGAGCCGATGGTAGTCATGGTGGAGATGTCAAGTACTAACATTTCAAAATGTATCAAAAGACATAATTGGACACAATTCCGTTCAAAAAATGATTATAAAAATACTGCATGGGCATGGGCGCCGGCAGAATATTTCCCGGGGGGGGGGGGGCAAAGACTACTTCAATGTATGGTTACCATGTTGGAAAGAGCAAAAAAGCAAGGGAAAACACTAAATACAAAAATCCAGGGGGGGAGGCATAGCCCCCCCTTGCCCTATGCTGCCGGCGCCCATGTACATGGTGTGATAACGTGTTGTATAAATTCCTACAGAAATACTTCTTAAAAACAGCAGCCGCGGGCTTTTTCAAATTAGTGTTTAGCGGGTGCTTTTCTATTTCTAATTTAACGAGCGTTAATGTGCCAAAGTGGTACTTACGCATTATCCCGGCGGTCATTCCCGCCAAACTATTTTTTCGTCAAATGCGCTGGAAAACTGTTGCCCATCGTATTCCGAAACTATCAATAATTTCATGTGTCCGACATTTATCTTGGCGAAAAATAGCTCGTCTTGGTGGACTGCCGGAATAATACGTAAGTACCGCCAAAGTCAGCAACCTGGTGTTTTCATAATATGGTTGCATTATTTAATACGTATTCTCCATTACAATAATTTAAAACAAGCAGGAAATGGGGCTAAAATGTGCTTTAGCCCACTGCATGGCGACCATTTTTTTTTTTCTTTTTGATGTGCTATAAACGCGCCAAGTACTGAGTATTCCATATTATTAAATCTGCGAAAAGATCCGAAAGATTTTGCATTTTCGCGTGTGCATTATTGTTAATTTATAATCTAGCTACTGCGTGACAGTGTAAAAATAACTAGTAGCGTATATATGGTTGCTCCATTTGATTCATTGAACTATTTAATTGGGATTTTTGCGAATGTGTCATTGTTATCACACTAATGCTTATAGTCCGGGAGCCAGCTGCCATTTTGGGGTCATCATAGCAAAAAATCTGAGATTTTTTACGTTGGTTCATTTGATATTGTAAGTAAAAAAAAATTCCAATCCATTAAATTATCAAATAAATTCCAATTCTATTGATAAAATTAAGTACGCTTAAAATTTTGTCAAAATGTATCGTATTACCTGAATTCAAAGACCGACCCTCCTTAAAGAGCACATTTTCTTGGTCCCAGTGGTGGTCTTTAAAAACAGGTTTCACTGTATATAACTAAATGAACTATGACGAGCCTTCAGATTTTCTGTTATTGGTCATCGAAAATGCCAGCTGGCTCCCGGACTATTACATCTTATTGTTGTTGCTGTTCGCAGGGTAGAAATATCGTCGATTTTGGTACCGCATACGTTGGCGTATAATACAACTCCGATTCAAAAAATTAGAATAATGAAAGAAAATATGTTCAAGTAAATTGCAAATCTAATTTATCAAAAAAATAATCAATAATATCAAATATAAATTACATACCATAAATCTGCATAATTAGTAGATTATATAAATGTAAAGATATCACAATGAAATAGAAAATATTAGGAAGTGAAAAAATATTCAAAATAATAGAATATTTCAAAACATGGTTCAAAAAATTAGAATAATGCAAATAGTTTAACTCGAATTTAAACTCGAAGGGATTTTACATCCTAATCAGTACTTTGTTGCATCACCCTTGGCTTTAATGACAGCTCTTAAATGGTTTGCCATATTACTAACTAAAGGTTCACAAATATTTTTATCGATATTTGCCCATATGTTCTTCAAACTAGAAATAAGTTCTTTTTTGTCTCTTGGTGCAACTTCTTGAAGTCATTTTTTTCATAATTCCCCACAAATTCTTGATGGGATTTAGGTAGGATGAGTTTGAAGGACAAGTGTTTTTCCTTCTTTGTGCAAGTACACAATTCGAAATTTTACAGCCTCAAATAAGTCGCTCTTTCGTCCTATATTACTAATCAATACTGATCTAAAATCAAATGTCATGAGATTTTTCACTTTCAGCGGGACACATGTTATAGTCCACACATGTTAGTCTCGCAGCTTTTCTCTAAACCAATAGGAAAATAGTTGCATATTCTAATTTTCTGAACCATGGTATCCAGATATTCTAACTTTTTCAATAGTTCTAATATTTTTTAAATAGCTAATTATTAGTGTGACAAATCAAAATAAACATTTATGCTATATTTACAGCTGTACTGAAGATATTTAGACACTTTAAATATTTTTTTCTGAACTGAGTATGCAAATTAACACTCTAGCAGCAATAAAACCCTATTCTTTTTTACATTATTCTAATTTTTTTTAATCGGGGCTGTATAAGTAGATACCTCGCAATTCCACATTCAGATTTATGATTTTAGCGGTCAGATTTGTGAGAAAATTAATTGGCAAAAGTTCACAGACGTACTCAAGCTGGACACTATATAACTCACTCACACTCTTTTTAAGAAGTTATTTTTTACAGTGCGCATGGACGCAGTAAATAAATGGCAAAAATTGACAAGTATTGCAAAATTCTTGAAAGTTACGATGTTTCAAGAGTTTTCATCGTAGTGAAACTCCATTTTGACAGCAGAAAATGTTCATTTTTATACATAGGGCTACATACTGTAAAAGCCTATTTTTTTTTAAAAAGTATTCCTGGTGCCTCTTAGTTGCTCTATGGGGGGCTTAGGTTTTTTAGGGGGGGGGGAGCCGTCCATAGCGCCCCCAGTGCTACGGCCCTTCCCTAATGCTAAAACTGTTGAGTGGGAGCGCATGTTTTATTTTTGTCTCCTTCTTTTTATAAATGCATTCGAATTTACAAACTAAGTCAATCTTTTAGAGTTTAGACTTAGTTCGCATGGGGAGCACGTGGGAACCTTACACCCACTGTGAATCTGCCAATGCCTCCACCTTCACTGGCTGTTGCTTTGAAGTACTTTAAAGAGAGGTGGAATGTAATGACTTCTTTATACTCATATCGGCCAAACTCCTGCTTTATGAAAAACTACCCGCCTCCGGCGACCAGTTGGTTCTAAATCTTGTGTTTCTCACCGGCTTCCTTGCCACTAAAATATCTCAGATTCTGAATGGAATTTAAAATTGAGATGGTTACAAACAGGGGTGGCCCTAGGGTAAGTGGCGCCCTTGCTAGCGTAAAAAAGATGCCTCCTTTTATGCTGTACTTAGTTTTTGAGCCCTTTCAAAGTCGGCGCCCCGATGGGAGGATCATCTTGCTTACCGTGTCGGACAGCCCCTGATTACAAAAATAAGATGGTTTAACGATAAAAACCTGCAAAAAGGTACAAATTATTTTCGTCCTACATTAATTCTGAAGAACTTCTAGATATATCGGCCGTTATCAAGAAACGGAAAGGAGGAAAAAAAAAAATCTTAAACACTTTCAGATTTTAAATACGCACTAAAGTGCTATATATTAAAAGTGTATCATAATCCATGCGTCTTCCCTACTTTCTTTCCTTATTAAGTTGGAAAGTGTATCATTATTCATTAGTGTGATTCAACAAAATTAAAATTTATATTTCTAACATCCTTTTTCTGGATACATAAGAAATAGAAGGGAGAAAAGACGCGCAGAAAAATGCAAAATTCGAACTGAATGAAAGTTTCAAAAACTTATTTGTTTGTGTAACATGTATTTCGGATGTGTGTGCTTGGCCTGTAATTTGCTTATAAATCCATGTCAGAAGGAAAAACTTATTCAGGTGATTTTATTTATTAAAAACTGCGTATTCTATAGGTTTGCGCCATCTGTCGACGGCTTTGTAAAATAAAAACTCAATTGTATTCTTTTTTGTTTGTATAAAAGATAGTTTTTTTGTATATTATAGGAACAGCGGTTTTTTTTTTTTTTTTTTCGCGCGATAAAAAGTAGCCTGTTTGTTAATCCAGGACTTTAACTGTCTTTATTTCAAATTTCATCCAAATCCGTCAAACCCTTTCAGCGTGAAGGAGTAACAAACATACATGAACCTCTTTATTTTAAAAGGGGACTTCTACCTTTTTTTATCGAATTTTGATTTTTCGCCTCTTTCAGTAAAAGGGACATAGATCTATTGTTTAATGTAGAAACGAGACTTTTTGGGTTATAAGTATGTCTACAGGAACGCTTTGAAATTGCGTTTTATTTTAAAAGGGGACTTCTGCGGAAGACCCATACTGAAAAGTAAAGTGGACGATATCAAAAACACTCTTAAATTCATTGCTCAGGAGTATCTGGCTTTTTGGAATACAATTATTGCAGAATATCCTACGAATGAAAGTGAAATTCATTTGTAAATTACACATTCTGGTGAATTTACCTTTGTATTTAATTACTTTCTTATGTATTCGCAATTTATAGGGAATATTTGATATAAGATAACTCTGTTTTCATTTTTTCCTTAAAAATGGAATGCCATTTCTGCATTTTATTTTAAAAGGGGACTTCTGCTGCATAAATAATGTCTTTTTTTGAAACAAATATTAACGATAAATTTTGGTTTTATACATTAACATATGTATATCAATGAGCATGGGCGCCGGCAGAATATTTCCCAGGGGAGGGCAAAGACTACTCCAGGGGGGGGGGGGAGCAAAGACTACTTCAGATTACATATTCAAACAGTGCTGCACCCCACTCCATCCCCCAAAAAATAAAAAATAAAAAAAATCTAAAGGGTAACATTTTGTTTTATTATGCATTTTGCATAGGTAAAATAAGCTTTTTTAAAATTAGACCAAACTAAAACTAACTACATTGCGTTAGGGTGAAATTTTGCTTTAACGTACAACTTGTTTAGGTCAAATAATCTTTTTCATTAAAAATAGCCCCTTCCACACAAAATTTTTTTATATTCGCGACTGTACTCAAAATTAATGTAATTACTATTAACTTTAATTTACTTTTCTCCAATCGTATATAGAGTAGTAAATTATTTTCGTCCTTTTTACAACTACACTTTTTATCAAGAAGTAAGTAGTAGCATAAATAGATACAATTGTAAAATAAAATAATTATTAATTTTATTGACATTTGAATAATTCATTTTAACAACACTTTTTATATTTTTGAAAACAAAACTGTGTACTCAACACTAATTACGCCTTCTCTTGTGTGAACTATGGCAAAGAAAGGGTTAACTGACAGTTTCTAGCGCGTTAAACAAAGGAATTGGTGCAATAGGTGATTGAGCAAGATAATTCGAAGGATTATTATTATTATTATTATTATAAATATTCGTCATAAACAATCTTGTTAATTGAACAATTTTATTCGAAATTTTTGAAGAATATAATGATATGTTTAAACTTATATCGCAAATAAACATGTTGTCTGATTGGGGTGAAAAAGAAATATTAAAACATTGCAAAGACTTACATTTAAAATTAGGTAATGATATAGATGGTAAATCTCTTTTCGATGAACTAATATCATTAAAATGTTTTTTAGATAAGAATATGATGGCAAAGGACGTACTAAATTTTATTTAAAATAATAATTTAATTGACACATTCCCAAAATCCGCAATCTCGTAATCAATATATTTATCAATTCCAGTTAGAGTCGTTTCATCAGAAAGAAGTTTTTCCAAATAAAAAATTATTTACGATCATCAATGAGCCAAGAACGGTTACATAATTTATCAATCATTTCAATAGAATATCAAGAATTAGATAAAATCGACATAAGTAATATGATTGAAAGGTTTGCTAGTGTAAAAGCTAGAAAAGTTTCACTATAAATAATACTAGTGGTTCCTTTTAAAAGTATTTCTAACTAAATCAGCTTATTCCAAGCAATACCAGCCATAATTATCAAATAATTAAATTTGTCGTTGTAATTTTCAGTGCTTTACTCTTCGAAGAAATATTTTTACTGTGAATATATTTTTCTGACTTATTAACAAATTTTCGACATGCAGGCAAAATTTTAGTGCTCTTTTAAAGATATTAATTTTTTAAAAGAATTTTTGACATTATAATCTGACTTTCGTGGTTTTCTTTGTGCAAACTGTTTTATAATTTTAGAACGATCTAATTCAACAATCGACCCACAACATTTTCCCCTCAACATTAAACGAATTTTATTTCGTTTTTATTGATAGAGCCACAATTTCTATTCATACGTATTTTTATTTGTTTTTATTTTGTTATTTTAAACATTTTATTAATGCATTGTCATGCCTTTGAAAATATTTTGAACAATGCGCAAAAAGTTAGATTCTGTAGTTGAAATTTTTTTTTTCCTCCTTTTTCCAAATATTTCACATCCAAAACAAAACTCAGAATTTAATTTAATAAAATACATAATCCATGTTCTTTTTACTTTTTTTGTTCCATTTTCCCATATTGTAGAAATAAGAGATACTGCACTTTCCATTCGAGTTGTCAGTGTGAAAGTTAAATTAATCAGCCCTCTGAAATATTTGATTTATTATTTAAAACATCTACTGTTTTTGAAATTAAACTAATAAACATCTGCTATCATCTTCTACGCTGAAATCGGTCACTTGAATTTCAAACCTATCTTATGTAAATCTGGATAAACAACAGAAGCTTCAACAATGGATGCTTCCAAATAATATGGACAATTTTTAAAATTTAAAATATTACTATATTAAAACTTGTCGTTTGTAGTTTTCCTTGTATTATATTGCTTTATTTATAAACAAACAGTGCACGTATAAAATTAAAATGAATTCCATATCACTTCAAAAGACTAGTCTAGATGGAAGCAAATCTGATCTCCGTACCCATGGTAACTTAGCTACCCACCACAGTACGAGCACGTAAAACTCATATACTGGGCGAGTTTTCGGCAGTACCCGGTATACATCGGGCAACCCTACGGTTCAGGGCAATGCCGTATATTCTCTACTGAATTTGCTTGTGCACAGGCGCCCCATTAGATACACATTTCGGTTAGGTTCTGTTCTACTGAATATTAAATGGCATTTTAAAATCATAATTTTGTTTCAAAAACTGAATATTTATAGGGGCGCCACCTCCCGGGCCGAGACTCGGTTTAATTGTGATATTTCCCAACTGAATAAGTACATGAAATAGTAAAATAATACTTTTGTTTCTAAGACTGAAATTTTTTTTATATGGGGCGCTAAATCGGTGTTTGCACAAAGGCGCCTGACACATCAGCGACGGCCCTGCATAGAGATAAATTTAACCACAAGTTAGGAAGTTTTTTGAATCTCCTGTAAAATTACAAAAACGGCAGAAGTCCCCTTTTAAAATAAAGCGGTTCACATACAAGCATTGACATTTATAATATTAGTAGGATTTACAAAGTTTTTTGTTACTTGTATTTAATACCGGTTTTCTTTTATTGGTGAAAATTATTGTTTTATAATATGCATTAATACATACCTACATAATCAATGGATGGTGATTCTATAGTTATTGTTAGAAAAAAAAAACTATTTTGGGAATTTATCCAAAAATTAACAATAAAATTATTTAAAACCCAAGTGTATATAATAGGCCTATTTTATTTGTACATTCGCTAGATTTTTTTTTCAACTCATTTTTCTCATAAAAGTAGAAAATCAAATTACGTGTAGAAAAAAAAAGAAAAAAAATTCTTGGGGAGGGGGGGGGGATGTTCAGAAATAATTTTTACCCCTCCCGACTCTGCGGTTAGAAGTGTCCTGATTTTTGGTTCAGAAAAAATGGTCACTTTAGTTTGCGATTTTCTTCAATTTTTGCTAATACCAGCAATAAATAATAAATTTCTGGAGTCAGCTTCTTGAGCAAGGGATGATTTCTTTTAAAATCATTATGTATAAAAATTGAAACGTCAACATCCTACTGGGTCATGTTTAAATATTTTGTGGATTTGATCTTCAATGCTCGTGGATAAAGGCTAGAATAAATAACGTTTTCGACTGATAGCGAAAATGCCGTCCCAAAAAAGAGACAATAGGTATAAACAGGTTGCGGCAAAGTACACTAGGGCCAAAAGAGGAATGCCTTGGCAAAAGACTTTATGAGAGGTTCTAATCCTTATTCATGTTACTTCTGTAAAAGAACCGCCTAAAACTCCAGACCGTCAGATCGACAGCCGCGCGGTAGGCCAGAACCCTGGACCATCACATTTCAGCCACCTACCTAAGGTTCAGTGTCTTACTACTACTGTCTACCTCTGTCAGTGTCTGTCTTAACTCTTTGAAGGACACCGGTATATAATATGTGCCAGTTACGGTCAACTGTCTACAGAAATTAATAATAATTAGTTAATTTTCAAATTTTTGTCCCATGATAACAATTTATAAGTCATTTTACAAAATGCTTAGCTTCTAAATTGTAGTTGACGTATGAAATTTCTTTTGATTTGTAAGTTTAACCTTTTATCTACTGACTGTACTTAGAAGTACCGTAAAATTAAAACTGTTATTTTTTAAATTTATTGATTCATCACCATTTCTTTGAAAAATCACTACCAAATACTTCATTTAATCAGCTTAAATCACGACTTCATGTTCTATTAAAGTACGGTAGTTTCAAATGGAAGGTTTTCCGCTCACTTTCTGATCATGTCGAGGCAAGAGGGGAAAATATATATATATATATATATATATGAGCATCAGAGATTTTTCAGACGTCGGCTTTATGATTAAAGAAATAGATTTCCCAAAAAGGTGCCAATCAAAGTATTACTTGACTTCTCCAGTTTTGTGTGCTCTACTCTTTTGAAAAGTACTCATTAATTGCTTATGAAACAGTCATCAATCGTATAGTTAGTGTTTATTACGTTTCTTTCTTAATTTTCTTTTTTATTGGATTAATCAGTAGGGTTCATCCATTGTCTAACCAAGGCAAGAGAAAAGAAACAGTTTCTAGTGGATATTCTTGGCAATTCTTGATTCGGTTGATAAAGGATTACAGAAAAATCAAAGTGGACGAATTTGCTAGTAGCATTCGTAAAATTAATGCAAGAAAATTAGTTGTAGGTTATACGTTTTTACTTTTGACAGGGACGTACCAACGTCTTGGAAAGTGGAGGGGCGAACGATTTTTTTCGACATCGGGGGGGCAGTCATTTCACCAGCCCTTCATCTCCCCCCCCCCCTCCACCAACAAATGCTTTTAAAATAAAAGGTGTCAACCTTGGTACCTGGAAAATTTTTGCTTGCACTTCTATAGCTGAATTACAACAATCATTTACTTCAGGGACGGGGCAGCTATTTTGCACCCACCCCCATTTTGATAAATAATACGCAGCTGTCTTTTTTAACCTCGTCTGTACACCCTCCCAAAAAGTATTCGATTGTAAGCCGAATTTCCTGTATCAGTTTCATGTAAATTAATTAATTTTTCGAAAAGCCCCCAACTCCGAAGAAATAAGAAGCGTTACAATTATATACTGCATTATTTACTTGCTATCCCTTTATCAGGCGAGTTTATGTGCAGAGAGTCGAAAGTACTAGATTTTTCTGGCCCATTTTTTTAGGATTAATTCATATATTTTCCCTCTACTGTAATATCCCACGTGAAAATTGGAGAAACAAGTATTAAACAAACATGGAAATTTTGCAGGAGAACACAGTAATTATTCACAAAATCAAAGTCGGAAAACTACCTGCTGCTTGTACACAGAATTAAACGCGAAAAATATATAATTAAAAGCGATGATTCTTATGCTCAATTTCTGAGTCATTATTCGAGCTTTCTTTAAAATTACGAAAGAAAAGTTCATAAGCCAAATATAATTTAGAATCTAGATGTATGGAAAAAATATACATCCAATATAACTGAACAAAAATCGGAAAATTCACTAATGATAATTGATTTCTGTATTTTATAGACTGTATGTGGTAAGTATTCTTACCACGGCCTTATAAAGGGTTAAGAAGAACAAACTTTTTATATGGAACTGGCATAGGAAATTCAGCTTACACTCGAATACTTTTTTGAGAGGGTGTACCCGTTCATACTAGGGATTTTTTTTTTTTTTTTTTTTTTTGTGTGTGTGTCTCAATAGTTTGCTTAAAATAACAGTTTTCTTCGTGCGGAAGGGGGTGGGTGGTGGCAGCTATTTCGCCCCCCCCCCTTTCCGTTTGAACTAGTAAAATTTTCGTTTATACCTCATTAGTTTGTTTAAATAACCGTTTTCTTGAGGGGGAAGGGCTGGAAAAATGGCTTCCCCCTATCCCGAAGAAGAAAACTATTGTAAGCAAACTATTGAGGTACAAACAAGAATTCTGTTGATACAAACTATTCGAAACATTTTCATCAAATTCGGTTTTGGTAGAGAGGCTAGTAAAATGAACATAAAATACAAAGGGTGCGAATTATATAGTTCGCCCCTTCTACTCATTTACTGAGGGGGCGACAACCCCCCCTGCCGGCACGTACCTGTTTGATTGCCTGTACATGCAACTGCTGGGCGGAACAATGTTAATTTGTTAATTCTTAATTAACGATACTAACATATTCTGAACGATTTAACTCTTAAGTTAAACTAATATATATATACATATATATATATCAACGGCTTTCTTCCTTTAAATTGAACTTCGTTACATCGACTGTTAGCGTGAATTTGTCGAAAAAATCTGGAAAAACAAAATTCAGAATTTGGTCATAACTTGACTGGACTCAAAAGTCAAAATTCTCTGTGTTCTAGGTGAACCAGTTTTAATAAAACTGTTTACTAAATCTAACACTGCTATTCCGTCTAGTGCTGCAGGGCAAAACTCGTTTCAGAAAACCGAAGCATATTATTCTGTTAAAACCAACCCTTGAATAAATGTGAATTAGGGAATGAGGTTAGAGTTCCGGAAGTTCTTACGAGGGTAATCAAAGGTCCATTGCAAGCATCAACGTACAGTCGCACGCAAAAAATTATAAGCATTTGGAAAAATTCCCTTCTTCATGTTACGCGATTATAAAATTACAATGATAAATTTAAGTCGGTAATTTATATATATATTTATTTATTTATTTTCCAAATACTTATATATTTATGCAGCCGACTATGTATACAGACTTTTTTTTGGGGGGGGAGGGAGGGGGGGGGACAAGATTGTGCACAGCAGGTATGCAGAAAAAAAAGTTTAAGGTTTGTAAAAAGGGGGGCGACAAATTTTAATTTGTACGTGGGCAGCCGACCGTCTAGGATCGGTCCAGGTAAGGTGGGAGGTTATGACGTAATCTTATTGTTAAAAGCATAATTTTTATGTAAAGAATAAAAAAATATATGGAGTTTTTTTCAGTATGGCTGAAGGGTCTCCTTTATACGCCACTGATTTACATCCTACAACAATTTGAGACGAAGAACTTTTTTTTTTTTTTTTTTTTCAATTTTTACTCAAATAAGTGACTTTAATTATTAAACTGAATTGACTAAATGATTAGTATTTGTCACTTTCACACCGATCGGTTTGGGAACTAGTGCTTAACTACACACATACACGCAACTCTTCGCCGTCCGTATCTATGGTAACCAGAATCAAGGAGGAGATGATTGAGGAGATAAAGGAGAAAGAAAACGTCAGCTCCCTATTTTTATGAGTTGGAATGTAGGTAAAGTTCCGCATGGTTGCTCGCAGATGTCTCTTTGGAAAGCTCTTTAAAATATGGCGAGTGAATGTGTTGACTTGAAAGAACTTTTTCGATTAAGTAAAGATGCATTGGAGAAAGCCTATTGCCCGTACAGCAAATTTGCAGTTGGAGCCGCACTGTTATGTGAAGACGGAAAAATATTTACAGGTAAGTAAAATTTATTTATTGTTGAAAAGAAAAGCGGAAATACAATATTGATACCGAAGGTCAGAGGAAATGTTATGTTTGGAACATGGTTTGGAAAGTGTCTTGCTCGGTCTTTGTACAATTATTTACGAATAAATAAATAAATAAATAAATAAACTAGTATTACGTTACGAAATGAATTGAGATTCTGATCATTCGTAGAATGACCATGATCTGTAATAAATCTCATTACTATGTATGTCTTAAACTGAATTTTAAGAGTATGATTTGAAAAAAACGTGCAATTTCGGTACATGCATATAAACTAATTATGTCAGAGACATTTTTTTTAAAGCGTTTCTTAGCAAGCTATTCTATTCACTGTAATAAACAATAAACCTGTCTTAGTTACGAAACTTTCAGAAAAAATTCTTAAAAATTGGAAATGTTGCAAAATATGTGACACTGAAAATGCTTGCTGTGCAATTTCATCATTCAGAATTTTTTCTGTAAGTTTCATAAAAGGCACCGTGCTTTCGTTTATTACGCATAGTGTAATTTCTGAAGAATTAGCCTGATTTTTTTTTAATCCTTGGTGCAGTTAGATTAATTTAATTGGGACCATGAAGAAAGTTTTGTTTCTTAAAACTGCAGGCTTAAACTATTTTATTTATTCACATGATGACAATCAGCTTAATAATATTCTTTTTGACGTAATTGGAGTACTTTTGCAATTATACTTTTTGTTATTCTAACAGAGAAAATTGGGAAAAATATGATGTATATGTAAATCAATGCCAGTACAATGCCAATTTCGCATATAAAAATAAATATATATTTTTGTAATTCATAGATAGTTTCATTACCCCCCCCCCAAAGAAGGGGGGGGGGCTTAGTTCTGTAGCTGAACCTCAAATTTCTCAGAGGAAGTTTAAAATTTATCCATGAATACGTAACTTTTCTTCTAATCTCATGTTTACTTATTTTGGGGATGGCTGCAGCCCCATCAGCCACCCCCTGATCAATGCAATGTGTTATGAGCAGGACGTGAATTTTGCTTATTGCAGAGATGTAACCAGGGGATCGGCCATAGGGGCCTGGGCACTCCCCAAAATTTTGGTCTTTTGTTAATTTGATATCAATAATCAAGCTTTTTGGTAAGAAATTCTACTTTTTTCACCTTTTGGGCTCCCCCCGAATTTTTTTTTCTCTCTGGTCCATTAATATATATTTTCCTTAGCTTGGAATTATAAAACGTTGATTTTTCTTTAGTAGAATTATAAGAATACCTCCAAATATAACATCTCTGAAAGTTTTTTAAAACATTTAATTCTTTATAAGAGGAATTTACAACTGTTTGTGAGTTAATTTTCAGATTTACAGCTTACTGTACTATGTAATTTATATGAAATCTAAAGTGAACTAGTATTATGACTTGTGGGCGCCCATACCTATGGCAGGGAGGGGACATGCCTTTCCCCCATACTAGCTCCTCGAAAAATATATCTTATCATAATAATTTATGTTCTAGTTAATGTACATGTGGTTCAACACTAAAAAAAAGTATCTTTCTAGGGCAGGACCGCTGACTTGCCTTCCCCCCCCCCTATACAAACAGTCATATGGGCAGTAGTGTAGCCAGGATTTCATTTCAGGGGAGGCCCCGGGACTGTGTATCAAACTGTAAGCTAAATACCAAGTTGTAAACTAAGGAGAAGGTTCCATTTTGAGAGGGGGGCTGTAGCCGCCTCAGGCTAAGCCACTGCATATGGGCACCCATGTCATAACATGGTCTAGTCATACATAACATGGTCTAGTCATAACATGGGCACCCATGTTATGACTAGATCATTTAGTTTCCAGAAATTCAATTTTACTCGAATTCAGCTAAACCACTGAGATACTTAGAAATAAATTTACTAAAAATTAACTATGTATGGTCAAAAATTTTTTTTTTTGTAAAACATGAATATGGAATTAGTGTTAAATATTTTATTATTTTTTTTCTTAGGCTGCAATATCGAGAATGCATCGTATGGTTTGACAATGTGTGCTGAAAGAACTGCTGTTTACAAAGCTGTATCTGAGGGAGATAAAAAATTTAAAGCAATTGCTGTTGTGTCAAGGTAAACATTGCTTTTTCTTTTTTGTGTGTATGAGTATGTCACAGAGAAAGCAAATATTTAAAACTAATAATAGTAATTCCACATTCAAAATACCTACCAAATAATTTATGAATGTCTTCTGTCTGGTGGACTTGAGTTTTTTTTTTTTTTTTTTTTAATAATGTATGCTCTTTTTTTAATTTTGTACTTAAGAAAAAAATAATTGAGTAACAATTTTAAAAAAAATTCTTAATTTCAAAAATGAGAAAGTTTTCATACGGTATCTAGATTAAAAAATAATGTAGCTATCATATTTTAATGTACAAAGAAATATGTATGACATTTTTAAGACCTCATATATTATTTTACATTGTTAATACATTTAAAAATCCATCAAACAGTTCTATAATTTTTAATATATTACATAGGTTTGTGAAAATGCTTTAGTCTTTACTTCTGTATAATTTATATAAAGACATATGCATGCAAAAGTATTCATCTATAAATTAATGTATTTCTCAAGATTGTTATATGTTAATGGTATAGTTTCATAGATATGCATTGTTTCTATTTTTCACTTCATATAACTTCACAAATGAGGAACTTTTGAGAGAGACACCCTGTAGTATTTTCATCACTAACTTCTAATGAACATTACCATTATTTCAATACCATTAAATATTCTTCAATATTTATGTAATATAATGATAAAAAAAACAAGTATTTGAAATTCTATGACTTTTTTTCATACACCCTACATTGCATCTACTACCAGTCTAAAAACTTCTTTCCCATGATCTCATTGTTTGGTTTTTCTATTACTCCACTCTTATTGCTTCATATAAATTCATTTCACTTCACTTGTGGTTTAATGGTAATGGAGATGTCAACCATGTGATGAATTTCTATGCTGTATGTCAGAAGGTAGGTTTATGCATTCTGGCCAACAAATTAACACCTACTCTGCTGCAAGCCACCCTACTTTCCCTTACCCTTGTACTGTTGTGAATCCGTGATCAAATAAAAATAGGTAAAACTTCATCATTATTCTAAATAGACTATAGCACAAAGACTATTTTTTTAGCACTAAGGTGCTATTAAAATCAATCGGGGGTTGTTTTTTTTTTGTTTTTTTTTCGGGGTGGGGGGGGTGGGGGGGGGGGGACATGAATTGTGTTGTGATACCTTTCAAATAGTATAAATAAAGAAGTAACATATGGTTACAATATGCCTCGACCCACGATATTTAAAAAAAATTAATTTAGAATATATTCTTAAATTCAGGCATGAGATTGGCAAAAAGACTGAAATCATATGCGAGCAAAATATATTTGGATAGATGATATGAAATATGTTTGAATGATAAAAAAATTTACACAACTGATAAATAACTTAATTATTTTTTATTCATTAAACATGAATAAAGGAATATTAAAATATTATTAAATCATTTACATTGAAAGCTTAGTTTAAAAATTTTAACACATCATCAAGGGCATCAGAAAAGACATTAGACATTAAAACTTATTTATCATCACTGAGATGCAGCATTCACCCAACAGAAGTGTGAGAAGAAGAATATTTAATAGCATATTATTGCATAATGATTTTACAACTTGTATAGTGAGGGGAGGCAGGAAATTTTACAATTACAATGACAGATTCATTTAGCATTATTGTTATTTGAAACCATTTGGAGCATTTCCATGTGGTCCAAAATAACAAAAAAACTGAAATCAGACCAAAAGTTGGTGAATCTCACACCCCTGTAAATTTAATAAGCCATTCTTTCCAGCGACTTAAAGTATGAAATTTGAATTAGTTCCGATAAGAAACTGAAAAATAGGCATTATGATTGACATATTTGGTGATTTTCAGTGAGTAAAGCTCCCAAACCCTTTGTGTGTGCCACTGATTTTAAATATTAGTAAATGAGTACATATTTGTACGTCAAAGTTAATACATTCAAGATATTAAAATATTTCCTTTACTCATTTTATTTTGCAGTTCAAAGAGTAATGAATATACTGGTCCTTGTGGAGCTTGTCGGCAAGTCTTAGCAGAGGTATAGAATGAATCTAGTTGATACTGAAATAACATTGGTTTTTAATAAAATTACATAGCTAACCAAAAATTTATAAACCCTAATACAAAATAGAAAAAATGTTAGTCCAATGACAAACACAATCTTATTGCTTTTACTGTGGAGTTTTTGTTCATTATTTCTAAAGTTAACAAATCTGAAATCTTATTTTATAGCTATTTTCATTTGCAACATTTTTTATTTTATTTCTATATGTGATAGGTAATTGCTATCCAGTCAGAATGAGAGAAATCTCAGAAAGACCTCTCAAAAAGTTAAATAGATGTTCAAAATCATTTAGTAAAGTAGACATATAATTCAACTTCATCATTTGAACAAAAATGTCAAGAATGAATTTTTCAGGATAAAAAAGCAAATACAAGCATTAAAATCCCTTTTTTAAAATTGTCACCAAAAATATTTACAACAATACTACTATCATTGTGTTGATTAGTTAGTTAGTTTCAAAGATACTTCAATTTAATAATAGTACACATAATGCATATAGTTCGCAAATGCAGCTTTTGAAATCATCTTTTAAAGTACAATCATTTGGGATAAATTTAAAACAACAACTGCTAAATTTTTACTATATTTACTTTGAAAAACTAATCCATGGTACATTTAGCTACCAAGAATTAAGTTTTCTGATTTGTATTTGGTTTTCAAACCAAATATACTACAAATTTAACCCTCATATATTAAAACTATTTTGATTAATCATAGCATCATTTTGTGGATTTCAGCTAATTGAATGAGGTTACTGTCCAGCAGATTAAATCTCACTGGCTTTATATAAATTTACTTTTGTGTTACAACTTTGTTCTTGAAATTTAATTCATGCGAAGAATTGGTTTTTGTCAGATTCTAAGAATTACAAAGCAGGATCTACATTTTGTAGCTTTATATTAAATGTTGTTTCTAATGCCTTCTGGCTGACCATATAGAGGCACCAGATCTTCCATGCAGGATGGTGATGGGGAAATTGAGTGGCTTCCATTGTATGAGCCATTGTATTGGGCTAAGACCAACTTAGATTAGCTTTTCCTAATTTTGAGCCCATTCCAGTATTAACATTTAGCTAATAATGATTAATGATATAATCACCAATATTAAATAATGCTGCTTTCCTTCTGATATTTAAAACATTTATTATTTGTAAAAGTATCTAAGTTAAATATCTAAAATGTTTTCTTTCTAGTTTTAAATTAAATTTTATTTCTTTTGATGTATCACAAGATTGGTTATATTTAATACGTTTTGAAATCCCCACTTGCAAATGAAAACTAATGTCGTTTAACAGTTAAAAATGCCCTATCAATCTTTCTTTAGTGTCTCAGTATAATCCCCTTCCCATATTCAGTATATTAAAAAGTAAATCAGTTGTTTTTAATTTCTGAAAACTGGAGTTGAGAATAGGTCTGCAGCGATTCAATACATTTAAAAAAAAAGAGGGGGATGTTCAGTGTGTTTAACATCATGCTGTATGTAATATTCCATTCACTTAAATATATATATACTCCAGAAGGAACTTTGTTTCATCAGTGTTTTTTTTTTTTTTTTTTTTTTTTTTTTTTGCTACTCAATTACAGATATGCATATATATGCTATAAAAGAACTCAAACTTTCCACCTTAAGAATTCTGACTAGGCCTATTGCAATTTCTAGTATTAGTACTTCAGCTCATTCAAATATCTTCAGAACATTGTAAATAATCATTTGGATAATAATGCAAAAAATATAAAATGAAAAGCATTTTTTTAAATTGATATTATCTAGTTTAAAAAATTATCAAAATGTTAAAATTTATATATATTTTTTTTACAGTTTGGACTGAATTGGGACATCTATTTAACAAAACCAGATGGTAGTTTTATGAAATCAACAATTGCTGAAATACTGCCATTTGCTTTTACTCCAGAACAAATGAAAAGACAAATGTGACCATTTATTATATTTTAGAAAACATATATTCTTATAATACTTTAAACTTGTATAATGTTAAATATTTATTTTTATTTAATGGAACAATACAAATAAAAGGAAACAATTTTATATATTCTAACTATATATATGTACAGTCTTTGATTCATACACAGTATGTTGATTTCGATACAATATCACAGAGAAATGGACGTTGTATTGAAGTTTTGTTTTTTTTTTCCTTTTTATTTCACCAAAAAGGACACCTGAAATCAAAATATAAGAATGCATAAATTTGTTTTAGTAAATAAAGCATAAAATTTTTTAGTGTGCAATGTGTGAGGCAAAGCTTTTTTAAAACCAAAATTGCTAAGATGTTAATGTAATATATAGGGTGAATTCAAAATCAGTTTTACAAACTTTTAGAAGGGGCAGTATACATCAAGACAGTTCAGAATCACATACCAATGAGGGTCGGAAACGTCGTCTTTGTGTACCTGTTAATAATCACTTTGGAAGAAGTGTTCAAGTAACAATAAACTTTTCAGCCATGTTTTTTGAAAAACTAATCCATCCTCCACCAATTGCACTTTATAAAAATTGTTAATTCAGAAATTTTTTCTTCTGTTACATTGATGAAATTATTGGAGGAAAGTCCATTGTTTATGAAACCTGGTCATTTTCCGATGTCTGAGTTCAAAGTCAGGAGACATCACTAGTTAAAACAGCTTCTTCATTCTCTCTTTCAAGGATGAAGCACATGCTTCGGGCTTTCCACTTTTAGCTTAAATGAGTCAAGGTACTGTTTTTAATTCCAATGATTTCAGTCAATTTTTTTTTTTTAAATAATGCGAAAGAAGGAAAAAAATGGCTACTGATTTAAAAAAAAGAAGGTAATCATTTTAGAACCAAGTTAATTCCCTTCTAGAATGATTATTATTATTTTTTACTTTTGATATATACTGTGTTACACCAATAATTTCTGTTCAGCAAGAGATATAGTCTAAAAGTGGGGTCTACAGAGGATGTTCACACATTTTTGTAACGATATTGATTTTCTCCATGAAGTTAAATATTAATCTGAAAATAAAAATGTGATTGACATCGCATTATAATAAGGCTTATTTATCATCTGCAGCATTAAAAATATTCTTTGCTTTAAAATGTCGCTGAAAAATAAACAATGGATCGAAGGCTATATTTTTGCGCTATCTGAAGAGAAATACTCTTATTCAGTTATTAAAAAACGATGTCAAAGTCATGGTTTTAATATTTCTACACTTAAAATAAGTGACATAATTAATATGAAAGGAAAGAAAACGAAGTTTACATTTCATGGGGGGGAAAAGGCAAAAAATGTGTAACCAACAAAGGTACATACACCTCTTACTAAATCTAAAGTCGCATCTCATGTTTTAAAGGAAAATCCAGATACCCAAAGAACTATCGCAAAATCTTTAAATCTCTGTAGGAACTGTGAACAAAATTATAAAATCCGATTTAAAGTTAATCAAAGCAAAAAAACACTATGTTCATCACCGAATGCCGAAACGTGTTTCTCAGCATAAGACTATGTGTAGATTGTTGTATGAAAATTATTTGGCAGATGAAAAATGGAAATCTGTAGTTACGATTGATGAAGCTTGGTTTCATTTATCAGACTGCAATAGAAAAAGATCGATTTACTACCGCAAAAGAGGAGAAAAAGACTTAACAAGTGGGTTTAGAGAAAACAAGGGAAGTTTTTCTAAAGGTTTTATGGTTATTACTGGATTTTATTATAACGGAAAACTTACAATAAAGAAAGTAAAATAAAATGTCAAAATTAATTTGGATTACTATCAGAAGTATACTTTATCCAAACAATCTTCAATGTGTTAAGTTCTATCACGATAAAGCTCCAAGCCATACCTCTAAATCTACTGCTCTATTTTTTGATAAAATGGGAAATGAAACTGGAATTGAAGCTATTCCATTTAAATGCATCCTACTCAAGTCCCCTGACGTGTCTCCTATGCATTTGGACTTTTAAAACAAGCTCTCGGACTTTTAAAACAATGTCTCAAGCAGTGGCATCCCAAACATTGGGTGGACTCTGGAAGATTGTGAAGGAGGAGTGGAACAATATCAGCCTTGATGTTTTAAGAAAAGGACTTTTATTTTGGAAATCAAGATTTAATATGATAGTTCAAAGAAAGGGCTATCAGATTGAACACACTAGAAAATAAAATTCTTATATTTATTTCTATATACAGTAGAATCTCGCTACAACGATATCCTCTATAACGACAATTCTCTCTATTACGATATTTTTTCATAGTCCTGGCTGAATTCCCTTTAGATTAATGTAAAACAGTTCTCTGTATTACGATATCTTTTAAAACGATAATTCTCCCTACAACGATGGTAATAATTATCCCTTACATCACAATAATTCTCTCTACTACGATATATTTTTTTTCTACGATGCATCAGAGGCCGACTCATTCACAGACATTGAAAGCTACTCAAAGAAAGTTAAGGTAAAATGTGGTTGGAACGGGTTGGACTACGCTTCTGCCAAAGAACGTCTTCTAAGTTTCGTTTTGCTGATGTAACACTATGGTAATGAGAAAGTGCATTTCTCGTAAGGTGGAAGGGCAGTTGGCATTTCCTGCATGACACATCTTTGATTCCTATCCCCCTCTTTAAAAAATGGTCAAGGATTCCTTACACCAGTCCAGAATTGATATAGAAAACGATACGTTCTTTTGTCTGAACTTGAGTAAGAATTTTAACCGCCGATAAATCCTATCGAGGTCGATTATTAAACGAGGATATTTTAAATTATTTATGAGTTTTGTTTACTTTGAAGTTTGTTTAGTGAAAATCGAAAGCAAATGGCTAAAAGAAAACAAATATCTATCGAAGTGAAATTCAACATCATAAAAGATTTTGATAAAGGCATGAAGCAAAATAAATAAGGATAAATTAATGGGTATGCATTTTCAATTAATATCTAATACATTTTAAAAAACGCTTTTGCGGCATTCAGGTACTATTTATTTAGACATTATATATTTGTTATTCAAATATGCTATAAATATTTATAAGCTATATCTCCGCTAGAATCCCTGGTGAGGCGGCAAGGGTATTTAACTAAAATTTGTGAGGGTTGTGAAAAATTACTGAAAACTATAAACATGCTTCTCTCCTTTTATTTATTATATATTATTTGAGAGGGTGTGCCGAATGAAAACAGCACACTTTCTGGTGACACTGCAGGGTATGGGATATATGAAGAACAAAAATCAAAAATCTTTTTGTTCCAATATCGATTCTCTCTATAACGATAATTCTCTTTACAACGATATATTATTTTGACCCCCAAAATATCGTTATAGAGGGATTTCACTGTATATCATTGCAAAATCGTTACAAAAATGTGTGAACAGCCTCTGTAGGTACAGTAAAGTGGCCATGCACTATGCAAAAGGACCTCTTACAGTGCCACCTGGCAGCTAAATTTGAAGTTAGGATTCTTATCTCAAAAAAACTGACATTCGGAAAAAAAAGTCAAAGTTGTTCAGCATCACCAATTAACTGAGAAAAGACATCTTGGGCACAATATTGTTAAAATTTAAAACCATAAAAGACGTAAATTTTATTATTGACTAGCCACCTTCAGCGACCAGCTGGTTTGCCAACGGGCCGCTTCTCAACTGGCCTAACCTACCAGCCACCTGTCTTTAGCAACCAGCTAATCTGCCGATGGACAGCTTTTACATGTCAGGGTGAGGCAAGCTGGCCAGAGAAGATTGCATTAAATAATAATTTACACACAGGCCGCTCTGCGACTGGCCTGGTGTTTTGCAAAAGATTCTTCCCCTCCCCCACACACAGGCCGCTTCGTGGCACTTGTAAATTACCTCAAACTCCACCATTACTCATAACAATGCCATGCGACACAGAAGGAAAGTTTGGTTCTTCAAATGGTGAAAATTGTTGTTTTTATTTTACAGGTTTTACTAATTAATTTTTTACCTGCCCAAAAAATTATTATGCACTTGATTTTTTTATTTAAATTTATTTATTTTTAAACGAAAGCTGAATAACTTGCCTGCATAACCAAATGTATCCATATATTTAAGAATATATATATATTTATATACATATTTTTAAGAATAATCCAAGAGTATCCCAATTTAATACATTTTTTAAAATGGGAAATATATAAAATTTCTTATTAATGTAAGAAGTAGAACATGCTTACTGTGCTGAAAAGCATTCAATTTCAGTTAAATATTTTCAAGTTTCAGTTACAAAAACACTTTATCATTAATTATTTGATTTGGATTTAATTTATAAAATAAAAGCTCACCATCCAATATAACTTTGGCACAAGTTCTCATGTGATGTTGCTTGCTTAATCAACAGATCCACTTGTTCATTTACTTCTAATGTTTGATTTGGATCAAAATCTCGTCCTTTTCAAAATAAGGAAACAAAATTATTTAGAAGTATTGCATTCAAAAAACACAATTCATAAACATTATAAATATTGAACATTTTATACCTGTTAACTTGTCTCTCACCCTGTTGATAATCTGAACAGCTTTTTCATTCAAAGCTTCTGGCTGACCAAAGCCAGAATCTGAAATTATTCATGATAGTTAAAATCTCACAACTGGTTTTAAAAAAGACAAAAGATATTCACCTTTATATAGCTGCACTTTTTTACATTTGGACAGAAGACATTTCTTAAACATAAAAATAATTTATGAAAATAAAAACTTCTAGATTCAGAAAGCTTTAGACTATATACCCATATGGAGGGGGGGGGGGGATTGTATTTTACAGATAACACTCAGTTAAATTCTAGAAATTAATGTTTACATTAATAATGTTTTAGTCACTGATTGTACAAATTTCACCCACAGTGGCCAGAAAATTATTTGCAAGTGAACTCATTGGCATTTGAAAAAATATCAACCAAAATTAAAATGAATAGTCTTGAAAGAGATTTAAATGTTTTAAAGACGAAAAATTGGCAAACCCATGTCAAATAGGATAGGATAAATTTCAGATTGTTTCATGTGATCATGGAAGGTCAAGACTCATTTGGAAATGCGATGCTATTGAAGAAGAATATTTTTATTAAAAACAATTATTCTTAGTTATATAAACTGCCATTGATCTACCTTTCTGAATAAGTTTGTTATTGTGAGTATTTCCCTAAAGCTTGCATCATATGAAAATATAGTTTAAAAAAACCATGAATTTTATTAACTTTACTGACTAATATTATTTAATATAAGTTATCAAATGTCTATTTCAGTTATATGTTCAAATATTGAAAGAAAAAAAAAAGGGCAATTTAAAAATCTTTGTCTTGATTCGATAACTTAATACTTAAGCTTTTCTAATGAAATAAATTATTTATTGTAATAGAAATAAAAATGAAGATTTGTGTTAAAAATATGTTATTCATAGACTAAAAAATCTGCCACTCGACTTTCCGAACACTTGATCTTTACTAAGCATTTAAATAAATTTCATTCAACTCAATTGAATATAGAGTTCAGACACTATTGCACTTAAAAATAATTTGAGTGTATAGACTGCAATATATAAGAATACTTTATTGTAGACCTGTAAAAAACTGAAATCCTTACACACACCAAAATCTAGTATGTAAGACAGTGGCCTGTAACACACATAACCTAATATGAGGCCCACTGAATGAACCATATAGTTATTAGGGCACTTTAAATTATTTGCATGTGTAGGCTGTAATGCATAAGAATTCTTTCTGTAACCCTGAAAAAATTGAAAGCCCTACACACACCAAAATCAGTGTAATATGTGAGATAATGACCGATAATATGCACCCTTAATTTGAGCTCAGTCGAATGCACCACATAATTGCTGGTTTGTTTTCAAGAATTTGTGTCTATAGGCTGTAAAGTAGAAGTTTTTTTTTTCTTTTTCATAGTCCTGTACAAAAAAATTTAGTGCTACACACTCCAAACCTACATAGGTTTTGTGACTGTTATCTACAATAAACATACCAAATTTGAACTTATTTGAATTCGCCATTTGGACATAAACATACTTTAAATGATTTGTATCCATAGGCCGTAATGTATAAAAATTCTTTTTGTAGCCTGTAATAAAAAAACTTCATCTACTATACATGCCAAAATCAAAAACAATCGTGTGAGGGCAGTCTATAATATACATAACAATTTCAAGCTCAATTAAATGCATCATTTATGAGTTGTTATGTTCACTTACACACACACACACATACATACATATTTACAACACCCTAAAAATAACATAAATGAATTCAGAAGACCTTAAAGCATGTAACATCAAAATCTCAAAGTTGAATTTTTTCATGATTACAATACTTTCCTTACATGGTACATGTTTGAAAAGTAAAAATTGCAGTTAAAAAAAATATATAGTTTTTATGAAACAAAATGTATCTGTTTGTATAGGATGCCCGAAAAACAATGGCCTATACTTTTGTTCCATAAATATTGATTATAGACATGAACAATAAATTACAAAGTTATATAAAAAAGGTACCAAATTTTATAGAATTAATTAAATTTTTGTACGATTCCAGTACAAAAAAAAGTAGGAAAATCTGAAACACTTTCAGATTTTAAATATGCACTAAATGCTATACATTAGAAGTGTATCATAATCCATATATCTTCCCTATTTTCTTCCCTTATTCCATTCAGTTGAAAAGTGCATCATTATTCATGAGTCTGCCATATTTTTCTCGACTGTTCCATAAAACACATTTTTGGAATTGAAATCTATCTTAAAATTGCCTACTAAAACTGTTTTACAATCTACGCCAAGCATATTCCAACTATACTTCACTGTTTTAAATACTATTTGGGATCTGCATCATAATCCATGAGTGTGCTGTGTTTGTCTATCTTAGGTTGATTCTTACCTTAATGCCCTGACTCTCCCCAAGGTGGCGATAATTACACATATGCAATTACCATGTCGATTTTTTGTATTTATGTGGCAACCATAGCTTAGAATTAAAATGGTGATTTGAAACAGCCTGTGAGTACAGCATTTCATTACTTATTTATTTATTTTGGGTGCCAATTAATGTAGTTTTAATTGGCACCCAAATTAAATGTCTTCAAATTCCTGAACGCCTCACCATGGCACAGTGGTTATATCACTAAAAATGGTAGACGGCCAAAGTGTGAAGGTCCTGGGTTTGGGTCCCATCGCGGGGTCGTCAATCTAACGGTCTGGAGTTTTGGTACGTTTTCTCCAGATGTAATGTGAATACGCGTTAGAACCCCTTAGAAAGTCCTCCTACCAAGGCATCCTCCATATTAGGTAGATACCCCTCGTGCAGATTTGCCTTAATCACACACAATCCACAGTCAAATTCCTAAACTGGTGCATTTAATGTGTTCACTTTAGTTGGTGGATTCCTACTTTAACCCCCCCCCCCCACACACACACACACACACACACACTCTCTCGCCAAGGTGGTGATAACTGTACATATTCAGTTACCGTGACGACTTTTTGGATTTATGTGACAACCATAATATAAAAATGGCAGTTTGGAACAAAATGTAAGTACATCATTACTTATTCGATTATTTATTTATTTGGGTTGCCAGTTAATGTAGTTTTATTAATTAAGAGTCTTCAAATTCCTTAACTGGTGCATTTATCGCTAATTTGTTCACTTTCGTTTCCACCTTGTTCCTTTGGGAGCGTTGAAACTTGTGCATAACTCCTAGAGACCCGACTGCAAAGCTCGCCAAAATTTGGTGACTTTTTAGGTTGGCATTAAAATAGGAATCAACTCTTTCTTGTTCCATAGAACACATCTTTGATATCAAAATCTATCTGAAAATCTCCTACTGAAACTGTTTTACAATCTTTGCCATGCATAATCCAACTATACTTCAGCATTTTAAATATTGTTTGGAATAGGCATCATCTCATGATCCTTGAGTGTGCCGTGTTTGTCTTTCTTGTTTCATGAAACACATATTTAGAATTGAAATCTATATTAAAATCATCTACTAACACTATTTTACTATCTTTTCCAGGCATATTTTAACTATACTTTTCTAGTTTCTAGCTAAATTCAGAAGACATCACCAAGTTTGGTTTTGGTTTTGAAGTTATTTTTTGGCTGCAAACTTGGCAATCAACTATAAAAAATCTGGAGTGACTCCACTCGACTTTCTGAACACTTACGATTAAGATCATTACCAAGCACTTAAATAAATTTTAATCGATGAATAATTCAAACATATACCAAATTGAAACTCAATCGAATGCACCGTTTAAACGCTTGCGCACTTTCAAGAATTTCTCCCCATATGCCATTATGCCATAACATAAAAGAAAGTTTTGTCGTAGCCCTGTAGGAGAACTATAAGTCCTATACACACCAAAATCAATACCGGTCTTAGGATGGTGGTTTATAACATGTATACCGAATTTGAGCTCAATCGAATGTATTGTTTAAACGCTAGCGCACTTTCAAGAAATTCCCCCCATAGGCCATAATGTAAAAGAAATCTTTGTCGTAGCCCTGTAGAAAAACTATAAGTCCTATGCACACCAAAATCAATACCGGTCTTGCAACGGTGGTTTATAACATATATACCCAATTTGAGCTCAATCGAATCTACTGTTTAAATGCTAGCGCACTTTCAAGAAATTCCCCCCATAGGCCATAATGTAAAAGAAATCTTTGTCGTAGCTCTGTAGAAAAACTATAAGTCCTATACACACCAAAATCAATACCGGTCTTGCGACGGTGGTTTATGACATATATATCCAATTTGAGCTCAATCGAATGCTCCGTTCAGGAGCTATCGTATTCACTCACAAACACACATACACACATACATACATACATCTCGTAAAAATAGCATAAATGGATTCAGAAGCCCTCAAAACGTGTAAAAACACCAAAATCTCGAAGTCGAATTTTTTCATGATTACAATACTTTCCTTACATGGTACATGTTCGGAAAGTAAAAATGGCAAACCTTGTGCGAATTTCAAGATTTTAATTTCCTCCCCTCCGTGTTATCTGCCCAACACATTAGAAAAGATCTTCACCGTGACAGTTTATGTCTACAAACTCGCATAGACAAAAACCTGAGCATGAACAAAATAGCAGCCTAGTGCATTAAAAAAATAAATAAATAAATAAAATATGTCTCATACATTAATTAGGTGATGTAAAAAGTTTCACCCTTTCATCATAGAAAGGATTAGAGATTTAAACAAAGTTGGTGATGGGCTATCGAAAGGCAATAACAACAACAACAACAAAAAAAACTATGTATTTGTGCCATCATTGTTTACTTTCATAATTTCAGTACGACCTATGAAACACTATTATCCAAAGTGATTTTTTTCCATTCAAGAGCCACTGGAAAATGGTTTTAAGTCAGAATGTATTTATTTTCATATCTCTGACACACTTTAGGATAAATGCTCAAATTTTGTATATCGCCTAATTAATGTATTTTTAATTAATGTAACACATTTCAGTAATTGGGAATTTTTTTTGTACAGAGAAAAATATATGTATGCAATTTAATGCCATGAAATTCTGTGTCTTTTAATGTAAGTTTGTAATTTATTGTATTTGTCTATGATCAATATTTAACACTAGAAGCGCCGTTGGGGGTCATTTTGACCCTTTTCCCAATATCTCATGCTTTATTTCACTATACAGTTTAACACCGCAGCTCATTTTCCCACTTTTCCTAAACTTCTTCCACATGTATTGTGACAAATTTTTACATTTCTATTTTAATTAGCAAATTAAATAATCATAGAAATGTCTAAAACAGCCAACAGGAATCATTTTAACCCCCCCCCCCCGGCTGTTCTAGTGTTAAGAAATAAGAACTTAAGCCAGTATTTTTTGGGACATCCTGAATATAAGGCAACTAGTTATGGGATACCAGGAATACTCAAAATTAGAAAATAAATTTAGTGGATTTAATAGCAAGCAGTTATATATATATATTAAGTAAAACTAACCATTAGTAAAAGTACTAACCATTTAGTGTTAAACCTGCAACTCAAAGCATGGGAAATTCTAAAGCTCAGCTTAAAGAGACTGGTGTGGCTTGTATGCAAGGTTTCCAGGCAATACTTTTAATGCTACTTTTAGTTTTTTTTTTTTTCCCCATAAAATTTAGGAAGTCTTTTTTTTTTTTTTTTTTTTTTTTTAAATAGAATTTAGTATGTTTTTGGTATTTTTTTGAAATCATACCAGAAAGAAAAATTTAAGGAAAGAAGCTACTATAATAGTGTTAAAAATACAATGCCACTGCTGTTGTGAGTCATTTCTAATTAAAACAATCCTTTTTAAGCAGAGCACCTTAGCACAATCAAAACAGGTTAAAAATTAAATATAATGCTTTTATATGTTAACAAATGATTAATGTTGCATTGTATAAAAAAACTTACCAACTAAAACAGCATCAGATTTTTTTGAATCTGCTTGCGATTGCACTTCAACATCTTCTAATATATCTAAGAAAAGGAATTTAGAGATATGAGTTTACATGATTCCCCCCTTCCTTCTTAATAAGATAAATGATGCACTTACAGTTTTAAGTTTCAAAGAAAAATGTAAATATCCCAAAATACGCACAATCATAAGTAACACATCTTAAAAATTACTAAATGCTTAATTACTTCCAGCATAAAAATGATACTCTTTAAAACTCACCATAATATCAACATTACTTTTTAGAAAATTCATTTCATTTTTTAAAAATAAGAAAAATAATATATTCAGGGAACTGTTCAGGTTGAAACTGTATCCAAAAACAGACCCTACACAAAATTCATTTTACCAAAACGGCCCTTTCACAAAATATTTATTTCACTTTTCACCACTGTCTCCTATATATTTTAATTTTTAATATTAAGCCCTGCTTTGTGGAATTGCTTTATTATTTGATCAAAGAAAAAAAATATAAAAGAAAATAAAAAAAATTAAATTTTAAATAATTTTTTTTATATTACATATAAAACTTTAAACTGGGTGTATTACCTTGAAAATTCAATGCTAACTTTTTAACCAATTAAAATTTTTAAAGGTTATCTTTATGTATTTTGTAAATTTTAAAGTTGCCATACATAAAATACAAAAGAATAATACTGAATTTAAAATATCCCATTAACAGAAAAGTAGAATTTAAAACTGATAATTTACCAGTTTGGTCTTGAATAGATGAAGATGATTCACTTCGACTCTTGGAATGTTTACCTTTAGGCTGAGCTAGAAAAGGAAAGAAACCTTAAGTATCAATAAATTGCACAGATCAAATAACAGAATTACTGTAGTAATTCATGATATATAATAATTCTATTTATTAACCCATGCTTTTGAGTTAATACTAGAAAAATAATTCATATATCACTTTTTTTTTTTAAATGAATGGATTTTACTCTATATAAGCAATTTTAATTTTTTCATCTGATTGGAAATAAAAAATACACAACCATATAATATATGAAAAGTTGCCCATAGAATAAATCAAAATTTGCACATATACAATGAATAATTACTTTAGAAAACCAAGAAATAAAATATTTATATTTACTGTCCATGAGTCTCCAATTAAGAAGAGGATCATATACAAAAGCCTCTAAAACTGCCATCAAGCTATCTTTATTTTCTCGAAGTACTTTCATTACTTTCTGGCAAGTTTTCCTGTAAGTGCCTTCAATGCCTGTTACCTAAGACATAATAAGAATAATAACACTAACTAGATAAAAATATTTTTATGAAGTTAGTTATAAACTCATTTGATAAGACCAGAGTTTGCAACTAACAATACGTAAATTTGAAACTTTTAGGTACCTAACACTAACATATTACCCTGCAATAATAGACCAAACAGCAAGATGTGATGGTTTAAGGGAAAGAATAAATGCTTTAACAGGGAGGTATATTCCCTCATATGCTGCAATTACACTAGCAACCCATCTGAGCATACTTTCAACAAAGCTATGCAATACACAGCTATGGGCATTTGTTTTTGTTACAAGAATGTCGCTAGTTTGACTATAGATTTAGAATATAGTTTTCTGGTTCATATCACTCGGACTCGACCCACAAATGTTCGACGAAGTCCACTAAGATGAAAGTTCCCAATATGTTTCATACTGTGCATGCTTGGATTAAACTTTTGTTTAAATTTACAATATAAATTATAATTATTTATATTATATTATTATAATTTTTAAATTTAAATCAAATAAAAAAGTATTTAAATTTACAAATTAATAAACAGGCCTGTAAAGTAAAGGGCATTAGAAGTACTATAAGAAATAGACTACTTACAAGACTTACTGGTGTTAAATGGGGCACTACAAACAGAGTTGGGCAGTATCGCAAATACATGTATTTTAAAAACGTATTTTGTATTTTCAAAATACTGAAAATAGATTTTTCATTCTGAAGTTAAATTAATCTTACACCAGAATTAGCTTAGTTTGGGAAAATCAAACAAAAATAATAGAACTGCTGTCATTAATTTTTTCCCAGTTCATGACATAAACAATTCTGTTGCATTTGCACTATTTTAGTATTATATATGGTAACTACAGAGGTGTTAGGATTTTTTGGGATGCTTAGGTTATATTAAACAGGAAGGAGGGGGCGAAATCTCACACACACCTATTTAGATCAGTTTAATGATATTTGGTCTAGGAGGCTTTCTGTATTGCTGATAACTGATTCACAAATATGAATGAAGCTGAAAAAGGAGAAAAACATGTTCGAGTAATATTCATTGGATTTCTAAAAAAGAATTTATAAATAATTCCAAATGTGTTACCAAGTTACAGAAAAATAAGCCAGTCGGCATTTCTGAAGTTATATTATGAGATGGATCAAGCTTCCAGTTTAGATGAATTTGCAAGTCGTGCAATACTCACTGGAAAAATTTTTCAAATTTTATCTGTAGATGCAAATGAAAAAGTTAAGGCGCAGTGCCAGCTTTGCCAACCCAAAAGGTCTCTCATAAGTGGAACATTCAAAACTACTACGAATTTTAAAACTCACTTAAAGGTAAAATTTCAAATTTATCATAAAATTGATTGAGTTCTTTTGTTCAAATGTTTAACTGACAAAAAGTCATAAATATTAATGTACAAGCATTTCACCACCTTTTTTTTCAAGTGAGGAAAGCATTTTTAATTGAATGGTCGGCAAGTCATACTTACTTCTCTTTCTATCAAACCATGCTTGTCCTACATTTTAAAAAAGTATGAGAGAAAAACAGTAGAAGTATGTTTATTTATTTATTTATTTGTCTTGTTTGGAAATCTAAGTAAACCTGAAGTTTCTTTTATTAATTTTAATTGTTCATCATTTACTGATCTTTTTCTCATCAGATATTTAGAATCATGGATGGATCGTATTCGAGTAATCAGAAATTTAAACCTCACCATTGATGTCTGTATTAAAAAATATTAGATATGGATTTGAATTCACTTTAAGAGAGCTTAAACTCTAAACTTATGCTTCTTAACATAATTTAAGGTTTTATTTTATTAGCTTGGATGAAATAAATGAAACATTTCAGTAAACTTTTCAATTTTTAATGTTGTCCTTATCAAATTGATGTAATTTCAGAGTAACATGAGAGAAATTAATGATAAAACTACTACGAATGATGATGTTTGGTTTGAATTTAATGACTCTGAACCATATACCACAAATTCTCAAAATGCCATTGAACTTGAACTCCTGCAGTTTCATCGATAGTAACTACTTGAACTGTTGTCCCGGACTTATTGACGCAGTAGCTGTAAATACGGCAAAAGATTTTAGATATTTTATGTGTGTTTCTGTACTGTATTGGACTGTCTGTCATACTGCTGCTGGTTGTGCCAGGATCTAATGTAGGATTTTTTTAAAAATCATTTACAAGCATTGTTTTTATCAGACAGCAATATTCTTGGTTCAGCTAAATAAATAAAGAAGGCTGATTCATATTATTTATAGATTTTTAGTTTTACATTTAACTTATTTCAAACTATTCTACTTTTTCATTTCCTAATTTTCAGATAATGTAATGGCTTCTAACATTCTAACTTCCTGTTCTATATTGCTAGTATACACATACTTTTTAAAAAGCTGAAAAAAAATAGCAATCTCGAATTTATATTTATTTTATCTTGTTTTCATGAGCCAGTGAAAACATGAGTCAGTATAATTAACTCTATGGTAAATCAGTATCTAAATTACAGGTGCAAATTTATTCCTAAAAATTTTATGTTTTTAAAACTTATTATTGAGGAATCATTTTCAATAAAATAATTAAAAAACATATTAAACTAATATATTTGTTCATAAACTTTAAAAACCAAGTTTAATATATTTAAACAAAAAAGGTTAGTTTAAATTAAATGAAATGAGCTAAAAAATGTAATACCTCCATCGCATGGATGAGCATTCTTGTTAATCTAAAAGGAATTTTTTCTGGAAATTTTTCTCTGGTCATTGCTACTTCAAAACAATCTCCAAAATCAATATGGAGAATCTTCCCACTCAATCGATCAAGCATCAAATTTGATGGATGCCTAAAAACAGAAAATTAAATTAAAATTTTGAAAATGTTAAAACAAACTCAACAGAAAATCCAGTAATAAAACTGTTGAACACTTGCAGTTGTAATATGGCAGCATTCAACAGTTCAACAAGCATTTATGATATTTACAAAAAAGACCGTTGGTCTATTATCCGAATCCAAATAATAATTTTTATTTTAAAATTTGTAAAAAAAATTTCTTAATTGATTTCCTTTATTGTTTAACTTTTAATAAAGGCCTAAATGTGCCTTTTATTATCAAACAAAATTAAAAACATTTTGGGTGATAGATTTCAGGATGTGACAATGTGAAAATTCATAAATGATATACATAGATACCAACCTGCCAGAAAAGAAAATAGGAACACAGCGTGCAAGATACAAATCACAATATTTTGCTGGTATCGGGGATCGCAGAAATTTCAAAAGAAATAAAAATCAAGCACTTTTAGAGAACTACTGAAGGCAAATTCATGTTTTGCAGGGCTTAAAATACAGATTTTTACATAGTTGTGAATGCTGTATTTTAAAAGAATTTTATGGGGCTCTCTTTTTTACTTTGAGATCTTTTGGTATGTTAAAAGAGAATTTTGGCCTCTTATCTCCTACTGGTTATGAATTTTGGAAAATTCTGTCTAATCTAGCACATATTAAAAAACTAATATACAAGCAAAATTTCATATAATAGCTTCAGTATTTTTAGCTGAGCAAAATACTGACATACGAAAAAATGAAATTACTTTCCACTCCTCCTAATATATTCAGGATTTCATATAATTTACAATTAATAATTAGGTAACTGAAAGTAAATAAACAAAAGAATTTTAAAACACTGAATTCGTTAGCCAAGTATTTAGAACACAATCATAATACTACAAAAATATTGAGTACACTGAATTGTATGGACATACTTGAAATTTTTAGCATTTGAATAGATTAAGATTTTACAGAGAGAATTCATTATAACCAAATCAAATTTAACTTAATATAGCTTTATGTTAGAAAATTATTAATTCATACATACCTATCTCCTAATCCTAGCACATAACCAACCATTGACATAACAGCTAAAGATCGCGTATAGTTTGTTCTCCGGTCAAACCATACCTTAAAAATAGGTTAGTAACAATTAATTTCATGCAAAGATGTGAAATTTACATTATAAAGTAAGTGATAAAATATTTACATGGTGATTCTACAAATATGGGAATATTTGTGTCCTGGACTGATTTTTGTTTGTTTGTTTGTTTGCTTGTTCTAAATGTTTAAAAAAAATTATGATATTTTTGCACTTATTTAGAACTTTAATTCTGGTTCTAAACTGTGCCAAAAATTAATTTTTTCCTCACTAAAAATGAAATATTGTACAGAAATGTCATCTACATGCACTGTTAAAAAAAGTTTAGTTTTCACATTCTAAAGAGTGTACATTAAAAATAATAAATGATTCCCACTCTAGATTTTTTTTTCCCCAGTATTAAATATATGTGTATAAAAAATATGAATTACTAAAGAATCTAAATGAAATTAAATTTGTCACAACAATTGAATTTAAACTTTGTTCCAAGAATTATATGTCATACACGCATCTAGAAAATATAGACTTTTTTCTCACCTATTTTTTCCTTATAAGAATATTACTATGCATTTACTATTATTTTCATGTTGTATACACTGGTGTGCAAAATTAAGGATGAGATTTAACTTTTAAAAATTTTATTTTCTGTAAAAAAGGTACACATTTTTACATAAAAGCTCACATAGAAATTACATTATAGTATTACACAGTATTACATAGTATTACATATTTAAAAAACAATTTACTGTGATGGTAAAAAGAAATTCTTAAGTCTTCTGCTCCATAGAGGACATTCTTTTTTCAGCAGCCAGCCATATCTCTTAATTTTTTTAAATGTAGCAAGTGAACGGGATCTATGGAATATTGCCGTTTTAGCCATTTCATAGCAACTTCAAGCGCATCAAACGTTTTTGTTTGTGTTGGCACTCCAGATTCTGTAGTTCTTACTGTTTCATCTTCACACTGCACTCACCATTTCTTATCCTGCACGGTCAATATAATTCCTTCATCAATCAAAATTTAGTAACAGGGATCATTCTTGTAGCTTTCAATCTATTCTTGGAAATCTGCATTGAATTCAAAATGTTTCAAGTCTTCTGTACATCTTTCACTGTGAATTTCTTCATTGCTTTCTTGCATGGATGTGCTATTTAAAATCTTGTTCCATGATCTTTTTAATGTGGAAACTTTTACTAAATTCCAAGCATCTGCAACCATCATGAAACACTCTTTCAAGTCAATTTGTATTGTGGAAGAGTGGTCAACTTCGTGTAAAATTTTCCTTAAAATACGTTTCCTGTACAGCCTTTCCACTGTTTCTGTTACACATTGATCCAAGGGTTGTAAAAGGCAAGCTATGTTTGGCGGTATAAAAATAACTTTCTATTTTTCACTGTACGCAGATGTACTCAAATGCGAACATTCTATTTTCGCATTTGAGTACATCTGCATTTGGATGAGAAGGTGCAATATCTAAGACCAATAGAACTTTCACTGATTTTCGAATTTCTTTTTGGTGTTTCTGTACTTCAGGAATTTTTTCCCCCCCATACCATTTAGCAAATATTTGGCAGTTCATCCAGGCTTTATGCTGATTTGTGTACACAACAGGCAGCATTTTCACATTTTTGAACGCCTGAGGTTTTCTGTGCGTCCAATTACCAACAATGGCAGTTTATGATTTCCTGTTACATTACTGCAGAGTAGCATTGTAATTCTCTCTTTGTTTTACCTTAGTTCCAGGGGCAGATTTCTCATTCGCAGATACTGATGTTTTCCTCGTCAAAGAATGTCAATTGAGCCCACTTTCAAATAAACTCCTCATCATAACTTTTGGATTCGATCAAATTTTTAAATTCTGAAATTAACTTCTCAGCATTTTCATTCGACGCTGATTGTTTTTCTCCTTGGACTTCAATTTCTCTAATTCCTGTGATGCAGTTTCAAGTTCCTAAGCCAACCAGAGCTCACTTTAAATGATACATCGCCATTTAGACCTTCATTAAAAAGCAGGGCTTTTTTGCACAACAGTGGGCCAGAAATGGGCTGTCCTTGTAAATGTTTTTGTGTGAACCAAATGTATAATGCTTTACCTACACCTTCAAAATTCGACTTTTTCATCATTTTTCTTTGCACACTGCCTTCTTTGTCCAAAATTGATACAATGATTCAAATGAAATCACTTTTTTTTTTTTTTTTAAATATATGATACAGTTGATGTGCCAATTCTATATTCAAGTGCTATGTTGTTTCCGTTTTCTTCAATTTGTTAACAATCTCAGTTTTTTTAATTCAACAATAGAACAACTCTTTTATGCTTTCCAGGCATGTTTAAAAATTCCTCCTAACCTACAAAACTTATTAGAAAAATAACGGGTAACTAATACAGGGATGTTAACTCCAACACTCGATTTGGGAGCACCCCGGGAGCAGAAAAAATTTCATTTGGGAGCACCTCGGGAGCAGAAAAATTCCATTTGGGAGCACCTCGGGAGCACAAAAAAATAGTTTCCGAGAGGAAAACTAAGATTCGAGATCAGAATTAACATGATTTTGGAGCATAAAATTGAAGATTTAGGGACACAATAAATGCATACAAGAAAAGCAAAGTTTGCGAGCAAACACCATTTGAAAGCACTTTAGGAAAGCTCTGGAAAAAAAAAATGGTGTATACAGGCTATGCTATCAGCAACTTGGTAAAAACAATGCATATCAGGAGTCAGCAACCTTTCTGTGGTTAAGTCATTTTTTTCCTACTCAAGAACCATGAGTATGATTTGTATGCGGCTTGCGAGCCACAGGTTGCCAATCCCTGTCCCTTTTTTTTTCTTTTTCAGAATCATTTAGGAAATCTTCCTCTCGAAAAAGAGAGCAAAAATAAAATGAAAACTAAATTATAAAACAAAAGCTTCTATCTCATTCTTTGGTTCTATTACAAATCACAAGTAGTACTAAATGGAGATTTTTGAAAACCTAAATATTATACCTCTTATACAACAACACGTAATTGGTAAGCAGTATCGAAAACAAAATAAATTTGATGGTTAGAATAATTAAATGTGTGTACTTTTAATAGCATATGCTTTTGTATCAGTAATTTAACCTCATCTAATATTTACATATTCATCTATAATACTTGAACACAATATACAAAGCAAATGTAAACAAAAAATATTTAATGACTGTTGAGAGAAATTAAGAATTATGGGAAGTTAAAAATTAAGATTATAAGAATTAATGAGATTCAGGGGCGTAGCCAAGGGGGGGTTAGGGGGGTTATAACCCCCCCCCATGAGGAATTTTTTGCCATACAAAATGTATAATTCTTCACTACATTATCACACATACATATACATATATATGAGTTGTAGTAGTCGTAACCCCCCCCCATGAAAAATTTCTGGCTACGCCCCTGATTGAGATTACAAATTAAGTATCATAAGTTATCTAGTTTTCTATTTATTCTTTTTTTATTTTTATTAATTTCTTCTTGAGCTTTTTCATTTTCTTCTAATAGTTTTAATGTTTTTGCAAGTCTATCCTTCCCTTCCGTTAATAGAATCTGTCCACTTTCTATAACAGCCAGTGGCGGCTCGTGACCTGCTTCAATGGTGGGGCCCGAAAAAAATAGTGCCAGTTCAAATCGGGAAAATACATATACACATAGAGCTGTGGCGGATCGTTACCCCATTTCAGAGGAGGGGGCTTTTTTTTTTTTTAGGCTCGAAAAGGTATATGAATCGCTTTTGTAAACAGTGTGAATACATAAAAACTTTTCGAATAACAAGTTATGAAAGGCGTATTGATTTCTCCTTTAAGTTTTCATTTAAAGACAGCAGATTTATTTTGCACCAAAAAAACATTTTCCTCCATTTTTCTTTCTCAAAAAGGTACAATATCAATTTAAAAAAAAAAAAAAAAAAAAAAAAAAAACAATGCATGTGTATATGTTGAAAAACGAATTGGTCCATAATGTTTCATCTCCAAATAGCAAATCGTGCCCCTTCATAAACAAAAAACGGTGCCCGTTGCGATGATTACCGTAATTTATGGAAGAAACGCCGCACCCACGAAAATGAGCTTAGTTAGCTAGAAAATCGTCAAAAACGCCGCAGCCGCGATCGTTGGTGTGTGTGTGTGTGTGTGGGGGGGGGGGGGTGATCGTGGTCAGAAGTCAATGCCAGATAAAATTCAATGTTTTCTAAAATAATTTCTTAATTAACAAAAAATAAATAAATAAAAAATATGTTGCGTTACTTATTAGACCTAATTTATTAAAAAAGCTATTAAGTTGATCGGATATATTTCGGTAGAAATTGGATAAACGGTAAAAAAATCTCCTTTTTTCTCCCCCTTTCCATAGAATGTTTTAAAGTATTTGCGACTATTTTACGAAGCTTACGATTTCTATTTTCAAATAATCAGATATCAATATTTATATTCACAAAGGTGAATTTATAGAAATAAAAAAATAACTTCTAAAAACCTTTTTGCATCCGCACAAAGTTCGGACAGACTACCAGGCGCCATTAAAATGAAAACAGCAATCGATGTGTGAGCAGAATCTCCAGTTAAAAGTAAACATTTCCCCCCCCCCGCGTATGGCCAGCTGTTGATTACGTAATGAGCTTGCTTCAGCAAATTGTTGTTTTAAACTGAATGTTGTGTAAGAACTCTTGATGGTATTTATTTATTATTTTTTATATTTATAACATTGGGATTTATTTTAAAAGCACTCAGCATTTCTTGAGCATACCAATTAGTTGGCAGTGTTTATTCCATAGCGTGCACAGGGCGCAAAGCCGCACGGCGAAAAAAAAATCTTTCAGATTAACTTTATTTATTTTTTTGGGGGGGAGGGGGGAAGGGTTAAACTCGCACCGTGCGCAACATTGACTAATTTTGGCTGAAATTCAGTATTTTAAGAACAATAGAGGTTCATGTGAAAAACGGGTGCATTTAATAGAGGGTAGTGCACTTTTGCGGTATTTTACAGAACTTTAACCCTTCAAAATATATATTCAAAACTTCATTAAAATTTATTTTTAGTTCTAAAATGTAGATGTATGCTGTGATCTGTGCACGCTAAAGAGTATGTGTCGGTGGTGGCGCCATCTTTTGAGAAAATTATCACGAAATGAATTTTTCGATTTTTCGTTGAAGATCGTCTTAAAAAAATTAAAAATATTGTAAACGCCGCACCCGGTAGAAACGCCGCACTTACTATTTTTTAACTTTTGAACTCATAAACGCCGCGGCGTTTCTTCCATAAATTACGGTACTTGTTTGCCTATCTGGCCGGCCCTGATTGAGGTGACTAACAAAGCCCGACTGGTCCGATCCGGGGCGGGTAGAATGGCTTCGGAATGCAGCTTTCGTATGCAGTTTGAATCTTGCTTTACTGCTAACTAGCTTTCCATACACGCTTCAAAAGATAAATGAGCGTGGCAAAAATTTAACAAAGAGTCAAAATGACGTATTCGGCGCAAAAATCGGCTAAAAGCGCAGTTCGGAGCAATATTTGTGTTTCGGCGAACCCTGAAAGATTCAAAATGACGTATTCGGCGCAGACCGGCGCAAAAATCGGCTAAAAGCGCAGTTCGGCGCAAGAATTTGTGTTTCGGCGCAGAATTAACATCCCTGCTAATATCATGAGAAATAAATTCGCACTCAACTTCGGAGGCGATTTCATTCCCGGATTGCAACCACAGGTTAAAGGTTACTATGCAACAGTGGTTAATTGTCCTTTATTGCCAAATGGATGGAATTTCTGGAAAGATCATTTCCTGTTCTCTCATTCCATTCACACAACCCGATACAACTGATACGGCAATTTTTTATCACCGATGCATTAAATCACCCATTGTGGCGTCCATGTGCTAATTCAGTGAAGAAGTCAGTCAAAAGAAAATGAATGAGGAGGCACATTCCTACCCTCTCTAATTCTTAGAAAAAGAAAAATCCTAATCCTTTCATTCAGCCTTTTTCACTCTCCCCCCCCCCCTCATCATTGAAACTGGGTGGAAGAAAGCGAGTGGAGGGGGGTGGGGGACAAAACAGCAATTTCAACTGTCTTCAGATAATCTAAAGATAAAAATTTATTTTCCTAGTTTTTTTTTTTTTTTTTTTTTTCTTTTTTAAGGGTGGGGGTGGGGGGCGTGTAGTCTTCATTTCGCCGAATAGACCTTTTGACCCTACTTTTTGACAGTCCCCACTTCGCTCTCCTCCGAAGTGAGGGATCCTGTAAAAATTACTTCTCTGTTATCAGTCTTTCGAAATATCAAAAAACGGATCGGATGGGGACAGAGTCCCCTCTCGTTCGAAGCAGAACTTTCCTCTCCCCCCCCCCCCTTGCAATGAAAAACTCCTCTCGGGAAGTTCTTGTCTGTCGTGCCCCCATGCACGTGTTGGGAAATCTTGACCTGTGACCTCCAGCTACATCCTACATGGTCAGAGGGAAAAGTCCAGTGGTAAAAAAATAGTTCTCAATCCAGTGAATGAGAGTACTATTATAATACTAAAATCAGTGACGTATATAGATTCGCTTAAACGTTCCAAAGTTACGGTTTATTTAAAATCTCATTGTTAATGGCGAAAATATAAAATTTTTGAACTGGCCATTTTTTAATGATTGTTTTAAAATTTCGGGAGGTGCCCGGCCGCCCTCGGCCCGTGACTTGATTCGCTTATAACGCTCCAAAGTAGCGGTTTTTAAAAAAATCTCATTGTTAATGGCGTTAATATTAATTTTTTAAACTGGCAGTTTTTTAATGATTGTTTCACAGTTTCGGGAGGGGTCCGCCCCCCCTGGGAACACTCGTTAAGTACGCCACTGACACTAATTATGGATTTACTTGTCAAATTAATTCAAATTTAAATAAATATCAGAATACTGTGATAAATTATAGATGGAATAAATTTTCATTTTTTTGGACAATTACATTTTATAAAGTGTTATTAAAAATAAAAATTTTACAATAAAACTTTGAAGAGCATAAAAGAAATGTCACTTTGTAATTATTTGAAGGTTGTGTGTGTGTAATTAAGGCAAACCTGCGCGAGGGGTATCTGCCTAAGATGAGAGGTGCCTTGGTTAGGAGGACTTTCTAAGGGGTTCTAACGCGTATTCACGTTACATCTGGAGAAAACCTGCCAAAACTCCAGACCGTTAGATCGACGACCGCGCGATGGGACCGGAACCCAGAACCTTCACACTTCGGCCGTCTACCTCAACCATTTTCAGTGATATAGCCATTGTGCCATGGTGAGGCTAATTATTTGAAGGAGTGGCGTAAAAATGATAACTTTCTGAAACTTTCATAAATAATTGTTTTAAAGTCTAAGCTTTGAAAAACAAACTTGGCCAGAAAAAAATGTGATTTTAAGTTCAAAATACATTTATTTTAATATTAGTAAAATTGAAAGAAAAAAATTTACTAAATTAAAAATAATAGATCCCCCTACCTCAATTTAACTCCCAATTTCCCAAAGAAAATTTTTATTTTGTGCTTGACAAAGGCAAAACTTGAAATTTTTGCACTTCTACCTCATCAGGGAGCTTAGCTGGAGGTTTTAAACAGATATTTATACGGAAGAGGAGGTATAGCTGCCTAAAGATCTCCATTTATCATTGTAGCAATAGATAATCTACCTTATTTAGAAGATACAAAAATCTTTTTAGGGAAGCCCTCCCAATAAAATTAAGTCTAATCCTTACAATACAACGCAAAAAAAAAAGCGCCCAATATCCAGTTATATACCATCTTCACATGCATTACAAAACAAATTTATGTCTATCTATAATAATAAAAATCTGGAGTGACTCCACTCGACTTTCCGAACACTTGATACCAAGCGTTTAAATAAATTTCATTCAATTCAATCAGATCTAGTGTTCAGGCACTAGAGCACTTAAAATGATTTGAGTGTAAAGGCCGCAATCTATAAGAATACTTTTTTGTAGCTCTGCAAAAAACTGTACTGCGTGAACTCGCTAAAATTTAAGCAATATGTAAGACAGTGACCTATAACATGCGTACCTAATTGGATGTCAATCGAATAAACCATTTGGACACTAGCTCACTTTAAATGATTGCTTCCTTAAGCCGTAATATATAAAATTTACCTCTTGCAAGTCTGTGAGCAAACTATTAGCTCCAAACATACAAAAATCTATGCAGATCATGAGACCGTCGTACTATACATACCCAATTTGAGCTCAACCGAATGCAGCCTAGACACTAGCGCACTTTCAGGAATTTATGTACATGGGCCGTAATGTAAAAGAACACCAATTTGTTGCCCTGTCAAAAAACTGTAAGTCCTATACACAGCAAAATCTATACATGCTGTGTGACGATGACCTACAATATACATACCCAATTTGAACTTCTTCGAATGCTCCCTTTTAGACACTAGCTCATTTTAAACGATTTGCTTCTATAGGCCGTAATGTATAAGAATTATTTTTTGCAATCACGTGAACAAACTATAGTGTTGCAGAAAACTCTGCTACATTCTTGGGTTCGTTGCTCTAAAATCCAGTATGTGTAGAAAGTTCTAATAAAAAGTCCGTTTGACAGGATGGAACTCTTAACTTCATTGCTTCTAGAACTTGGTCGAACAGTCAGCTGTACAAAATTCACGGGCAGTGAGGGCCAGTAACGCAGTGGCGGATTTCCCAATAGGCGCCTGAGGCGGTAGGAAAATAATGATAACTCTTTCACTCAGGGGCCGTGGTAGCCCAGTGGTTAAGGCGTTGGACTCGTAACCGGAAGGTTGCGGGTTCGATACCGGCGCACAACTAAAGACCACCGTGTACATGCGGTGTACGTGCACGTTAAATCCGTGGTTCCGGAAGTCCTCTCGGCGGTCGCTAGCAGTTTCCGAGGGGTGCCAATTAGGGATGGACGCGAGACGAAAAATTGGCGTCTCGCAAAACAGCCGAAAAGCTTGTCTCGTCTCGCAAAAATCCCTATATCATAATGTTAAAAATGTTTGTCTCGTCTCGCAAAAAAGCTGTAAATCTCTGTCTCGTCTCGCAAAAAGTCGTCTCGCGTCCATCCCTAGTGCCAATATTCAGAAGTCCCACACCTTCTGATGAGGTTCCAAATTGTGGCGGGAAAATCCGGGAAGGATGTACATGTAGCTCAAAGCGACACATTCAGTGACGCGAGCTGTAATCTCCTGGCAAACAAACAAAAAAACTCTTTAACTCGTGAGCGCTGCTCTGAATTTTCTCCTCAGTTGTACGTGAAAATAAACAGCAATTCACAAATCCTGTCACACAGATGTACTTTTCTCCGTCGTTGTCCTCCAAGACACGGTGTTTAAAAAATGTGAATGTTGGGAATGTTGATGAAAATATAATGTCAACTAAGACATTGAAACTGTTTTTGATGAGTTGCGGGTGAAGATGGTGATAAATAAGATAATAATGATGAAACTGATCTTTCTGTTCCATCTTATGCTACTGCTTTAGGGCCCTACAAAAACTGAGACGTTATCTGTAACATTAAGACTTAATTTACAATAGAATAACATATTTTAATGAGTTAGAAAATATTGTATTGCAAACGATGCCTAAAAAAATAAACTACAGTACTGATGACATTCTGATAAAGGAATGGTAGTACAATTAAAGTTTCTCCTATGTAAACTGAAATTATACGTACGTACACTCTATTTTTGAATTAAAAGTTAAACTAAATTGTATAGTTAAATATTTTAAAGTATAATATTACTCTTTTTAATTGAAAAAATATTAAGCATTTTTTTTTTAAATGTTTTGTCTCTCATAATTTAGAATAGTTAGAAAATAAGACCCTTTCAGTTATACGCGATTTTAAACCGCTCCCTTAAAACGCGTAAAAGTGAGAGGTCACAGTATATTATTTAATATTCAATCGTTTATTTCATTCCGCATTTTTCAAGTAACACGTTCCATAATATTTTTGAATTTAATTTTTCTAATTCATATATCAGGGCATTTATTGTCAGCGGGATAGATTTTCACTTTACTCTACTTAGGAAGTCATTTCCTTTTATATATTCCGATTGAAAATCAGCTCTATGGTTTCCTCGCCATCAGCATATATCTCTACATAGGCCACGCCTGAACGATAAGTTTGCGCTGAATTATTACCCGAGACTATAACATTTAGCTAAAAAAAAGGGGTGTGGATATAATGCTAAGGGCAATGAAATAGTTACAGATTCATAAAACAAATATTATTTTTCATAAAATTAGTTTCTCTCTTATTTTAAATTAAAATCAAAGCTTACAAATTTTTAAATTAAAAAACCATTTTGGGGGCCGGGGCGCTGGCCCGGAATGCCCAGCCGGAAATCAGACTCTGCCTGTGTCCCGTTGCTTGCTCCCACTGAGACCCACAGCATACACAAAGACCTGTTCTGGGAAGCAACGATGGACTCAGAAGGAAATTGCTCAGTTCACCAAATTTACTCCGTATCCGACGAACAGTGTAGGCGCCTCTTGCGAATAAACATGCATACAAACTGATAGACAGGAAAATTCTCATTCTTTTATATATTTAGATTATTGCTGTATTTGGATGGCTTCATTAATACTGATTTTACTTAATATTATTTTGAGGTAGAATCAGGCCATTGATAGGGAATAGAATTAAGGATTTAAGAAAAATATATACACACGACGAATGTACACGTTAAATCTGCAGGGCCGATTCAGGATTATCAATTATGGTTGTTCAAAAGAATAACCTAATTAAAGAATAAACACATTCTAATGAATTAAGTTATGAAAAGTATTTAATTATTTCTTTAATTTATTATTTTCAAGAGGAAGTACTTGTTTATGTAAAAATCCAAAAGAAATTATTTTAATAACTAATCTACAACAGAACATGTATTATTTGTATGAATTATTTTACACTGTAAAATTTTGTTGTATGTTGATACCAATAGAAATAATTGTGACAAAACTATAGTTCAGAAAAGTTTTTTTTAAACTTTAATTATTTATTTATTTGTGTGTGTGTGTGTGTTGGGGGGGGGGGGGGGTCATGCAGAAACGGAAAAGCATGATGATTTATCTGAAAGCTCTTAAAATGTAGAAAGATAAAATAAAAAAGAAGCATAGGATATTTAAAAAACATTTAAAATGATACACAACACTTCAAAATAATTTTCACATTTAATTTTACAGCTGAGCCGAAGTACTTTTTAGAAAAATAAAAATATCTAAAAGATTAGTTTTTTTTAATCAAAAATTTTTTGAGCTTGTAATGTTACTATGAAAGTGAATAATGTGAATGTGACGAAATTTATATAAGGTGATGTAAGTCATTAAGAACTGACCGGGGACAAACTAAAAGAAGTACTTTTACACTTCCAATAACATTTGTTTTTTATGTTTTGTCATGGGGAATAAAAAATCATTCAAAGTATTATAGGTGGTACTTTGAATGATTTTTTAATTAAGTAGATTTAATTAAGAATGATTTTTTAATTAAGTAGACATTTTTGTTTTGTTTTGATAAAACTGATTTCATCCATTCTGTAGTTACAGAGAAACAACCATCGACAAAAAGTATATTTCCTGAATGCAGACTACGGTTGTGGAGTGTCTTTTACAGAAAAAACAGGGGGGGGGGGAACCCTCGACTCGCACAAAGAGAAGGGACAACTTAATGACGTTTTCTCACCCTCAAAACACCCAAGGTTATACGAAAACGATCCCATTGACCTCTGTAATGCAGCAGTCACCGTACGTGGTACGTACAAGCCAGAAACCAGACCCCCGGATCAGACCACAAGGCACACCTTGATATTTTATAGACAACCCCCGTTTTAACCCCGATTTTTAGTGACCGGGTCCCTAATAAATCATTCTCTAGCCCACCTTCTACTTCCGGGTTTTCGGCAAAATAATACCTAAACCGTGGGGGGAGGACCAGGAAAGAGAGAAAAAATGCTCCTTGATCGATCCGGTTAATCGGCGCTCTACTGTATGTATTTGAAATAAAATTTAATGCTACATATAAAACATTTAATAGATAATAGAACTATTACCTCAGAACTTGGACTTTTGAGCCACAAAAGTTTGGCTAAGTCATCTCCATTTGTATTTTTTAAAGCATGTTCAAAAACTTCAACTTTTTGCATTAGAGTCAAATGATCATAATCAGGAGCCATCTATATAAAAATATTCAAGCAATATGTACTTTTTCAGAGGCATAATAAGATTTTATAATATTTTACAGTTAATAACAAAACAGACAAAAAACACTTTTATTTATTAAAACAAGTAAGTGACAAATTACCCAGCCAGCCACGATACATCGAATTAACGTCGCCATCGCCGTAGTTTCGACGTTAAAAATCCTTGGATATGTCCACCTGTTTGCCCGTCGAGCGCTGAACTTCTAGAGGGCATATCACCCGTGAGGGGTGACCGTGAGAGATAACAATCTCTGCTTAACTACGGCGCAAGAATCAAAAAGGGTGACCGCCAGGAAGAGAAAATCCCTGATATTGGTCGAACACTCATCTCTATAACGGCAAAGGGAGACAGATTCTCGGAATCCGTTTATAAAATTCAGCTCATAGTGGTTGATTTTACGTTATACATTGTCGAACTGCTTCAACAGTACAGAGAAAACCGGCTTATATTCTTCTAATAGAAGTCGTTCCTTAAAGACTTCGCAGAATTTGTCTAATTCCGACCATTTATAAACGTAGTAATTATGCCGTAAATCCAGACATTTAGAGAATGGGCACATACCTACATACGTTGTGAAAGAATGGAAATTGAATCTGTTCTGATCTTGTGCACTTTTGCCGTTTAAAAGGAAACACTTTATTTTTCTATAAAATACATTTTACTATTAGTTTGTTAGCTAATGAAAAATAATTTTTAATCCAATATGCAGAAATAACAAGTTTTAAATTAACTTCTGATCGTTTTGATAAGTTACAAAATATACATTCATAAAAACTTGAACACAGAGAAAATATATTAAAGAAAAAATATAATCTTGATTTTTTGAATTTAACTGATCAGCAACTTGCATTAATAGCTTATGTCATTTTAAAGGATTTACTTTTTTTCCCCCGGTACATTTTATGAATTGTTTTAACTGTATTAGGTATATTCAATAAAAAAGGGGGGGGCGCTGTTTAATTCAAAGTTATGAACAATCTAAATATTTTCATATATTGGTGAAAAAGTAACTTAAAAAATTAAATAAATATTAGTAAATTTATTTAACTCATTAATTTAGTTAACTCATACAGTTTAAAATGCAATTTTACTAACAATAAATATAATTTACTTATTTTATATGAAAAAAGTTACTTTTTCACCAGTATATGAAAATATCTAGATTTTTTATAACAGTAGATTAAATAATTTTTTATTAAAAATACCCAATACAGTCAAAATGATTAATAAAATGTACCGGTGGAAAATGGAAACCCTTTAATATGTAAAATAGCGACATATGCTGTTTATGTGAGTTACTTATGAGTTCAATTCAAAATCAAGATTATATTTTTAACTTTAATATATTTTTTGTATAAGTTCAAACTTTTATCAATATATATTTTATAACTTTATCTAAACGATTAGAAGTTAATTTAAAACTTGTTATTACTGAACATTGAATTCAAAATTGCTTTTCATTAGCTAAAACCAGTAGTAAAATGCTTTATATTTAAAAATATAAAGTGTTTCCTTTTTTTTTAAACGGCATGTGCGCAAGATAAGAACTGTTTGAATTTCCATGCTTTCACGATGTATGTAAATAGTATGTGACTCACACATTCTCTAATTATCTAGAAATGAAGTACTATAATTAGTACATTTATAAATTGTCAGGATTCGACGAAATCGTCAAGGAACGACCTATTGGACGAATAAGCCTGCTTTTTTTATTACATTTTCCCTGTAATAAAATAAGAACAAGTTTTCTATCTATAAATTTTAGTCCCCCCCCCTTCCGTCCCACGAGAAAAATCTTGTCTACCTCATTACACAAACAGTTTTTTATTTATCTCTCTTAATTCTTTGATTTGTTAAATTTTACTGCTTCAAACAGGTTTAAATTACATACTAGATGCATACATATTAGTATACAATTTAAAAAGAAAAAAAATTACCTTTGCATAAAAAGCGTTAACTTATTTCATTGTAAGTTAAGCCATAATGCAATAATGGTTCACTTTTGTTATAGTAAGCTCACATTAAGTAAAATCGTGCTTATTATGAGAAAAAAATATTTTATGTGTTTAAGGTAAGCAGTTGATTTTATGGTAATTGTACCTGTATATTTCACTCTATAATGAAAAAAATAACAAGACTTATAATTAGCGATTAAAAAGAAAATGATTAAAAGAAACAAAGCACATAAGTATTAGTTAAGTAATTATTTAACTCACCTCTAAAATTTTGACGGCCGGAATTAAAATTAGTAGTTACCCCGACAAACTTTAACAACACCGGCCAACACAATTTAAAGAGAGCCAGACAAACTTATTAATATATGTCAAGCTAACCATAAATTGTGTTAGCATTAAACTTGAAAGTATTCCAAGAGATTCTTGAAAAATATCCACTTTTATAGTTAAAAGTATCGAAAATGTACTCTTCTGTGCAGCGCAGCTGAGCTCAGCCATTGACTATGCGATGAAAATGTTGCTTTGGATGTGCTCTTGCATCAAAATACTGCGAAGCAAACAACGACCGGATACACACACAAAAAAAAAGGAACGGGGAAAAAAGGAATCTGTGATGTGATGACAGCGTCCGCAAAGTTCTGAGAAATCGGGTGGGGTGGGCAGGTCATAGGTCGTGTGAAAGGACCGGGTAACATGTGTCTCCCCTGCACTGTTTCTTCGACGCTCAACTGACGATTAACTAAGCTGAAAAAATTTCTCGATGCTCCATCTGTTTCTTCTTGGCTGGGCTTGGGCGTGCCTCAGACCGCCGAAGCCATGAGCGGAAAATCGGCGCTCTATTGGCGGAACATAGACCTCGTGAGAATGACCAACATAACTGTCAAAGATCCGCCGTCTCCCTGACCAACATACAACAGCTTTTTTTAACCTCAACAACACAATGTATGTTTGATCTCTTTTAAACGCTATTTTTTGCTGCAATTTTTCCTCGACCTATTTTCGACATTTCGACATCGGGAATACATAATTTTATGTATGTGCGCTTGCTGGGTAACTTGATGTAATTAGCAGTTTATAATATTATTTGTAAACATACCCTAAGCATTATTCGGTGTTCAATGTTGAGTAAAATTTTCTTTTTTTCTCTGTAATCCCTTATAAGTGTGTGCAAAGTATCACAATGTGGAACCCATCCAATGAGACCACTATTTGTGGATAAGGGGATGACTGAATATCTTTGAATACTAGGAAGAAATAAATAAATTATAATTATTATTATTTTCAGGTTAGTACTGTATAAGAACTTTATATTAATATATAAAAAAACAAAAATTTGACTGATAATAGAATTAGGAAACACAAAATGAAAACTATAGTTAAAAACTTGTTATAAAACCTTCTCTTTATCCATAAAAGACACAAAAACTAGCACTTTCAGCATGGCATTCCCAGCAATCATCAGGTTTCAACTGCTAACTTAGTCTTCAACTGCTGACTTTACTCTCTGCAAGAACCTTCCGCCAGTTTTCTTCAAGTGGTGAATGCATCATGTCATTTGTTGCATCATCTATTCCTATGATCTCCAATGCTTCATAACTTTTATTTTTAAAATCTAAATTTTTTAAAATTTTAAAATCAACTACTATGGGTTCTGCATGGGCGAGATGTGAACAAACTGTAGATTGTTTATGAAATTTAATGTTACTGAAATGTTCTTTTATTCTTTTACTAAGTCTTATTTTAGTTACACCTATATAACATCCCTGGGTTAGTTAATACAATACCATATTTTAGGAGGATCAGAGCAAAAATCACCGATAAGAAAAAAAAAATCAAGATATCAATAAGTCCAAATAAGAACACTTTCAAAAAACAAGAATCGATAAAGACCAACTGGAAACAGTGCAGTTTGTATAATTAACTTTACTTTTGAAAGCAACATTACTCAGAGATGTTATATCACCATAACTAAAAGTAGAATTAAAGAAAGAATAAAAGAACATTTCAATTGCATTAAATTTGGTACACAATCTACAGCTCTTTTGCACCTCTTCATTACAAAACCGACAGCAATAGATTTTTTAAATATACAAAATTTAGCAGATATTAAAAATAAAAGTTATAGATTTTATCCTGAGGTGATTAAGCATGCAGACAACACAATAAATGATATGATCCAAGTGCAACTTAAGGAAAGTTAACAGACGATTTTACAAAGTTTCAATGTTGAAACCTGATCATGGCTGCAAATGTTGTGCCAGAAGTGCTAGTTTTTGTGTCTTTTATGGATGAAGTTGATTTTGTAACAAGCTTTTAACTAGAACTTCACAACTTTCGGTATTACATACCTGCCAACCTGTGAAAATGAACATCAGTAAAATGTTGTGCTCATTTCAGCAAATTTCCACCTCAAATCAGTAAAACTAAGTTCATTTTTTGTTAATAACTAGTGCTGTTGTTACTACTTGTTAAACTAAGTTTATTTATTGTCAAAATGTTCTTTAATTTAACTTTATGCTTAATATAATTTTCATTTACAACTGAACCTGCTTTACTTAGTGAAGTTTTTTTTTTTTTTTCCTTCCTGTTTTCCATGGGGGTGGGTTAAAAAATTTTAATTTAAAATATAGGAATAACTTTTTATTCTTACGAAATTGGAGCTGAAAATCTGAACCTGCCCTATTCAATGAAGCATGTTTTTTCTTTATTAGTTTCCTTATAAATACATTTAAAAATAGGAATCAATTTTTTTTCTCACAGCATTGGACATTTAAAAAAACGAGTATTGAAGTGGAAATATATATTCTCTGGTCAGATAGAAAAAGATTACATTGAAAAAAATTGATATCTTCGAAAATTGCCAAACAATCCTTAATATTACTTATCACATCCGTACATCTCAGTAAATTAACACTAAAATCCATATATTTTACGGATAATCCATAAGAATTAGAAGGTATGTTATTATTACAGTTCAGAGGTGCACCCACAAAGGCAGCTACAGGAACCAAAACATCACCAAAAGTGATAAAATAAAATTGAAATCTCTAAAAAAATAGAGAAAAAGTCTTTTCTTTCTTTTTTTTTAAAGAAAGGCTGTTTATTATATTAAATAAGTACTCAAATATAGTACATGATGTATAGCCAAACTTCATTACAATGTCACTGACAAGATCAGATTACTATTTATGATTCTATGATCATAGGCTTATATCTATGGGCAAAGTCATAATATTCAGCATAATATTCTGACATTATAAGAAAATTGTTACTTACAAGGTTACTATAACAGAGTTCAGCAGTATTTGGAGCCCCCCCCTCCAAACTAAAATCTTGGATGAGCCACTGTCACAATCTTTTTTTAATTTCAAAATTAAATTTTGCAAAATTTATTACAATAAGCAATTAATCAATGTATAAATTAAGAAAATCAATTATTAAAAATCCAGTAAGGAAAATTTATTTCAAATAAAATACATGAGCCTGTGTTACATGACCAATTAAGTTCTTTAAAAAAATAACTCAAGCTTTGTAGCACTAAAACTTCACACAGAGAAAAAAAGTTCTCAGCTTCACTTTTCACTAGAAAGACAACCAAATTTTTTAAAAAGCACAAACTAGTCTTCACAAGAAAAATGCACAAAAAAGAAGATATTTACGTAATATTTCTTCGAGATGTTTCAGGATCCTTTATGAGCAAAGTGTTGACTAAGCCAAAAAGCTGCATAACTCTTTCATCCTGTCTTAAATCTTCATGACCTTTCAGTAAGAATGTGAAGTCTTTACCATTACTTCCTAAAGAACGTATCAAAACTGAAACTTTACAATTCTGAAATGTGCACAGTACACTTTTAAAATGTTATATGATTCTATTCATTTTGCATTCAGTTAAGTAAATTAGATATTATACAGTAAAACTTGTCTAAAATGTAATCAAAACATTTTCTCTCTACAAAAGTGCGAGACCTGGTGAAGACAAAAGTGTGAAACCTGCATGCATTCTAAATAGAGGTTGTTAAAAAAAAGAAAAAACTTTTACTTAACAGAGTCCATTTAAAACTGATTTTATGGTATAAAAATTAACATACACATAGATACCTTTGATAGTAAGTTTTCGCGGACGTTGTTTGCTAGTGATCACTTGCAATGAACTTTCTACATGGGCGATTCTAATAATAGGTTGATTTGGATTATAAGATCCTGGAACTGCTAATTCTAAATCTCTGCACATCAATAACTTTGGAGACACATACTGAAGCTCAAGTGATGTTAGCTAAAATAAATCAAAATTAAACAATTCAAGAACTTCATGATTACGAAAATGTATTTAACAGATATTTAACAATTATGAATAATAATGATAAAAAGTAAAAGTACAAATTCTTACTTGTGGAAGCTGTTTAGCAACTCTGCGAAATACATGATAATAAGTATCCCAGGCTTGAGTTAAATCTTTAACATTTCCAGAGCGCTGATACTTTTTGCACCATTCTTGAGCTTCAGATAATTCCCTTCCATAAGCCTGAATGAAAACAAAAAATACAAGTAGGAGATTGATGATTGAGTGAAATATAATTTGCTTGCAAATTCTTACGTATAAACTAATATTAACCATGTATATGAAATCTGAGACAAGTTGATAGTTCAGTTTATAAAATTATAGTTTACTGAAACAGCCTTTTCACAAAATTAAAAGTTATGAACTATTGTTTTTAAAAATGTAATCAAATAAATTATTAGAAATAATTTTCTTCATTGAATAAAAACAGCAAGCAGAAAAGCATCTATACATAATGACTACATGTATATGAAATATTATAATGTAAAATGGCATTACTCATCAATAACACACATGCATAGATTATTGCTATTATTTTTGGCCAATTATCTTTTTGATATCTGGAGTATGACAACATTTCATATTTTTTTTTTTTTTGGAAATAGTAATTTGCTGCTTATATAATACATATATATATATATATATATATATATATATATATATATATAAATGAAAAGTACAGAGTACTGAAAAAGTATGATAATTTAAAAATATTATAAATTACTGTCCATCATTCGAATTGGCTTTAAAAAGAAAAATATCACTTGTTCAAGAATTAAGCTTTAATTCTACACGAGATGAACATAATGCTGAATTCTAAAATCGTAACTAACTGCAACGTAAATATTATTAACAAATAAATAAATTAATTAATAATTTAATTAAATAAATAAATAAAAATAAACTGGTTTTTAAAAGATAAAATAAATAAAAGTTCCGGGTCCTGACTGGGGCCCCCAATCCCATTCTGTGAATAGACTTTTGCAGCTGCTGACAAAGATTGAATTTTTTTCAATGAAAACAAATGTATAGATTGATAAGTACCTTATTTTAGCATACATTATTATTTCATAATGTAAAACTGTAGCATTGCAACAATGCCAGTAAAATTACTTCTTGATATATAAGTTTCCTAATTCAGTAACTTGACGAAACATTAATAAACACCATTAAATGATAAAATTCAGTAACATGTAGAAAGAAGAGAAAATAATTAAAATCCAGACAGTGCTTGTTGTCCTTATTCCAGGATAACCACTCTGCTTGCATTTATCTGCTATATTTTCATGAATGGCACACAGTACATTTTATGGATCAATGCAGAATTTGCCACTCCCTATCTCACCACTGTTTCAGCTCTGCTTTTTTTATCCTTTGACATGGATATGAATGACTCTGTCATCTAAAGAAAGACAGCTGCCTTGCTTTTAAACAATATTGTTTGATGGATTAGAATGGAATATGGAACACAGATTAATCGCAACATATGAGATCTTTTTTTTTAACACTTTCCAACAAAGTTGAAAAGTGTGATTTTGGTTTGTCTGTCTGTCTGTCTGTCCGCCTGTGCTCTAACTCTCATAAATATGCATCGATTTTTATGAAATCGATATATGTTGTCCCTATGTACTGTACCATATACTCTATTGAAAATGGTGTATGCAGCTTTTATAGTTCTTCTACAGGACAGCTGAAAAGATTTACACTCTATGGGCAGTCGTCCTTTAAAGTGTATTTTAGAGATATTTGGCTATTTCAAAAGAAACAAATAGATATATGTTATTAAGGATTACAAGATAAAGCCCTCCATCAAAAACAGTGTCTGTATCAATAATAGTTCTTTTAAGGAACACTCAAAATAATTCCAATGCATTACATTCAATGGCAGTTTAGAAACAGGCATCTATTTAAAGCACAACAGTATCCTACTATATATAATTATTTAATGATCCAACTACAATTGCAAAGTCGCCAATATTGGGGACTTTTGTGATAAATTGCCAAATAGGGTGTGCAAATAGGGATGCAATAGGGTGTGCCCAAAATAGGGGGCACTTTTTTTTTTTTTTAATCGAAAAATGAACCCTAGCTTGGCGATATTTTCATAATTTGATGGGAAATCAAAAATATATCTAATGTGATAATATTAAGCTAGGACAATTTTAATGGGATTTTCGAAAATTCGTTGCTTGTGATCGAATCAACTGATTTAGTGTTTTAAGACAAAGCTACTCATAGGTTATCTGCCTAGGAGGGGGTTGTGTTGGTCAGAGGAATTTTTAAGGGTTTATAATGCATTAACCAATTTACATGCAACAAAATTGCAACTATAGACTTTTTAGTCAGTGGAACATTAATTTTAGACTGCTAACCTTTAAAAGAGTAAATTTCTGACCCTCTGTGTTTGAATGATACCGTTATTTTGTAAAAGAGGAATACCTATTTATATTTTCATCTTTCTGGCAAGATTGAGAGGTGTTTATGATTTCCATTTTTCTGTCCTTCTTCTATCCACTCTCTGTGATCTAACTGCCGTAAATATACACCGATTAGTGAGAAAATTATACATGTTTTTTTCAATGTACAGTGCCATGTATCCTATTGAAAATGATGAATGTAACATTGATAATTCTTTTACAGGAGCCAAAAGAAAAAAAAAATCCAATACATTATGCTCTATGGTCAGTCATTCTTGAAAGTGTATTTTAGAGATATTTGGTTTTTTAAACTAAAGCAAACTTGACTTATATGTTATTAAGGCTCATAAAATAATGTTACTCATTGAAGATAGTGTCTGTATTATAAATAGTTTTTCTACAAGGACACTCAAAAGAGTTCCAATACATTATGACCTATAGCAGTTGAGAGACATTAATCTATTTCAAGAGCAGTATAAGAGGTATAAAAATGTTTAGAACAGTATCTCCAAAATCTCTCCAGATTTAAGGACAATAAATAACCAACTTTAGCACAAAAATACTGTTGTGATGGAAAATGTTTTATAATCGACGCGTTTGGCATAATTTATCTTGTTTTTTAATGCGAACAATGATGAGCAGGGAATAAGTCCAAGGTAGTTATTCACAGCATCATAAGTGTGATAGGCATCATTTTAGTGTGCCAGAATGGCATTGTTAAATTAGGCTGTCATTTCTTACACTCAGAAATAATTATTATTGGAATAAACTACCATAAAAGCTTGTTATTTTTTCCACAGAAGTAAGCTGACTTTTCTTTTTATTGCTGATTCTTCGATTTTCTGAGCAGATGTGTACAACACATCTGCTCAAAAAACAACACATACACCTGTTTTACTTTAATATTAATGAACATATAGAGTATCTTTTGGTGCATTAAAAAATCTATTTTTCTGAATTTCTTTGTATTAGCTTATTGAGTACTTTGTTTAATTTTCACAAATGCCTAAAACCAATGTCAGGACTGTTTTACAAAAATTAAGTACTTATACAGTGTTATTAATATTTTTATTTTTGCTTTTAAAGAAATGAAGAAAATAAGCTTTGTTTAATGTGGACATTAAATTATTATTATAATTTTTTTTAAGCTGCAAAATTAAACTTGGTGAACGTTTTGCATAGCTGGAAGTTTTACACAGTTGACTGGGAGATGAAGTCTACCTTATTGATCAGACATCAGAGGAAAACTTTTTTACTTAATGGCCTCAAGAAATGCAGCTAGTATAAAACAATAACTATAAGTAATATTTTAACATTAAAGTACTATGAAAAAAACCACTATTAATATATACAGATAAAAAAAATTCATTACTTGAGTAAAAGAGGTCTCTTTAAGAGTTTGAGGACCCCGTTCTATGAGTGCATGCAATGGTTCCAAGGCTGCAAACATTCCTTTAACATTTCTTTCCCCAAAGTACAGCCGAGAAGCTTCTTCTAAACCCTCATGCCACAATTCATGCCATAAAATTGCAACACGGATTAATTCTTCACTAACCTACAGGGGAAATTTTATGTTAAGAATACACAATCATTAATTTGAAAATGCTGAATATAGCAAGCAATTTAATTTTAAACAATGTTAATTAAAGAAAATCCAACATGTGAAATTTTAATGTAATAATGAAACAAAATGATGGTTATAAAGACAATAAAAATATAATTATGTTAATACAATAAATATATAAAACTATACTACTGTGCTAAATATCTATAATTTCTTAAGTTTCAAATTAAATATTTATTATGGTCTAGAAATATAATTATTGCTTTTTATCTCTTTTGCAAAAATAAATTGTTGTATGTTAAATAACAAATTAGCCAGATTAACATTACTTTTTATCGAATTATTTTTATGAGACTTTCTTAAACAAGCTTACCAAAAATTAAAGAATATTTTATGGAAATATAAACATCCTAAATTTTAAAGCATTTTCTATAAGCATAGTTGTTAATCAACACCTATGCTTATACAATTTACACTAATTCACTTACAACTGCTGGAAAGCTGTTGCTTTTTGAAGAGCATGTCAAATACTTGATCACCTTAAACTTTGAACAGAGGAAATAAAAAATACAGGACAGAAAGTAAAATACAGAGGGAAATTAGTAGCATCAACAAGGAGAGTAATTTCTATTTTATGAACCCCAGACAATATATATGTAAAACAGAAAAAAAAAAAAAAAAAAATACAATACAATCATTGAAAGTATTTTACTCTACAAAGCAGAAATATTAGAAATCAGCAGGGCAAATGGGTGGGGTGGGGGTGGGGAGGACTATTGCCAACAAATAAATGGATCTGGGGGGATAAGGGAAAATATCCAGATTTAAGAGGAAATCAAATGCCTATTAACACAGTCAATTACACGTAACCACAAATGTTATTTAAAAAAAAAGATGAGAAGAGATGCAGATGCTCACATAAAAAGAATTGGGGAAAAAAGAGGCTATCTAAATAATTAATAAACTGGCAACCAGGGGGCAGAAACAAAAGAGGATCTCACAAAAAGAGATGGAAAGAAAACTTGGAGAAAGGATTGGAAAGATATGGTCCGAGTGAGACAGAAGTGGAGAACAGAGAAAGGTAAGGGAGGGGGGGCTTTTCAGTCGAAGAAAACTTCAGTGGAAAAAGAAATAAAAAATATTTTGAAAAACAATTTACACTATTGTATAAATGAAAGTAACCATTCTTAAATTTACTGCAAAAGGGTAAAAAGCAGTAGGCTTCCAAGATCATTTGCACAATAGTGATAAACAATCATTGAACAGAGTTGTGGTTGAGAATTCAACAACATATAGCAAACAGAAAATGTACAACTGATTTAAAAAATCCAATAGTTTTTGGATTTTGTAAAAAGAATTTTGAAGTAGGAAAAGCAAATGAATCTATTGGGGTAGAACAGAGAAGAAACTAGGAACCGAAAAGATCAGTTTGCCTACAAACTCTTCTCTCCTTTTACTTTTCTGTAAGAGATTAAAATAGAGCACTTAAAAATTGTGATCTTTAACATTTTTATAAACTATTAACTGCTGACAGTGTTGCTAAATGTTTTGGGGCAAAAGTGCTAAATTATTTTAAATTAATTTTTCAAAAGCATATTTAATTATTACATGACTAAAACTGTATTTATGATTAAAACTATGATATATTCTAAGCACATTGATTATAATGTTCTTTCCAACACTGAAATCTTAGATATTATAAATCTTTACTACATGTGAAGTTAATACTAATCCAAATTATGAACATCAAAAAGTAACTAAATAAAACAAATTTAAATTAAAGAAACACAATGCAATTTTTTTTAATTTTCATAATCACATATTAGTTTAACTATATTAATTTGCAAATTTAACAAATAAATATAATGAAAAAGGGGAGACAGGCTTAACAAGTAATGAAAGTCACCTGTATGTTTTATTCCATTGACCTTTTAAATTTGCATCAATAATATTTTTCAAACAAAATCCTATTCAATAAAAAATATCCTAAAAACATCCTATTTTTAGCCATGAAGTGAATGAATTGGGAGAATTTCAATGGAATGAATTTAATGTTATTAGTTGTAGTTTTTACTTATTGCTCAAAATATTTAACAGCTGATGTATTTTGATACTGTTCTACCTTTGCAAACATGTCATGGCTTATGAATTAGTTTCTCACTTTTCCACATGTATATTCCTCACTGGCATTTGGTGGTGTCCCCTAAATTGACATGCTAGTAACTGACATAGAACTATCAGGGGTGGGAATTGGGTAAGGCTGATTTGGAGCAGCTTTTTGGAGCAACAGTGTCGACGATTTGGAGCACTGAAGCAACAAATTGGAGCAAATTTCATTCTTAATCTATCGATAGAAAAATATAACTACAGTCAAGCTTTTAGTAAATTTGAGAGTATTAAACATTACTCAGATAAAAGAAGCCCACTTCAATAAATAATAAGCATTTAAAAATGAAAAATATAAACTTACCTTAACCTAATATATTATTAGATGCTACATTCAAAGTTACAGGTAATTTTTAACACCAGAATAATAATAATAACAAAGACTATAGATTAAAAATTAAATGAAAAATGAATAACTTTTGCAAAAATTTTTTATTTAACTTTTCTTTTTTTATCTCCATTACAGTGGCGTAGCCAAGGGGGGGGGGGGGGAATAAGGGGGGTCACGACCTCCCCCCCTGAGGAACCCTATCTTGAGCGCAGTGCTGGCCATAAAATGATGATCAATGACATTTTTTCTCTTTTCTCCGTTATTCTGACTGGTTTGTTCTGAGCCAATTACGTTCTTCTAGAGTGACGTAATAGTACCGTAATTTATGGAAGAAACGCCGCGGCGTTTACGATATTTTTAATTTTTTTGGCCGATCTTCAACGAAAAATTATAAAAGTTATTTAGTAATAATTGTCTCAAAAGATGACGCCCCCACCGATCACGTACCTTTTAGCGGTGCACGGAGCACAGCATAACGAATCAGAATGCGAGCCTACCCCGTTGAAAAGCGGTTTGATCAAACGCTGTGGATGGGTACATAAATCCAACCGATGTCTCCTCAATTAAGTCCAAAAAAAAAAAGAAGCTTTTTATGTCTACATTTTAGAACTATAATTAAAATTTAATGAAGGTTTTAATATATATATATTTTGATGGGCTAAAGTTTCTTAAAATACCGCAAAAACGCACTACCCTTGATTAACCACACCCCTGTGTTCCCATGAACGTCCATTGTTCTCAGGTTCACTGGCCAGGTCGGCGATCGACAAGGGCCCCCGGCATAAGAAAGGAACCCCCAGCGAGGCCTCTACTACTTTCTTATCAAAGTAATTTGATATACATCCGAGTAATGTACCAAAGTAGTCCGATTATTTATTTCTTTGTAATCTTACTCTTTGATACAGTGGCGTTGCAAAGGACCCCACAGACCACGCCCTGCGAGGGATCCCCCGAAGAATCACCCCCCCCCAGCTTTAAAATAGTTAAATATGGCAAGTAAACCTAATTTTCAAATATTACATATCCTAATATTCTATTCCCTCCAAATTCACCAGTAAGGAGCCCCGTAGGAGCCAGTCCGGGCCTGATTGTTCTTAAAATACCGAATCGCAACCAAAATTAGTCTGTTGCGCCCTGTGCGAATTTAACCATTCTACCCCCCCCCCAAAAAAAAGAAGTTCATCTATAAGTTATTTGTGTTTTTTCGCCATGCGGCTTTGCGCCCTGTGAAGGAGCACTGTACCGAATGAACACTGCCTTACGCTGTTATTAAGGTAAAAAGTCTACTACGAGTAATTGGCAAGCTCAGGAAACCCTGAGTGCTTTTAAAATAAATCCCAGTGTTACAAATATCAGAAGTAATAAATGAATAAACATCAAGAGTTATCACACAACATTCAAAGCTTAAAACAAACAATTTGCTGAAGCACGCTCATTACGTAATCAACAGCTGGACGTCAGCGGGAAAAAAAAAAAAATTGTTTACTTTTGACTGGAGCCTACTCATCAGCTGGTTCTTTCGTTTTAACAGCATGTGCTATACTGTCCGAACTTTTTGCGAAAGCAAAAAGTTTTTTACAAGTTATTTATTTAATTCTATAAATTTGCCTTTGTGAATATAAAAATTGATGTTTTAAATCGGACACTGATTATTTGAAAATGGAAATCGTAAGCTTCGTAAAATAGCAATAAATACTTTAAAACATTATATGGTAAGGGGGGGGGAAAGGAGATATTTTTACCGTTTATCCACCCCCCCCCTTTCCAAAATATATCACAGTGCGATGTTTCTTTTTTTTTCCCGGAGGGGTGGAGGTGGGGAGATCGTGACTGCGACGTTTCTGTTGATTTTCTAGTTAATTAAGCTCATTTTCGTGGGTGCGGCGTTTCTTCCATAAATTACGGTAGTCAGTTGTGCGAGCGCAGAAACAAAACGTACGGCGGCGCTTTTTTTTTATAAAAAAAAGCAGTTTGTAATGAGCAGAGTAGCTGTTTTTTTCTTTTGGCGCAGAATCGTACGATAAAGCCCTTATGTAGCAGGATAGCGCAGGTTTCAAGTTTTGGCGCGGTATGGCGCAATTGGTGCAGAATTCCCACCCCTGAACTATTTTGATCAACAGGGGAAAAAAAATTGTCTGAGTTAGAGAACTTTCATATTTTCCATTGTAAAGTTTTTCCTGGTAGAAATGGAGAGGAAAAAAAGTCTTCAGAAAATCAAAAAATTCTTCAGAATTGAACTTTTAAAGAAAAAAAAAATCTTTTCAACATTGAAGGAGATTGAAGGTAGATTTTCAATGAATAAGAAAACAAAAGGTAGATTTTCAAGAATAAGAAAACAAACCATTACAAATTATTAATTCACTAACTCATCAAGGAAAAAATATTTTTTAAACAAATATGTTTTGTAATATAATAGAGAAAGATACTAATTAGTTTATTTAATTCTTAAATTATTCAGAACTAAGTTTAAAAAAAAAAAAAATCAGTGCACTGCATGCCACCATTACTATGTAAATGTATATTTGATATATCATAATTATGAATCAATGAAGGTTATAGCAGTGAAAATTTGTAACTTGATAAGAAAATTGATAGAGTATATATATATATATATATATATATATATATATATATATATATTAAACTATTAGTTTGAATTTGTCACATCAGATGAATTTCAACAACAACCTTCAATCAGTAAGAGCACTGGAGGCGCTCTCAGTGCTATCTGTGAAATTTTTTCCTAAGTACTTCTTGTCTTTACTTAATTATGAATGAACTGAACACAATGCTTGGTACCCAACAGCGTTGACCAGAATCGTGCCTTATCCCAAGATAAGCATTGATTGTTTCACATACTGCATCGTGAGAAAATTACCATTTTTGCTTGATCAACAAGTAAACCACTGTGTTTTGTCATGCTACTCAGAATTTTATTAGCAGCAATGTTTCTAGAAGGCACAGTTGATTTTGCTGCTACTGTTAAAGGATAAATCAGAGCTTGTGGATGATGTTTTCCGATGTCCATTAATAACTGTATAATAACTTCCCCGACAGGCTGCCGATGAGTGTCGATTCTTGCTATGAGTTGTGGAATAACCTGCAGGGAAGAAGAAAGAATTTTAACAAGCATACTATTTAAAATTTGGATTTATTTTTATATATTTCTTAATATCATACAACATAAGCAATACAAAAATCTTCATGTTGGGTGAGCTTCAGTAATACAAGGGATGTATTACTGAAGCTCACTCAACTAAATCAGCACATCAGAATCTGCAAATATTTTTCAAAAGCGGAACTGGAGGAATTGAACATTGTATTTTGCACTCTTTGGGGGAGTGTGTTTGCAAAGTCTTCCTGGATTCCATTGTGCTAGGAATAACCCTCATAAGAGTTGTGAAAAACATCCGGTTTATTACAATCACATCTTTCTTCAAAGCATTTGGAATCTCACAAAATCTTATTTTGAGTTCCTGAATTGCATGTATCAGTTGATAAGTGAATGTAACCCTGCAATCCATTGTGAGGTGCATAAAAAAATTTTGTTTTTATTTTTTGTTCATCAAACTAGAAGAAGTTAACATCATAGAGAATTCATATTAGTCTAACAAGTATTTAGAGTCAAATAGAATAAATTTAGAGGGTATGATTAATGGATTTCATTAAAAAAATATTTTTTAATATTCCCAAAAGAAAACTGCTATTTACCTGTAACCATGTTTCAATAGAAACAGTTTTCAGTCCTTCAATAACAGCCTTGTTAACTTCTTGCATGTGTCCATAATCAAACCATAATGTAAGCAATCTAATGAATAAAAGCATAATTTAATATACAATTTAAAAATTTAATACATGACACCTGTTAATATTTGATAGTAGACAATATGGGGATTCTCGTAAAAATGTCTTTATAAAATTTACAGAATACTGCTTGTCAATAGCTAATATTAAAAAACAACTTTTCTCTTTATACCCCTTTGAGCTTGTTAGTAATGCTTGATGCAATATAAATTTTAAGACAAATCAAACTTTTGTCAGACATTTTAAGCTAGTTTACAGTATCCAAAAAAAGTTCTTTAACTAGAAAAAGGCATGGGAAAAAATATTCTATTTCATGTTTCATGCCAAAGACAACCAGCAATATGTATGCAATAATGAATGCAGACATGATAGGGAGCAGATCCAAGAGATCTGTAAAGGGCTCTATACTGACATGTAAATAAGAAATAATAAATTACTTTTCCTGTATTTAGATATTTTCCTGATAATAATGTAGATTTAAGTATGTGTTTGATTTTTCTCCCAGTCATTATTGCACACTTTCAGTTTCTTAATGCATAAAAAAAATCTGATGTGGACATAGCATGACTTCCATATACATTTAATAATTTATGTATATTTTCAATGTACTTCACCTAAACCTACTTCATTTGAAATTGAGATACAAGATGTCAATAAAATTAAGGTTTAGCAATTTTTGCCAATACTATAAGACATATTATCAAGGTTGGTTTAGTTTTAAAAACAAATTCTTAGCACCAAATTCAGCAATAATTTTTCAAAACTCACCAAGCTTTACAAGAGTTGGCAAGTTTTAGCGCATGGCCCAAACAATGATTAACCAGAAACTTTTAATGCATTAAAGATATCCATAGGCCCCTTAATGTACTGAAAGTCTTTTGGGTGACCCAGTAAATAAACTCCCCAGTCAATAGCAGTCAAAACAGGAGGTGCAAAACTAGATGTTAAAACAGTACTAAATACAAAACTTCAGCATTCTACAAGAAATAATTTTTGAGACACACAAGTTACATACATATGCATACATGTATGTTCATGTATGTACATTGCAACATGTAAAAGATACTGAACTTGAAAAATTATTGCAGCGCTTGAAATATTATTCCTGAATTTGGTGCTAAGAATTTGTTTTTAAAACTAAAACCAGCTTGGTAATATCTCTTATAGTATTTGCCAAAAACATGTAAAAACTTGTCAAAGTTAATTTAGGAATGGTCAAAAGTTGGTGCCAAAACTTTTTGTGATCACAATACTTCGCTCAATTCACAGAAGGAAGTAAATCCAGGGGTGGGAAATAACACGTTACAAGTAACAAAACTACAGTAGTCGCTACTTTTTTCTGTAGTTTGTAGTGTAGTATGCTACTTTAAAGAAAAGTAGTGTAATATGTAGTAGTATACAAAAAATCAGTAGTTTGTAGTGCATTTTGAAAACTAATTTCAACATTACTCTTTGCTGTATCATTGCTTCAGACAACTGATCGATCACATGGTGGAATTTGCTCTTTCTTCCAAGAATAGAACTAGAGTTGATACTTGAAAAAAGCCCCCCCCCCTTACACACATATACACACAAATGAGGGGAGAAGAGAAGGGAGGGTATGCTTAGTCTGAAGCCTTTACCATTTTAGCTGTCACCTCCTTTGTTATTGTTCCCGGTATTATTTGCAATATAACCACTCTGTAATACACACAATCAAATTTAAAATTAAGACATCACGACATCATCACAATCATAACATTTAAAATTAAGACAGCATGAGGGATATACAAAACACACAAAAGAGAGGATGAAGAGAGAAAGGACACTGAAAAAAGAGAAGACACACACACACACACAAAAAAGGAAATGGAGGAAAGGTGGTATGGTTATGTCAGAGAGAGACCAGAAATAAAGCAACTTTGACTTGCATTTGCATTGATGCCTAGTCTGAGTACTGTGATTCTCGTATATGCATTTAACCCTGGCACCCTGACACGATTGAAATATCCTTCTACCGATAATACCCTCTAACTTTTGCAGATGCCACTGAGTATAAAAGTACTTTTTCTTTACACTATAGTGTAAAGAAAAAGTAGCAACATTTAGCTTCATATTAACAGTGGCATAGCTAGAGGGGGACAATGAGGAGCATCTGCAGGGCTTCGAACCGTAATTTTTTTCGTTCTGGTTCAACTAAAAATAAATATATTGGTTCAGTTCCATTCCGCTAAAAATAATGTTTTTTGATTCAGTTCTGAATGAATAATTTTATTTTATGTATTTTCTTATTTGTACGAAGATATAATTATATCATAAACAAAAAATGTAATTCTATCAAAATTTAAAAGATTTTATTCTTTTTTTAATTGATAAGTTGGTTACAGTACAGAGTATTGATAAGTTGGCTACAACAAAACAACTGAAGATATAATAATGTGCCTAAAGTCCTTATTTACAAAGTCCCCATATTGATCATCAGTGATAAAAAGGGATGTGAATCAGTCAGATTAATGTTTTTAGAAAATAAATTATAATTCTTTGTTGAGGCAAAATATAAGGAGGACATGTTCCTAAATCCCCGCAGATTGCAAAGCAGATGTAATCACCCTATAATCAATAGTCCTTTTTATTCCTATTAATAAAACATAACTGATTTAAAGCTGTGAAAGAAATGGATGCATCATAATTATGAAACTATTTTTCATGTAACAAATAATGAAAGCATCAAAACAAGTAACAATCTGATAGTACAATACTTGAAAGTAAGCATAGTATAAGATTAAAGTCCAAATTTTTTAAATGCAGACAGTTTTAGTAATGTAAATTCATTTAGATTATTCAATAATGACATGTCAATATAACATCTTCACAAAAATACACGAACTAAAATAAAATCTAAAACTTTCAGATTCACATGAATACTATCATACCTCAAAGTATCTTGCAATGAGCTTCCATGAGAGAGAGAAATAGACTGGAAAAATCCTTGAACAGCAGGAACAGCATACATTCGTACACGTTCAGCAGACTGGAAAATTTTAAATTAAATCATTATGTAAAAAATGCTATACTTTTCCTTACATGGTCACAGATGATAAGTAAAGATTGCTTCAGAGCAGGAACACCAATGAACAGAAGCAAACTTACTGCTATTTTAATAGAACCAAAGCTTGGTGGATCTTGTGAAGTGGATGCCTCAATACCTTCAGGATGCAATAAAATATTTTCTTGCTTGGGTTGTTCTTGATGTTTAAAAAACAAAGCAGCTTCATAATTCATATATGCCCATGCATGAGCTGCCTGTAAGATAAAATATCTACTGATTAATATCATATATTATTATTTATATACCTTAACAAATTATGCATTTTTAAAATTCAATACTGAAATGCATAAGAGTGCTTCTCAATTTTGTAAACTAGTCTAGTACAAAGGATTATTATAAAACAAGAGATTTATTCTTGATTATATTTATCTATATTTATAACTGTCCACATATAAAAACTACATGCATCAGGCACACAGGCAATTTTTATTTTATTTTATGTTTTAGGGAGGTGGAACAAAAGGGGTCAAAGGCATAATTTCTTGATTAATTATAATTTTGTTAGCAAAATTCCAATTGTTTACAGGGGGGGGCGGGGCATTCCTTTGGCCACATCTTACTTAACTTTTAAACAAACATATATTATTGAATGTTAGTAAATTTCATATAGGCTTTAAAAACAATAAACCTTTAATAAATTACTTATCAATGGACAATATAATTTGACAATCAATTATAGTTTCTCTAAGCTCATACTAAATTAAATTAATGCACATAGAATTTCCTTAACATATTTTGTTTGATCACCAAAAGTAACATTATTATGTGATATTCAACACATGGCTTGATTACACACATTTATTATACACATCCTAGATGCGGGTATATTCACCACTTTTATTTGTTCCTTTCATTTATGGAAAGTATTTCAACAATGAAATAACTTTTCTTTCAATAAAAGTTAAAATGAAAAACTTTAAATGAACTACTTATATTCCTTTAAAACAAAATCAGGAGCATAACCAGGATTTTTTTTTTTTTTAAATAAGCATTATATGCATTTTTACATTTAAAAATTAATTACTTTTGCATCAAAGACAAATATTTAATTTAAAACAATATTTCCTCTTTTCCTAATAAGTGTACATTAAAGGAACAGAATTTGACACCTAAAAACATTTTACCATACCTTATACCAATTTTTATCTTTTTCTACTGCCTGAGTGTAATACTGCAAAATCACAGGTATAGATCTTTCATCAATGCCATTGATGTTTTCCTCCCATTCACCAAGCTTCAAGTAACATCTAATTTTGGAAAATTGTATGTATGAAAGCATATGTAGTTATGATCAATAAAACATCATTTCAAACAAGAACTCATATTTTTAAATATGAGTGATGATATATTTTATTACACACTGTTGTTAAGATCTATATTTTATTGCAGTTATTAAATAGCTCAAGTTTTTTCATAGAAGTCACCATTTTCACCACCTGTCAACTGAACATCAAACATACAATGGAGAATAATCACTATTTCATATTGAACTATATCAGTATAAGGAAAAATAAATACAACAATACAGAATTACACTGAAACCATACTAAACAAATTATTAGTTCACTCTAACTCTTTAATTTACTACATATCTTTTTTTTCTAAAATGCTTTATTTTTTTTATGCATTTTGCATTAATACAATTTTTTGATATGATAATAAAAATATTCATCACATGATCTTTTTTTTAGTATTTTCTGTGGAAATCATAACAAGCATATCAATAAAGAAATGTAAGCTTGAACACTCAAGTAGTATTACCACAAAAATGAATGTGTCCTGTCTATGAGTGTGCATAAGAAACCTATCCCATTTAAAAACAGAAAATACTCACTTAGACAAAAGCTTATTTATCTCTAGAGGTGGAGCTCCATTAGTCATGGTTTTAAATTCTTGGGATGTCAAAGAAACATTTACAAAATTTTGAAGTTGACGGAAAGCAAGATCCTACAAAGCAAACCATTTCTCAATCATATATTATGAATGATAATTTTAAAAATTAAGAAATAGATAATATAAAAGGATTTGCATGAAATCATTGAGTTCATAAGATAGATTTCACTAAATTTCCTTTCAACGAGGCCACAAGTAACTTTTCAATGGTAAAAATAAAGTTGTGATAAGATATATTTGTAATACGATACTGGTCACTCAAAAGACAAAATAATACATATTATCTTTTCCTTTAAGTTGTTTAAAACAAAAATCAATAAATATGTATGCATACATTCTTGGTTCATGGCATCAAGTGTTACCATCTGAAGCAATCTCTACAAGAGTTCTTTACTGTGGAATGAACATATTTCTGGTAAAATGATCATTCTTAGTGCAGTCCAGCTGCCACAAGAAGAGACCTGACTTCTCTCCCAAGGAGAAGATAATTTTAGACAGTGGAACCCCCCCCCCCCCTTAGAGCTTGCTGGTAAGGAATGAGAAACATTTTGAATCCATCTCAAGTTCTTTGCAATGACAATCAAAACCAGGAAATGGAAGTGCTATATACCACATGACATAGGAAGTGTCAAATCTTTACTCATGGTGGTTGGAGAAAATATTTATATCATCCATTCAATTTTTCTTGGTCTTCCTCATTTTCATTTTTGTCTAGCTTGGTAAATAAATGTCATTTTACTCAGAATCAGTAATTATCCATCTAAATAAATATTTTGCAAGTTTATTTAAACTTTCTAAGATAGTACATAATATTTTTAAATAATATTTTTTAAAAATTAACAAATATAATTTTTAAAAAAATTAAAATTTACTTCATTATGAGTATGTAACCCCTGTTGCATCATATTGTAACAAAATGTATAACATAACACATTATAATCAAAGTTTGCATTTTGTTCAGAGCATGTAAATTGGTTAGTTGCAGCACGAATCGCAACTCTTCGATATTCCCATTGAATAAAAGGAGAGTTTGGCAATTTCTCAACAAATATAAAAGATATTGCCAAATTACGTTCAATTTTGAGGACTTATTTTTTGGCCCCAAACATGGACATAAATTGTAACTTTTGACATATAACTATGAATGCCGTTACCAGCAATCCTTTACAGGAAATGCTTTAAAAGCACTTTCTTTTTTTCCCCAATTTTTAGATAATTATATTATTAGAACATGACCAAACTGGTATGAGACTACCCCTAATTATCCCTTTTCCGATAAAAAGAAGAATCAAGGAAATTGGTCTGCATGGTAAAAAATGATCACTGTGGATGCATAAAAGGTATATACATACACTGAACACTGCACCGCCTCTTTTTTTTTAAGCTGATAAAAATACTATGCCTATTTACACGTTTATATTGAAATCTCTGTATTTTTATGAAAACCCTTTAAAATACTTTATAATTGTAAGTTATAAATAGGTAACACACGTCTTTTTAAAACTTTTTCTAAGGTGTGAAATCCAAAAAAATCTTTGCCTTCTTCAGTCGTCAGACATTTTCATAGAATTCTGTGAAACTGTGTACTGACAAAGATTTTTTCGACTAGAATGATTGTACCAATTTATAAGTACCTTTTTATTTGTGTCATTATATAAATTTTTTATTTATATCATCTTTAACACCAGTATTTTGAGTGTTTTTGTTTATTAAAGTGGTTGTTCCACATATGGTACCAGGTGCCTTTTAGAGTTAAAGTTGTGTTCCGAATCTTTTGAGATAGTCATTTGTCTATTAAAATTGGTCAGTAATGCCATCAAAACTGTAGTAATTATAACCCTACTATGTGCCTCCCAGCTCTCGCTACTTTCACAAAGTTCCTACACCATTGGTTAATTTCTTGTTTTTCTTAATAAATTTCTAACTTGCCTAAATCCTGCCTCAACCAAGTAAGAAATAGGAAATGCTAAAAATAATAATTCAGTGATATGGGTTAAGTTGATATATTTTTTTACAAATGTCCTCAGAATTCCAAAATTCGTCGTAACCTTTTGTTTGAAATTGATTTTATTTCCCGAATTTTATTTCAACTAGATCAGTTCTTGTAACAATAAATCAACATTCATTGTATCGCTTTCAAATGGATTTATCTGCTAAGACAAGATATCTAAAGTTTTTAAGTCTTTATAAAAGGCATTTATATCTTCTTTTAATTGTTTCAGGTAGTCAGTACACATTCATATGTCATCAACATTAATCATATCTTTTTCAATAACTGAAAGTTGCATCAAAATTTCAAAGTATCGAAAATCATTTTGGTTTAATGTAGCAATATACAAATTAATTTTGGAACAAAATCCAAATATAACTATTCGAGTTTGAATGAGATTCATATTCGCGTGAGAGTCATAATTAAAGATTATAATGAAACAGTGTAAATAATTGCCATTCAACAACCAACAAACTTCTGAATATGAAGAAGTAGATTATTATAAAGTTCATCATTACTATCACATAATTGTCCAAAAAGGCAATCATTCAAAGCCTTAGCATTGATCATGTTTATTGATTTAATACACAAATTCAAAACACAGTGAAGATTTTCTTGCAAACTTTTAGCAATTAAATTCTGCCTGTGTAAAGGGTAACTCCCTTTGCGCCTAGCGACAAGTTGAGAAACTAAGGGGGTATGTAGGTCAGGAGCGAGAAATTTGCAAGGACTTTGGCTTTAGTAACTGCCCAGTTAACGCGCAACAAGTGAGTCGGTAAGTCGCCGATCCTTCTCCAACAAAGTATGAAAAATAATAAAAATCCAGATTAACGTCAACGAGCTTCGACTGCAATTATGTCGGTGAGAAGCGAAGGCATCACCAAGAGAGGCAGTGAACTTTCCTTACATACATGTATATCTATATTTATTACAATCTACTTATATAATAAGTTAATGCATGCGGTACCAAAATCGACGATATTTCCACACTGCGGACAGCAACAGCTAGATGTAAACATTAGTGAAATAAAAATAACACAATGTGCAAAAATCCAAATGAACAGTTCAATGACGTCAAATGCAGCAAGAATATCTTCTACTTATTTAATATGCTAACTTATTAAAATAGTTTTTTTAGTTATTGTATTATCCTTCAACTTCATGCATGGGGATTTTTTTATGTATTAAAAAAATTAAGGGATCCATTGAAAAAAAAAACTTTTTCAAGGGGGTCTAAGTAATAAAATGGTTGGGAACCCCTGGTTTGGAAGCTAGCACATTTTCAAGAATTTCCTCCCATAGCCATATTTTAAACAAATACTTTTTTGTAACCCTGTAAAAAAAACTATATGTCCTATACATACAAAAATAAATACAGGTCATGGAAAGAGTGCTCTATAATAAACATATCAAATTTACGATCAAATGAATGCACTGTTTAGAAGCTATCATGCTTTCACACTCACACCCACACACATAACCATAAAAATATGCTATTTTTATGGTGATTAATTCAGAAGACCTCAAAATGTGTAAATATATAAAAATATCACAGTCATATTTTTTCAGGATTACAATACTTTCCTTATATGGTACGTGTTTGGAAAGTAATTAAATTAATAAATACTGAATGAGGAAAAGCTTCAGCAATGAATTTAAAATACCTGTAATGAAATATTGCTGATAAATAAAATATGTATAAAGCTACTGAAAGAAGTTCAAGAAAGTAAGGAAATGAACTTTCCATATCAAATAAAAATTAATAATACACAGTAAAAATCTTTACCTTTTGATTATTTTTCCACAGATGTTTGATGTATGCAAATGTAACTTGAGGATGAGTATAAGGAAGCAATGCATCAGGTTTAGTTGATGGGTCAGAGCCAAGTAACATAACTAATGTTCGATGTGATAGAGCCTAGTCATAAAAATTTCCATTTACATTGGGGGGAAAAAAGACAAAAAGTAAAATTCAAATTATTAAATTACAAGCTAGCAGATTAAATTTGGCTACTCTCTTAGATTAAAACAAACAGAAAATCAGTAGAGCCCTTTTAAAACATTTAGATTTTCAGACACTATAAAAAAGTAAAAAATCAATAGTTAACAATCACTTAAGCATGCATTTTACATTAAGATTCCACCTATCAAAAAGATTTTACATTATGAGTTCTTGCTATTTGTAAAATAACCAGGGCCGGCCTAAGGCGTGTGTGACGTGTGCAACCGCACACATTTTTTTTTCTTTGAGAGGAGCGCTGAAATGAGAAAAATGTTTAAAAAAATAAGTGGTAAAATTTAAATATTTATGTATCTTATGTATGTTTGAATGCAAATCACCATTTGAATGAGTTTTTAGTTCAACAAATAAATTTTGCTTGAAGGTTCAAACTCAAAGATACTAGCTTCAAGAAGCGTTTTGCTCCATTGCTTTGACTGAACTGAACAAATGTAGATAACTGAATCTTGTATCACGTGTTTAGTTTGTCTGTCGCGTCGGCTTGCAAAGGTGACCGAGGCAAGTTCCAATATAACTTTATCAGATCAAGGTGGCAACAGTGACTGGAGGCACATTGGAACTGTACTGAATCGTCATGAAACTTCTACTACTCACCTAAAATGCTATGAAAAATGGTTAGAGAACGAAAAGTGACTGAGCACAGGTAAAACAATCGATGATGAAAACCAGAAAATAATCGCCCTAGAAAAAGAACGATGGCAAAATGTTCTTAAACAACTTCTTGCCATAACAAAATTTCTTACCCAGAACCAAATGGCTTTCAGAGGGACAAATAAAATTTTGTACCGAAAAAAAAAAAATGGAAATTATTTAGGGCTTGTTGAACTAATTGCTCATTCTGTAATGAAGGAATATGTATCTATTATTATTGGCAAATGAAAATTGAGTATTGGCAAATGAAAACAAGTGTGTCTGTCATACTTAGGAAAAAACATATAATACGAATTATTAACTCTGATGGGAGATAAAGTGTGTGTGTATGTATTAAGGCAAATCTGCACGCGGGGTATCTGCCTAGGATGAAATATTGCTGATAAATAAAATATGTATAAAGCTACTGAAAGAAGTTCAAGAAAGTAAGGAAATGAACTTTCCATATCAAATAAAAATTAATAATACACAGTAAAAATCTTTACCTTTTGATTATTTTTCCACAGATGTTTGATGTATGCAAATGTAACTTGAGGATGAGTATAAGGAAGCAATGCATCAGGTTTAGTTGATGGGTCAGAGCCAAGTAACATAACTAATGTTCGATGTGATAGAGCCTAGTCATAAAAATTTCCATTTACATTGGGGGAAAAAAGACAAAAAGTAAAATTCAAATTATTAAATTACAAGCTAGCAGATTAAATTTGGCTACTCTCTTAGATTAAAACAAACAGAAAATCAGTAGAGCCCTTTTAAAACATTTAGATTTTCAGACACTATAAAAAAGTAAAAAATCAATAGTTAACAATCACTTAAGCATGCATTTTACATTAAGATTCCACCTATCAAAAAGATTTTACATTATGAGTTCTTGCTATTTGTAAAATAACCAGGGCCGGCCTAAGGCGTGTGTGACGTGTGCAACCGCACACGTTTTTTTTCTTTGAGAGGAGCGCTGAAATGAGAAAAATGTTTAAAAAAATAAGTGGTAAAATTTAAATATTTATGTATCTTATGTATGTTTGAATGCAAATCACCATTTGAATGAGTTTTTAGTTCAACAAATAAATTTTGCTTGAAGGTTCAAACTCAAAGATACTAGCTTCAAGAAGCGTTTTGCTCCATTGCTTTGACTGAACTGAACAAATGTAGATAACTGAATCTTGTATCACGTGTTTAGTTTGTCTGTCGCGTCAGCTTGCAAAGGTGACCGAGGCAAGTTCCAATATAACTTTATCAGATCAAGGTGGCAACAGTGACTGGAGGCACATTGGAACTATACTGAATCGTCATGAAACTTCTACTACTCACCTAAAATGCTATGAAAAATGGTTAGAGAACGAAAAGTGACTGAGCACAGGTAAAACAATCGATGATGAAAACCAGAAAATAATCGCCCTAGAAAAAGAACGATGGCAAAATGTTCTTAAACAACTTCTTGCCATAACAAAATTTCTTGCCCAGAACAAAATGGCTTTCAGAGGGACAAATAAAATTTTGTACCGAAAAAAAAAAAAAAAATGGAAATTATTTAGGGCTTGTTGAACTAATTGCTCATTCTGTAATGAAGGAATATGTATCTATTATTATTGGCAAATGAAAATTGAGTATTGGCAAATGAAAACAAGTGTGTCTGTCATACTTAGGAAAAAACATATAATACGAATTATTAACTCTGATGGGAGATAAAGTGTGTGTGTATGTATTAAGGCAAATCTGCACGCGGGGTATCTGCCTAGGATGGGGGGGGCCTTGGTAGGAGGACTTTCTAAGGGGTTCTAACGCGTATTCACGTTACATCTGGAGAAAACCTACCAAAACTCCAGACCGTTAGATCGACAGCCGCGCGATGGGACCCGGGACCTTCACACCTCGGCCGTCTACCATTTTCAGTGGCATAACCACTGTGCCATGGTGAGGCCGGAGATAAGAAGTAAAAGAAGTAATATTAAGCAGAATTAAAACAGCTAAATACTATACATTGATTCTCGACTGCACACGCGATTTAAGTAGGAAAGAACAGCTTTCTGTTGTTTTGAGGTATGTCTATGAAAAAAAGGGCAAAAAGTTGAAATTTGCAGAAGTTTCCTATATTTCATTGAAATAACAGATACTTCAGAAAAAGGAATGTCGGAAACCGTCTTAAAAAAAAAAAAACTACAGGAGTACGACTTGGATATTTCTAATTGCAGAGCCCAAGAGTACGATAATGGGGCAAATAGAAAAGGGGAACACTCTGGACGACAAAAAAAAAAAAAGAGCCTTTTTTGCACCATGCACCTGTCATAGCCTAAACTTGGTAGTGAGCGATGCCACAATATCCTCAGTACCAACAGTTACTTTTTTTGGAACAATTCAGCGATTGTTTGTGTTTTTTAGCTCATCGGCAAAAAGTTGGAGCAAATTGTTAGAGAGACTGTCGCAGTCAGATGAGGCATCATCATTATTTGGGCCTTCTCTTACATTAAAAGAACTTTGTGCTACTCGTTGGGAAGCAAGAATTGAATCGCCGAAAGCTATAAGATATCAGATGGTGCAGGGACCTGCACGAGGATGCATCATTTGAAGATGAAGTTACAAGTGAGGCAAATTCCTTATCCGAAGCTATAGAAGATTTTGTCTTCTTAGTGTCACTGATTGCACGATATGATATTCTGTTTGAAATAAACATCGCCAGCAACATATTGCAATCAAAGAACGTGAATTTATCTCAATCTGTATCTATTTTGAAGTTCGTTGGCGGAATTTTTGGCGCATTTCCTTGAAAACGGATTTTTTAATTGTTTATTGAAGGTGAAAGAGTTGGCTGAAGATTTAGAAGTGGAAGGAAAATTCAAAACACCGCGGGTAAGAGGAAGAAGGAGCAGTTTGATTATAAGGCCAGAGTTGATTTTTTTTTTTTTTTTTTACCACTTGTTGAAACAGCTCAAATGGCTGTTCAAGAGAGATTCGAAAAGTCAAGGACAAGATTTCAAATGTTAATTTTCTTTTTAAACTTGATGAATTACCCAACAGAGAGGCTTGTGAGTTAAATGCAAAGACTTAGAAGATCTCCTTTTCGGATGGAGATGACAGTGACATCAAAGGAGTTGAGTGAGTTATGTGCAGAGCTGATCTCCATCAAGACTCTTATTCGAAATAAAGGTACATAACACTTTTACGTTTTAGGTATTCAGATTTTACCAGCTCTATTTAATGCAGCTAGTTAATTCATAATGGTTTTAGGCTCCACCAGTATGTTTTTTTCAAAATTAAAAACAGCTTTTTAATTTCTCTTTGTTTGATTTTAGGCGAGAAAACGCTTCTGAACGTGCTGAACTTTTTGTTGGAAAGTGGATCTGCAGACGCTTATGTAAAAGGGTTGCTTTACGGGTACTTCTGACAATGCCGTCGTTGGTAGCGTCGGCTGAGCGAAGTTTTTCTAACTTAAGAATAATAAAAACTACCTAAGGTCTACTCTTTCTGAGGAAAGACTGAACAATCTTTCAATTTTGTCCATTGAAAATGATATTTCCTCGTCATTAGATTCTGATACTTTAATAAAAACATTTTCGGCTGCTAAAGCTAGGAAGGTTCATTGATAATATATTATTTTAATCAATTTTCCATAGTAATTTTTTTTTTTTTTTCACACTACTACTACCATTTATAATTATATTGATGTACCTTTTCTAGAAAAGTGAAAGCCAAAGTTCATATATCTGAACGTTTTCGTACTTTCTTTAATGTGCTGAATGTATTAAATCAAATAAACCTTTTGTAGTTAAAAATGTGTCTGTCATTTTCTACCACATAAAACAATACGAGTAAACTGAGTAAAAGTATTTGTTAGGAGTTTGTTCTTTACTCAAGTACAGTACAGCACGCTAACTGAAGTTTGAAAAAGTGAGTAAAATAATTAATACTATTAGAAGTTGTTAAAAAAATAATAATGAATTAATAAAAAGATACTAAATACTCCACTTTAATATTTATTATTTAGTAAATCATATTAGTTTTAGCTTTTGATATTTAGTCCCTTCAAAATATCATTTTTAGGTATTACTTTCCCACTAATTTCAATTATAGAGCACACATCTTCTTACTGGGTTTCTTGTATCAATTTTTACTGTAAGGGGCGCCAAAATTCATACTTGCACACACAGAATTTTGCTCTTAGGCCGGCCCTGAAAATAACTAACTACAATTTTACATGAGTAGCCATGAAACTATCACTTGCAAAGTTCCTCCTATTACAGGTTAAAATATGTAGAATCTACTATCCTCTCATTTGTTAATTCCCTGATATTTATACTACTCAGAGTTAACCTTTCACATAAACTGGAAATAAGCAGAATTGGAATAACTCAACACTCTGATTAATTAAGAAGTCCCAATTCAACAATTTTTGGGAGGTAAGCATACAATATTAATGACAAATTAGTACAATAATTTTAAAAATGTAATAATTCAGAATAAAATTATAGGAAAAAAATGGTGAATGTTGAAAAACAATGCTAGATTTAGTCTGACAATCTAGAGCTAAAAAAGACGGAAGTTTAAAAAGAAATAAAAACTAGTTTTTCCAGATACCCATTTTAAGAGGCACAACAAGTCCCCTGTCACATTCAGGTATGAGATTGGCAAAAGAGCAAAAAAGCTGAAATCATACGAGAGCAAAAATTTGTACATGTGATATTTATATCTAATTAATGTGAAAGGAGTTTTAAGAGAAGAAAAACATTGGAACATGCTAGAAGATAAAAATATCACACAGTTAACTAATAACTACAATCAGGAATTCACAGAAAAAACAGAATTTTCAGAGAAAAAAAGTGATTTCCTCTTTATTCACAAAAAGCTGAAATCAGCTAAAAAGCTGAAGAATCTCATCTCTGCACATTACACAGAGATGGAAGTGACAAAATTGAAATCATGAACATAGCTACAGCTTTTGCATGGGAGGGGCTCAGTGTTGGGGAAGGGTCCATTCTTACATAAAACTTGACTGACTGTAAATTTTACTGCAATTTTTTTGTAAAAAATTTCAATTACATTACAAATTTTTAATCTGCTTTGTATTTTTTTTAAAGTATATAGTTACAAACTATATATATAAATTTTTTAAATTAATGTAAAACTTTCAAAATTCATATGAAATTTAAAAATATTTGTACCATATACTATTCTGAGTCATAGATTCAAAAGATGGTATGTGACCAATATTAACGCTTTTGTGTAGACTAAGGAGGATGTCTAGACCCCCAAAAACCTCCCTTTATATACGACCATGATTGAAATAAAAAATTAAAAAACAAAATGCACAAATAAAAAATATATCTGCAGGAATCCATTACCATAGTGAAATTTGGGGCACAGCAGGAAATAATACGTGAAAAACAAAACTTAAAAAAAAAGAACAAATAACAGTATAATTAAACTTAAATGATACATGTTTCTAAAAATGATAAAAGTAAACTTTAATTTAATAATTTTCTAAAAAAAATTATTAAATACATATTTACGTAATTCCAAATAAATAAAGGGGTGTGGGGAGAAGTTTTGTAAAACCCAAGAAAGTATACTGAGGTGTAACATTTGAAAAGCAGTTTAAAAAAATGAACATGTTAAGTTCATTTCTTGTTTGCTTTCATAAATATTTCTTTCATTGTCAAGATATTCTTCATCTTAATCATTACTTTTATTATTTTACATGACTTTTTTTCTTAATTTTCAAAATTAATACTTTAACTAATTCTTTCTTATATCAGTTTTTGTACAAAAATATTTTTTTAATTATTACTTTTACTATGTATTTTTAATTTTAACAAAACATAAAACATTATACAAACATTTCCCCAATATTTCTGCATTTTTTAAAGATGCAAAATAAAATTGATTTCTTAACAAAAGCTAAAACCTTAAACTGCACAATGACTTTTCTAAGGAAAAAATAAATAAAAGTATTCACAGTCTTCGAACAAGAGAATTTTTGTAGGAGTGTAACATTAAAAAAGCCAACTTAGTTCATATATTTTATTTATTATCACTTCGTCTACATTCTTGAAACAAAATACTAAAAGCATAAAATACTTGACCAAAAAATAACATTCCTCATCTAAAACACAAAACAATTTTACGTGAAACACCTGTTCTGTGACTAGCTTAATATTTGACTTATCAATCAGGAATCTGAAAGGTACATATTTATCACTGGTTTGATGGTCAGGTAAACACCTTAAAAAACCAATTAACATTATTATCTTTTCATTAACTCTGCTTTTCACAGAAACATTTGTTTTGAAACATATTTCAATTTTAAAGCTTTTGATCATTATAATACAATAATTATTGATAAGAAAAATGTGTATCATTAACTGAACTTTTCGCAGTTCTTACAATTATTTTGACCATTTACAAGTCAGCTGCAGGATTAAACTAAAAATTTTAGAAATGTTTTCAGTTAAAAAATTTAATACAATTTAAATGCATTATATTTTTTAGAATAACCATAAAAATTACCAAGCGTCCAGCTCTACGACATAGACTGGCATACTTTAGCCAAGACCGCATATCTTCTTGTGGACTCACAACTAAAGAATGAACTTGCATGATTTTCTGCCAATCTTCTACAATTCTTTGACATCCCTAAAACGAAATTAAAAAAAATATGTTATATTCATTAAACTATTCGTAACAGTAAAAATAAAACAAGCTTCACCAACTTTAGAATGAAACCGAGTAAGTAAATTTTGCATCCTAACTGAATCTGAAATAATGTGAACAATTTTAATACACATTTTTTAATATTCAGAATAAATCATACTTGTAATCGATCCCACCACTTTTCTCTGATGGCATCTCTTCGTTCAGGTATTAGTTTGTATTGAATTACTTCTTCAAGTTCAGACATCATTTGTACTTGGACCATGACCTAAACAATTATTTAAAAAATTTTAACCTTTACAAAAGCTTCTTGAATAAAGAAATTAAACTAATATGTTATTATTACAAGTAATATAGTAATGTATATATATTTTTTTAATTACCTATCAGCTATTGCTAAGAAATCTGTACTATAAAAATATAGGAAAGAGGGTATGTTTGGGCTGGTGTTGTTTACCATAGTTCATTTTATGCACATGATAGTTAATACAATTAGTCAACATTGTGAGCCTTACTAGGCATAAAATGAACATGCATGAAGAAACATTTAAATTCCTAATTTTAATAAGAACAAATATTTTCTATTAGTTTCACTGTTGATCATAATTATCACCCTTGATTATAAAAACAACTCATTATAGAAGAGCTTGTAATTTGCTTTGCCTTAGGAATTTGTTCAGCAAATCAACTATTTAAGTCTTACTTTCATATCATGTGAAAAGTATCAATACCATTTGTCATGGTAACTGTCTCATTTATTTCTAAATTATTTACACTAAAATGTCTTCATGGAGGAATTATTTAAAATATTTTTTATCATATTACTAATAATACAGTTTCTAATTAATAGAAAAATATTAGCTTAATAATACTTTCTCAAAAATTATTTGCCTCCAGATATGTAACTTTAATAACAGCCTTTACTTATTGTGTCATTATTCTATTTGCACCCGCATAACAAAACAGTGTCATGTTGATTTTATTTAGAAGCTTTAAAAATGCAAGCAGGTGAAGTGAAAAATGTTTAACCTGGAAATGAAGAGAGCAAAATGTTTTTTAGTGTTAATAGAATTTAGTCTTGAATGATGCAAGGCAATAACTTAATGATATCGATAGTATTTTGTCAGGACTATAGTATTATTTGAAATTAGCCAATTTTTCCTCCTAAGCCTTTTGCACTTTTCTATAGAAAACATTATAGCTGTCTTAGAATTAACATTTAAATAATGTTTTATAATATTTAGAAATACTTACACCATAAGCTCGACTATAGCTTTCTCCAGCAAGTGCAGTCAATTCAGTGTCAAGTAAATCCCGAGCCTTGTCAATAAACTAAATAAAAATTCATTCATTCAAAGTTAAATTAGTTACATAATAAAATGCTTTTAAAATAGAAGCTTAAAAATGCATTTTTTCTTTTCTTTTTTTACCTGCTGAGCACCATGGAAATCAGACCGGTGAATTGCCAGAATTGCTTGATAAAAAGCACTATCAGTGGTTATCCTTGGAATAACTCGTACATACTCTTCCATGCTTTCCCAATGACCTGTAATAAAATATAAAATGCTCATATGTAATTTTAGAATAAAGATAAATACGTTATATGAAACTTTTACTATTTAGCAGTATATTAACATTATGATATTATAGAAATTTTATACTTGATTTTTATAATTAAATAGTAAAATTATGTTTATTTTTAGAAAAAATTTGATTATTTACATTTTTCAAATATATCTAAAACAATAAATACCATATATACTTAAGCTGAACCTGTAACTTTAAAAGATTAGTAAAAAATCAAGAACCCAAGTATAAGCCAAATGTAAAAATGCAGTGAGAAGAAGATCAATTACTCCTTTCAGATCCTTCTTTTCTCTTCAACGCTGACTGCTTTTAAAATAAATCTCACAGTAATAAATGCCCAAATAATAAAAAACATCAAAAATTATCGCATAGCATTCAATGCTTTAAACAATTCTCTGATGTTTAATCATATTACATAATCAGCTTCAGCTGCAGGCTGAAGGGAGATATTTATTTTGACCGGAGAGCTAAGCCTCTGTCTCCCGTTTTTACAGAAGCTTCGCCTTTGAAAAATAAACTCAATAAACATCCTTGCTTGTAAATGTCCTACACCTGCTTTGCTAAAAGTTGTAATAGATTGAAAGAGGAAGGAAATTTCCTAGCAAATCTATGACTTTGACCAGAACACAGAGTCCCTCTGTCTCCCGCTTTTACAGAAGCTTCGTCTTTGAAAAATAAACTACTTTAATAAACATACTTGCTAGTAAATGTCATATACAATAAGTGCTGTATCAGCAATACTACGAGTGGCAGTGAGGATGATGCAATTTTTGATGATGATGGGCATATTTCAGAGTTCAAGGAAGACTACGACATTCATAGAGTTGTTTGGAAACTCTGACAACAATTCGAACTTCGACTGGTTTTAAGTGCAGATTTTTCAGCACAAAAAAAAAAAAAAAAAAAAAAAAGACAATCATTTTTAGGGTAATTATTTTTAATGGCAATTTGTAAGTTTATTTTTATTATTTTTTCCTCTGACTCTTATATAAGCCACAACCCCCCCCCCTCCCGGACTTTTTAATCAAAATTTGGACCAAAATTTCTTGGCCTATACTTGAGAATCTATGATAGATGAATTAAATAAAAGGTACGCTAATGTGCAATGAACTTGAATGCAATTCCTTTGTTGTTAACTATAAAAAATATTCCAAAGAAAAACACTTTAATGCATACATAAGGAAAAGTCATCAGCAACAGTCTGGATTAATATTAGGGAATGCAATTCCACAGTCTTTTTCATTTCACGGAATTCTGTCTATTGTTTCATCCACCACTATTTCCCCCCAAATAAAATATTTTCCATGTGTAGAATTAGATGCAGTAGATGTATGTCTTCCAAAGGCAATGCAATCCTGCACTGTTTTCGTTTCACGGGATTTCGGAATTGAGATTTGTTGATCCCGCAATCCCATGGGATTGACATCTCATTCAAATAAAAATTGATTTTAATAGAAAAAAGTAAGCATTATCAAGTTTAATACTTATCTTATTTGATAATTAATACAATACCTTACATATATATGCAAATTACAGTCATGATATATAGTCTTCCTGGGGGATTGGAATTGCATTCCCTAATTAATATTAAGTTAATATTTTTTTCTGATTCAATATCAACTATTTTCCTCTATTGAGAATCCATAAAGAAGAATCAGAAAATGCTAGTTGTTTATACAAAGGAAACATTAAAATACTGCTATAATAAAACCACTGTTAAAGCCAGGGTGTAAAAACATCATGATTTTTTCCACAAAAAATAAATAAATAAATAATAATAATAATAATAATATTTTTTAAATTTAAACCGAATCTTTTTTTATGAAGTCACTTATTAGATTAGATATTTTAAAAATAAATTTAACTGTTTTATATATAGACAACAGGTAAATTTCTAGTTGTTAATAGTATAAACCTATAGATAAAATATTTCTTTGGTATAAAAATAAGCCTGTCTCAAGTGGATAATTTTGGAAGCATAGTCAAATTCATTGATTATTTAGGGGAGAGGGGCGCACAGTGGGACAATTTTTACTTGTTTTAAAATAATTAACTTTCTTTTAATTAAAACTAAAAATTAAATGATGAACTATATTTTACCAACTCTTAGCTTTCATTGTCATTTTTTTCAGAAGTATCTTTATTTTATTCTTTGAAAAAAGGTTAATTTTCAAAACATAATCAATGTGTCACATTGTGACCCTTTGCGAAGCACAATGGGACAGGGACTGGGGTGCAGTGAGATAATGAGTAAGACATACGAAATCAGATGTATTGTGCAACACATTACTATTACTACAGTTAAACACACGTTGAGATGGCCAACACAGAAGATATGAAAGCAGTTTTTAAATGACAAACCTTAAAAATAGTTTTAATGAAGAAACACATTTAAGTTTGAAAAATCCTTTGCTCAACAATGTTTGATGAATTGAAAATAGTAAAATAACATCAAATTAAAGAGTAAACAGTAACAAAATGTTTACAAAAGTTCATTTTATCATTGAATAAGATCGAAAGTCTACAATGGATATTTCTATTGGAAATGAGAATGTGTCAATCAGTGCTGGATTTAAAGGTGTGGAAGCCCTGGCGCAACAAAGAAGTTGCACCCCTAATAATTTTTCAAACAAAAGTTAAGGAATTCTTTTGACTACATGTGTGGTGAAGTAGGTGTAATATTAACACAGCTTAGTAGTCCAGGGCTTGATTTCGGCGGTGGTAGATTTTATTTACTCGGAAAATAAACTCTATTTCTTGTCTGGTGTTGGGCTCTTGATATAACCTTGATATAGCTCACATCAAATCACATTCAGTGCCAGTAGTATGCGAAATGTGGGCAAGAACCAGTTGTTTTGTATGTGAAACCTTTGGGGATAGAAATCATTACGTCACTTTTTAATTATTCGATGTTTGTGGAAAATTTTATGTAAAACTATCTTTTGTGGGGGCCCCAAAGCCACAGCCCTGGTTCCCCTCCCCTAAATCCGGGCCTGTGTGTCATTACTTTTTCTATATCTCCCCAAGCTATAGGTTTATATACAGTGGGGCCAGACTATAACACCAACAAAGTCTTTTTAACTACAAACTCAAAAGCTGTACAAAATTTATCAATAAAATAAAGATTATTACATGCAATTAAGAAAATTTAAGTTTAAATTAAAGCAAAAGGTATTGATTATTGGATTATAATTTACTTCTGAAATCCAAAAAAGTAAAATTTGTCCGATTTTTCCAACAGTAATAGTAGAAACAAAATCCCTACAACATCCTTACAAAATGAATTGTGACCGTAACTAATTTCCACAGTGTTCCAGTGATAGTTACCTAAATTATGGAATTTTTTCTAATTTTTGAGCTTTTGAATCATAAAAAAATATATATCATCCCACTATGGTCGGGGCTCACTGTGCCCCCTCTCCCTTACTGACTTACTTTCCAAATTTGAAAGTGAAGATTTCAGAAATAAAACTTTACAAAAATCAAATGCAATAACAATAATAGTATTACGCACAACCTCTTTCAGCTTAAGGGCCATCAATTAGTCTTAAAGACTAACTGATGGATGTTATAACACAATTCCAAATATGAATTTATATGGTTTCTTTGCAACTTCTTAAAAATATGATGGCGCAACAAGAAATGCAACAGGGTGATTCTACAGTATTGTGAGTGCCTGCCATGTCCACAATAAATTCAATTGATCATAACTAAGCAAAAAAAATTGAGTTTGGTGAATGGCTTTTTCTTAGTCTCTTTCTTTTTTTATATATACTAGTGTGAAAAATTTTTTTAATGTTAACCTAACTTATTTTTTTTTTGTGAAGTTATGACCAATCAAACATTATGGACTAAAATGCTCCCAACACTGTGGAAGCATTCAATTATCAAATAAAAGTTCTTGAAAAAGTGATAGCACATACTGATATAAGTCAATTATTAAATTATAACTGAATATTTTCTGGTTTTATGTTCACGTAATTTAAAAAAAAAAAATACTTGAAATAAGTAAATTTCTACAATTAATTCCTATCCTTGAAAACTGGATTGATGGATTCCGGTTTCTGTTTTTCATCCTGCTAGGTTCTCGGGTAAATGGAAGAGGAGTCATAAGCCAATAAACCTGTGAGCCAGAGTTTGAGCATTCCTAATTTAAATTCATGATTTTTTTTAAAAATCAATTGATTTTAATCCTGATTAAAATCACTGATTTAAATCCTTGACACGCTAGTTAGAGTAATGACAAAATTATTTAATCTTTAAAAAATTGTTAAAATTTGTTAGTGAATGTTACCTAAGCCCCAAGCAGCAGCTGCAGAAATAGGTGCCATTTTTTGCCTATAAACATCATCAGTATTTGGCCATGTTTCACTTGACAATTGATAAAGTTCTCCCCTGTATAAAAAAAAAATTTACTATGAATTACTGAAAGAAAAACTTTATTACACATTACTCAGTTGCAAAATTTATTATATACATATTTCCATAAATCACAAAACCAAGAGAACTGTATACATGACTACATGCATATATATACACAAACACTGTGGTATGTCACAGAAGTTTCAATTTTGTCCCGTTTTCAAAAATTATAACTTTTAAAATTGATTACAAACAATTAAAATAAATTTTGAATAAGAAGACAAACACATGCCGATTGCTTGAAAAGAGGCTTGAGCATGATTAGTACTAAACAATTACATTTTTCATTAAATATTATTAATGCTTGTGTTCAGGAAATACTACTGGAATTGTCTTTTTGTAATTTTATTTCCCTCAAAACACACTATATATATGTTTCAACAGAAATAAAAAATTGCTAGATTATTGCCGGATCATCAAAAATTGCTTTACATTAAGCTGGATCTGGATCGAACCACAGCATTTCTGGTTCACTCTCAGAGAGAAGTGGCATTAACACTGGTTAGTGTTGCCAAACTGAGCAAGTTAAATTAAGTTACCACAAAACCAATGTCACAAAGGCCGTGTCTGGGAGAGAAATGTAATCAAGTCTTTATAACAGTGTTCAGGAATGAGACTGACAGAAAAGGAAAAACGCCAGAAAGAATGTGCAAACAACATTTGAGCAATAATACTTATGAATTTCAAATTCAAAATGTTATTGTAATTGCTATTGATATTAATCTATCCCACGTATATATAATTTTGCCATAATAAAAAAAAATTAAAAAATTTTGTTCAATTTTAAAAACTGGATTTTTTAAAATATTGAAAAAGGCAAAATCAGACAAAAGTCTGAAGAATTTCATCCCCAAGTGTTTCAAAATTCTTGTTAAGGGTGGGTGTGAAGGGTGGTCGCTCGTTAGAAGTTTCACTGTATTTTTCAAACTGTTTGTTTAACACTAATATTTTGAGTAGCATACATTAAAAGAGCCATCTTAAAATTTGACAATTGTAAAGTTTTAGGGAAGTTATTTGTAACAGAATAATAGCTTGCTACCTATGTTTATTTTTTTTTCTCTCTGTGAATACTACACATTAAATTAATCTAAGAAATAGTCTGCAATTAGTCATAAATAGAAATAGTGATGAAACCATTTACAGCACCCTTGCTGATAATTTACAAAATCTTAAATGAAACTATGACAGATAACATTTTTTAATCGAGAGAATTAATTTTTAAACACTTCAGCAATTAAAATGACACATACCACATGAAACATTTTAAGAATAATGCATATTTTAGCATGAACTTCTGAAATAAAATTTTGAAATACAAACACAAAATTAAAATATTACAACACAATTTTAATTAGTATGTCTTTTATATTGCTCATGAAATAATGACAAAATATAGCCTCACCATTCACCTAAAACCTCAAGACATCTCATTTGACCCATAATAAGTTCAACATCATCTGGCTTCTGTTCTCGGGCATGTCTATAGGCATCTAAAGCTTTATCCCATTTATGTAATTTTTCATACCATCCTTCTTTCACTTTCTATTAAATAAATGCAAACACACAGTTTAGTATGTAATTCAATAAGAAAAATCATTTATTCTCCCTAAGCATAAAGAGAGGAATGGAGAGATAAAATAGTACGATTATTATTGTATCATTTTTCAAAACCTTGTGTAATATCTTACATACAATTTTTTTTTTCAATTGGTTATTTGTCTGGTGTCTGAAAATAAACTAATAAAAATGCTAAAATACTTTATTTTAGACTATGACACCTTTTGTTTCTGGCAAGTAGGATTTTTGTATTTTAAAGGTATTTATTAATTTACATAATATTAATTCGTAAACTGTTATATTTGAAGCAACAACAGAAATACATTTTTATCAGTATGTTCATTTAAGTAGTTGTATATTTTAGTAGATATTCTTGATATATTCTTGATATTGTACTGTTAAATAAATTAATGGAATATAATAAGGGAAAAAAATCAATTTTGTTCATCTAAAATGCTTTTGTTTCAATTTTCACTACACTAGTGCTGCCAAGTTTATTTGTTATTGGGTCCAAGTCCATTTGTTATTTGTAACAACAATGTACTAAGGTAACAAAACACACAATAAAAACTGATATTAAAAGATGAAATAATTAAAATTTTGTAAAACAACACACACAAAAGTGTACTTAGAACATTATTTAAGGTGGAACAAAGAGGTTCACTCTTATTCATCTGCAAAAAAGTTCCACGAAGGGTAAACTTTTTGTATCATTCAAAATCACTCAAATGTTAAGCATCCTTATGTGTGTTTTATTTTAAAAAGTTTAAGTATTTCAATGCATAATGGTTTTCAGTAAATCTTATAAATAAAAATGAAATTCTGTTTGTTTGTTTGTGGATTTGATTCGTATACAAATCCACAAAAATGGACCTATCGGCCTGAAATTTAGCACAGATATGTAAAATAATATAGAATAAATCGTAGTCCACTTTAAAACTTTGAAAGTCCACCCGTTCCTGGAATTTAAGAGATTTTTTATGCTCTCCACGCAAAAAGTTTTCCGTAATTGTAACCCCTGTAGTGAAAAAAAGTGTGAAATAAGGATCGTGGTTGCCATGTGTGGCGATTTTGCCGAATAAAATGTTTTAAGTTCTCAAAGTAAAAATAAAAGAATAATAATGATTTTTTTTGCTAGTTTATATTCTTAAGGTTATTTTTTTTTAATTATAATATCGTGTGCATGGGAAATCAGAGCAGGAATGAAATGTTTTATACGCAAAACAATAAGAATTGAAGATTTCCGAGGCTAATGCGTAAAATTTTTTAGTTTGGCGAAAAAATAAAATGGCTCAAATGCCGATTTTGAGAAAGTGAGTTCTAGCGGTTTGCACAGATTTCGGCTTGGCGCAATTTATTGAGAGCTTAAGGAAATAGATTTTTGAAAACAAGTGCAAAGGTTTTATTAGAATACAGTGTTAAATTTTAATGATCCGTGAAGAAATAATGCAGTTGTTAAGGGATTTCAAGCAATCTATCTCCAGAATTCTCGCCAAATGAGTACATTGATTTAAGTTGGGGGAATTCTGCCAAATTTCAGAAAATTGAAATCTTCTCATTTAGTACATCGGAGTAACGATGAATAAAACACGTTATAGTTGATAATTTTAAAAAATTCGGCTGTATTAAGGGATTCTACTTTTCAAATAAAGGCTTGCTTTACTTTTTCATGGTCGAACCATTTCCCATATTGATTGCTGCTAAGTCAATGCTTCAAATGATTTCCTGAAAAAACACTTGCAAATTGGCGTATGTTGGCACTTTGGCGAGTCTTAGATTTGAAACTGGATTTTATTTGAGACTGGTATATATAATGACACTGGTTATAGATAAAAAAATGAATGTTGGTACGTGTGTATGAGGTTGAAAAACTCCAGCACCGTTTGACCGTTCATCATGAAATTTGGTTTTATCATGGAGAAGCTTTTTATGCTATCCGTTTTCCTCTAACTTGCCACCAGGTAGCGCAGCAGAACGTCAAATTCTACTCCGTTTAGCCGTTTACTATGCGAATATCGTCCAACCGATTTTGATGAAATTTGGTACACGCGTATATTAGAACACGGAGAATATTTTTCAGTATCCATTTTGCTGTAACTTGCCGCTAAATGGCGCTGCAACGCATCAACTTCTATACCGTTCGACTATACCATACACAATATAATGTGATATCCATTTTGCTATATCTCTTTATTACAATGAATAGTAATCACCACAAATCGTAATATCAAAAAGTCCATTCATTCCCATGCGAAGAACGGGTACTTCAGCTAGTATTTAGATATTTTTCAACTGTTAGCAATTTTGCATAGTCTTTTCTCATAGATTTAAGTAACTTTTTAGCAGCACAGAGGTTACTTTTGATAAAATGACCTTTAAATAATATTTACAATTTTGATGCTGTCCCTTATAACATTACAATGCTGAGGGAGGGGGGCGTATTCATTTAATAGATCCTTTTTTCAATCTTATGAATGGACAATATTTCTTTCCAGTGTTAAAACATTATTGCTATTTAGAACAGTATTTTTTTTAAATAGCCAGAATATTTTTAGAAAGAATCTTGCATATACCAGGTCAGCCCCATGATTTTTCATTGCATATTCCAGAACTCCAGCAGCTGCTTCAGGCTGATGCAATTTATTGTTAATGCTAAAATTAAAAATATATATATATATATATGTACACAAACTTACTCCTACAGTAAATTTAAGTTCAAATGGTATTTAAAACACTCAGTTTAAAAAGGCATACCTAATTAAAGTTTCTAAAATTTCACTAGTTGGCCCTTTGTGAAATTCATCTTCTTTGTAGTGTAAAGCCTTGGCATAGGCTCGGCATTCCATGGCTTTTTTACCCAGTAAAGTAGATTTCAATGGTAAAGGACCCTAGAACAAAACAAATTATAATTAGTGCAGGTTAAAGCAAGTAAAATAAAAATGATGGGAAAATTATGACAGCATTACAACATTAATGCTGATAAACTTGCAGTGATGGGAACACGCAGATATATTGAATCCAAATCATTTTATAACTGGTTTTAAAAAATTATTTACATCTCATACAATTTGGAAAAGCAACTGATACTATAAAAAGACATAAATTTCTCAGGCACCTGAGAGGAGAAGAGGTAGGCAAATTAAATAAAAGTAAAACGTTATTCATTTTGAAAACTAATGGGGTATTTATTTGTTTTAATTTTGAAGGGAAAATCAAAGTTACAAAAATTAATTAATTTCTTTATTTAATATTTTAAAACATTTTCTGTGAATTCATAACCAGTAACTCTACTAAAGCTGATAATATAAATACAGATATTCTGTTCTATCGAAAACGCAACTCCAATTGCTTATTATGTGTGATAACCAGACTGTGGATTATATGTAATCGCATATTTGCATATGCAATTGCATATTTCAGGTGTTTTTGATGATTTTGCATAAAATGACGAATTTTCTCTGTTGGATGCATATTTCAATCTCTTTAGCTTTGAATTTGTAACTTTTTAAACCTTCCTTTCAGTATTTTTGTTCTTTAACTCTTTAAGTCCTACGCTTTGAAAATTTTATACAACCTCAGGTTCCCTGCAAAATAGCATATGCGCTTTCAATTTTTTTCGTGTGTATTTTGCAACAATTTAAATGAAGTCAGCCTGTTTATTAAAATTTCAGAAATGGCTAGAATGAAACCAAGCATGCCAAACCTGATGAAGACGTGGATTTCGGATTATGGACAAGACCTAGCTCCATAAAAGATGTAGTCAATGCTTTGGACAGCGTCGATTCTTCTTTTTTCATTGTGGAAGAAATGCTTAACGATCGGTCCATCCGAAAAGGTCTATCGATAACATTTCCCCTTCTTAACATCAGGCATCACAAAATTAGAATATAAAATTCTGCTTCTCAGTGATGTAATGAGTCATGTTGTAAAAGTATAGCAATGCGTTGAAAAGATTCCAGATTCATTTAAGAGAAGAAATCAGTGAGAAACTGAATTTTATTTTAAATAAAAATTCAGGCTTTTTGGCTGTGAACAAAATAAATAATTTTATAACTGGTAAGAGGAGTGAATTACCGGAAAAAGTAGAACCATCCAAAGCGAAATATTATAGGTACTGTGCAGTGACATTCGTTGATGTTGAAAGAGCATTTTCAGCATATAAAATGATTTAAGATGATAAAAGACGAACCCTTACTATTGAAAATTTAGAAAAACACTTAGCTGTGTATTGCAACAAAAATTACTGAAAGCAATTTTAATTCATATTTCATATTACTAAGATTGTGAATAAAAATTTCTCATTCTGTCTTTTATGATGTTTTGAAGTTTCAAAAAGAAAACAAAAATGTGTCATAATTGCAAAGTAAGTGATAGAAAATACTTTTACAAGTAAATAAGTTTTTATTTTCTGTTAATATGTGAATATTTTTTCCATTATTTGGTGCTTATGTTTAGATTTTTAGGGCATATTTTTAGATTTTTAATGCATATTTGCATGCATATTTAGTCACTTTTTAAGTGCATATAATCTGCGGTCTAGTGATAACTATAAAGAAAGGAAAAATCTAGTTTATTAGATTTCAACAGTGACTACTGCCTTTTAGACAATGTGATAGGCATTTTTCACATCAACAAATATTAAATGCAATAACTGAATCAAACTTTTTTCTGTTGCTTTCCGAACTCATAATGTTAGGGCAATCATGGTTAACTTCTAATAAATTAGTTTTGATAAAATAGTACAAAATACAATTGACTTTACCAAGTTTTAGCTAACAAATATCATCTGAGAATTTTCTTTCTGAAAGGTTAATGAAATAGTATAGTCTATTACTTGAGGGGGAAAAAGAAAAAGAGAGGAAGGGAAAAAAAACCTTATCACAGTGTTCCATGAATTCTGCTAAATTCAGAAGAGTTTGTGTTATTTCAGGTATATTCTGTGTAGTTAAAGCTTGATGTAAACTTTCAGCTAATTCTGTTTGATGAGATTCTTGTAATTCAGACCAACAAGCCAAAAATATAGCATTGAACATGTCCCTGAAAATATTTAAATAAAATTGCTGAAACATTTACAATAGTATTTAAAATGTTCACATTAAAAAGAATGACTTGCAGTTATCTGAATGCATATGATGAATACATGAAAATGTTAAGATACAGGAAATACCTAAACTTGGTACATATAACATACAGTTCTTTGAAAAAATGTTTACTAAACAAAATTTTAAAATCATGCAAAATATAAAATCAAGCTATTCAATACTGTACTGAAAGCAATTAGGACTTTTTAATCATCAGAGGTTCTCACTGAATTATAATTCTTTCACAGATTTTATTGATGCCTTAAACTGATTTCTCAGAAAAATACTTCCAAATTTTTCTTAATAATAGCTAAAATATCAAATAATAATAACAATGTTATATTATCTAAGTTTTAATATCTGAAACATGCTGAAAAAAATCTTTTGACTTATTTTATTTGCATTCTGAATAAAAGAATTAATCATTTATTTATATTATGAATAAAAGTATACTTCTGTTTGTTTTCATATAAACTTTTATTGAGAAAAAGTTGCATTTTATATTAAGAAATGATCCATATACTTGCTGTGAAAAAATATATACAATGAAAAATGTTTAACACAAAATGAAATTTTAGTCCTAATAAAATACCATATAATTTTAAATATTACTATTGTTGTTATTTTAACATGTATCAAATTTTGTTTAAAATTAAATGAACGAAGATATCAAACAACTTATCAACAAAAGCCATGTTTAAAAAAAAAGAAAAGAAAAGAAAAAAACTGCTTTTAGTGTATGTTATAGTCCAACTTAAGCTTCAAACCAAACAAATAAAATTTGGTAACATAAAAAATGATGATTAGTTTTATCAGCATGCAAGACAAAATTCCTTTATTATGACAAAATATTTCGATCCCCAAATTTTGTGCTAAAGGTTTTTCACTGTACTTAATAAATTCTACCAATAATTACAGATATGATTTTGATAGTTTTACTGCTTTTTAAGAAATGATTTTAAATTTTAATTTTTTAAGATCTTACCAACTGATCTATACTAGAATTCTTCCCATTGAAAAAGTATTTGCAGTTTTGAAATGCATTCCATTAAAATAAGGTGTATTAATCATATATAAGTTTATTATTATAAGCACACCACAAAAGTAGTATAGATTAGAAATCGTTTGATAACCAGTGCGGTGTGGTAATTTATAATTTCAAACATTGCCTGCTTGATGTGCGAGTTTTGCAAAATGTTTAAAATCCTTTAATAAATTCAATATAACACATTTTTATTTGTCTTACTCCTTACACAATAAAATCATTTTTTTTTTTTAGAATTACTTATGAAAGAATTATTCATTTCTGGAAGTAAATAAACTTAAATGTTTCAGAAATAATTTTAAAATTAAACTTTACTTAGGAAGTTGATCATATGATTCAGCAAGAGCACAGCAAGATCTCAGAGCTGGAGATGGAGATTCTTTTAATAGAACAACACTCATTCTTTTTAGCCATTCAAGCCAATCATCTCTTGAAACTCTTCTAGCAGAAGCCCAAGCCTATAAAAGATTACATTCAGAAAACTCTTGTTAATGCCACAAATACAAATAATTGATATAATTTTTTTAACAGGACTTAACACATTAACCATGAAAAATACTTTTTTTACACAAATAATATTAATTGTTAAAGTAAGCATGTATAACATAATTTAAGTGAAAATTAATGTATACATGTGAAAAAAATCAGCAAAAAAGTCAAGGTTACATATGTGTAACATCAGTGAAATAATAATAATGCAGGATGATTATACTAGTATGAAGTTTCTTTGAATGGAGTAATGAGTCACATTTAATAGTGTAACATTTTAGAAATTTACAGATAACTTTATGTGTAATTAATTTAATTCCTGAATTTACATTTTCTTCTTTTGCAATACTAATCATTTGCCGTTAAAAGCTTCACTAAAATCATCAAATAAAGTTTACATACATAAACCCGCATACTGCAAATCATTTTTTTCTTTTTTTTCCCTGAATGCATTTCACAATGCCCAGTAAATACATTTGTATGCAATTTTTTTTTAACTGTGCCCTGTTACACAAAACCTTTATTTTTTAGATAATAAAGAAGATTAAAGGTTAAAAAGTTATCAAACTAAATAGCATGACTGAGGAAAGTTTCAACAACACAAAGTAAGTTTAATACCACATTTCCATAAAGACTAAAATTATCAGAATATGGAGAATCTGAAGTTGTTGACTAAAATATACTTGGATTCAAATTACTTAATATCAAACCAAAATACATACATATCACATGATAGAGAATATATGCTTTGCATTATAGGTTTTCTTTATAAAAACATTTTTGCTAAAAATTGCTTTGATAAAGAAATCTTTTACTTGTAGGTACTCAAGATGTGATAATAGAGAATTTATATTTAGAGAATTTAGATATGGTCAGAAATTTTCGAAATTATCAGCAAAGATTACTTGACCATCCACAAAGACTAGATGTAACAAATATCTATCCTTTGAAGCTTTTAATCCTCTCTTTCTGTTTCCTGTTATCCATTCTTAAAGTATAACATCAATGAAGATTTTAAATAAGATTGGCAACATGCAGCATCCTTGTAAAAGCTCTCTTCTAAAGAGAGCAGTCCTTTTGAAAATTTGGACCCTGTCTTAATCTGGCATTTATTTTTATATATCAGTTTTATTACATTTATTATGTTCTCATCAATATAAGCTTTCTCCATGTCTATAATGACCACGTGTATTTCTTTTGATTTACATGTTTTACCTTTTCCAACATTTGTCTTATTGTAAAAATGTGGTTGGTACACGATCTTCCTGCAGTCAAACCACACTGTTCTTGACAAGGTTTTAAATTGCTTTGCAAGATGGTTTGTAGTAATTCTACCAAAAATTTTCATTGGGGGATTTGTCATGCAATTATATGAACAAAGAGGATTAAAAATTAACAGTAAGAAAACTGAATACATGACATCTGTAGAAACAGATGAACTGATCACTAATGGATATGAAATTAAAATGGTGCAATTTTTTGAATATCTAGGTTCAATAGTGGAAAGTAATAAAGCATCTAAAATGGAGATTTAAAAAAAAAAAAAGGTAATCTGAAACCACAAAAGCCATAGGAATCTTAAATCCTATACTCTGGAGTATGGATATAGTTAAAACAAAAAGGATCCATTTTAATTTTCATGGAAAGCATTCTGCTCTATGGCACTGAACATGGACAATAAAGACAGTAAAAGAAAAGAAGCTTTTGGCAACTGACATAGACTACTGGAGAAAAGCTGCCAGAATACCCCATATGGAGAAGAAAAACATTTAAGTAAGAGAAATTATGGAAGCAGATTGTCCGATAATAGATTGCATAGACGAAAAATGTTTAAAATGGTTTGGACACATCAGGAGAATGAACAATGAAAGAGTACCAAAAATGATAATGGAAAGGTAAGGAGAGGAAGGTCAAGGAAGAAATGGCAAGAAAGGTTGGAAAACAAAACATGAATGAAAATAATATAAAGGAGGAAGAAACATCCTATAGACAATTATGGGAAAGAAAAGTCCAAACTTTTTCAAAGGAAACCTCGGAAATGAGGAAATGCCTTGAAGAAGAAGAGAGATGGTCTCACTATATACAATTTACCAGTGGTATCTAATAAACTATTGTCAGCTAAATTCAATCTTTTTCCAAATTCCAGTACTGCCAATAAAGGTGACATATCAATTCTCAGAAATTATCAGGATCAGAAAAGTATTATTGAGAGAGCAATACATTACTTCTTCATATACGCATGATACGATGTGTTAAGACTCAAAATCTAGCATTACCAGAGGTGCCAGGTTGACCATACATGTCAAACGGTTTGTGGGCAGATGGAGACACTAAAACACATAATTCAATAATCTTCCTTATGCAGGTTTCAGATATAAATATATTTTCAAAGATTTTTTGTTGAGCACATAAATTTGTCAGTTCAGAAAGAGAGAAAATGTCTGAACTAAAAAGAATTTAAAAAATCTCTCCCTTAATTTTCATCTTGTGTGTTTTGCTTTTAACTGTTTTCATTTTAACTTTTTTTGTCATTATTTGACGAAGACATATCTGTCAGTTTTATTATTATTTTTTTTAATCCATTTCCAATTTTCAGTTTTCTGTTTTTAAACTTTTTTATATGACTAGCACTGTTTTTAAAAGGCTGTAACTTACTTTTTACATGAACTTTAATTTACCCAGCAGTATCATTTGGTAAAATATCATTAACATTTTTTAGAACATTATCATTCTCTTCATCTTTAGCTTCTGTAATTTTTGGTGGAACAAAAACAAAATCAGTCTCATTCTGATAACTTTCATCATTTGTTTCTTTATCAAAAATTTTTCAAGGGCTTCTTCTAATGTAAGGTACTTTGTTCTGGACATTTTTATACTATAAAAGAAATATGATACTAGACCATTTAACTACAGACAATAATGTGCATAAATCTAAAATCTGACCAGTAATTTACATTACGACATCAAACACACTTGTTTGTGAGAACAATTTTAATGGATTTTTTTTTAACTTTAAGAATTATAAAAATTGAAATTAAAAGTATTAAGTATGAATATAAATGTATAAATGAGTAATAGTATATTAATTAATAAAGTATGAATGATATTACCCTCTGTAAATTAACAATGTTGATAGGTAACTTTCTTCTTGGATTACCTATGTCACTGCTTGTAGAAACTATATCTGTATCATGAGACTTTGAGACTATCTTCTTTTTTGTGTACATAAGAGGATCATCATTTTCTTCAGAAATAGTGCCCTGAATTGAAATATTAATTTATATATATATATATATATATTTTAATTCAAATATTCTTAAGCTACTACTAAAACACATTTTACCTTGATGATTCTACTTATTAGTACATCATATCTTTGATGACTGATTCTGTGCTTGGCTAGAACTTTCTGGAACATGGGAATAAATATTTGGTATTTTTTACCAAGCTGTAAGACTACAGAGCACAAAGTATCCATAGCAGTCTAAAAAAGAGAAAGGAGGAAGAAGGTCATATTTTGCTTTATCAGTTTTAATAAAAATGTGAATAAATAAATATTAAGGGAATTGAAATTTTCTCATGAAGCAGAACATACTAAAAATAAAAATACTCCATGAATTTTTATCAATGATTTTTAAGAAATAAAAACACAAAGACTAATAAGTTCAAAATGAAAATTTCAGCAATTCTAAATACAGGATAATCAGCTTTTTTATTAAAGATAAAATATGAATATGTATCATCAGACATCAAATCAATACATTTTTAAAGGACTAACACCAATAAAAATCAATACATATAATAAAAGTAAGTATGGTATGTCTGTGGATGTCGCTATAATTCAGTAATCAACTAGCACAGCTCCATGGATATATAGTATGGTAGCCTTCACCTTCATCCATCCATGAAGAAGGTTTCAGTTTGGAAGTGCAAAGGTTGGGTTCTGATATTGTGGGGGTTAAAAGAGGACATCACAACTTCTATACGGAAATCAGAAATGCAACAGGGAATTAAGTCCTCAAGTGGCCAAGACTGGTCAAAATGTTCTTGAATGTCCCAGGTAAAATATTCCAGAATGTTTCAGCATGTTATAAAATGTTCCTCTAATAAGGAATTGATAAAGCTACAGCAGGGGTTGATCCAGAAATTTTTTTCAAGGTCCCATTTTTGTGAAAATTGCTTATTTTTGTGAATTTCAATACTTAATTTTGTGAATTTCAACAGTTACCTTTTTTAATTTTCATACCAATTTTTAATGAAAGTCACTTTTTTTTGTTAAAATAGTTGATAAAACAAATTAAAATATAGAGTGAAATATCAATATTGGGTCATTTTAATTGATTGTATTTTTGTGAAGAGGCTATTTTAATCAACAACTGTATTTTTGTGAAGGGTCTGTTTTAATCCATTGTAATTTTGTGAGGGGCCAAAAAACGGACCACATTTTCATCTGCATCAACCTCCGAACTGGAAATCAAGTTTAAGCATTTTGGAGAATATTTGAGAATGTTAAAAAATGTTCCAAAAGATGTTTGAGAATGAGAATGTTTCTGAAGGCTCTGGACCTTTGAAGTTGATTTCGACATGTTTCGCAGAAGGGATGTTTGGGAAGCTGCCATTTCATCATCATGATTGATTGAGTTTTCATTTTGTCAAAGTGGATCTTTTGCTCAACCAAGTAATTTAAAAATCAAATTCCCAAAACATGATTTTTCAAAATTTACTCAAAATTTGATTTTTTTTTCAAAGTATGATTATTTTAAAAAGTTAAAAGGAAATGTACCGAAAAATAATTTAAACATTATTCATGAAGTTAAATGATAAACTCTACTTTAAACGGAAGTAATACTTACTGGTCTAAGATCAGGAACTGTATCTAGATTGCGTACTAAAGGCTGAAGTATACGTGATGCAAATTCAGTAAAATCCAGATATTCTGATAAATGATCAATAGTTTCCAAAGCACAGCTGCAATATTTAAAAAATTTATTAACTTAAATAAAATTTACTGAGTTTAAATATTTTCTATAAACAGTTTTAACCAAATGAACCAGCTAAAATAATACCTGTTTAAAACAGAAGCAAGGAGTATTTTTAATAATTTTCTATTTTTTTTTTTTTTTAAATGATAGAAATTCCAAAGTATGTTTCAGAAGAGTGTACCGAACATTCAATACACTGTTTAAGGATTTAGAAAAGAATGATTTTAGATTGCATGAACATCTTATGAGTACCTGTTTTATAGAATGGCAAAATGTCTATAAGGTCTATCTGTCAAGGACAGGTTTGGCTGTGGATTATTAAAATGTACCAAAACAAAATGCCTGAACAATTTAACATGATGCATAACTTTTCTGTTGTAAAAGTGAAGAATTATATCTGTCAAGAGTGTCAAATTTTACAGTTTATAAAACAAATTAAAAGTCAGACTTTTCAAATAAAATTAAGTTAATTAAAATAATTTATAGCTTAATTACTTTAGAAATAAAACAAAATATTTACCGTTGAACTAAAATAGGAACATCAGGTGAGTCAAACAACTTGACTATAGGAGGCAAAATCAAGTGTAAATAATCATCAAGATTATTTCCAAACTTTTGCAAAGCTATCAGCAACTATAAAATAAAATTTTAAAAAATCATTAATCCTCATATAATAATATCAGTTAAATATGAATATTAATTACTTTACAAAAATATAATAAATACAAGGACTAAAAAATAAAATAGCAATAAACCTTTGTTGTTAATGCTCGTTCTTTTGAAGTATCGTGCATGAAAACTCGAAGTAAATGAGGTAGAAGTTGTGGCAGATATATTTTAAATTCTGCTCCAAGTGCAATAACAACCTGTTCAATAAGTAAAATGATTGTACTTTGCATCTGACTCTGGGGTGTCCAATATACCTATAAGAAAATGCATGATAATTAGAAAAAGAAGCATATACTGTTATTTGGATATTAATACATCTAATATAATAATGTTTCATGGATATTCAGATTTTGTTATAAATAAGTCAATAAGATTTGCCTCTTATTGATTCATTTTATTACAGCAAGAGCTACTTGCCGAATTATGGAGTAGTCAAAAAAGTATGTTAATGGTAGGCAGAGGTACTGATAAGCTATGTACTTTCCACTTAAAAGAAGGTATTTGCTCTCTATATGTATCATTAATTAAGTTCAAAACTTCATAATGAAATATCTAATTGTACATTAAATTTTTTCTATAATGTAATTTTATTAAAGCATTAAATGCTTTAGTAAAATTACATTACTTTTTTGTGGAGAGGATAGAAGGGTTTTTTTTTTTTTTTTTTTTTTTTTGGTCTTTTTTTTTTTTAAGACTGTAGACTGTATCAGGTAATTATTTTAAATGGAACCTTAAAGAACAATACATTAGATTATACTGTTGTTCATATTGTCACATCAAATTAGATATCTAACTATGATATAGTCTTGTTAACACTAACTTGCTCAATTTTCATCATGGAGCAATAAAATTTTAAACTTGGAGTAAAAGAAGCTTAAAAAAGCAAATAAGTACACAAAAAAATGATATTTTGTTGTGGAAATTTATAAATTAAGACAAAAACATACTGACAGCCAATCAAAAAAACAATGTTTAAAAAATTATTATAGTAAATTGAAAACTACATTTTAGAACCCATCTATATCATTTTTTCACTCTCGCTCAAGTAGATCAATTCAAAAAGAAATCCTAATTACATTATTCAATGAATTAAAATAATTAACTCGTTAATTGGCATATTATACTTAACTTTAATTTATGAAAATTATTTTGCCATGAAGGCGATAATATAAATACCAGTTTTTACCTTTAGAAGACTAAATATATCATCCAGATAATTCCTTATATGAACCTTCACAATATTTATAATCTGGCAGAGTTGTTGGAATAAAAACTAGGAAAAAGAAAAAAATAATAATGAAAAACTTACAAAAAAAACATATGAGAACAAATATAATCTGAAAATACTCTAATACTTACTTCAATAAAAGGTGGTTCTGCTGTTTTTATTACATTGATAAAAGATGGCATAACTTGTTGAAGATAAGGCACAGCACTAATTCCCATATTTTTAAATAAAAATGTTATAGCATGCACAGCCATAGTGTGGTGCTGATGCAACAATGGATCACGAATTATTTTCATTAAAGTTACAATAGCAATTTGAGGATAAAATTCATCAAGAGTCCCAGACATATTGACTAGCATTTCACTTGCATTCATTTCTACAAAAAGAAATTAACAAAACTGAATTAGCAAGTTAAATGTAAATAACAATTTTAAACACAGTATATTTCAGCTTTTTGGGACACATTGGGACATATGTGCAATTTGTTTAACTAAATGTGCTAATTTGTTCTGTTTTGACTAAAGCAATTTGTTCCATTTATCATCTGCTTCAATAATTACGTTATTAAATCACAATTTGCAATTTTTATGTATCTGTAGAAATAAACAGTACATAAGATAGGTTCTAACTATGTTGCAGTGTCTTGAATTATTTCTATTTCTCAACTAGTGTAGTGATCATGTTATTCCATTCCCAACTGCTGGCTAACCATAATTCATGACTGAAAGACTAGTGAGAATTTTTGAATAAGCAGTGGAGAAAATGTTCTATTCTTTAACATAGAAAGTACTTAATTGTACATTGGCCTTAATATTCAGATTGATATACTTTCTTAAGCATGCTGTAGATGAATTATTACAAAGTATTTTTGATGGACGCACTGAAAAAATAGACCAGCAAGAGTTCAATTCGTAACCACTTCTACATAGTATGGTTATTTTATCATAAAAACAGCAAAAAAGAAGAAAAATTATAACAAAATAAGAGAAAGTTGCATAAGGGTTACTTTGTATATAAGGTACAAAATTTCAATCCTCTTGGGACAGTGGAGGACATTTCTTTATTTCATCAAAATTTGGCAGTTAACTGAGAAGGCCAACACACAACTTTTCAATGTTATTGCAAAATATAAAAATGGGAAAAAAATATATAAATTTTCATGCCACACTAATGTACACACGCATTGAATTGTGGGTTTTTTATTGCAAATCATGGTAAGCTTCCATCAGTGGTTGAGTCTATTCCTTGTGGTTTTTAATTTGTTCAAGAGCATATTACAATATTTTTCATCTCACAATACACATGGATTATTACAATAACAAAGAAAAAAAACTTTAGCATGCATTTCAATGTAGTTATTGGTCAGCTGATGAATTACACTAATGACAGGAATAAAAACATTTAAAAACTGAAAAAATTAAACATGATAACTCAAAAAACATTTTTTATTTAGTTAAAATTTTGAAAAAATTTTGTTTTCAAAATCAGAACTGAATGACTTTTTCTGTCAGTTGGACCCACATAAATGGTATTCTGTCACAATTAACTGAATGAAATACTGTTATCTCATTTGTTTGTTTTGTTCATCACGACAAACAAACAGCTGACTCAACCAATTAACTATTGCCCAAAATAACAGTAATTTAATGTAATCATTAACTTATTTCATTATACAACAGCACTAACAGGGTTTCCATCAATGTCAAGAAACAAAAATAGCAATATTAGTAGCCTCGTCAACATAAAAAGTAACCAATAAAGCTGTACTTTTCCAAATTTATTTCAAAAATTTGGAAAATTGCAACTTTTATCATTGACATCATAACATTACAACAGCAGCATTAAAAAAGACACAAGATGAAATAATCAAATTAATTTTTCTTTTTGATTGCTAATTATACTTTCTTATTTTTTTGCTTAGATATACACTCACTCATATGCTGATTGAATACAAGTAACATTATAAATTTTCAAGTGACATTATACAGTAAAAAAGAGAATGCACTAAATTAAACTATCATTTTTTTACAAAACATCTGCCAGGAGAAAACCAGGAATTCTAGTCCTGGGTTCGATCCCCAGCTCTGGAATTTTTTGCATAATTGGCAAAATTAATCAGCCTAAAACACTCCAACTTGCCTAATTTACTTAAAAGGTTGATAAAATCACTTTCAAAAACAATAATAACTGTTTAATTTAACATAATAGTTTTCTTTTAATTAGAACAGCTACCTTCGTTGAAGTTATAGGATATTAATTTATTTTTATCTGCAACAAATTGCTTAACTGAGTAATGAAATAATAAAAGAAGAAATAGTGATACAACTAGAAAATCAATAGTAGAATAAAGAAATACTAAGACTTTGTGATAAACCAAGACTTTACTAAATAAATAAATAAAAATAATGCAAACAATCTTAGTATATTCACCTTGATTTTCGTTTGTACTTGCAGTGTTTCCAATACTTAGAACACCCTTTGCTTCATCTGTATGATCAATTAGTCCTAGATTAACTTTATACTTGAATGGATCAAGAGCACCTAAAAGTCCTAATACTCGAATGGCCTAAAATACATTAAAAAAATAATTCAGCACAAAAAATTAAATGTGATAACTTTTCATCATAAAACTGATTCAGTAAAATTATTCAACTGTAGTGGAATCAAAAAATCAACCCCTATTTTAATTAGGACCCAAACTTAATTGTTGTAGTTTATTTCCTTATGTTCTCTCAGAATTCATTTCTTTACTTAATTTGATCCTTGCTACATATGTTATGGAAATAATAATTCGATAACTTTCAGAATTTCTTCTTTATAAAATTCTAATTCTTAAAATTACACCATTTCATTAAAATCATTCTTTTGCTTTGATGAATTTGGCACTTTTGTATTTTCATGCTCGTTCAACATTCGGGCAATCACTACGCTGATTCTTGCTACCTTATGCCTGGCTGTGCCTGGTACTGCTTCACTTCAAATCTTCAGCTTGTGATTTGTCTCCTGATTACAGAAAAACTATTTGGTTTCTCCAGTGGCTGAATCTTTGGATACTTATAGTTACTTTCCTCTCATTTTTCACAGTCAGTTCAACTGAGTGTCATCTGTCTCTCAAAATTTTTGGTGCATAAAACACATGTTATTGCTGTTGTTTGTTTGTTAGTTCTCCTGTTTTGTCCAGTAGGGTTAGGATAATTTTCTTTCAGCACTTTTACAGCGGATGCATTTTAGAGATCATGGCATAATTTCTGGAATATTCACTGGGGATTCTTTCAGTAAGGGGAGGCAATTCTTTATAAATCTAAGGTATTAATTTTTTTCTTAAGTTCATTCTTTCAAGTACAATAATTCAGTTACATATTTATCAATATTTTTTAAACTGTCATTACTATTTTTTTTAACTGTCATAACTATTTTTTAATGAAAAAATTTATGAACAGAAAAAGGGTCTACCAATGGGTTCCTCAATTTCAGGCATACTAGCAGAATTAAAATTAAGATACTTAGAAAGAAATAATAAAGAAATTAGAAAATGAAATAATTTTATAAGGATTATGTACTTGATGACATATTTGCAGTAACAGAAAAAGCAATAGATACTGGACAAATCTAGGAAGAATTAGATGAAATGGATGGCAATATTAAATTTACAATAGAAGTTGAAAAGAACAATACTGTTAATTGCCTTGATGTAAAAATCAGCAGAAATAAAATAATTAATTAAGTACCATAGTATATAAGAAACATGTAATAGCAGTAACAAAGCACAATGTAAGAGTGCATTAATTATAAACTAGCTGCATTAAGAACCTATATCAACCGGGCAATCGAAATTTGTTCAAATGAAACCTTACTTTTTAAAAAAGAATAAAGATAATAAAAGAAATAACTAAAAATAATGGATACAGTGAAAAGCTAATTATATGAAAATAAAATTAAGACATTAGAGAAGATTCAATTGAGTCAAAAAGTAAGTAAGCAATATACTCCCTCAATCCCATACTGTATAGAAGCTAGAAATATATTAAAATGAGAAGCTAATAAACATAAGATTAATATACTTATTAAATCAATAAAAATATATATCAAAGAATAAAAGCAGATAGAGGTATGATTGACCAACTAGAAATCAACTAGAAATACCAGGTATCTTACCAAATTAATTATGAAAATAAACAAGAAAGAAAAGGTTGACAAAAATAGCACATGAAGAAATAATTATCAACTTTTAAAATATTGAAAAAAAATTAGTCAACTGCAATAACTTCAAATACACTTTTTTAAGGGGAGCAATAGAAATTACAACTGGACCAGAGGAGCAAAAAATGATTTCACTCCTAACATTTCCCCCAATCCATATGAAAATTTCAGCAAAATTTTACATATGTTATAGACTTGCATAAATTCTGTATTACCATACATATAAAAAGATTTGCAGCATACAAGTTTCATATTTAAAAACCTATAACGGAGCTTGCATCATACCTAGGTATTTAAACGGTAAACTAACTTAATAAAGAGTAAGCTCCAGAATTCTAACTGGCTTAAGTATAATGGCCAGAGGCAGGCTAAGGAAATTAATCTTGGCTTTTCTGGCATTAGGTGCAGGGAACAGCTGAGTCTTAATATTTGAGTAATTTGGACACCATATTATTGAGCTCTGGGAGCTTCATTACATGTCTATCAAGTCTATACTGATGTTTGCATCTGCTACTGGGCTCTTTTCCTAGGGTCTTTTCAGGACTTTCCTTATAGCCTGGGGTTGGTACAATGGACCTCCGATGGCAGTGCCTGGCCCTCCAAGGCAACCCCTCTTAAGTCATAAGTCATTAGTTGTTTTGTGATTACAGCCAAATAGCTATGTGTGAGCTCTAGACTGAGGGGTGGAGTGCCCTTCGTCGAGGTTTTTGTGGACAGAGAGACCTAAGGGTTCTTAACCCATATCTATGCTAAGTTTCGGAGGAAACCACAGAAAACTTCAAACAGTTAGGTTGGTGGACAAGACCCAGTTTTGAACCTGCACCTTCTGTCTCCCAGTTCAGAGCACTATGCACTCGCCCATTGGTGGGGCATACACACTATTAGATGCCAGATGGAGTAGGATGCTAGTGAAGGAACAGGGCATGACCGAGCAAAGGCAGTAGGAGGAAAGTCAAGCCGAGAGAATGTCTGTTGGCTCTTGTAGATGAGGCAGAGAGAACCTCAAAATATCTAGGCTGAATTACAGTGTGAAAAGGTATAACTTAATGTAAACTAATTTAGTCATCCCTGACAATATTGCACTTCAAATTTCACAGCTACACTCTATTGTGGAATTTCAATAATGCGGGGAAATTTTATATCTGACATGTATGGTTTTTTTTTTTTTTTTTTTTCCTTCAATTTCTTGGTTACTGATTTTGATAATTTAAACTATTCAATATTCAGGAGTAGTAAGCTTGCTCTTCTTTCCTGAGCAGAATATCTCTTCATTTTTAATCATTATACAATCTTTGACATTTTCATAGGTTAGCTGTTGTGTGTAATTAAACTAGCAATAATAATATGATAATTGTAATGTCTAATATATTCAAGCCTAGAGACTCTACTATTATTTTAAAAGAAAATATATTGACGTCATTTAAAAGAAGACATAAGTTGTTGTAAACAGGTTTTCTAAGTCCTAACTATGAAAACATTTGATTTTTCCTAAATAAGAAAGCCTACTTCATGGAAATTTACTTATCATGGTATATTCTGGAATAGATTAATTGAGGTAAATGAGTGACAACATTAAGTAAATATGCACTGAGTAAATGAATTAATACAAGTGTAAATGGATCTTTGAATAAATTAGTATACAGAAACATATTGTTAAGCCTAAATATCTGCCCAATAACATTAGATATTGTTTATTCAGCAAAATATCTAATATTATTAGGCAGAATGTCTATATTTTGACATGTCAGCTGACTGATTTCAGCTGTTATCCCCACAGATCAAGAATTTAGAGAAAGAGAGCTTTAATGTTTTTATACCTTTATAATTGCTCTATGGTGCAATTAGCTCTATACACTTTAAAAAACAAATATTTATGCAAAGCAAAATGCTTTTTAAGTTAAAAAAGTTTATAGTTTTACTTTTGTGAATAAGTTGGATTTGAGTCCCATATTAAAATGACATTAAGCAACAAATTTGGAATAGTTAAAATATTAATTTTAAAAATACAGTATAATCTCAATACCACAAAGTCGAAGGGATGCCGAGAAAATATGAGATCTTGAATTTTTGAGGTAACGAGGAGAAATAAAAGGGGATCAGTTTGTAAGGGAAAATGCATTTGTTCAAGATACCAAGATTTTTGAGATATCGTGGTCACACAGTAGGTATATTTGATAATTATAGTTGATTATCAGCTGAAGTTATAAAAGGAAGCCACATTCTTTGTATAAACTCAAAAAATAAGTTAAAAAAAACACACAAAATGCTTACTTCTCTTCGAATAGTAGACGACTGCTCAGTTTTCAAGAAATTCAAAAGAAGTTCAAAAAGATTAGGATACTTTTTATACGGCTCAATAACATAACCAGTACTTTCTATCATTTGTCCCAAAGTCCATAAAGCTACCTATATTAAGCAAATACAAAATTAAGAAAGAAAAACAAATTAATAATACTTTTATATCCTGAGAAGCAGTACTTACTTCTCTTTTTGGCAAAGATGAAGAGTCCTGCATCATATCTAAAACAATAGGCATTAATTCATCCATCCATTTTCTCATTTCTGTGCCACTCACCTAAAATATGTAGTGTAAAAAGTCATAATACACCATTGATAAAAATATACCAAAAAATAATAAAATTAACGTGTATGATCAAACATGAATTAATAGATCTTTCATGGAATAAAAATATTTACCTAAAAAGTTTATAAGAATGCAATGGCTTCAAAATGTATCAAATAAGAAATTTAACAATAAATAACAGATTATTATACTCACTTGAGCTTGTTCTCCAATAGCAGCAAGAACACTAATAGTTACACCAGGATTTGGATCTGGATCTTTCAATTTTGGAATCAACACCTTGGGGAAGAAAATATTTTTTTTCTTTTAAATTTACTTATAACTGGCATAATAGTACCCAATGATAACTAGTATAAAGATAAATATAAATAACTATTTATTTAAATGGTCCTATTAATCAAGAAGGGAAGGGTTGTAAATTATTTTACATCATAAATAATAAACTCGTTAAAAATAACATGCAGTATTTTCAAAATTATTAATACAAATCTTTAATGGCTTTCAAAAAGGAGAGGGGGAGTTTTGTTTATAAATTACATACTTTACAAACTAATTTTTTCTTCAAATAAATGCGGGAGTTGCAACGGGATATTTTTTTTTCTTCTCATTAATTTTCATGCATTTAACCATTTTTAATTATTTTAAACAGAATTAATTAAAAGTACAAAAATATTTAACTTTCATCATCACTTACAAAAATAAATACATATAAAATAGAAAAAAAATGAATTTTGTTTTTAATTTTAAAACTAAATTAAAGTGTACCTTAAAAACTTAGGCTTCTTTCTGTTCAAGTGAAATAATTCTTCCAGTTTAGCAAACATAAAATTTTTAATATGTTTAAAGGCAAATTTGTATGATGTTTTAAATAAAAAGTGAAATCTGTTTTTTCTATGTTCAATAGTGGTATCAAGATGGCATGTGCAGAAATGCTGCATCTCAGATGTCAAGCAGAGCAAGCAAATCAAAGGTATTGCTTTGTTTAAATCTCCAGTGGTAGTTCACAGAATATTGTATCTATAAATGAATGTAACACAAGATTTCATACTTTTGCACATATTCTGTAGTTTAAAAAATTAAAAAGTTTATGCCAAATAAATTCTACAAATTTTCACAGACTGCTTATTCATCCCCTTGCATAAGACCATACAAAAATAAAAGTTATTTATACTGTGTCTAATATTATTACCTAGATAACAACAATTTATGACATATATGTGTGTATTAGAGTTTATTAGTTTGCGATTTTTAAAAAATCCACACCATTCGACCCATTGCCTTGAAATTTTGCACAGCCATGTAAAATGACATAGAGGAATTTGTAGGTGATTTTAAAAGTCCTGAAAATCTACCTGTACAAAATTTTTAGCAATTTCCAGCTTTAGAATGCTTCTCAAATATCCAATAGAATAAAAATATTAATAAAACCAAGTGACATAATGGTTAGAACATTTTCTGCAATGTCACAGGTTCAAGGTTCAATTTATTTCAGGGCTGGACAAGATTGGCTCACCCTTTCATACCTAGAATAAGTAATAAAATAAGGACCAAGCATGCTGGAGGAACTAAATACTGAGGCCTTGCATCAGAGACATAAGGCCAGGCATAATTCTGCAACTTGGGCCCATAGTTCCAAAAGTATGGCTGAGCATAATAGGATTTGATCCTTATGAGGGCTGTTTGCAACAGAATTTAGTTTATAAGTGAATAATATGAAATTTTTATTTTACACATTTAATATTGCATTAAATATTAAGGTCAATTAGTAATCTGATGCAAAAATTACATCACAAGCAAAATAATTTAATAATTTTTGCAACTTTAGCCAGCTTCAAATTGACCTTTCAGAAAATTGATGATTGATATTTTTCAGAAGATCAGTTAAAATAATAAATATTTCAATGATTATAAATATAAAACTTAATAAAATAGCATATGAACTTGTTTCAGAAACTAGAATTCACTTTAAAATTGCAAATTAGATTATAAGAGTCTTACATCAAAGTTTAAACGTTTTGTAATTTACTGTTTTAGCTATCATGAGATGTTAATGGCACATTAGTACTAGCATTTAGCTTTAAAGGATAAAATTTTATTTTTTGATAACAGAAAGGATTTTAAATACTAGCAAAATTAGAAATTGGGAAATGCATAAAAGTTTTTTGTTGCAGCCACTAAATGACACCATTACAGGGGGCAAAAATGGCAATAATGGTCAATAGGTTAACTGTAAAAAAGTTTCATCTGCAAAGCATGAAGCTCTAGTGAGTTTCTGAAGCATACTTCAAAGTTCTGCAAAGCGAAGTTCTTTTAAAGTTTAAATTAGCTAGTGTGGTGAAAATGTTATGGTTAGGAATGAAAATTCTGCCTGAGTCAAATTAACTGCAGGAACAATGCATACAAGTCGAGCTATTTAATCCAAAACTTTTATTGGCTCAGCTTGCATCATAGAGTTAGCGACTATGGAAGAGAAGAGGTCAAGACAACTTTATGATGGGCTTTTTAAAACAGCAGCAATAATGAAAAAACATGTGCACGTGCGGCCCCTCTCTCTGAGCAACTACATACATTCTTCAAAATCACATGATTTCATGTGACAATGCAGCTTAAAGCTTAGGCAAGAATTATGCAAAAACTAATCTAGAAAGTACTGTGTTTTTATGAATGTGTCAGAACAAATTCCAAATTTTAAGAATTTAAAGAATGAATTTTGATATGCATATGCCATTTCTGGAATGACCTTTTTAGGATAAAATAGACTCACAGAAATTTCATTACATGCATAGACACATATATAGATATTCATACATGAACATTAAAAAAAAATTAAATACAATTTTTCCAATTACATTTAAGACAGGTTCCATATATGGTCTTATAAGTCTTGGAGCATTGGCACCTAAATGTCCCAGCATTTTAGCACTTTGCTCTTTGTTTCTACCAATTCCAGAATGCTCCAACTCAGTAAGAATCTGAGAATATAAAATATTTTATATTAACAATAAACAGAAACTAACACACATAATTAAACTAACCAAAATATTTTAACAGTAGATGTAACTAGTGCTTTTTTATGGGTGGGGTGGGTGAGGGAGGATGCTGAGGTAAGCATACCTCTAAACATTTTGTGATTCTAACAAACAAATAAAAAAAAATTTAAAAAACCACTATGTTGCAGGTAAGGTATTGCAGTTTAATTAATATAGGTTTTGTTTAATGATATTTATTTATCTTTCGATTTAAACAACTTGATTTCTACACTAGAAGTAAAACATGTTTTAATGCTGTTAAAGTTAAAAATATATGGATAAATAAATACTAAGCAGCATTACTTAGATAACGGTTGCTCAAATGAAAAGTGAACACGTGCGATTGTGTCAGAATGACTGCAGCTATAGCAGCACCACCCAAGAGGGATATAAAGGGAAGTTGGAGGTGTGTCCTGCATATGGCATTCAACAGTGAAAGCTGCTCGTGATAGAGGAAATTGAACAAAAGTAAAGTCGTGTTATACATGGATGCATCCAGATCGGAACAGAATGCGGTTGTACGGTTTTTGGTTGTGGAAGTTGAGCATAATGCAGGCATCTATTGCCGAATGGTGGCAGTCTGTGGCAAGCACTGTTTTGGTCGAGTGGCTGTAAACAATAGGTGTAAAAGTTTTCGTCAAGGGTGGCAAACGATATTAGATTTGGGAAGACTGAGTGAACCAAACATCATGATCACTGACAACGCTATTGCTGCTGTTAATGCAATGATCAGAGCCAATCAAAGAGTTTGGACCTGTGAGATCAGTGATGAACTTAGCCTGAGTCACGGAACGGTTCACACCATCATTCACCATCATCTGCAGTACAGTAAAGTGTGTGCAGAATAGGTACCAAAGCACCTTACCCTTGATCAGTAGAAACAACGAATGGGCCTCAGTCTCCAGTACTTGATCTGTTATGAGGAGGATCCAGCATTTCTGGAATGCATCGTTGAAGGTGACAAGTTCTGGTGTCACCACTACACACCCAAATCCAAGGAAACGACGAGTATGCAATGGAAACACACATCATCTCCTCCACCAAGGAAATCCAAAGCGACACCGACTGCACAGAAAGTGGTGCTTTCATTTTTCCTTAATTGCCGTGGTCCACTCTTGATTGATTTCCTGCCCCGAGGGAGCACTATCAATTCAGCACAATACTGCAGCACTCTGACAAAACTACAGAAAGCAATAAAAAGTAAATGGCCAGGCCTCCTCACACAACAAGTGATCCTTCTCCATGACAATGCCCACCCACATGTCTCCCGTGAAACCCAGACGACTTTACAAAATTTCCGTAGTGAAGTGTTGGTTCACCCACCATACAGTCCAGATTTCTCACCCTGTTACTTCCCCATATTTGGGCTACTTAACAGAGCATTACAAGGGACATATTTCCATTTGGAAGTGAAGGAAGCTGTGCGGGACTTCCCCCAGAAACAAACACAATCTTTCTACAGCAAAGACATAGACCTGCTACCTAAATGATGAGACCTGTGTTACAATGCCCATGGTGATTTCTTTTGATTTCCAATAAAGGTATTCTTTTTATTCAACTTGTCCACTTTTCATTTGAGCAACCCTTATACATTTAATGCAATTTATTAACAATTACACTAGCAAAAGTATTGTACTGTAATACAAAATTCTATAGAACTGTTTGGTAAGCATACTGCAGAAAGATTGGAATTTAGAATGGGAGTGGGCTTTATATAAGGCTAGGCTAAATAGATTTAGACAGTGATCCAGATGAATGCAATCTTCATATTCTAATATTACAAACTAAACATAAGGAAAAACATACAATTAAGACAAAAATGCAAAACTATATTCATATTTTCAAATTATCTTATTCTTTAGAATGTGTTGACATTCTACTTGTACGATTTGCTTGGGATTTGTGGTAATAGCTCATAAAATATATCTCAAGAATATTTAATAGAATTCTTCAGATTCAGTATCAAATTACTAATACAGTTACCTGAATGAGAACTTTTCTTAATGATGGCATAACATAAGCAGGATTTACAGCACTCAGTCGACCAATAGTACAAAGAGCCAATTCTCTAATTTCAAACATTTCATCATTAAGTGCGATAAAAAGAGCATTCAAATTCTCTGACTGAGCTAAATGTGGATCAAATTTTTCATCTAATGATGCCAAGACACAATAACGAACATTTTGATCTAATAAAATAAAATAAATACACTTAATAATATCAATTTTTTTTAATCATCAATTTTTTTCAGGTAATGAGATTTATTACTTATGTATTATTCTCTTTTTTTAAATAAATATTTTAAAAATGAAAAACATTTAGTTAATTCATTGTATTACAGACATAATAAATACATTTAATACATTCAAAACACTAACTACTATTTTCCACTTTCTTAATAAGAGGTGGGAAAAAGTCATATTGAGAAGTGTATCAAGTACACATATATATGTGTCTATAACAAAAGCTGTTTTCATCTGATAAACACAAAGAAATATATAAATAAGAAAAAATTTAAAAAGAAATATATAAAAAACTAAAACAAAAATAAATTTGCTGTTAAGTAGAATTAGTGTATAGATAAAAAATGTTACTTTTTATTCTTTCATCAGTTATCAAAGCGTGGATTGGTCAAGATATTTTTTTTATTCATTAACTACAAAATGAATGTCTGTTAAAATATTTAACATTCTAAGAATAATCTATTTGCCTCAATTTTAAATACAAATCCATATAAATGATAAGAAAATTAATAAATCTAGTTTTAAAATTTTTTAATCATTATTAAGACTCATGTTGAACTGACACAACAACGTTTAAGCAAAAGGGTTGCCATAAGTAGAAAATTGCCCAAATGCTTTAAAAAAGGCACCATTTTGTCATTGCAACTTTTAAGTAATAAAACATTATTTTAGCTTTTGAATTAAAAGAATACTCAGTATAGGCATTTATTTAGCCTTCGGTTGTTCACATCATTCCAGTAAACGTCAGAGAATGTTCAAATTTTCAAATAAAATTCATAGAAATAAAAAGTTAATATTGAACAGCAGAAGCGATGCTTTGGAACCTGGATCAAGTACTCAGCTCAATATTGATTGCCAATCATGACTGTTTCTCTCTGAAAATGTCAAGCCAAAGAGAAGATAAACAAGATTAGTCTGAGAGACGATGGTACAAAAATGACAGCCATGTTCCAGCCTGTAGTAGATTGTAGGGGCTCTAGTCATTATTAAACACAGATTTGAAAGAAATATAATAACATAACATAAAGAGTATAGGCTTGTTAGTTTAAATGCATGCTTTTAAAACTTACCAGAGTCAGTAACACCAACCATAAGTAATTTTGCTAGAACTTCTTGTACAGTGGCCATAAGAGAAGGGCTGTACCTTCCACTAGCTTTCATCCCCTTTTGAAAAAAAAAAAAAAAAAAAGAAATACTTTATAGCATAAAAATACAGACTGAGTAGTCTTAGTCAAGAGTATAAAGAATTCACAGTGCACATGCAGAGAGCTATTAAAAAAAACAGCTGCAAATTTCAGTTTGATAGAAATGTAATTAAATATGAGAAATCAACAATAAAAACTATTTGACAGGACCTCTGAATATAAAAGTTGGATTTCTAGTAACAATATATAGTGTGTGCTAGTATTACTTGGGGATTCTTCGGTTACCGGGTGTCGTCGCCAAGCGGTGATGAGTCGCCAAACTTGGAGTTTGGTCGAAAGTTTGTTTACTTTAGCGTTAGAGTCAGATGTCTGTTGTAACCTGTGTAGATTGAGTTGAGGTGTTGGATGATGCTGTATTTTGATGAAAAAACGCTCGGTGGGTTCATTAAACGATACCAGGATGTTTGGTAAAGGAATTTTGTGATTGGTTTAGGCAATTTAACTGTAATCGGTAAACCGAAAAGCAGGTGAATTTGAATTCGATGTGTAAGTTCTTGTTTGGTGTTTGTTGAGTTATTTACGGGGAATACAAGATGTATTTGGAAATGTGTTGTGTTATTTGAAGTGTAGTGAATATTATGTTGTTGTTTAAAAAGGAAGTGTGTGTTTATTTGAAGGAGGGCGTGATTATAATGTTAAATAAAAGGAAGTGTTTTGGTGTTATGTTATTAGCTGATGTGTTATGGATATTTTTGAAGAGTTTCTTAAAATAAAGGTAAGTGTTTTTTTTTTAAAGAATTTTTGCAATTGCTTAAGGTTTTCAATGTGAATTGTAAATGGATATTTGATGTTGTTATGTTTTCATATAGTGACTTTATATGAGGTGTATAACTAGGTTATTTAATGCACCGATGTTGTTTTGAGTTGAAAACGGGCCAGTGTTTGACCAGTTTACATAGCTGTACAACTAGGTTGCTGAATCCACTGAGGTTTTTTTAGTTAAAAACGGACCACTGGTTGCCTAGTTTACATAGCTGTACAACTAGGTTGGTGAATCCACTGAGGTTTTTTTAGTTAAAAACGGACCACTGGTTGCCGAGTTTACATAGCTGTACAACTAGGTTTAATGCTAAGAATTAAACAACAAATAGAAAATTCATTACTTGTAATTCAAAAGCAAAAACATATCTTTATAGAAATAAATCATACATTATGATAACAGTTTAAATGATACTTGCATGGAGCCTGTTGAATGGTCCCACCTGAGTTTATTGTTCTAAAAATGAAGCCCAATAAAGAAAGCCAAGTGTATGTAGGTCTAGTTCCCTTGGAATAATTAAGGCCAAATTATTAAGAATTAATGACATTTCTGAACAGCTCTTATTGTTTTAACATTTTGAAATGAGTTTATTTCCATTTCAACATTATGTGGTACTGACCCTTACAGCATGCAGTGTATACAACTGATTTTTAAAAAATAAACATTAATTTTATAGCCTTTATCTTAATCCTATAGAATCTTTCTTAAAGTATATCAAATACTGGATACAGCCAGACCCAACTCTTTATCATAATTCTATTCCAAAGTAAACCACCAGGCTTTTGGAAGAGCAGCAAATAGTAAAAATTTACTTTCAAATTATCTAAAGTAATTATTTTGACAGAAAAGCAGTGGTTATCTTCAAAAATGGTTAACTGATCTATTATTAGCTTGTATAAACCAAATTTTTTTTATTATTAAAGAAATGTCAATTGTATAATGTCATCTAACTCAGTCAGGTGAAATATTCTGATAAAAACAATTTCAGTGTTGTTTAAAAATCTTTGATGTTTAATCTATTTTGCAAAAGCTGAAATAACATTTACAGAATCTCTCAGCCTAATCTAGAGTACTGTAATCAAGGGCAGTTTTAAAATAATGGTTTCTGATCTTTACAATTTTTTTAAAGGAATATTAAATAATCTTTACACATGCCAAAAAATACTTTTAAAATAAAATTCTAAGAGTTTCATTTTGCACTGAGACAATATAGAAAATTATTTAATACTACTGACATAATTTTTAATTAGATGGGTTGTTTATTAACATTAAAGTTTACAAAATCTTTGGTGCATATTTCACAATAAAAAGATAATACAATTGTTGAATATGTGAAAAGTTCTAGATCTCAACGGATTCTTTATAAGCAAAAAGATGAGCACTGCATCACTGAAATGACATTGAAGTGACACACTAGTTAAAGTTAACTTATTTTATTGGGCCATGATGATAGTTACAGAATTTTAGCAAGTCAAGAGAGGACAGGGGCCCGAAAAACAGCATTCAGCATGCTTTCAAAGTCTTTGATGTGAGAGGATATACACTGCCTGTTTGTTTATACATAAAGACCATAGAGGTCAAGAACTTTCTACATTGTATATTGTATTAGATCTTTTACTGTTATTTACGCACCAAAAATGAACCGCCCTAGAGGGGTGAACGAAAAGATACAACCGAAGTTCAAAAAGTAAACATTCTCATGCCAATGGAAATGGAGAATTAGATTTGATGTGAAATAAATTTGAAAAGAGAATCTTATCCATAATTTTACAATATAAAACAAAGTTTTACAGTATGCTATCACATACAGTTTCATAAAAATAGAAATGCTCATTTATTTTTCATGTAATAATAGAATCATGTCTTAGTCTGCAGAAACATTGTTTGAAGTAAACTGGGACAGAAAATTTTTGAAAGATTGATAACTTTAATTAAAAATTAGTCCTACTTGAATAGCAGGAGATAATAGTTTACAGCATGTTCGAACAGCCTCAAGACGAATTTCTTTAGATTCGCTAGATAAATAGTTTTCTGCACAACATCTAACAAATAGCATCAGAGGCCTTCCTGTAAATGTGAATATCACAATAAGAATTAAAAAAATCAAATCACAGATTAAAAAAATTAGCTAACTTTATCATATAATTATTAGTATTACCTTGAAAATCAAAACTGCCTAAAGTCTTGAGAGCTAGAGTAATACTAGCAATATCATTAACATCCAGCAAGTTCAAATGTAATCCTTAAAAAAAAGAAAAGGTTATTCCAACTACTTACTTAAATCAATCAATGGGATTAAAATTTTTAAATAATAGTTTTAATTGCCATTTTGTTAGTCTTTTTCTTTTTTAGGGGAGTAGGGGGTTGTGTATGTGTATGCGCGACTATCAGTGAGTTAAAAATTAAAGTCTGATAAGAGACACCATCTTAAATGGATACATTTTATGTAAATACCATTGAAATTTTGTATTGCCTATAAAAAATAACATAAATTATTACATATTATAGCATAATATAATACATTAATAAAATCTTTCACACAACAATCAGACTTCTAAACCCCAGTGCCCAATTGCCCAGGCAACTAAAAAATATGCCTTGGCGACTAGATTTTTTTCTCATTAATATAATTCAATATGTATGTGGCTCCTAAAGTTTTTTGGTGGCACCTCAGATTTCATAACTTTTTTTGACCCCTGACAATAATCAATAAAAAGGTTTTCTTTTTTTCCCTATTTTTTTTTTTTTTTTTAATTTCTGCTAATTTAAGTAGCGTTTTTAGTCTAAAAAACTTGAAATAAAAATAAGTAATTTATTTTTCCCCCCAATATCACTTTTAGTAAAAAATACTATTTCTTAGCAGCAATTTAATGATGGGAAATAAATAATAAAAATAGCAGTGTAGGGGGGAATGACTACAAAGAGTGTTAAGGTTTAAAAAAAGAAAAAGCAATCCCCGTCCCCCCGAAAATAAAATGTTTTATTTAATATAAAATCTTATAACCTCTGCACAGTGAGAAATTTAGTATCTAATACTGAAGGAGCATAAAAGTTTTTCTGAGAATTTACAGAAATATGTCTATCAGATTCGTTTCACTATTCAAGAATTAAGATTGAAAAGTCTAGTTCTGCTCAATCATTAGTGGCATTTTACAGACCTTACATTTCAGAGTTTTGTATAGTTTCATTTACATTTAGTTTTGAATGTTGCATTACTTTCTATATACAGGGTTAGAAGCCAAAATATTGAAGGGGGGGAAAGGAACAGAAAAAAAAGAACTGCGAAAGAAAATATAGGGAAAAGGGAATTTTTTTTCAATTAGATTTGAAAAATTAATTTTTATAAAATATTTGAAAAATCAATCTAGATCCATTTTATTAAAAAATGTACCATTCCAAGTTAAATTCAATCACAACACATTATTTTTTCAGCATTTTCTGAAAACATTAGAATTACTCCTTAAAGTACACAGAAGAATAAAGACACTCATCAGTTCAAACAGAATACAAATTAGTAAGTCCATTTGCAGTTTAAAAAATGCTGGAGAAGGGATATACATGAATGTGGATCGATTATGATTAACTGCAATAAAATTTCTAGCCAAATTAAGTGCAACATGTTATTAGGCATACATACTTGCCAATTTTTAAGATTTATATCTCTCTTTAAAAGAATAATTCTACTGAAATAATTCATATTCTTAGAACTTCCTTGATTCAGAAAAATTCAAGCACTTTATAAAAGAGATTTAAAATTATTTTTGGACATTTATTATTTTTCTTTCCTTTGGCTTGATAAGCAACAAAAAATAATTAACAAAAAAGCAAACACAATATTTTTGGAGCGAATAATCAGAAAAAAAAAATACACTAAAATTAAATAGTATGACAGTAATAAAATGGGTGGGATACTACTTTAAAATCTTATTTTTTATTTTTTCGGCTTTTCCAAGATCTTTTGCAATGGCCTGAATTTTATTGTTAGAGTCATTTTTTCAAGGTGAGCTTAGAAAAACATGTTGTTCCTTAACTTTTGCAGGCCAGTGTATTAAAATCATAAACCTAAATTATTTTGATATAAACAAAAGACCAATCAGCAAAATTTGTAAACTGTGTAACTCCGGGTTTGCGTACGTCAAGGTATTACTGTATAAAGAAAGAAGAAATCCAATGCAAAATAAACAAAATGGCAGATTTTTGTAAATTAGCAGAAAAATCTTGGTTGGTGACAAATTGACACTGCAATGACATTATCGGCAATTATGATTACACAAATTGGGCTGTAAAACATGTAAATACAGCACAAATAATAATGATGGTAGCGACTCTCTCTTTGACCCAGATAAAGCTTGGAAATAGTCGCATAAACCTTGCAGAAGTTGCATTATTTTTCTAATAGTTGCTCTTTGCCTATTTTTTGCTTAAAAAAGTCACCATAGTCGCCAAAGCTCAAGAATAGTCATTTAGTCGACAGTGGCAACCCTGTACAATGTAATCGTTGTTATTCCGAAAGAAAAAATAAAACTAGAATTAATCAATGGTGGTGAAAAAATGAATAAAAGGGGGGAAAAGTTAAAAATAGGAGAAAAAATTGCAATACAATGAAAAAATAGGAAAACCGGAGTCAATCCTAAAAAACAGGAAAAATAGGAGCGCTGTGGTCCCTGTACATAAATTTATAAAGTTGTGTTTTTTTCAGGGCAAAATTTCATTTTCCCTCCCCCTCCCAAACTCTAAAAATTGAGGCCTTCACAATATTTTGTAACTGCAAATGTTCAGGCATTTGTATCCTGCTATTCAATAATTCAAATCCTTCAAATAAAATTTTTAGAATATTTAGATAAGACTTTTTTAAGAAAGGAACAATTTGCCTTTTATAAACATTTTCACTGATACTTAATGAAAAAGTAATAACAATTAGCAGAATTAGACCAATATTTAATTCATTTTGAATGAGCAAGTCAGAAAATCTGGAGATCTGAAATTCTGTCAGTCCCAGACATTGCACATAAAATGTGATACACTGAATAGGCCTTTAAGAGAAAAAGATCTAAAATTATATGTAAATAAATGCATTAAATAACTGACCTGAAGAGTGTGGCTGGCTGCTTATATGCTTAGGCATTCCAGGGTGTCGAAGAGAGCGTCTCATTAGAACATATGATAACATGTTCAACAGTCCCTCTTGAATATCTTTTTTAAGCTGTGGAATTTGAGTTGCAAGCTCACGCAGAGATGCTGTTAAAGCAGGACTAAAAACACAAAAACAAAAATTTTATATTAGTAGTAAGTTGTAATTTTTACAACTTATTTCTCAGGATTACATAATTTCTAAATACTACTGTAAGAACATTTACAGATAAAATTCTTTTCCACATTATTATCAAGAACACAATCATAAATACAGCATTATATCAATAAGCACATGCATCACAAATATATTTTATGACATAAATAAACACATTAAAAGAACTTTTTAAAAAATTGAAATGACATAGACTGGTTTAAACTTCAGTTATTTCTAAGATAGATTGAAATTTTCAACTTTTTACAAACTTGCCACACAATTGTGTTTTCTTTATTTCTATAAAATATATTTTTAAATGCATGCAAGCAAAGTTTAAAAAAAAACATTTTTTTATATCAAATAAAATTTTTCACTACTATTTTTGCATGCCTAAAAAAATTCAGTAAAATTTAAACTTACATCTTTATGTTATTAAACATAATTTAATTAATCAATAAAATATAATTGGAAAAAAAATTTCAAAGTCGAAAAATAATACAATGAAATCTTCCTACAATAACCCTTTACAATAATTATTTTCTCTATTACATTTTTTTTTTTTTAAGTTTGATTGAATAGGTATTGTGTCTTCTTTATAATAATTCTTTTTATTTTTTTATTTTTATTTTTTTTTTTTTTTTTTGGCTTCAATAATACTGTGAAAAGGGCAAAGCTATTACAACATCAATTTTTAGTATTAATTATTAGAATTATTTTCATAATTATATGGTTAACACTAAATGTGTCTATGCAAAATTCAAATTGTTGCTTTGAAAGTGGGTTTCAGAATAAGTCTCTCGAATATTCAATAATGAATATTAAAAAATCTGATGTGTCCAACACATGACTTCCTTGCACGTCTATTAGATCAAAAATATTTTCGACGCACTTCCTCTAAACTTATTTGTTTGAAAGAGATAAAATATCGATAATAGTAAGGTTTAGCGATTTCTAGACAAATATTTCGATATCGCCAAGCTGAGTTCAATTTGAAATATTTCCTTCTGACAATTTATTTGGCGATATTTCACCAAAAGCCGACAAACTTGAGATAGTCTGCGAGATTTTGGGGATAGCCAAAGTAGTCATTGACCACAGACTTTCAATGAATTGAATGCATTCATACACCTCAATGTATTTAAAGTCATTTGACTCACCCTGTAAATAAATTCTCAGTCGATTGCTGTCAAAAAAGATATGGAAAACAGTTAGATATTACAATAGTTCTAAATACAAAAGTTCAAAAATTTACGGGTTAAAGTTTTAGTGTTATACAAAATACGAAATAATTTTTGGCGCCAAATTTGGCGATATTTCGGCGAAACTCGTCAATGTCGACGAAATTTGGCGAGATTTTAAGCATGAACCAAACAATGACAGATTATCGCCAAATTTGGCGATATTTCGCCAAAACTCGCCAAGAACGATGACAAATGGCGATACTTTGGGCATGGACCAAATGACTGACTATCGCCAAATTTGGCGATATTTCGCCGAAACTAGCCAAGGTCGAGGACAGACGGCGAGTTTTTGGGCATGTACCAAACAATGACTGTCTACAGTTGTATTATATTGAAGGTGTCCATAGACATTAAGGTACTGAAATTCTTTTCGGTGGTCCTGTAAATAAACTCTCCAGTAGATTGGAACCAAAAATCGAGATACACAACTAGATGTTACAACATTCTTATATATGAAATTTCATAATAGTTTTTGAGATTTGAGAGTTAAATATGCACACACGTACACCAAAAGTCGCCAAGATTGGCGACTTTTGGCATAGTTCTTGAGGGAGGCACGTGACCGTGGTCGGACCATTACCTAACTTATGTGGTAGGACGGTCTCGATTTTTGGTTCCAATCTACTGGAGAGTTTATATACAGGACCACCGAAAAGAATTTTAGTACTTTAATGTCTATGGACATCTTCAATATAATACAACTGTAGACAGTCATTGTTTGGTACATGCTTAAAAACTCGCCGTCTGTCCTCGACCATGGCGAGTTTTTGCGAAATATCGCCAAATTTGGCGATAGTCAGTCATTTGGTCCATGCCCAAAGTATCGCCATTTGTCATCGTTCTTGGCGAGTTTTGGCGAAATATCGCCAAATTTGGCGATAATCTGTCATTGTTTGGTTCATGCTTAAAATCTCGCCAAATGTCGTCGACATTGACGAGTTTCGCCGAAATATCGCCAAATTTGGCCCGAAAAATTATTTCGTATTTTGTATAACTCTAAAACTTTAACCCGTAGAATTTTAAACTTTTGCATTTTGAACTATATTATAATACCAACTGTTTTCAATATCTTTTTTGACAGCAATCACTGGGAATTTATTTACAGGGTGAGCCAAATGACTTTAAATACATTGAGGTGTATGGATGCATTCAATTCATTGAAAGTCTCTTGGTCAATGACTACTTTGGCTATCCCCAAAATCTCGCAGACTATCTCAAGTTTGTCGGCTTTTGGTGAAATATCGCCAAATAAAGTGTCAGAAGGAAATGTTTCAAATTGAACTCAGCTTGGCGATATCGAAATATTTGGCTAGAAATCGCTAAACCTTACTATTATTGATATTTTATCTCTTTCAAACAAATAAGTTTAGAGGAAGTGCGTAGAAAACATTTTTGATTTAATAGACGTGCAAGGAAGTCATGTGTTGGACACATCAGATTTTTTAATGGAGAAATTCATTTTCTAACTCTTCACAGCATACATCACTTCTGAGTCGTTTGAAATAGCCCAATACCTCTAAAAAACGCTTTGATGAATTTCGGCCCATAGAGCGTAATGTATTTCGAATCTTTTGGGCGGTCCTGTAGATAAACTATCCGGTCGAATGGAACCGAAAGGGGAGGTGCACAACTATATGTTACAGCAATCCTAAATATAAAGTTTCAACATTCTACGCCTAACAGTTTTTGAGATATGCGAGTTTAATGAATTTCGGCCCATTGAGTGTAATGTATTTCGAATGTTTTGGGCAGTCCTGTAGATAAACTATCTAGTCGAATGGAACCAAAAGGAGAGGTGCACAACTAGATGTTACAACTATCCAAAATATGAAGTTTCGACATTCTACGCCTAATAGCTTTTGAGTTAGGCGAGTTTAATGAATTTCGGCCCATAGAGCGTAATGTATTTCGAATCTTTTGGGCGGTCCTGTACATAAACTATACATTCGATTGCCACCAAAAGGGGAGGTGCACAACTAGATCATAGAACAATCCTAAATATCAAATCTCAACATTCTACGACCAATAGTTTTTGCGATATGCGAGTTACATACATACGTACGTACGTACATACGTACGTACGTACAGACGGCATGGAAAAACTGGCCGCAGTAGACTCGCCACTGGTCAAAATGAGTTGCAGACGCGTTAATAGGATCGTGCATGCTAGCCTACGATGAGATGCATCGAAAAAAGTTTTTTAATTAAATTGAGAGGTAGTCAAAATCGGTTTTTATGTCGAAATTTGGCCCCCAAAATTTTTCGGGATCACATTACTTCCTTATACTACGTACAAGGAAGTAAAAAAAATTAAATTAAATTAAATCGAAAATAGTATACTTTGCTGGGAATAAATTTTAAGTATTTTCAACTGAATTCTAACAGCAATAAATCTTATAATTTCTTTATTGGTTTGCTCTTAATTTCTTTATTGGTTGCTTATTAGATTGCAAATTGAATATAATATAGCATAGAAAAATTCTACCAGTTTATGTGGGAATTCATGTGATGCTACAAGCTGCCATAAATTTAATCTATACATACCTCAAACCTGTAGCCATCATTGGTTCCAATAAATCTTTGATATCATTCATAATCGTATGACCAACGGCTTGTGCAAGCATGCTTATACAGGTAAACACAGCTGGTTCCATCTGTGGGACTTTTTTCCTAAATATTTTTTAAATACATTAAAGAATGTGTAAAAGTAACTTTTAAAAAATACTAGAACAATTTCATTTCTAGTAATATGAAGCACAGCTGAATACAGGGGCATAGCCGGAGAAAATTTTTTTGAACGAGAATGCATTTGTTTTATTTTTCTAATATTAGAAAAATCACTGATTATAAAAATAAAGCTGGTGCTCTTTTCTAAAAATGAATGGACATCTCTTCAACAGATACATACATACCTGATAGTCATATCTTTAGCTGGTAAAGATGCTCTAATAACTTCCATTATTCTGCCAATATAAGATTTGATGTCCAGCTTTACAGCTACAGCTAACAAACCAACAGCATTAAAAACATTGTACCTCTCTCTTTCACGACGAAGACACGCCAATAAATAATTCATAGTCTCATTTAAATAGCTGAAATTAAAAGAAAGAAGTCATTGCATAATCATACAAATCAAAAATTATATAAGAAGAAAAAGTTAATTAAAACACAATTTACCTTTTAACGAATCTTCTGGTGTGAAAGGCAGCTAACCTTGGAATTATATTAAGTAATATTTGTTGAATGTGCACATTCTTCGAATTTTTATATCGTAATACTTGTGTGCAGATCTAAAATAACAATTAAGAAAATAGTACTTAAAATTGACAAGTATTTACTTTAGTATACTAATCAAATATAATTATATTATACTAGTGTTTCAAACTGTTTGATCAGAGGAACACTTTTTACTTCATAACTCTTTTTAATAATAATAATTTTTCTTATGTAGACTATACAAAAAATTCCAAACCAGAAAATAAAATCTGACCTTTGAACAAGATTGCCACTCAATTTCTGAAACAAAATTCCAGGTTTTCCAGAATTTTTCCAGTAAAATTCCAGACTATGATGCCATGCTATATACATACATTGGTGGCAAGAAGTCCTCAACACACTCAATCTTTTGCCTAATTTTTGTGGTAGACTTACTTTTTTGTTATGAAATTATTATGTCTTAACTATGGTTAGTGATTCTTATGAGTTCTTAACACTTTCCAAAAAGGCTGAAAAGTGTTCATGATATTGATTTGTCTATTTGCCTGTCTGTGTGAGTGTGTATGTGTGCTCTAACTGTCATAAATATGCATTGATTACTACAAAATGTACAAATGCAGGGTGCCCACCACAGCACAGCCACAGAAATAGTTCCTTTAGTAGCCTTCAGGTTACAAAATAGTAGCCTTTATGGTAAAAATAATACCCTTTTTAACAATCTAAACAGACTGAAATCTAAACAAAATTTTTAAATGTTAAATACATTTTTGTTTTCTGAAAAAAGTTTATATATTTGTGAAGATTATATTCATTATATATTACTCCACAGCAGATGATGCTTGTGCTTTAGCTCTGTTTCCTTAGATGCAAAAGTTCATAGAACATAACATTATAAATTAAGGCATTTTTCAAGTATTTTAAGTTAAAATTAAAATGCAAAACAATGTACTCTCTCAAAACTACATAACACCAGAATCAATAAGCATGCAGATTATAGAATTTTACATCATGGAATTGTTAACATAAATTTTTGTTGAATTATTATGTGAACTAAAAAATGAATAAATACTCAAAATAAAAACGTATGATTATTTTTTAAAAATTAATAAATACACTAGGAAAAAAAATATTCAGTTTAAAAACTAGCAGGTTAATTAATTTTGATGAAGCATATATTACCACAAATAAAAGTTAATATTGTTACTATAATTTGCATTTTATTGGATGTAAATTGGTTAAATAGAATGCAAGATAGGAACATTTAATATTCACATAGGATGTCATCAGGTTTGGGGTTTTTTTTATTAAATATTGGCAATATCGCTTGGTCGGGTTAAGTTTTGGGGGCTTATTTTTTGCATCAATTTTGTCGATATTTTGCCAAAAAGTCGCCAAGACTAGCAACATCTGACAAGATTTTTTTTTTTTTTTTTTAAGAGACCTGCAATGTTTACTTACTTAGCATTGTCACAAATGGTGTAAGAAAAATGATAGAGAATTTACTATAGATAGATTTTGCCAGAACTTTTGAGAAAACTCTCCAAAAAAAATCAAATATGTGTGTAGGTCATCCCAGTCTTGAATTAGCTTTCTACCAAATGCTAGCTGTTAAGAATATCGCTTTGCATAATTTTGATGCCAGAGGACCGTGTTTTGCATGCTTTGCCAAGTTCTATTTTAAAATTTGTATATGAATTTGGTATTGTTGTATGTGGTGGAGCTGTCAAGGGTTCTATTCGAGTTTTCTGATATTTTTGTAAATGGAACACTTTTATTTACTGCAAAGAAATTGTAATATTTGAGGCAGTTGCTCTGATTGACGACAAGTTATCTATAGAATTACTGCTCATAAATTCCAGTAAATTGCTTGACAAGTTTCTAGGAACAATCATATTTGTGTTTCGTCCTGACATTTTGACTGGCTACTGAAACTTTCTACAAACCCCAGACCTTTAAAGGACACTTTCCAATACGAATTCGACAATTCAGCAGAGTTTCGGCAACAATGTGAACGACATACCACTGTGTCATTCTGAAAGTTGGCTGCATTATGTAGGAATTTTAAAGTTTTGTCAATTTTTTGATTATGAAAACACATCTTTTAGTGTAGTGAACTACAATGGAGCGACACAGGCAGTATGAATCCAGCTTATCTGTTCTTGCCAGATATTTCTCTAAATCAACAAGCGGACACTGTTGCGATAAGCTCAGTGATTATCATGATGTTAGTAGCATGGTTATGTGCCCTAAACTGAAACGTTCTAGGTGAAAACCAGAAATTGTATTGATACTCCTAGAAAAATAGTAGCCATTTTCCTTAAAATAGTTGTTTTTTAGCTGATTTTGCATGTAAATAGTCGCCATAGTTGCCTATTCTCAATTATACTAGCAAGTAGTCTCCTTTTAGTCGCTAGTGGGCACCCTGCATATGTCACTCCTATGTATTGTACCATGTACCCTATATTGAAAATGGCACCGTGGTTTTGTGGGATCTATAAATCTTTTCCATGAGCACACAAAAGAATTCAATATGTTTATGCTCTATAGGTAGTCATTTTTTAAAGCACATTTTTGAGATATCTGGATATTTTAAATGAAACAAAATTTTTATATGTTATTAAGAATTACAAAATAAAGTTCTCCATCGAAAATAGAGTCTCCACCATTTATAATTCTTTTACAGGAGTCTCTCTGTGGGTGGTCTTAAGGATGGTCTTTGTTTATAAAATTACTAAAAATGTCTTGTCTTGCTTCAATCATTAAAAAAAAATGTTTAGTGCAAAACTTTTAGTTTAACTGGACCATCACTGATAAAGTTTTGATACTGTCAAGAAAAAAAGTAATTTTTTCCAGGTTATTTTTTAAAATTTTAATTATTTTATTTTTAATCACAGTAAGCACTAATAATGGAAATGATAGCAAATTAATTAACATAAAGTGGTGTTTTTTCCTATTATTATTATTGTCTCAGCCACAATGTTGAGTTGTCTAAATTACAGTTTTGGTCACAAAGACATGGTATAACAGTGATCAGAATGGTTCTCAAAAAAGTAATAATAATATAAATCTAAATCTAAACTATGCTATAAAGAAAGACCAACCATAAAGCATAATGTATTGTTATTCTTTTTGGTGTTCCTGTAAAAGAACTTTAAATGATAGAGATACTATTTTGAATGGAGATCTTTATTTTGCAATCTTTAAAAACATATACCAATTTTATTTCATTTAAAATAGATGAATATCTCTAAAATATGCTTTAAAGAACGACTTCCCATTGGGCATAATGTACTGCATTCTTTTGGGAGCTCCTGTACATGAACAATATATCCTACATACAGCATTTTCAATAGGGTACATGGTACAGTACATAGGAATAACAGATATTGATTATGAAGTCATTGATGAATATTTATGGCAGTTAAACCACAAACAGACAAACCAAAATCATAAAAACTTTTCAGCCTTGTTGGAAAGCGTTAAAGTATAATAGAATCACTAACAATAGTTAAGATATTACAATAATTTCATAACAAAATTAACCCTTTAAACTACAAATAAAATCTGAGTAAACCAGAAAAATTGGGCAAAAAATTCAATGTGCCCAGACTTTTTTGCCACCACTGTAATTTACAACTGCCATATATCAACAGAGAGCACAATTAACAGCTAACCCCTAGCACATCTACATCAAATTGCATTTAGAGCATTCCAGGCTGATGACAAACAAAAAATTATTTATAAATGTAAATTTCTGATTATTTAGCAGTCACATTTTGAGATTTTCCAAGTTTTTAGCCAACATTTGCAATATTCCCTGACTTTTTATTCAAAATTAAACTCTGACTTTTCCAGGTTTTCCCTGACCAATGATAACCCCCATTTGAAAAGTCATTTATTTAACCATAATATTTAATGAAAATTCAAGAATGCATTTTTTGGCAAATTATTCCTGATTTGCTGCTTAAGATTTTGATTAAAAGCCAAGCAGAGGTGTTATGCATAAACTGGATTTTTTTTTCTTTCATTTTTTGGTATGTATGTTTTTGTTTAAATATTTATTTACTTATATTATTTTAACTTTTGTGTATTTATTTTTTTCATTTCTTACTGTCATACAGCTTATAATAATCAAACATCTTTTGAAAGCTATGCGAACAGAATTTTTTATCCATATATTAGAAATCCCACAAAGTGGAAACCGAGTCTCTCTTCATACATAATATTTTATAATAATATGCAAATATATTATTTTAATAAAATAAAGTTATTGGCATAATTGTTAAGCTGTTAAGTTATAAAATTAGCTATATATTAGTTTTTATTTTAAACATAGAAAGTTAATGTTAGTAAAACAAGTAAAAACAAACTTTCTATCAGTGAAATAAATGAAAAATTAAAACAAAAACAAAAATTTCTGCCCAACTGCAAAAGCATGTTTTAAATCTAGACAAAATATAATATAACCATTTTAATTATTGTATTATAGTGCTGATTCTCATTTTGTCTCACTGTTGTAAACAATTTTTTTTTTTTTTTTTTTTTTTTTTTTTGTAGTTAAAGCCCCTTTCTTACTTAATTTATATTTTCACAGTTTAAAAATTGCCTTTCAATCATTAGTGATAATTAATAAAAAATTTTAAAGCCAATAACTCAGTGAATAATACTTTATATGTGTAGTTTTTGTGAATGATTTTTTAAAGGTAAGGATTTTTCTAATTGGAGTTTTATTCTTTTATAAATACAGAGTGATAAATTTAAAAGAGTACCTGTTGATTTTTTTTATTACTCTTAAATTTGACAGATGCGCTAACTATTCTATTAAAGTATAACTGTTTGAACCTTGTTTTAGAGTGAAAGACAATTTCCAACACTGTTGGAAGGTTACAACTTTATATTTGTGAGGTAAAACAGACATGGAGATGCATATCGTTACTTAATCCTGTGATAATCTAATTTTTGAAAAACATTATCGTTATTTGCAGGAATTCTCTGGAAAACCCTATCTACACACGAACATTTTCAAACTTTTCTGTAAAGAATGATAATGTAAAAAATTTTAATTAAATTTGTTTTTCAAATGGTTACTCTTTTAAACTGATCAATCATCCTGTATATGGTCCCTTATAAAATTTGTGGAATAAAAAATAACTGCATGTCATTAGAAAATTTTTCTAATAGGAAGTACAATCCAAAAGCCTATAGTTTTAAAAAGTATCCCTTTGATCAAGATTCTCAAAAAAAAAAAAAAAAAATTAATTGTTTTTCATTTTTTTTAAATGTACATTTCAATAGTTTTCTAGCAGTATTAATAAGATAGCATTGGCTCACATATTGTACCAATACTGTGTAGTGTTAAAATTTTTGAAATATTTATCTGGTATGGGAATTTTATTGAAGAAATATCCACTATTATGACAATATTTACTCGATAAACTGAAAATTATTAAAGAGGGCATTGATATTAGTTTTACAGATATACTATTTCTAATATATCTCCAATACTTGACAGATATATTTTTAACAGCAACAATACTTCATGTTATAGCAGTATTGTAAAAGAATAGTGTTTAATTTAAGACTAGGGGATAACAGGATGACTTCATATCACAATTATTATCATTATTTTAGATGTTTAGATTGGTGTAACTGGGTAGGCTTATTATGGGTATTTCTAGAGTGGGCTTCAGCTTCCCTCCTACAGTGGGGGTCTATCCCCTACTCTCTCTATAGAAAATTAATTTTCTTAGAGTAGAATATGTTTCACTCAGTTATGCCAATGGGTGTTTGAGGGTTTATCGATATTAATAAGATTTTGATACAGCAGATTTAACAAATTAAAAAGTAAATAAGAAATACACTTGTAATTTGCATACAAACTAATAAGGAACTTACTGTGTCATAATGATCTGTCATAAGCTGTTTGCAATTGTCACTTTCATATACTTGAATTCTCCTGCTAGCAGTGACAACTCCAGGATATGTTCCAAGAGCTTTATGATACTTCACAACAGCAGAAAGACCTATGCCTTTTTGATTTCCAGACTGACTGTACTGGTGAAGCTGATGCAAAGCTCGAAAACTTCTTGTTAGCGATCCTGTACCAAATTCTTTTAAAATATTATAACGGTGACCATGAGCTTCATGTGTTGCTTGCTGCTGTATAATGTCCTCTAATTCTTGACGAATCGCCTTATTAAAAAAGTATTAAGCATGAGAAGAATGATAATTGATTAAAATGAAAAGTAAACACAATGATTAAACTGAATAATTCAGACATTTGATTGCTTATTAAAAAGTATGCAATGAGACAGAATATCCATCTTCAGAATAAAGCAGTATTTAAGTATAACTGTCATATAGTGACATTGCATTTTGGAATAATCTTTAAAAAAAAAAAAAACAGAGTCAAAATACACTTCAAAATAGTTTTTTAAAGACAAACTGCTGTTTGTTTTGATAATTTACAATTTTGCTGTCTTACTTTTTTTTTTTTTTTAATAATACATGAAAAAAACATTTGACATTTGTGTCTGTTTCAGAACAAAAGTTGCTCTACTCTCATAATGTCCCAATACCAGGCAGAGTGATCCTAAAATCCTGATATTTTGATCTTTTTTCAATTGAGAGTGAGAGAGATACATCTCTCTGTCATAATGCTTCCTAGATTTTTCCAAGAATAAATAAGATTTCAGATAACTGACTTGGCTAATGTAATGACAGCATGGTGCAAGCCTTTCAAGTGTTCTCAGTAAAAATGCAGTATCTCCTCTGTAAAAATGCACCTGATTTCTTGATTTGCATTTTCACAATACTTGGCAAAACTGCAGAATTTTGAGCTTGCTTTACATACATGTTATGAAGTTCCATTTCATACCTGTCTGTGTAGTGATATCCATACAATATTTTTTTTTAGGGGGAATCCTCCAGCAAGATATAATGTTCCTCTTCTTTTAATGTGAACTTTTTTTTTTTTTTAAAGACCAGCAACCATGGTCCCTGAACTGAGTAAAATTAAATAAACTAGTTATTTGCCAGTGGTCGAAATACAACCATATAGCATTAAATTTTTTAATTTAAGTGTGAATAAGTTCTTCTGTCAAAGAGTATGTCGCAAGAGTTCATATACCGGGTGGCCATAATTAAACTGACAGTGTTCACAGTGTTCTGTAGCGCGATCTATTTGCGAGAATGACGCCACATTTTGTAGGAAGATTAAACAAGATGGGGGACAAAGGATTCCACAAAAAAAAAAAAAATTAGTTCCAAAAGTCACTGCTAGGAGAATATTTGGCGTTGTGTAATAGAAAATAGAGTGTTAGCAAATGGAAATTAATACGGAATAAAATTACCTTTATTATGCACATTTTCTGATTTTACCTTTAGTTCAAGTGCAATATGGCAACACTTTTAAAAAAGCGTAAAATCTAATGAACACCGATAAAGTCTCGTGATCTGCAATATCACGTTACGCTGAGCAGAAGAAGAAGTTCTTTATTCAAATTTCACATTACATCCATTGGCACAGTGCCAGCTGCTTGGGTTTTAAAAGGCAATGTGTTACATATCGAATCAATCGGATTGAAAGTTTATGTGCAATGCCTCCTTCTTCAGTCGAGCTTGCGTTACTGGTCAAATTCTTTTACCTCAACCAGTGCAACACGTCAGCCGCTCTTTGTGCTTTTAGAACGCACAAAAAGATGTGTAAAGGTAACGGTCCTTTGTCAGTTAATGGGCTAAAAGCAATGGTTGCGACGTTTGAGAAAACAGGTTCTCTGAAGGTTCAGTCAGGCAGAGGATGAAAATCTGTACCACAGGATACAATCGAAGCAGTTTCCATGGCGATTGTCGACAGAGGACCAGTCAATGCTGCCACCTCTAACGCTCGTGGAGTAGCTCGGAATATGGATATGCCTTACAATACAGTATGGAAAATCTTACGAAAGATTATCCACTTCTATCCGTACAAGATCAGCCGTGTACAGGAGTTACTGTACCCCGACCATGATAAGCAATTGACTTTTGCTCTCACCTTTCTTGTCAGAATGGAGGTGGATGATGCTTGGCCGTGGAAAATCTTATGGGGAGACGAGGCCCACTTTTACCTGAATGGAACTTTCAATACCCAGAACTGCCGAATTTGGGATGACAAATCACCACATGCAGTCACAGCAATGCCCTTACATTCACCAAAGGTAACTGTTTGGTGTGGGTTCACAGCGGAATTTATCGTAGGCCCATTCTTCTATGAGAACATTACCCCGACAGGACCGTAAACCTGTTCTGTTACCGGAGAGAAATATCGCCACATGTTGAACAGCTTTGTCATTCCGGCACTTCAGCAAAGACCACGTTCGTTTGTGCGTTCTAAAAGCACATGGCCACCTCGGTCGCCCGATCTTACCCCATACGACTTCTGGCTATGGGGTTACCTTAAGTCCAAGGTCTATCAATGAGTGGTCCAGGACATGGCTACGTTGAAGGATAACATATCACGGACTGTACGGGAGATTCCTGCAGACATGTTACTTTCTGCTGTTGTGCATACTGTGGACAGAATGCAATATGTGGTCCACAACAACGGCAACCACATTAAACCTCCTTTGAATGCATAATAAAAGGTAATTTTATTCCGCATTGATTTGCATTTGTTAACACTCTATTTTCTATTACACAGCACCAAATATTCCCTTAGCGGTGACTTTTGGAACTAATTTTTTTTCGCGGAATCCTTCGTCCCCTGTCTTGTTTAATCTTCCTACAAAATGTGGCGTCATTCTCACAAATAGATCGCGCTACAGAACACTGTAAGCACTGTCAGTTTAATTATGGCCACCCAGTACAGTAGAACCTCCTAAAGTTACCACCTTGGCTAAGAGACCATTTGTCTATAGTGAACATTTTTGTACAATTTCACTTTACAACCACCACAATTTTCAGTGAAATTTTTTTTTTTTTTTATAAACTCTATAATATTTTTCTAAATGCAAAGGCAGCCCCAGCTAATGGGTCATAGGGGTTCATCTCCCTCTTCGGTCGACCTTGGATTTCACACGTTTCCGTATGATTTCACACATTCAGTTTGCATTTTGAACAATTTAGGCTAATCTAAAAAGCCTAATAGCCCCCTCCGAAAATTCAGCCTAGAGCCGTCCTCTGCTAAAGACCCATTATGTTTAGAGTTATAAAATCTTAAACCATTGAATGATTGAACTCTATTTGCTGAGGCATACCACTGAGACTGACCATGTATAAAAACTTGCTGCCACAATAAATTTGCACTTGATATTAAAAAATAGATTATTCAAGCTTTATTTTCTATTAGAAACTTTAGAAATTAGATACAAAGTTATAAAATAAATTGATAGTTTCAATATTGAAACATATGAGCTAATAAATACTCACTTCTCCTTCTATATTACTACAACGTAACAATTCATTAAAAACAAGTAAAGATCCATGAATTTTATCATCTTTAGACACACCCTTTTCTTTTGATGCTTCATCAAACCCTTTTACAGCTTCATCATAACATTGCTATTAAAAAGTAGAAAATAATTAGAAACATTTAATGATAAAGAATTTTGGTGTGAATGAAATTTAGTTTTACATAAATAAATTATTTTACTTCATTCAAAATTTCAAGTATTATAAGACACGTCTAGTCCATGAAAACAATGGATAATCAGTACAATATGATACTCTTCACACATTTTCATTTTGAAGCAAAGAATATACATAAATACTTAGTTAGAAAAAGATGTACAAAAGAATATCATCAATTTTATCTTCAATATCTAATGATAATAACCTGTCACAGCTTGAGTGCTTCTTAAAATATTTTGAACATTTAAAAATGGGTTGTGCTGTACCATTTTTGATTTTCATGTGATTTTATAAGTACTATGTACATATCTTGTGTATCATAAAAGTATTTCTTTTTATTTCTTTAAAAAAAAGTTGTTCTTGAGATATAGTCATTTGTTTAGTCCACTGATGTGTAAAAATCACCATTTTAGACTCATTTTCTAAAAGCTGTAAAATTTTTATTTGAATTAGCAAGAGATAAGATAGAGCTTACTAGAAGGCTTAAAGAATGGATTTTCAAATGTACATAATAATATAGATTTGTATTAATCTTAAATACAGTTTTTTGGACATCAAATAGCTATTCAGAAACTGATGTTTTTTGACATTTTAGGAATAAAAAAACAATGAAGGACTTTCAGTAACAAACCAATTTTTCTTTTGGTCTTGTCCTTTGGAATAACAATACAATTTTTGTTTTGTTTTAAAGTACAGTATAAGAGCTTCTTACCATGTCATTTTCGGATTTTTATCACTTGTCCTACATGACATTTTTTTTTTTTGGGGGGGGGGGGGAGGTGTGAAGGGTTAACCTATTCTCAATAGCAAGGAGTGCTTTTTGTATTACTTCAAAAGTGTGTACCCCCTCTGTCTTTTGGATTAACAAGACAATTTTTGTTTTGTTTTAAAGTACAGTGTAAGAGCTTCTTACCATGTCACTTTGAGATTTTTATCACCTGTCTCACGACTTTTTGGGCGGAATGAAAAAGAACATTTTTCAATTTTTTGAAAGCTTCAGCAATTTTTTCAGGATGAAAGTGCCATGACTTCACCAAAAGCTTAAGTAAAATTTGTAAAGTACCAAAATTAAAGTTAAGAATAAAAAAAATATCAAACAATCCAATATCTTTTTCCTAAATCAAATGGCATAGAGGCCGAAGTAATCGTATAGTTTTAATGTTCTTAAGCGTCAATGACCCAGGTATCTGTCTGTGCTTCGCTGAAAGAAAATGGCGCAACGACGCCATGTAAACTAAGTAAAGAGACACAAGGAATGAATGAAGAAAACACTCTGTTAGACTAAAACAACTTGCATTTATTTAAATTAACTTAATCAGAACATATTTTTCTAGAATAACAAAATTTGCCTTTACAAAAAATTCAAGCATGAAATACCCGGAGACTACCAATTATAAGCATTTTAATGTTTACCCTGTGATGTGCACTTAACTTTATACTGCCGACTCAAAAAAAAAAAAAAAAAAGAGAAATTATAGAAAGAGAAAGAAAATAAAATAAATGGCTTATTGTCATTAAGAAGATTCTGGGGGCCCCCATCTTATCACATCTCAGGTCTTCAGTCTCGTCATATCCTCGGCGTCAACTAGTCAGGTCGGAATTCCACTCCAGTCAGCAGCCAGCGTGTCAGAGAGAGCGAATTCCAGAGAGAGAGCCACGCTTGCTTTTCACTCCTCTGCCTTCTCACTTCTGTATTCATGCGACAATCAAGTTCGCTCATGAACTTTATTCTTTCATATCTTAGTGCTTATTAAAATGAAGTAAAACTTATTTAGTTGGTGAAGTAACGTTGCATTAAAAAGGAAATTTAATTATTTTGCTTGTTATCTGTAATTTTTGAGGTATTTTTATTTTTCGTACACGTGGCTAGTCTTTTGATGTGTCCCTCCGCCGATTTCGATGTCTCCGTATCGAATCTTGATTCAATCTATCGATTTATGTAAAATTGATGCAGTGCAAAGGGGAATAAAAGGAGAAAAAGGCAGAATAAAAAAAAATTTAAAGACAGAGAAAATTTTGGCATAAAAAAAAAACGTCTAAACCAAAACTTAGAATTTAGCAAATACATTACAAAGCCAAAATATGATGTTTGTACCAAAAATTTATTTAAGAAAAAAAAAATGTCGGCATAAAGAAAAGGAGAAGTCGGCTCGATTTAAAAACCCCATATAACTATTTTTAACATTAATTATTTATCAAAAGTTGTAATCATACCAATACCACATATCAAATAGAAAAGTTTTGTTCTTCCGATCTGGCAACCTGTTTTGATGTTAGCGCGTAAAACAAAACAAAACAGACCGCGGGATCGGAAAATTTGTGTTGTGAGAGAAATAATAAACAAACCCAAAAGATAAGTAGTACAATTTAAACATTACACAAAAATTAATCAAAGTTTTCTTTTACTACTCATAGATCGCTAGAACAAACGTTATTATTATCAAATCATAACAAAAGACCATCAGTAACAGCTTAATTTTTTTCTGCATATAGTATTGATAGTGTAAGAGAAAAAAAAAACTGCTTTGTTACTGAAAGTCCTTCATTGTTTTTTAATGTCTAGGATGACAAAAAAACTTTAGTTTGTGAATGACTATTTGATGTCCAAAAAAACTATATTTAGGCTTAACATAAATCTATTTTATTATGCATATTTAAAAGTCCATTCTTTAAGCTTTTTAATAAACCTTATCGTATCTTCCTGCTAATTCAAATAAAATTTCTACAGGTTTTAGGAAATGAGTCTACAAAAAAAACTCTTATGATACACAAAATATGTACATATTACTTATAAAATCTCATGAAAATCAAAAATGGTACAGCACAACCCATTTGTTGATTTAACAACTCCCTACTCTCCAGGCATAAATCTTGGCAACTGCTTGCTTCCAAAATTGTAGACATTGAAAGGATCTAATTTTAAGAGTAGAGAAAAGATAATACAGAATATGATGACTTAGATGAATACCATTAAAAATAAAAAAAAAATAAAAATAAAAGACTTCCAAAGGTGTTTTCAGCAGTCAAATAATTGATGAGCTAAATGTGTAGAGATGCGAGGGGGATTAGGTCCCAAAGCCTATCATAAAGTAATATGTTTTTTTCCAGCCAAATCCAGATACTTTTTAGATAAGTCTTGTATACCCTTTCTACAATTTAATAAAAGTCATATGAACATCTGATTAACTGAGGTTTTCATATGCTTTATAGTTTAATAAATATAATATGGAAACATCCAGTCCATATAGTTGACATATAAAATACCTATTTCCGATGTATGAATGAAATATATTTCGGCTGCCGCACAGCCATCATCAGTCACCACATGCTTCCTTGTCAATGGCAGTCTCACCGCACTTCTCCGCCTCCTCGCTCCCGAACTTTTGTCTCGTGACGTCACTCTAGGACGGTTCAACATATTAAAAACTTTAAAAGGTGAATTGCGCCGGATTACTACATAGTTAAAATACCTATTTCCGACGTATGAATGAAATATATTTCGGCTGCTGCACAGCCATCATCAGTCACCACATGTTTCTGGAGTGACGTCACGAGACGAAAGTTCGGAAGCGAGGAGGAGGAGAAGTGCGGCGAGACTGCCATTGACAAGGAAGCATGTGGTGACTGATGATGGCTGTGCGGCAGCCGAAATATATTTCATTCATACATCGGAAATAGGTATTTTATATGTCAACTATGCAGTAATCCAGCGTAATTCACCTTTTAAAGTTTTTAATATCCAGTCCATGTTTTAATAAAAAATCATGTGATAGTAAATGCATTACAATTGTAGAGTCTGTTTCCCCAGAAAACAACAAATAGTTAAATGGCATTATTACAGGATTTTCCTACATTAATAAAGATCATGTGAATCCGTTCATTAAAAACAGTATCAGTTTTTCATGTTCTAATAAATGAAAGTTATACAAATGCTTTATCTACATAGTTTTGTAGAAGTGATGTGAATGCCTCAATTGCAAACAATATTATATGCTTTCAAACATAGTAATGCTTGGAATCATTCCAGTCCAAACTGGGCTATTATATTAGAGATTATTAATTTTAAGCAAAGTAAATAAAAATTAACCACCTAAAAGTATGGAGAGGAAATGATTGTATGATACAAAATATGAGCAACTGGTACACATACAGGTAGGAAATTATTAAAAAAGCAAAATAAACAGAGAAAAGAGCATACCAATAAATACCAATATGTTAATCAAGGAAATCAAAGTATTAATAAAATTATTAACAGCTTTTTTATTGTTATGCCATTAAAGAAATTCACATTTTGCCATTTGTTATGATTTCAATTTTAAGTAAAGTTTAATTAATTAATAGTCTACTTAATTAAAAATCCTAACCTTAATTAGTGAATTTTAAATCAAGTAAAATTAAAATTTCTAAACAATTTGTTTATTAAGATGGTTTTGTTTTGTCACCATATACCAGTATTCATAAAGGAAGTAAAATAATAATGAAGTGTTTAAAATTTATTAAGGTATATGTTGAATTACTATTGATGACTCATGGCTGACTCATTTTTATTTATTTGTTTACTTGTTCTATATTTTGGCGCCAAACATCTAAAAGATCGTTATTCTGGCGATCGTGTTGCCATCTTTGTGTAAGGTAACTATACATATTGTTCAAGTAATTAAAATAATTTGTACAACAATTTTCTTTTAAATTTTAAATTTATGAAAATACGTTTTGTGAGAGCTGACATCATTCAGAGGGTTGGTAATAAATTTTTAGAGCTGACAATAAGAGTTTCATAAAAATGTTTGTTTTGAAATTGGTAATTTTCCTTAGAAAAAATTAAGTGGTTGTAATTACAGTTAAGTTTTTTTTTTTCTTTCTTTCACTATAATTATCTTTTCTGGAATTCTCTAACCTTCTTTCTAATTTTTAATAACATCCAATAACTACGTGCATCGATACCAATACTTCGATTCAATATATCAAAGAAGAAAACAACAACAGCGCAAGGATATGGAGATCGGCATCCAAGCATTTTCAAATTTTTAAATCGAAAATCGAATTTCTACAATAGTTACAACGATAAGAACAACTTTCACCTTTTTTAGCTTTGTCAAAAATTAAGTTTCAACGCTCATCGATAATAAATCTACAAGTTTTCAGTAATAATAATTGTATCTTCGACCGAACTACTTTACGAGCGGAAAGCGCCAGCAAAAGAAGTAAAAAGGTGACTTAAGCCGGAGGAAGCGTGGGTTGTGACATTCTTGGCTGTTGGCGTCATCGACGGAAGTTTGTGCCCCGCTAGATTCCTTGCTAAAGAAATGGCACGCTCAAGAAATGAGTGTCGGTTGCTGGAATTCGTGAGGATGACGACCTGATGAAAAAGATCTCGATGGGGGCCCCCTCTCTTCAATCAATGATAAGTTTCTATCTTTCTCTCTTTCTTTTTTTAATTTCTTTTTTTTGTGCACAAGTGTTAGGTAAATTTTTTTTGAAAAAGTCAGCTCGGGGTAAAGGAAAATGAGGAATTTTAAAGTTATAGTGTTTCATGTTCTTTCACGATATTATCTAGATTTAAGTTTTCAAATGTAAAAGAATTAAAGGTTAACCTAATAAATGTGATTTGTTATTTGTAAAAATGGCTCCTCTTCATTTATCTCACTTCGTGTGAATTTTATTTCAGCAGTTCTCTTTCAGGTTTCAATTCTTTTTTATTTAGCCTAAAAATATTCGCACGTATGCCAAGAACTTGGTTGGTTTATTGCGGTCACAACACTTTCTAAAACTAAGCATATATTTTCTAGGTGTGAAATATGAAAATGATAGTTGGTTGAAATTTAAATAGTAAATCTTTGAGTTAGGACAAAGGTATGATAGAGAGATACAACACATTTATATTATTTAGTATATTTGATAACAGCTTAATAAAGCACATAAATTATACTACATATAAACAATAACCTCACATACATTGAATCTCATGCAGAGTAAAAATTGTGTGCCCTTTATTCTTACCTTATAGCATTGTGATGTCTGAGTTTCTTTGGTTTCTCTCTGTGCTGTAACAACTAATGCTGCTCTGAGAGCTGCAACTGCAGCTTCTCTGATAGATGCCTTTACATAAAATAATAACAGAGAGCAAACAATTAACTCTATATTCTAAATTAAAATATTATGTAAGCATTATAAGATTTTTATCTATTTTATTTGTTCATCCCCCCCCCCTCTTCCTAGTGTTAAGGATTTTATTCAAAAATTACTTTCTCGGCCAGTACACACAAGCTTATTTTTAGTCAATCTGATTTTCGAAAACTTCCACACAATATATTATTTTAGAAAACTACTAATTAAATAAACATAAATATATACACACAAATTGTTTTAAATATTTGATCAGAGATTCTTTTCATTTTAAATAATAATTTGAAAAAACTAACTGTGTGAATTTTGTTGACTGATAAGTTGTTTTTTCTCTCTTAAATGTATACACTTGATTTTACTTTTAAAAGCAATGATATATTTACAGAAAGTCTATTGTCAATTTTCCAGCAACAATTTGACAAAAATTGTTTAAACTTTTGTTTTGAAAACCACTGTAACATTCCAGAAGCTTATATTAAAACAGTTTTTTTCTCCAGCAAGGAAATGACACCACTGACATAATAATACAGTAACAGATTGGCAAAGACATTTCACAATTTTACAGAGTAAATTTTAATTTCTAGCCATAGAAACAGCTTCTACCTCATTAAAAATAGTACTGAAAAAGTGAATTTGAATAATAATTCTTAAATCTTTTAAACTATTTCCCTTTTCATTTGGTTAGGAAATTATAAATAGATTTTGATTTTGATTTTTTCAAAATGAACTTGTAAACTGCATGCAAAATCTAAGTTAATTCACTTCACAAATTTACAATTCTGTTAATTCACTTTAAGATTCCAGGATACGACTAAACTTACCTTAGGATCTCTGACAGCATTGAAAATACAGTCGAAAAATTGTTGAACTTGTTGAAAAAAGAAAGTTGGTGTAGAAACTGCTAACTCTCTAAGTACTAAAACCTTAAAAAAAAAAAGAATCATTAAAAAAGAACAATAGAAGATCAACAATGTAAAATGCTCTGAATACAAACTGATTTTAAGAAAAATAAGAGATTTAAAGTCAATAACTCATTGCAAATACAGCAGTCACACATATATGTTTACAAATATATATGCTTACACATATATGTTTACACATATTATACAGTGGCACCTTAAGATACAAATGCCCTAACATGTAAGTTTCTTGATATAAACCCATCATTAAGTCAATTTTTGATTTGAGATGTGAATTGGAATTTAGGATAAGAGCTATGTATAAGATAAAATATGAAGTTAAATTATTAAATAAAAGAGAAGTGAAAGAAAATTTATAACCCCAATTTCTGTTAACATATATTTGATTTTTTTTTTTTTTTTCCTCACAATATAGATTTGAAACTATACTTTTAAAAATAAACATGTTATATAAAAATAGGCAAGGTTTGCTTGGATGTGATGAAGTTCAATCACATTTCAGTAATTTCAATGCGAGGATACTGATTCAAGGTACAAGTATTTTTAATGATCAAATTGGTCAAGGAGTGAATTAAACTAATGACTCAAGGTACTTCAGTTCATAAAAGCATAATTATACAGTAATAATTGCCATAAAGCAAAGAATATTATTTATTTACTTACAGCACCAAGTCGTTTTGCTTCATGTCTATCTCCACATAACCATTCAAATGCTCTTTTAGCTTCAAATTCCACATACTCAGCAGTGTATGCACCACTTACTAAGGCAAGTCTGCCAATAGCATATGCTGCCAATTCCATCACACCTGGATCAGCAGATGGCAGCAAATTTCTCAAATAATTAACAAAACGACTGGTTCTGATGCCAATATTTCCAACACTAATGCCCAGAAGACTGACTGTAAAAGAGAAATTACAAGTAAAAACTTGGAACCACTTTAAAACCCAACACAACTTTCAAATTTTACAGGAAACTTTTTTTGGGGAGTAGTAGCATATTGCTGCTTAAATAATCAATGATTTACATGTTGCAATGCTTAAGACCAGACTTCCTTCAAGAGGAGGAGGGGAGGGGGGGTTATAGATATAATATTTATGTAAAAAATGAAAAATATATGGACTTTATGTTAAATGTTTTTCAGTAAGGGGAGGGAGGGGGGAGTTGATACCCAACCCCACCTCCTTTGCATACACCACTGGCTCAAAACAAAATCAATATGTTTTATGACTAATTTTACAGAATATCTTTTTAAAGAAACACTGTGTACTATAAAATAAAAATCATAACATTTTGGTTTAAGTTATGGTGTCAAAAGCCAAACAATTTAAAATTAAAGTTTTGGAAGATTTGCATTTTTAAAATTATTTAAAATCAAGTAGTTAAATTTTTAATCAATTTGTTTTTTACTGTCAAGCATTTAAAAAATTTACTCTAACATAATAAATCACTGAAGAATAACATAAAATATTTATATAGAGAGAAATTTTTTCATACAAATATTGCATTTTACACTATATTTTATAATTTTTTGTGAAAATTCTTCTAATTACCACGCATTATAATAATACTCACCAATGGCTAAAATTCCACCTTTTTTATCATTCATATCTGAACTTGAAACCATATCAAATATATGATGGTTGAAATCATCCAGAAATTTTGTTATATCTTCAATACTCATTTCTCTTAGTTCAGTTGCAATATAATGATGCAAATCCTTTGTAGTCTTTAGCCTTATATCTTCGTTTTTGCTTTTCAAGCCAGATATAAATATACTTATAGTTGTAGACGCTGCCATCTGTAAATGTACAAAAGTGTATCATTAGGTGTGTGACTCATACATAAAATAAGTTAAAGAAATTCCAGCCAAGATAATTTTTTGGATCAAAAATCTAACCCCATTAACTATCTATCCCTTAACTGGTGAAGAATGCATGTCATCTCGTATACTTGAAAATGAGACAAACATGAGTTACATTCCAATCGGGAAACATTCAGAGCCTCATTTGATAACACGAGCAGAGTGGAATAATCATAATGTTGCACGAGATTTGGGATTAAGAATCCGAATTGCTAGGATCAAGATTTCAGGAGTGGAATTAGTTGGGTAATGATGTATGCACTTCCATATATTATGATGACAGACATAAAGACTTCAAAAAAATTTTTTTTTTAAGATGATGGAATATGTGTTTGCAATGGCATTCCAAGCCTCAGGAATTGATAGATCTATGTCATAAGCAAGAAGAATGGTGACTTTTTATTTATGCTTTCAAGGTGAGCTTAAAAGCAATATTCCTTCAGACTGGAAATATCCCCGCTCCATTCCTATAGGGTATGCTTCAGAGGGAAAAGAAATGATACTGTGAAGGAGAGAGGGAGAACTATTACTTGTGTATAAATGATGATGATTTTAAATGAAAAATTTGCACTGACTTGAAAGTAATTTCTATTCATTTGAGAATGCAACAAGTTTATAATAAATATTCATGCTTTATGTGTGAATGGAAGAGCCATGATTTATATTTTTTTTGAAATAAAGCTAAACATTACCATATACAAAAGAGACCTTCTCGAAAATCCCTGGAACCCAATGATAAAAATACAATTAACCAAACTCTTGTAGTGCCAGTGGATAGATTACTTCGGGCACTCCACACCAAGCCGGTGCATTTAGTTGTATAGATACTCAGAAATTTAAGCAAAATGATCAGCTTGGAACAGTTTTTACAAATACAGAAAAACATGCAAGGCTTTCATTCAAGGACATTGTGAAAACATTCAATCTCTAAGCTACAAACTACAAGAACATAGCTCAAAGTACAGTGAAAAGTTTTAAAAACTTAAGCTGTCACACATCATTGAAGTTTCATTTCTCACACTCTCACCTGGACTTCTTTCCAGGAGAATACTGAAGTAACTAGAAACCAGCAACTAGCTTCTGGAGAATATTGAAGCAACTAGCAATGAGTATAGTGAGCTACTTTATCAACAGATATCTACTATGAAATTTCACTATCGATTGCAATGGAATTCAACAATGCTGCTTGACTACTGTTGGTTCATCAAGAGAGAGCTTCCTGAACAAAAACGTAAACAAGTATACACTGCAGGTAAATTTAATTTTTTTTTTTTAAATCTCCAGTACTGATATTGTCAATATGCATAAATACATATCCTTTGTTTAAAAAAAAGGGCCAAGTAAAAGAGTGCATTTAATTAGAATACTATGAGTGCATTTAATTAAAATATTAATTTTATGTTTTAAAAAATGATAACAATAAGCCAATTTTTTTTATCTGTGTTACGCTGATGCTGCAACACAAACTTGGGCACAATCTCTAATGTATATACTTCAAATAAAAGCACTTTCAAAATCTTGATTAAATAATAATAAAAGAAACTTCTTATTTAATGATAGACATATTTCTTTATTAATGCATTAAAAATAATAGCTTAATATGCACTTGTATATGTACTTCTATAATGATTGCACATTAGTTTTATTTTTATTAATTTAGTTTAATGATGCATTTTACTAAAAAATTTTTAAACCACTATTAAATTAACATTAAATTTTATACTTAATGCTGAAATAAAAATGAAAATTTTAAGGTAGCAGACTCAAAATCAGATTTTTCTTCTCATTTACAGATTGATAAACTAGTTTAATCCTTTTGCAAATGAAGGTGCAAACGTGGGCTTAACATTTAATGATTTTTAAAATTAGACATTTGAAAACTAAATATGTTACTTAATTTTTTTTTTAATGTTTCAGGACACTGGCACGAATGTGTGACGGCTGCAGTAAATCAAAAAACACTGGGCAATGAATGTTGGCAAGTATGCATGGCAGTTAGTGTGAAAAGGTTAATAAAGTCTGTAAAAAATTACCTGTCATTCAGATTCAATACATTTATACAATATACTTTGTACATGCAATTATACATATGTGTTTGAATTACTTTTAATATAAAAACAATAATTTGATACGAACATTTTTCCCAGTAAAACAAATTAAAATAGAAACATGAATAAAGAATAATAAATAATTATCATAGAACCATAAATATAATAACTAAAAAATATTTAAGTTACCTTGAAGATTTTGATAGATATGAAGAATACAGTGAAACTAAACCCTGTACCAAGGGAAAGAACTGAAATATCAAACCAAGCTAACTTGATCAGATAATCTGAAAGAGAAAATTAAGTCATAAAAAAGATAATTAGAAAAAATATATAAATTATGATGATAGTGCACCGATTTCATAGTTTCAAACAGCAATAAATAGTATGACTACCTTATTTCTGCAATAAATTATTATAAAATTCATACAGGGTAGGTGCATCAGTAACCAACACTTTTTAGAGCAATATAAAAGTTTACTAGTAATTGCTAATTACTAAAACTATCTTGAAATGCACTTTTTGTTTTCAAAACTTTGAAAATTTGCACAGGGTATAATTTATTACAGAATATTGGAAATTTCTACTTTTTCTATATTTTTATATGTTGTCGTGGTGACACCAGTAATTGAGACCAAGAAAAAATTTTGGCTCCAGTGAGTGAGACTTCATGCTAAAGTAGCTGACACCTAAGAAATGAGTAGAAAAACATACTCATATATTTTTTAATGAAAACCTCTTTAAAAGGAACAGCAAAAATATTTTATTAAAAGATGATTTGTTACTCACATTAAATTATTTTGCAAAACCAAAGAAAAATACTTGTATTTTAATCAGTTGTAATTTTGTGAAGGAGCCGTTTAATCAACTGCAATTTTGTGAAGGGGCCATAAAATGGACCCAAATTTCATCTGCATCAATCCCTGGAGTAACATCTTTTTTACTTGGCATGTTAACTGTTTATAAGTTACCTTTTTGATTTACGATGTACATTCATAATTTAATCTTTATTTTGCTGTAATGAGGTAAACAAACGATATTGGGCAAAATCATATTCATGTTCAGTTTTCATTACATTGAATTAATTGTATATCCTCACAGGGAACCCCTAGGTGAAAAGCATAACATACATTAATTATTAACATTTTAATTTTCCAACTACGTTGTGATAAAAATAAGAAAAGTATACCTTAAAACTAAAAGATCAACTGATTAAATGATTTTTTTGTTACATACCTACATCAAATTTAGCAGAATATTAAGTGCTCAGCTCTGACTTGATCTTTTATGAAAAGTCTATTGTGGTGTTTTCACTTTCTGTTTTGTTTTAGGGACACAAAAATTGAGTTAATGATTGCTTCTTCGTAATATGCACATCAATACCCTTAGTTAAGGGTAATTTTCACTCAGGTACTCAGGACTACTGGTTAATTTAAGTACAAACCTAATATTTTTAAAAGCTTTTAATTATTTTGTTTTTGCCTAGGTAATATTTTTTTCTTTTTCCTGTTTTTGCATTTAATTCCTTGGTTCTTTTCTTCATATTAGATCGTTTAGGATTAATATTCCACTAGTTGAAACCTGTCGAATCTGATGGTCACTTTCTACAAACATTAACTACATGTATTACAATAGTGTCACATTAACTACAATGTATTACAATATATTTTTATCCATTACTACTACTATTAAATTAAAGTTTATATTAATATTGATTGATTATTCAGTTAAATGAAACATAATAAACAAGGTTTATTTATTTATTTATTTTTTATTGTCATGTATTATATTACTTTACCTTCATCATTTTATTCGCTTTTTTTTTCCTTCTTTCTTTTTTAAAAATTTAATAATACAAAAATTTGTATCAAAAAAATCAAAACTGCTTGCAAATTTTGAAAATTTATGAGTGGTGTTATCATGTTTGCCTATATTATCTTGGGTCTAGTACCAAAGTTAATACCATATAAATAAACCACACATTGATTTGAATAGTTCCTACAATAATTTAATTCTTGTTAGAAACTTCAAGTGATGCAAAATTGTAGTTCTAAATTAATATTTTCGAACATTCAGAAAAAAAATTCTACAGATCTTCCATAATTTCTTCCAAATATCACTTGCTCAGAGGCATATTCTAAATTGTCTCTTTATATAATTTTTACAACACCCGTGTGGTGACTGGGTGTGAAAGAATAGTCCCAATGTAGCTCATGCATGTCGTAAGAGGCGACTAAAATGGGTACCCAGCGCCTGGGGGTATAGCCGAGCACCCTTCCCCTGGGGAGTATATCAGGGGACTGGCCCTCCAGGTTGGGGGTTGGGCGTAGGGCTAACAACCCCACCCTGTAAAAAACATCCTGTTGCGAAATCTAAAGAAGTAAATACCGGATCGCCCTTACGGACTTTGACTTGGAAATGATCAATGGACCTAAGATTTGGATACTGGAATATACGCACACTTCATCAGAGTAAAAATCTGCAATTGCTGATTAAGCAGATGGAAGACCTAAGAAAACATGGAGGGATAGCCTAGATGAGGATTTTGCCAAACTGAAAGTGAGAAACTGGAGGTTTGTTGCAGGGAAAAGGGTGGAATGGGAAAGACTTCTGAAAAAGGCCAAGGCCCACAAAGGGCTGTTGTGCCAATGTTGATGATAATGATAATTTTTACAAAAGAACATGACAGATTATAATGTGCTTTTGCAGGGGTCTGTTTAGGAGAAATTAAGGCCCTTGCAAATATCCAGAGACATGTCGCGGGACGCTAGCAGTAGGGTGCCAATAGCGGAACCAATTCTTCAATAGTGTAACCATTTCCTTTAAAAAGGTGGTGATACTCCGGTATTAACCAACAAAAGATAATTGGGGACCGTGAATAATATTGCGGTTTCGCACATCCCCCATCTATTGTTCGGTAGAGGACACCCCAAGTGTCGCAGCTTCCTAACCATGTCGAATTTTCCCATTCAAATACATTGTAGCCGCGACATGTCTCTGGATATTTGCAAGGGCCTTTAGGGTCAGTTAAAGGGCCCTTCACAAAATATTTTATCCTAAAATTGCTCCTTTCACAAAATATTTTATCTTAAAAATGGACCCTTCACAATATTTTTCATATGAAAAATGGGCCTTTACAAAATTCTTCCTCTGGTAAACAGCCACCCTTTCACAAATCTGGTTATATCTTATCCTAAAAAAGAGCTTTTCATAAAATATTTTATCTTAAAAACCGAGTCTTCACAATATTTTTTATTTGAAAAACGGGCCTTTCATAAAATTCTTCTGATAAACAGCCACCCTTTCACAAATCTGTTTACATCTTGTCCTGAAAATAAGATTTTCACAAAAGATTTTATCTTACAAACCGACACTTCACAATATTTTGCATTTGAAAAACGGGCCTTTCACAAAATTCTTTCTCTGGTAAACAGGTACCCTTAGACAAACCTGCGTTTGTATCTATAATTGAATATGAAAATTGAACAAATCTTTTTACCATAAACTGATGTGTAAGCAAAGCTTTTCCAGTCACATATATAGGTTTTTTAAATTGACTTTTTTTTTATGTCTTAAAATGGAACTTTAATACTAAATTTGTATATGGTATAGTATATTTTATAATAATTCATGAAAACATGATCCTATTTTCACAAACACAGACCCTGAATAGGGGGTATACCCCCTGGACCCCAGTTTCCAATCCTGGATAGGAAAACCTGATTGAACACTAATATCAGTTTGTTCGTGGATTAAGGCCGATTGACTGAACTAGGGTCCTAGGCCTATGGGGGGAATGCCCATGGGACTTTCTAAGGGATCCTAGCACCCAAGTGGGACTTTCTAAGGGAAGCTAATTTCAGATTCACAAAATTATGAGTAAATTTTTCACAAAAACAGGCCCCTGTCTGAAAAGTCTGAACAGACCCATGTTTTGTTACTTTGATAAATAGTAACAAACTTACAATAGCTGTAAAAACTGTCATTAATGTAAGTAGTGCTTATAAAAGGCAATTAATTTATAACAGTTAATGCTATGCATTGAAATGAAAAATTAGGAAAATAAAATAAAAAAGTGCTGCTCTTTAGCTTTTGACAAATTAAATATAAATGTTCTTGTTTTTTACCCCTCCTCCCCATCCTTTTTGTGTGTGTGTATGTTTCCTTTCTTTCTCAATCAACACAATCCATGCACACACTATTTAATCTTTTAATGCTAAAAATAGTGAATTAATAATTATATACCATTTTACCTTTTGCAATTTCATCACAAATAAAACACGCTTGGACATGCTGTTGGCTTATTTCTCAGCATACTCTTAGTGCATGTAAAGAAGTTAGCAATAGGTAATTTTTTTCTTGACCATAACATCAATCACTTATTTTCCCCATGCTTCAGACTAGATTTCTAGAGTTCTGAAAGATAAATATATAAGTATCACTTTCTAATTAAATTATTTTAACACAACAATCCTAAGTTTCATTTTGTTCACTTGTTTGGGCATCATGATAAAGCATCTGGGGGGGGGGGGGGAATGACACAGTATATTTGATAATATGATAGCTGGTTACTAAAAAAAACAGGCATTGAATTTTTTGTACATTTTCTGAAAATTGTGTAAAATGTTTCTTAAATCATCATGTTAAAATATCTGTAGAAAATCAAATGAAATTTAGTTAAAGGCAAGGAGATTGCTGAAGTTAAACAATAAGATATGGATTTTTTTTTTATTATTATTTATTTATTTTGTGAAAAATAAAAGATTTTTTTTAAACTGCATAAAATATAAGTCTGCATATAAAGATGAATGAAGTGTTTGTTTTTGTTTTTTTACATAGAAGATTTTTAACTGGCTATGTGGCAAGCTGCCAAATCAATAAAAGTCTTTCTTAAAAAAATAAATAAATAAATAAATAAAAGAGTCAAAAGGAAAACCAGGAATTTTGAGTGACTCTGTTGAGACTTTCATAGGACGAGGATGTCACATGGCAGATAGTAAATTACCATAAGAAGAATTGTGTTCTTTTAAAGCAAAAAATTATACAAACCAAACAGTTTAATTGGGGAAAAAAAAAGTTGAAAATTTTGTAATTCAAAAGATAAATAAAGAAAAGAATTTATCTTTATTCATCCGAAGACTTTTAATAGTCATGAATACATTAATATGAGACCTAAAATAATATCTGATGAAAGGTCTCAGAGGCGACTGCAATTCGGACCTAGGGTCAGTAGTGCAGAGAGGGAGGGGAAATATCCCCAGGTCCTCACCTTGGGAAGGGGGCCCTACTGTTGCTGCTTCTATATAATACTACTTAATTGTGTGTTGTCAATTTTGTAAAAAAAAAAAATGTCCAAATACAGAATATGTCCCCAGAAGTTTCCAATTAATTTTTAAACAAACCCAACCAAATAAATTTTGATTTTAACTTAACAAAATGTTAAAGATTAAGACTTTCTATGAGAAATTTTGAACTTTCCAGTTTTTTTTACTTCTGAAATTTTTTGGTTGCCAGCTTGAATGGAAGTACTATGAATAAAAATATTAATTTTTTCAATATTGAGGAAACATGCCATGCAAAAATGTTGTTAACGTTCCAAATATAGTTTCTCTATGGAAGTGACTAAACCTTCAAAATAAAATGTTGGTATTTTTTAGAGCATGGATGTTTATTAAATTATAATACTTTTAAATTAACAATTTTAATTTCTTAATAATTTTGCAATTACTATTCATTTAAAGTTTCTTTAGATGATTAATAATTTTAATAAGGAATAAAAGACTGATGTAATATGACACCAAAAGCAATAGAAAATTCTTGACTATAAGCACAACTCTGGATGGCGGACTCCCTGGCACTGATGTAGGCAGTGTGAAATTTCCAAAGGTAAATGATTGTCAGGCTGTGCCCTGCTGTGGAAAGTCTGGGCTTTTTTTTTTCCCAAAATGGCAGCCGTCTATTATCTTGCATGATAAATTTAACAAATTCAAGATGTATATAAAATGCCTAAGAATTTACAACTTTTTTCAACCCCTGGCTATAAATTTCATCCAATCATCGAGCAGATTGGCAACTTGTTTAAAATATTGTTTGAAAACATTTGAAAGGATAGAAAGGTTATATAAAAATCTGCAATTAAAAAAGATAAATTAAGAAACATTGAATTGAGATTTTGTTTTTGGGAGACCAATATTCGGGGACCCTAGCCCCAGGTCTAATGGGCATAGTTGAAAATAAGGGCCTGATCAAAAGAGTTTCTGAATAGCAAAGGGATACCAAAGATTTTATCCCCGGGGCCCCGACTGGGCTCTCTGTGCCTATGCCTAGGGTTTTTGCTAAAGGAGAGGAACCCCCCCCCCCTCCTTATCACTCACAAATTCTGTTAAACTTGGCAAAATTAGATAACTAGTTGGCAAACTTGGCAAAAAAAATAACAGAAACTAGGTAAAATCATACAAGCCGGTGCGCACCCCATGTAAACATGGCGACAGTCGCTGGAGCTTGGCGGCCGCCAAGCTCCAGCGACTGTCGCCAATCGTTTTCCACGATCAGCACATTAAAATTGCACATATACAGTCAACTCCCTCTAATCCGCACTCGCTGGGACCAAGGGTTGTGCGGATTACAGGATTTTGCGGATTATAGGTCATTTTTTTTTTTGTTTACATTTAGAATTTCCCTTTAAATTATAGTCAATTTACTGTAAACAAATAGGAAATGATGAAAGAAAATGCATATGCTATTGAATAAAAACACAATTAAATGTCAATATACAATAAATAACACAATTAAATTTAGAGAATTTACTAAAGGACAGATGAAAGAAAATATTTATACTGCTGAACTAAAACACTATTTTATTTAATATTAAATACAATTACTAATACAATATTAAAAGAATAAATTCTCTCTAAATTTTTATTTATTTTTCATTTTTTCAAACATTGCAGTGATTGTAATTTGTTTAAGAGATTTTAATTTTTCTTCAGAAATTTTGTCCTGAAGCCTTCTAATTGTCAGTAACTCTTGGTCACTGACAAATGATTGCTTTTGCAAAATGTTTAAAGAGACCCCAAATCTGGAAGTTTTTCAACAAACAAACATTCTTTTTTTTTAAGGGCAGTTGTTGTTGTTTTTAATTTCTTTAAAAGACCGTTTTTAACTAAATATATATCTATTATAAAATAAACAAGCTCAATCAGAAAGGGAGGAATTTCAATGGTCGCTCACGAAGGGGGGGGGGGGGACATGCGGTGCATCATTTGTATATTTGATATCTCAGAATTACATTAATTTCAGATCTTGTGAGGTAATTTTCGGTTTCTCCTAATGTAAAAATATTCTATGCTATTATATAAGCTCTAAAGAGGAAAAGAATGTTATCCTTTTCACACACACACACGTGCATTACATTTCAAGTGCTGATGATTCATTATTTCTCCTTATTTTTCAGCATCCTCCGGCAGCTAAATATAAACAAAGAGAAAGGCCTTGTGGTCTGTTTATGCTTTTCTTTCTTTCTTCCTTCCTACAGAACTACAGTTATGTGGAGAAAGTTTTTGTTGCATAATAAATCGCTAGACAGAAGATCAAAAGGGTGAGGTAGGGGGAGAATCGGAAAATTGCGCAAACTGTTGTGTCGTCTGCCAAATCGCGGTTTGCGTTTAAAGTTAAATGATTTCAGCTTTGCACGCTTAAGTCTGGGTTTTTTTTTCCAAATGGCAGCCGTCTATTATCTTGCATGATAAATTTAACAATTCAAGATGTATATAAAATGCTAAGAATTACAACTTTTTCAACGCCTGGCTATAATTTCATCCAATCATCGAGCAGATTGGCAACTTGTTTAAATATTGTTTGAAACATTTGAAGGATAGAAAGTTATATAAAATCTGCAATTAAAAAGATAAATTAGAACATTGAATTGAGATTTTGTTTTTGGAGACCAATATTCGGGACCTAGCCCAGGTCTAATGGCATAGTTGAAAATAAGGCCTGATCAAAAGAGTTTCTGAATAGCAAAGGATACCAAGATTTATCCCGGGCCCGACTGGCTCTATGCCAATGCTAGGTTTTTGCTAAAGGAGAGGAACCCCCCCCCTCCTTATCACTCACAAATTCTGTTAAACTTGGCAAAATTAGATAACTAGTTGCAAACTTGGCAAAAAAATAACAGAAACTAGGTAAAATCATACAAGCCGGTGCGCACCCATGTAAACATGGCGACAGTTCGCTGGAGCTTGGCGGCCGCCAAGCTCCAGCGACTGTCGCCGATCGTTTTCCACGATCAGCACATTAAAATTGCACATATATTCCACTAAAAATGAGCAACCAGTGGACCGTTTTTAACCAAAAAAACCTCAGTGGATTCAGCAACCTAGTTGTACAGCTATCTAAACTAGGCAACCAGTGGTCCGTTTTTAACTAAAAAAACCTCAGTGGATTCAGCAACCTAGCTGTACAGCTATCTAAACTAGGCAACCAGTGGTCTGTTTTTAACTAAAAAAACCTCAGTGGATTCAGCAACCTAGTTGTACAGCTATGTAAACTATGCAACCAGTGGACCATCTTTAAGTAAAAAAACCTCAGTGGATCCAGCAACCTAGTTGTACAGCTATGTAAACTATGTAACCAGTGGACCATCTTTAAGTAAAAAAACCTCAGTGGATTCAGCAACCTAGTTGTACAGCTATGTAAACTACACAACCAGTGGACCGTTTTTAACTAAAAAAACAACAGTGAATTAAGCAACCTAGTTGTACAGCTAATGTAAACTGGGCAAACACCGGCCCGTTTTCAACTCAAAAAAACATCGGTGGATTAAACAACCTAGTTGTACACCTCTTATAAAGTCAGTATGATTAGAATAGCACGTAAATAGCACTTACGAAAACATAATGAACATCGAATGTCAATTTAAAATTCACATTAAAAACCTTAAACATTGCAAAGATTCGTTAAAAAAGAGCACTTACCTTTATTTTTTTTTTAAATAACCGCTCAGAAATGTCCCCCAACACCCACCAGCTTATAACGTAAAACCAGCATGCTTTCTTTTATTTAGCTCTATATTCACACCATATTTCTATCAAACACACACAAAAGAACGCTCCCTTTCCTTTCAAAACATAAAAAAAACACCATATTCCACACATAAATACTGACGACGAAATTCCCCGATACACTTACTAACCTACGATAAACAGTCCGTAAAACAGAATCAAAACCACAAGGAAAATCAAACATTAACTTAATCCACTCTATCACCAGCCACAAACAAACAACTATCGTCATTCAATTAGCACTGAATGAAAATCCCATACTTCAAAACACCCAGTGTTTCTCTTTGGTTACTAGTCTAAACAATCACCAGCAGGGTACTTCACTCCAGCTGAGCATCGCCCATGACGGCGCCAGAGCCAACGCCAAATCAATTTGTAAACAAAACATCAAAATGTAAACAGCACCGTTTACGGAATACAGTCCAGAAACTATATTGTGCTTTCTATGTCTGATACACTTGGAAAACTGCACAAGCACAGTTGACAAGAGTAAGAAGTTGGTAATATAGTTCTGGGGATGCACTGTTATACTACATTGCAATTGCAAAAATACAATTAGCTTGATGAAAAGAAAATACATCTTGGCAAAAATATTGGCGATTGCTCTTCTTAATGCTGTCTGAGCAAATCTAATTTGTCAAAAAATTTTTAATGCAAAAACTACAGAAACATCTTTTTATCATCGACATGAAACGTTCCTAAACAAGATAAAGGAAAATTTTTAAATAAAATTTTAAAAGTTAAAATAAAAGAGCTTTAATGAAAATTTTAAAAATTTATGTTTCGGACGAAATTTGCTATTTTTATTTAAATACACAGACAATTTTAAATGCATCATTACTGCATTATTAGTTCACAAATATAACACTAATGAAAGGGCCAAATAGCTTATAGGCTTATGTAAAGGGACCATCTTTCTTAAGTTCAAATATAAACACTTACATAAACCAGGGGCTTAAAATTTATGAAAATAACTCTGTTTAAACTTCGAATTAATTTTTAATGCAAATCTCTACTCAGAAGATTATAGCATTGATAATTACAGACACATATTTATTGCATGGATTTATTTTTCACTGTTCGTTGCAAATTAAAAAAAAAAAAAAAAAGAAAGAAAAGAAAGAAAGAAAGAAATTGGGTGGCCCTAAAAAATCCAACCTTTTAACAAAGAACGGCTATTTTCTGCCGGTGATCACCGGGCGGAAAATAAGGGACAAAACCTCAAAATGCGGAACTATTCCGTATAAAACGGGACACTTTAGCTAATGGCAATGTCAGTACAAACAACCACTTCGTCTCATGTAACAGTAAGATTAACTTTTTTTAAATAATTAAAATCAAACCGTAACATATAAATCAATGCAGAAAGCATGTATTTCCAAATCGATGAAAGTACAAAAATAATACATTCAAAACTCTCACCGTTTTAACAAAACATACAAAAATAAGATAATTTATTACTAAATAGAATTAGTCACTCTTTCCTATCTATCTTCTTATTTTTATTTTTATTTTCAATCGTTGTAAACATTGGATTCGGAATAAATTAGTTGTATGAATGCTGCTATTATGCAAGGTAGAGAGACAAGGACATCAAACGCCATGCTATAAAAATAGCCCAAGATCCCAATGAGAAAAGGATTATTTGATGCTGCTATCTAGCGGTGAAAGTTGCAAACAACTTGTCATGAAAATTTTTTTCCGTAAATTGCTAGACGAAATATTAATTTATTTTTTTGTTTCAAAATGTAAAAATATTATAAAGCTTTTAAAAATTAATAATAATAATAATAATAATATTTAATGTCCTGTATGCATATTTAAACAGATTTTGAGTAATCTTAGAGGTTAAGCAGCAACTGCATTTTTAACATTTATAAATAATTTTTTCTTTTAGAGCCTCATCACACCCCAGCCCCAACTTTTTTGTTACACTAGGAGAAGTAGGTAGTTTTATTTACTCATTTTTATAATTTCTCTATTTCTGTTATATTTAAAGAAATGGTTATAAAAATAAATCGGAAGCAACGCCGGCCCGAGCAAATTTGGCGCCCTAGGCGAAAGATTTTAACGGGGCCCCCCTTAAAAAAATCTTGTATATATATATTTTTTAATTTAACAACTGTAAATTTAAAAAAATAATTTTTAATTAAAATTTTTAAATTAAATAAAAGATTGAGATAAAAAAATTATTTACTTCAATTAAACATTTTTACATTACCACATTTTCTGGCCTTTGTTTTAGGAAAAGTAGCCACAATATCCTTTAAATCAATCGTTTGTTCTAAATCTTGTTCTATTGATATGGTTGACAACCCTACGAGTCTTTCTTGATTAATTGTAGAACGCAGATAAGTTTTAATTAATTTCAGTTTTGAGAAACTGCTTTCGTCGTTACCCTAGTAGCAATGACTGCTTGTTTTCTGCTCGGTCGTTCATTGACTCATCGTTAACTCATCGACTCGTCGAATTCAGTCATCGGCAAGTGCACTTTTGTTTATCTGCAATAGATGAATTTTTATTCATGGATAGAAGTGATCTAGTGTTTCCCATCGGCGAAACCGAAAAACAATATCTTATCCGAAACTGCAGCTCTATAGTCAACGGGCCTTGCAGGTGTCCCCAGTGGTTTACACTTTACCCAAATTCCTATAAATATTTGCGTAATTTAGATGTGCCTTTGCATAATTTAAGGGAAATTTTGAACAATTCTTGAATTAATCGCATAATTTACTTCAAATTTCTTGTATTGGGGTTGGGAGGGGGCAGGGGGGTGGTATCCCCCCCCTTGCCCCCTCCCACAAAATTTAAATTTGAAAAGAAATATTTACAAAAAATGTAAGTATTTATTATATAAAAATCGTTTGTAATATTTAAATAATTAAAAAAAAGTGTGTTTAAAAAAAAGAAAAGAAAATCTATTTGAGCATCAGCTGCATTATAAGAAAAACGGAAACTTCATTACAATGAGCAACTCTTTTGAAACCTCTTTAATGTAAACAGCAAGAAGAGAAATCATTTAATTTTTAAAAGTTATCCAAGAAATATGAAAGTTAAAATCACACTAAAATTCCTATACAATTGGCAATATTGTTTTTTAATTATTAATTATGAATGTTGTTGCTACTTACATACATTGGTAAAAAGTGAAATTAATTTCTTACCAATCGAATAATTTGACTATTATTAATAATAGCTGAACAACACTTTGTCAAAATTTCACCCAAGTCCCAATCTGAGACTAAAATAACCGGTACTTCACACTTTGCCTTACACGTTTCGATGGTCTTGGGGCAGCGCGCTTATACCGTAATCAGTACGCTCATGGTTCGGGCCAGGTGGAGGAAGAATTTTTTTTTTCCAGAAAAACGGAAATTTAGCATACAAAAAGCGAAAACATAATAAACAGAACGGACATTTTTTGAAAATTTTGCTGCCAGTCGTTTATTTTTTATTAACAAATATATTTTAAACAGTTTATCGGTTTCTTTTCGTTATTTCATCGGAGTCATCGGGAAACGATGATCGGCTTTATGGCTCCCCGAGCGGACATTTTGAACCAGTTGCCGATGAAATTTCCCCTTTTTTGGATGAAAAGCCGTGATCGGCCATTTCTCCTTCTCCTCGGATTTAACTCACCCGCCTCTCATCGACCGATGGGTTATTGCTACTAGGGTAGCCACAAACACAGAAAGCGTTAGCAACAGCTTTATAGATGTTACTAAATTCGGCACACTATGTACCAGCTCATTTTCACAAGTGTAATTTAATGCTTCCTCTGTTGTAGTACCATTTGGCACTCGTCTTGCAATGACTTACAATGCATTGCATAATTTAATACCATCAATATCTTATCCTTAGAGTCTCCGTGAGTCAGAAATTTTTCTAGCTCCTTTTCAAAGCTCCAAAATGTCTTATGAAGTTTATTTTTTAACTCATGAATATTATGGAAGCATCCGAAAACATGGTTTAGTTTTTTAATTTGTTAAAATGTCACGTCAACAGAACTTAGTGCTCTATCGAGAATGGCAAAATAAAAATTAATTTTAAAATTATGTTTTGCATCACATATAATCTCATCTTCTGACTCATAATTAAACTGTTTTTTTGCTTTCCGTAAACTAGCCGCTTTGTCTCTGATAGGAATGATGCTGGAATGTCGATTCCTTCTGCAATCTCTATTGCTTCTACTCGCATTGTTTCAATTCCAAAATAACTTCTACAGCTTTCATGGAAAGTTTTGTTTTTTGTAGAACACTGGGGGCCAAGGTCCCCTAGAGCTACGCTTGCTTTTCGTATGAGGCATTCGGCCCCTAATAAATCTTATTCGTAAAAAAGGCATAATTTCAACAAACAAAACTCAAAGTTTGAATCAGATAGAATGTTACCGAGCTACTCATAGCTTGGTTCTTGCATGTTCATTGGAACATAAAAATTTAAACTTCACACTAATGTAGACCTTCCCTTATAACACGGTAGATACTTCAGTGTTGTACGGGTCCTAAGTTGTACTCCTCCTGGAGTGCGGACTCTGCATATAATGGCTGGAAAAAATTTTTGTACTCCTTAGAAACACAATGATATTTAATGTTGCCATTCAAAAGTTATATTAATTAGTTGCTAAAGCGTAATAAAATTGGAACATCTGTCTCATTTAACTGTGCTGTCGGAGTCTCTTTTAGTGTGTTATACGAAAACCATTGCAATTTCTTCGCCGTGTTCTAAGAATCCTTGTCCAAAGGACCCGTGTTATAGGGGGGGGGGGTACTGTATTTTTAATTATGTAAAACCTATGGGACACCTTCTTTACTTGCCACCCATGGCGATTTTTTGTAATTTGGCGACTTACGTATATGTATACTTAATAATTAGCTCTAAGAAAACAGTACTTCATATGTTTTCTTTGATAAAAACTACGGAAACTATGGCTAGAATAGTTTGCCACCAATGAGGACTTTTCATTATTTGGTTAATTACACATGCTCATAACCGATAATTACTGCTCATATGAGGTTACCAAGAAAACCGCTATGCATATATTCATATACATAATCCTTTGCTGATTGGCGTATTTAGCACCACGAAATATATCTCGCCGTGCTGGCAAATATCAAAGCTGTACTGTAACGACTATAGTGGCGTAGTTAACGACCCCAAATATTTCTACTGAACAAATACCCAAGCTGAACCTAACCGGCTTTACTATAATCTGCATTTTAATTATTTTTCATTTTCAAGATACTGGGTGATAAAATTTTGGAACACGCGGTTTAGATTCACCCTGCTTGGAGAGACAGCCTTTTCCAGAGAGTGCCTGATGCCATTAGGTGCTGGCTATTGCCGACCCTCTCGAGTCAGCGCCCTAGGCAATCGCCTAGTTTGCCTATATGGTCGAGCCGCCCCTGTAGACTGTATATTAACCTAATAAGCCATGCTGATTACCCAGATGAAGGACCTCTGACTTAAGATTTAGTGTCTATTGTCGATTAAATCAAATTAAATTCAGTCAAACATATAATGTACCCTAGAGATGGCCAATGATTCGATGAGTCGAATCAGTGATTCGAATCTTGGTACTGAGTGGCTCAGTCTTTACACTCACTCTCTACTGATTCGAATCACAAGCCCTCAACTGTGGGGAAATACATTCCAAGTGCGAAGGGAAGGAAAACTTATTTTCCCTTACTCTTTCAACTCTTTTCGACTCTTTACGACTCTGAGTCGATAGATGATTTGAACATGAAGCTCTAAGGAGAATCATCGGGAATGGGCGATCAGGCGGGAAAACGGACCAGGATCCATTTTCACCGGCAGGGGGCGCAGCGCAGCGCTTGAATACGGATTTAGCGTTGTTTTGATTGTGAATGAGCTATATTTTTTTTATAAAATAAATTATTTTGATAGAATATGGGTCGAGCGAGTCACTGCTTTGCACCTGGATGTAACAGTGGATATCCAGAAGCCTAGGAAAAGAAATGTATCGCTCGGGAAGAAAAATCCAACGTTATTTAAAGCTCCAAACAGCATCACCATAATATTTCTTTAATATGGCCCCTTATAAATGTATAACATAAAAAGTAACACTATGTAAATAGAAAACCTTTTGTACATGTTAGTAGTAGTATAATGCTAATGTGAACACTTTAAAATACGGCCCAATAATCGAATTGAAACAGCAGTATAACACTTTGAAATTGTTCATTTTTAAAAAAATAATAACAGTTTTATGAATAATATTTTTCTGTTTATTAATTTAATTAGGATGGGGGAGGGGATTTTATATTATATAAGAAATACACAAATGGCAGCGAAATTGATAAATATATAGAATTTTCTTTTTAAACACAAAAATTTTCAAAACCAATACAGAATAGATATTTTTGGCATAAGTCTGCAAAACTTATACAAAAACAAATATTTTCAGTTCAAAGTCTGTTTTTTGTTTAAAAAAAAATACAAAATTTTTCAAAATTAATGAAATAATAGATTTTTTCTGATATGTGAAAGCTTGCAAAACTGATGCAAAAGGGTCAATCACTGAATATGCGTGTATTTATTGAATTAATAATTTTTTCCTTTATGCTATTTTATGAAATTTTTTGTAGTACTGAAAAATGATACTGATACTGAAAAGACATTGATTTTATGTAATTTTTTGTGGTACTCAGGTCCTTATTATCGCACGGGCAAATCGGGACTTTGCCCAGGGGCCCCCAATTTCAAATCTTGTTCTGAAACATCCTTCTTTATATCAAAATAAAACAAATTTCATAGATGCCCCCCCCCCAAATTCATCAATTCCTGGGGCCCTTGTTGGTTATAATCAGGCTCTGGTGGTGCTGAAAAACGGCGTTAAATGGTTTTCTCTTTCCATATTTGTTTTTTTGTTTAACTAACCAACTTTAAGACTAAAGACAAAAAAAAAGTAATAAAATATAATGTGGAAGAGTGGGTATATAAGAGGAATTTATAGCCTGAAAGAAGGCAGGAAATATTTTTTAATTTTTAGCTAATTGCTACCAAAAATATTTGTCAAAAACTGATCTATTATATCGTTCGTATGCAGTTTTAAAGAGAATTTATTTAAATTATTAATTGATTTATTAAATTATCAAACTGATGCTACATCGTTGTAACTAAGTAATATAGAAACAAAATTATTATATATGCATATTAATTATCGTATTTATTTATTCAAATGTTAGTGTATACTTCATGAAATTTCAGCATAAATGAATAAATCCCAATTAGAGAAGCTTTAAATCGGAAAGCGAGCGCGCGATGTTGTTTTTCTCTGCCGTCAATAGATGGCGCCATCAATTGTAGCCACAGCTTCGTCGGCAATTCTCATATTGTGTAGTTGGTCCAAGTTGGATAACAAGCCGATGTTTCTCCTCCCGAGCTTCATGGATTTGAAACAGCAAATGAGTGGGTGTGGGTGAGTTGGTCCGGGCCTGCGCGTGTATTTCGATGAGTCATCCAAAGAGGCCTACGGATGCTCGCGTCTTCACATATACATCAAGCATTTTTTAAGCTTTCCAAGGCTTTGAAGCGTTATTTAATGTAGCTTTATGCCATAATTGTGCTACTAATTTTATCAGTTTCTTTACTATGATACATGTGGACATTAAAGCAAGTAGATGTGTGCAATTTGAAGGAAAAACAAAGCAGTGCTTACTCTCATGATTCATTATTTTGGCTTGATTTTTAATATACATTAAACAAATTAAGCTGATTTTTATTATACATTAAGGTAAACATATTCATAAATGATAAACAGTTTATTTATACAGATATTTTTATGAATTTCTTTATACTGAATATTTAAGTTTCACATTTCAAAAGCAGTTACAACCATAACCACTTTTTAAATAAAATTAACTAACAGTTATTAAATTTGCGTTCATTAAATTTTGTCCAGTTAATATATTAACAGAATATATGCCGAGGTGCTGGAATAGAAATGAAGATATTTGATATTTACAATTCGCATATACATCATTTAAGTACTACTACAATATTTAATTTTTAATCTTTTGTAAGACGTGGATATTTGGCGAATGTTTACTATAGTTAGAAGTACAACCTGGTGTACTGCATTCCTTTGGCAACTAACTTAAAAATAGTGTAAATTAACTTAACGAGAAACATTTAGAATAAATTACTCAATAAAATGTGTCCCATAAATAGTAGTACGAACTTTAAGGGAAGATGAAAGAAATCAAAAGGATTAAGAATCACTTAACATAGCACGGCCAAACACGTTGTTTTCATGCTCAGCTTATGTATTGAAAATTTTACCATTCCCGATATTAAAAGGATTTATAATTTTCGTTTATAATTCCATATATTTTTTTTCTTCCAAGAAAAAGTATTAAATTTTAGAAAACCATAGTAGGAAATACCACGAATATTCTAATATCTTTTTTTTAAGCGATTACTAACTGGTGCTTGAAGACAATGTTTTCGTCCATGCATTGCTGTATACAGTGAAACTTCTATGAGCGACCACTTCTATTTAGTGACCCCCTACTGCAACGACACATTTTTTAAGGCACCGATTTTTTACCCTATCTAGTTAATGTTAAAAGAGCCTCTAGAAGACACCACAGAACCCTCTATAAGTGACCGGTCCCAGTTCCCAGTCCGAAAATTTTCTTGTATTTTACCGGAAGTAAAGTAAATAAAAACCACATTCTAAACCAGTCGCTCTACTGCAAATCGACAGCAGTGCAAGTACAGGTACACATTACGTACAAATCTTGTACGTTAGAGAACAGACATGTCTAAGAAACGAGTGATTTTACTACTGGAAGCGCACTGATGTGATCGAATCACACGAAAAAAGAAATTTGGATGTTACTTTTGGTTGTAGGAAAAATTAAAAAGCAAATAGATTTTATTATGACAAATTGAGAATGCATGAAGATATCGGAATAAATGCTCTTTTGGCAAATGTAAAAAAAAATATACACGTATATATATATGCAGCAGAGAGTGGAGTACACTCGAAGCGAGAATAAAGAATGAAACAATCTGAAATTCCTAAATATTTGATCAAAATTTAAAATTTGTTTACATAATTACTCATGCAATTTATTATGAAACTACATAAATAACAAAACAAACAATTTATTTTAGCACTTTGAATACAAAGTGAGATAAACCAACAGCTCAAGGACTCGAAAAATTTCAGGATACCTCTTCAAAAGCTGCACTAAACACTGTAGCAAACCAAAAATAAACACTTTCTTATTTAATTATTCTTTATTATAGCAATTCCAAGTATTATACAAAAGTTATTCTTTTGTCGCTATCTCAATCGAACTTTGGAATTGAACATAATGAACTCTTGTACAAAATATTAATTGTATTTGAAGTTTCTACGTATACATATACAAAATTAATAATTTATAATTTACTGTATTTCTGCACTGAAAGCTGGCTACACATGTCTAAATCATACAATCAATGCACATATCTAACTGATAAATAACATTTTCGACTGAAAAATTAAATAGACAACATCGTCTAACTAGTATTACAAAGACACGCTTATTTACTGTATAATAAACTACTCAAGTAGTGCGATTTCACATGAAAATGATTTAAAAACAGCACATGAATATTAATTCACTAAATTCTATTTACATACCTATTTTTAGAACTTCTAAATAAATTATACAAGTTTACACTTCCTTTACATTCAGAGCAAAATGTTCGAATTTTATGATAAATTACCATAAAAAAATGGCTCAATCTTCACAAAATGATTATCTACATCTAATGTTCTTTAGTACGACAAAACTACAAAAAAACTGTTTTAAAATAATAAAATAATATAATATTTATAATACTTATAATAATAAAATAGAACAGTGCTAATCGCGAAAACAGGCCTCAATGATAAACTCAATTTTCGTGCTGGCATCGAACCAGCAGGCCCGGTTGGTCACTGAGTTGGTGCAGCAACGAATCTTTACTGATTCAGTGTTTCGCTCTGTTTCGGTGATTGTATACGATCGTTGAGATTCGTTAGTTTTTCGAATCTTCTATCGACTCAGAGTCGAAAGGAGTCGAAAAGAGTTGAAAGGATGTTTCATTTAATTGGAGTTTTTTTATTTTTGGAATCGTCTATCGACTCAGAGTCGAAAAGAGTTGAAAGGATGTTTCATTTAATTGAAGTTTTTTTTTTCGAATCTTTGGTGTTTCATTTCTTGGTTCGTGGTCGGATTTAAAGTTTTATTTGTCTGTGGGTGTGGAGTGGGTCGAACATCGTTTGCTTTTGGCGGGGGGGCATAGGCGTTACTTCCTAAGGGCAAGAGGGGTCAATCCCCCCCCCCCGAAAAAAAATTAAGAAAATTCAAGTATCAGAGCTATTTATAATAATGATATTTTCTACAATCGGAAACATTTTGTCACCCCATCCAAATATTACATGCCAATTTACGCCAATGCTCGTGGAAGAGCGGGGGGTGTCTCAAAGTTGTTTAAACCTTTTTCCTTCGGGGGGACTCACTCCTTCCAACTTGTCTGGCTGGTTTAATATTTGTTTAAAATTTAATGAAACATCCCTTTTCTACTTTTAACTTCAATATATGTCCCCCTGCCCCCACCCTTAAAAAAAAAAAAAGGAACGTTAAGTTTACATGGTGGCGGGTTTTCATGTGTAGGGAAATAGAATGAAATAAAGTTAGGATTGTGCTTGTCACTTTTAATGAAGGATACGGGGGCGGTATTAAGCGCTCTCACAAAAGGACTTTGTAGTAAGCAAAATAACCTTTCGCTTTATTGCTGCAGATTTCGTTTAAGATATTTTTTTTTACCTTGTTTGTCGTTTAAGGGGAATGATTTTATTTTCTTTCGTAATTCAGAGAAATGCAAAATAGGGTCTAAAGCAGTGGCGTAGTTAGTGTTATTGACAGTGGCGTAGCCAGGATTTTATTTCGGGGTGGGCTGGGTATCAAATTTAAAGATAAAGTTCAATTGTAAGCTAAGTAAAGGGTCCTATTTTTTTGGGGGGGGCAGCAGCCCCTCAGTAGGACTGGGCAAAAATCGATAAATATCGGCATATCGGTTTTATTTCAACATCAAATATCCGATATTCCCATTTTCATTTCAGTGAAATCTCGAATTCGATAAAGGTCAAAAATACAGGCCGGCCAGGGGCGTAGCCAGAAATTTTTCATGGGGGGGGGTTATGACTACTGCAACTCATATATATGTATACGTGTGTGTGATAATGTAGTGAAGAATATACATTTTGTATGGCAAAAAATTCCTCATGGGGGGTTATGACCCCCCTAACCCCCCCCTTGGCTACGCCTCTGAGGCTGGCGATAAGAAAATCCCGAGATCAATACCAGCTTGTGATGCTTTTGCTACTGCTTTCTCTCCGTTAATAACGATGCCGGATCGCGGAAAAAACAGCTCCATGGTTTATTAGTCTAATTACCATAATTAATTAACGTATATCTCGGAAACTATCCACCGGAGCGCGTTTTTATTGATTCTCGACCCCCTCTAGACTCAACACCCCACCGACCCTTAAAATTTCGAATGCTTTGACACCAAACTTAACCTTTTAATCTTACAAGCCCAGGGGGTCATACGAAGCTCCCCTATATTTTCAATTTGAGCATTTTAAACACTAGCCTCCTCCGGCGGCATCTCCAAAGTCTGGAAACCATCCCAGAGCCAATTTCTACATGTTTGCAGTCCTTTTAAGCCTCAATCATGGTTAATTAGTCTAATTATCATAATTAATTAACGTATATCTCGGAAACTATCCATCGGAGCGCGTTTTTATTGATTCTCGACCCCCCCTAGACGTACACCCCCATCGATACATAAAATTTCGAATACTTGACACCAAACTTAACCTTTTAATCTTACAGGCCCAGGGGGTCATACGAAGCTTCCCTGTATTTTCATTTCGGGCAGTTTAAACACTAGTTTTACTCGAGCAAGGAGAGAGATATGCTAGCTGCCCGAGAACTCAGCGGAGAAGAAACCCGATGAATGGGTGAAGGGTGTTTAAATAGTACGGCTTTCGGCGCAGAGAGAGGGAAAATTTCTTTAGCTGTTTTATTGATTCAAGATTCGAATCAGTAAAATGAGTCGAACCGCCCATCTCTAATGTACCCCCTTTTTTCTGTTATTATTTTTCTTAAGGCAAAGCACATTAAGACTCTCTGTCACTGGTAGAAATGCCTTGAGCAGAGGACATACTAATCGGTTCCAATGTGTATTCACGTGGAGAAAACCGCTCAAAATTCCTCACCGTTACATCGACGGCCGTGCGGTAGGCCAGAATTCAGAGGCTCTACCACGATGTTATCGGAGAATAACATTGACGGATAGTTCAGTCTCCCGGATAGTCCAATTCCACGGATAAATTGCCGCGACCCTCCATTTGGGGCTTGCACGATGAGTGTCGAATAAAAGAAGTGAGTATTTTTGTACCTGCTAGGTCAATCTCGACACTGGGACCGTTCAACTAATCGAAACACACGGATTTTTCTCCTTTTTCTTAAACAAATGCATTGTCTTCAGAATTTCCGAGGGATAGGGAGAAATCGATGAAGGAAGGAGTGTGCTTTTTAACAGGGAGGGAGAGTGAGCCTTACCAGGGAAAGGGTTTCTTTTGTGGGAGTGCTTAACACTCCATAATATACACTATAAAGCACCCATCCATCTTCTACTCTTCGTTATCGGAATACAAGTTTTCGTCTTCATCTGACGTGCCGGAAAAAATAGTATTATTTTCGATAGTGAATACGACATCGGAACGATTCCGGCACCTTCAGAATAAGACACATCGGATATTTCTCGGAATGTGGCGTCATGAGTCGGGAAGGCTTAATTTAGCCGGTACGGAAAGCTTTCCGATACTACCGTGGTACAGCCCCTGTACCACTTAAGCCATCTACCAGTGTCCGGTGTCGTATTCAATCAAGCACGGGTAGCTCTTTATTTTACTTAAAAGATTTTTACAAAACAAATCAACAAAATTATAGAATTATACTACATTTCTTGAAAACTTTTAAATCCATTTTTTATGACAAGTAACAGGACAACACATCCCCCCCCCAAAAAAAAATGTGACATCAGTTAATCCACTAGAACTTCCATGAAGAAGTGGGAAGCAGAGCAGGACAAAAAGTAAGGTGAAGCAAAATCGGTATATTGTATATAGAGTGCGTAAATTACATAATGCTATGCACACTTAATTCAAACGAGCGAAATTCGATCAGTCGGAGTGAATTTTCGATCCTTTCCGTACTTGAAAGTGCACTTCTCCTTTACGAGCGTTTTCCGATCACTGAGAGGAGCAAAATTTTCCGGACGAACGTTATCAGTATTTTGGGAAACAGAAGACCGGGTGTGGATTTCGCGGGAAAGGAGTATTTAAAGAGCATTTTTGCGTTAATACTGCGCACTGGCGTAGCCAGGATTTTGTTTCGGGAGGGGCACAGAGAGTTTTGTCCAACTAATTAATATTCTAATTATTAATTGTAATTAGAAATATTTTAATTATTAATTAATTTTAAATTTAAAAATTTTATAATTATTAATTATAATGAGAAATAATATTCCAAGTACTAATAATTACTAAAAATAAGATTCTAATTGTTAATTCTAATTATAATATTACTTAATTAGTAATTTCACAAAAATATCCTTAAATATATGTTTAAAGATGCTATTCAGTATTAATTTCCCGAGTTAATTAATAATTCTTCAATATAATTATCTCTGTAGATAGATGCTTATGTACAGGTTTGTCTGGCGATTATCTCAACCAGATAAGATTTTTTTTTTTTTTTTTTTTTTTTTTTTAAATCCAGGCCCGTATCTGCTACTACAATAAGTCTTATTCTACAATAAATATATCTTAAGGAAGATACTGAAAAGAAAACTAAATAAATGATTTTTAAATCTCAATAAACGTCCATAGTAAAAAATATTTCTATATAAAATATTCTTGTTATAAACAGGAAATATATCAATCTATCCCGGATTTTCAATCAGCTCATTTGCAGCTGCATATAACTAATACATTCAGGTTGATTCAAAATTAGTGTGACCAATTTTAAAAGCGTATAATTATTTATGGTAAATTTTAATTTACCACCTGTTTTATTTTAAAAATTAAACGTTTAAATTACCAATTGAACTACTTTTATTAGTGGGAGTAAATTTGGCTCCGAAATTAGATCTTCAAACCCGAAACGAAATTTTTAAGCTTTTGTAGGATGGTTGCTCAAATTCTGTCATAAATAAAGCATTTAAAATTCAGAAAAGGCATTTTTCTAAACTTTGTATAACTATCTAAATTTTGAAAATAAATAAAATATGGCTGGCAATCAAGAGCTCCAGGGGGGAAATGTGGACGAAAGGAAGTCATTGGTGAAAAAGAAAAAAAGAAGCTGAAAAGACTTATCGTTGTAGAAAATCTTCTTCCTCAAAGAACTTTAGAAAAGAAACTACAGGTATGCCAATCGACAATTTGCCGTCAGATAAAGAAAATTGCCTATAAAAATTGAAGAAACTAGTTTGTCATCAAATATCTGCAAACACTGTAGAAAAACGAAGAAAACGTTCTTGGCCTCTGTATTTAATGCTACGCAAAGGTAGATACAAAACATGGATAACTTCTGATGAAGCGTTGTTTCGTCTGTAATTCACAACTGACAAAAGGAGGTTCAATATATTTCACACGAACAGCGTCGCAAAGACGCAGCTGTTTTGCAGAAGGCAAGTTGGACGTTAGGTACTGTGGTATGGATGGGAATGTCCTCTCAAGGCTTAATAAAACCATTTTTTGTAGAACCAAAGGTTAAAATTGATGCTAAATACTATCAGAATAAAGTTCTGGAGCACATGAACAAAGAAAGTAAACGTCCCCCAAGAAAACTTTGTTTTACACCAAGATTCTGCATCAAGTCATACTGGAAGGTCAACTGTCAAATGGCTGAAAGATTTAAAAAAAAAAAAAAATAACTATTTCTCCTGAAAAATGGCTACTATCATCCCTTGACTGTGCTAATTGCGATTATTTTTTTTATGGGATACTTAAAAGAACAATGAATAAACCTTAAATAGACGTAAACTAAGAACACTTTAAGGGTTTTAAAAAGCAATCAAAGAGGAAGTTGGCAAAATACCCCCAAAAATGGTCTTAAAAAGCTCTTTTGTCTTGACCTATACGTTTACTTAAAGTGTACTATGCTAAAGGAAACGACATTGAAAATTTCGTGTAAATAACTTAATTCAATAAAATTTTATGTTGCTCTGAAACTGGTCACGTTATTTTTGAATCAACCTGTACGTATTTTATAATGAAGATCACGCAAACACAAACCTATCGTTATTTTTATAATTAACAACCACAGAACAGCGACGCTAATTTTAAAAAATAAAGCTTTAATTATAATGCACAGGCTGTACTAACTCAGTTTCTTATTGCAATTAATAAGTCAAAATGTACAGTTTTATGCAGTAACACATAACTAGATTTTTTATTTATCTTTTTATTTTTTCAAAATGCTTGTTTTTAATATAATGTTGCTCACAAATTTAAGATATTCTAAATAATGCAGACACAATTAGAGCTGAAGCAAACCGCATGTATTCGGTACTAAGATACGGATAATCACTCAGACTCGAAGTAACGAATTGTTACTTTTAGGTTGATATCGTTACTCGTTACTCGATCCGAAGCTGTTTCGGATCGAGCAGCTTCGAACTTCGAATACAGACTTCCAGGCGAGGCGAACTAGGGGGGTAACGGGTTCCAGTAATCGAGTACTAATATCTTCTGTTTGTTACTAGATATCGGATCGCGGTTTCAAGGGGGAAAATGACTTTCGAGTGTGCATTTCGGATCGACCAGGTTCGAACTTCGAATACAAGACTGCCGGAGGGAGAAAATGAATTTCGGTATTTGAGTAATAGTATGTTCCGTTCCGTTACTAGATACCGGAAGTATTATGGATTCTCGCTGTTTGAAGGGAAAAATCAGTTTCGGTATTTGAGGAGTAGTATGTTCTGGTTGCAATTCGTTTGTGCCGAGCCGAATGGTATCGTTTTGATAAGGTTTGGAAGAATCCGTATGTTTCGTTACAGTTATGGAGATGGATATACTATCTGCTGCTCTATTGATATGGGTCGTACAATGGGGGGATAGGATCCGGTGTATAGTGCGTTCTTATGCGCAGTTGAACTTTTTTTTGCAGGGGGGGAAGGGGGTGTTCTTATAATTGTAGAGGAGCAATACATATAAGAGAAGCATGTTAGTAAGGGGTGCTAATTTCGGGCTTACTAACATTTTAGTACTAAATAGTGGTGCAATCAGAATTCTTACTTTCAGGGTGGTTCCGAAGCAGGATTACGAACTTACCTTTTTCTTTTTTTTAGCTAGAATCGAAATATGAGTAATAAATAACAAATTATTTAAATACACCTTTAAAAAAATATTTTTTTATAAAGTAAACGAATTCACGCATTTTTATTATTTAAAATATTATTTGGAACTAAAAAAAATATTTAGCATGGAAACCTAAACACATTTTTTAAGTAATTGTTTAAAAAATATATAAAAAATTGGGAGCTACCCGAGATTTCTATGCCCACTCCTGCGTAAGCCACTGGTATTAAAATAATTCAATAAAGTTCAGTATGTTTCTAAAATGTCGGCGTTTAGGGGGCCATCTGCCCTATTTTATGGTACATTTTATTCCATGAACTCATGGAATACGCATAGTCCGGTGCAACCATTCTTTCTGTATGAAAGGAGTGATAATTTTTGTTTAAAGAATGCTCTCATATATGCACCCACAGAAGGGGCTAACCCCTTTCATCCCAAAAGTGCAGAAATAGAACTGGAAATATCTTAAAAATAGATAATTCTCACTGAATTAAACAATTTTAATTTAAAATATGGTAATTTTTAATTTACTTCGAAAAATCGTCCAGCAAAAGAAGTTTTTGATATGAAATATGATCTCACAAATAATAAAGATATTATGCTTGTAGAGACGCAAAGTAGTTGATATCATACTGAGATCCCCTGCCCTGTGAATTTAATATATATGGCCCAATCCCTGGATCTCAGTATTCGAGAACCCGCTCCCAGAAAAAAACACGAGTCACAAGCTTTCCTTTACACTTTTTATGATAAGAGTGAACAGGTTAAACCAGCGTTCAGAATTTAAAAAAGGGGGGTTGAGAAAAAAAAGAATGGCATATGTCTTTGGAAGATTTCTATGTGTACTCAGTAATTCGGATAATTTAGCATTGTATAAAACCATAAATGTGTATAAAAACAATCTGTAAATCAGAGAAAATAAGCTGTAAATACAACTTTGTACAACTTCGCTAAAAAAAATTCTTTTGGGTTAGGTTTTGATATGGGTTTATGTATGGGCGGCATATACCCATAACAACACTGTCCCGGATGTGTTGTTATGGGGCACATATAACACCCTATTACCGATTTTATTAGTAGTAACGAAAGTAACGAGTAACGAATACTTAGTAACGAATAGCGAACATCTAAGTAACAAATACATACGGATACTCATTTTGTCGTTACTTTTACAGCACTAGACACAATATTAAAATAAGATAGCTTGGAGAAAATCATCCAAAACTCTGGTTTCTGCAATAAAGTTGATCACTAGATTAAAATACCCTACACATTTCAAATACAATATTAAAATAACAAAGATATGACTGAAGGAGAATCTTCTAAAACTTTGCCCTTCTGTATAAGGTTGCTGACAGTATTAGAATATTACACGTATACAATGCAGGCACAATATTGAAATAACCCAGACATCACTTGAAAAAAAATCTGATGTGTCCAACACATGACTTCCTTGCACGTCTATTAATTCAAAAATGTTTTTTACGCACTTCCTCTAAACTTATTTGTTTGAAAGAGATAAAATATCAATAATAGTTAAGGTATAGCGATTTCTAGCCAAATATTTCGATATCGCCAAGCTGAGTTCAATTTGAAAGATTTCCTTCTGACACTTTATTTGGCGATATTTCACCAAAAGCCGACAAACTTGAGATAGTTTGCGAGATTTTGGGGATAGCCAAAGTAGTCATTGACCACTGACTTTCAATGAATTGAATGCATCCATACACCTTAATGTATTTAAAGTCATTTGGCTCACCCTGTAAATAAAATTCCCAGTCGATTGCTGTCAAAAAAGATATTGAAAACAGTTAGATATTATAATATAGTTCTAAATACAAAAGTTCAAAATTGTACGGGTTAAAGTTTTAGAGTTATATAAAATACGAAATAATTTTTGGCGCCAAATTTGGCGATATTTCGGCGAAACTCGTCAATGTCGACGACATTTGGCGAGATTTTAAGCATGGACCAACAATGACAGATTATCGCCAAATTTGGCGATCTTTCGCCAAAACTCGCCAAGAACGATGACAAATGGCGATACTTTGGGCATGGACCAAATGACAAACTATCGCCCAAATTTGGCGACATTTCGGCAAAACTCGCCAAGGTCGAGGACAGACGGCGAGATTTTGGGCATGTACCAAACAATGACTGACTACAATTGTATTATATTGAAGATGTCCATAGACATTAAAGTACTGAAATTCTTTTTGGTGGTCCTGTAAAGAAACTCCAGCAGATTGGAACCAAAAATCGAGATGCACAACTAGATGTTACAACAATCTTACATATGAAATTTCATAATAGTTTTTGAGATTTGAGAGTTAAATATGCACACACGTACACCAAAAGTCGCCAAGCTTGGCGACTTTTGGCATAGTTCTTGAGGGAGGCACGTGACCGTGGTCGGACCATTACCTAACTTATGTGGTAGGACGGTATTGTGCTTGAAATGGATGAATGCCCCTAAAATTGCCATTGACCGTAATGTATTGGAAATCTTTTGAGTGTTCCTGTAGCAGAACTGTAAATGATAAAGACAATTTTTTTAATGGAGAAATTCATTTTCTAACTCTTTACAGCATATATCACTCCTGAGTCGTTTGAAAGAGCCCAAAACCTCTAAAAAACGCTTTGATGAATGTCGGCCCATAGAGCGTAATGTATTTCGAATCTTTTAGGCGGTTCTGTAGATAAACTATCCAGTCGAATGGAACCGAAAGGGGAGGTGCACAACTAGATGTTACAACAATCCTAAATATAAAGTTTCAACATTCTACGCCTAACAGTTTTTGAGATATGCGAGTTTAATGAATTTCGGCCCATTGAGCGTAATGTATTTCGAATGTTTTGGGCGGTCCTGTAGATAAACTATCCAGTCGAATGGAACCAATAGGGGAGGTGCACAACTAGATGTTACAACTATCCAAAATATGAAGTTTCGACATTCTACGCCTAATAGCTTTTGAGTTAAGCGAGTTTAATGAATTTCGGCCCATAGAGCGTAATGTATTTCGAATCTTTTGGGCGGTCCTGTACATAAACTATACATTCGATTGCGACCAAAAGGGGAGGTGCACAACTAGATCATAGAACAATCCTAAATATCAAATCTCAACATTCTACGACCAATAGTTTTTGAGATATGCGAGTTACATACATACGTACGTACGTACGAACATACGTACGTACGTACAGACGGCATGGAAAAACTGACCACAATAGACTCGCCGCTGGTCAAAATGAGTTGCAGACGCGTTAATATGATCGTGCATGCTAGTCTACGATGAGATGCATCGAAAAAATTCTTAAAATTAAATTTAGAGGTAGTCAAAATCGGTTTTTTTGTCGAAATTTGGCCCCCAAAATTTTTCTGGATCACATTACTTCCTTATACTACGTACAAGGAAGTAAAAATTCCGAAACTCTGCTCTTTGGAATAAGGTTGATCACAAGATTAAAATTTTCTGCACATTGCTAACAAAGTACGTATTAAAATAACACAGACGTCACTAGAAGAAAATCTTCGAAAATTCTGGTTTTTGGAATAAAGTTGGTTCAAAATATATAGGATTTTTCTACTTAAGCAGTCTTAAAAAATATAATTAATTGCAAATTTTCGACTTGAATAAGTGTTGAGTTGTACTTTATAATTTAATTAACATCTAGATTTAAGAACATCTTACATAATATTGGGAAGATTAAATGGTAAAAATACACCTGATTTGATTTCTTAATAAATAAAGAAAAAAACAGACGCACAAAACTTTCCAGAACGGATAAGTTCTTAAAATTATTGAGGGGGGGAGGGGTTGCACTCATCGCAAGTTGGTGAGCCATAAGTCAGGGGGTGGGCACTAGAGATGAGATGGACTCAGCCCGAGCCCAAACCAGGCTCGGGCTTGTGAGAAATTTCTCTTCAATTGAACGTATTCCGTGTAAACAGATTTTAAAAAGTGATTCATGGGAGAAATAAACTAATTGATATTATTTGATAAACTTTATTATAACGAATTAGGTAGTGCATTAATAGTTTGCTGTTATATTTGTCTTTAATTTGCACAAACGGCAAAATTTATGATATTCTACCAATGAAGTCATTGACTTTTATATACCTACTAGCTGAAGTACCCGTTCTTCGCACGGGAATGAATGGACTTTTTGATATTAATATTTGTTGTGATTACTATTTATTGTAATAAAGGGATATAGCAAAATGGATATCGTGTTATATTGTGTTCGATAATCATGCATACTGAATTTCAAGGCAATCGTTTTTACGGTGCAGAAGGCGATGCGGCGTAGCACAATCTAGTGGCGAGTTTTAGCAAAACGGATACGGCAAAAATATTCTTCGCATTCAGATATCGATGTATACGAATTTTCATGACGATCGGCTGAATAGTCTTGAAGTTCATGTGTTGACGCGACATCTAGTGTCAAGTTATAGGAAAATGGATCGTGCCAAACTCTTCCCCGTGTTCAAATATCTATGTATACCTATTTTCATAGCGATCATTCGCACAGTCAAGAAGTGATACACTGCAGGGCCATCTAGTGGTTAATTAAAGTAATGATTTGCTACAGCGCCGTCATGTGGCGAGTTATAGCAAAATGGATAACGCCAAAATATTCTCATTGTTCAAATAGCTATGTATACTGATTTTCATAGCCACCGTTTGAATGGTCAAAAATTTGTCCTGCTGCAGCGTCATCTAGTGGTGAGTTAAAATAATAATGCATTGCAGTGCCATCTAGTGGTGAGTAACATCAAAAATAACGCAGTTAGAATATATTCTTCTTTCTCAAATGTGTAAGTATAAAAAATTTTATGCCGATCGGTCAAACGGTATAGAAGTTGATGCGTTGCAGCGCTATTTAGCGGTAAGTTACAGCAAATGGATAGTGAAAAATATTCTCTGTGTTCTAATATTCGCGTGTACCAAATTTCATCGAAATTGGTTGGACGATATTCGCATAGCAAACGGCTAAACGGAATAGAATTCGACGTTCTGCTGCGCCACCTAGTGAAAAGTTAGAGGAAAACGGATAGCATAAAAACCTTCTCCATGATAAAAGACTTAGGTGAACCAAATTTCATGGTGATCGGTGAAACTGTGCTGGAGTTTTTCAACCTCCTACACACATACCAACATTCATTTTTATCTATAACCAGTCTTATTATACGTATATACCAGTCTCAAGTAAAATCCAGTTTCAAATCTAAGCCTCGCCAAAGTGCCAGCATACGCCATTTTGCAAGAGCTTTTTCAGGGAATCATTCGAAGCATTGCCTTAGCAGCAATCAAAATGGGAAATGGTTCGACCGCCAGGCATTTATTTGAAAAGTGGAATCCCTTAATACAGCCGCATTTTTTAAATTATCAACTATAATGTGTTTTATTCATCGTTACTCCGATGTACTAAATGCGAAGATTTCAATTTTCTGAAATTTGGCGGATTTCCCTTAAGTTAAATCAATGTACTCAATTGGCGAGAATTCTGAAGCTACATCGCTTGAAATGCCCTAATAACTGCATTATTTCTGCACGGATAGTTAAAATTTAATGCTGTATTCTAAGAAAACCTATACACTTGTTTTCAAAAATGCTATTCCCTTAAGCTCTCAGTAAATTGCGCCAAAAAGCCTAAAACTGTGCAAACCGCTAGAACTCACTCTCTAAAAATCGGCCTATCAGCCATTTTTTTTTTCGCCAAACTAAAAAAAATTACATATTAGTCTCGGATATCTTCGATCCTCATTGTTTTGCGTATAAAACATTTCATTCCTGCTCTCATTTCTTATGCGCACACGATATTATAATTAAAAAAATAACCTAGAAAAATAAACTAAAAAAATCATTATTATTCTTTTATTTTTACTTTAAGAATTTAAAACATTTTATTCGGCAAAATCGCCACACATGGCAACCAAGATGCTTATTTCACACACTTTTTTCACTACAGGGGTTAATATTACGTAAAGCTTTCTGCGTGGAGAACATAAAAAATCTCTTAAATTCCGGGAACGGAAATAAAGTGGAGTTTCAAAGTTTTAAAGTGGACTATCATTTATTCTATATTATTTTACATATCTGTGTAAAATTTCAGGCTCACAGGTCCATTTTTGTGGAATTGTATACTACCCAAATCAACAAATTGACAAACAGAATTTCATTTTTATTTATAAGATAACCTACGCTTGTTTTTAAAAATACCCTCTCATTAAATTGCGCCAAGCGCTAGAATCATAGAAAATCTGACACACTTTCAGATTTTTAAATACGCACTAAAGTGCTATATATAAAAAGAATTATAATCCATGGGTCTTCCCTATTTTCGTTCCTTCTTTCATTAAGTTGGAAAGTGTATCATTATTCATAAGTGTGATTAAACAAAATTAAAATTGATATTTCTAACATCCTTTTTTCTGGATGTAATGCATTAGATGCAGAAAAGCTGCTCAGAAAAATGCACAATTCCAACTGAATGAAAATTTCAAAAACTTATACGCAGGTGTATTCATAACCCAAATAGCAGACGATTAAATTACGATAAATAGCGCCAAGCGTTAGAACCCTCCTCAAAATCGCGAGAATGCTGAAGATAGATCGCTTGAAATCCCTTAATAACTGCATTATTTTCGCACGGATCATTAAAATTTAAGGCTGTATTCTAATAAAACCTTTGCACTTGTTTTCAAAAATCCGTTTCCTTAAGCTCTCAGTAAATTGCGCCTAGCCGGAAACTGTGCAAACCGCTAGAACTCACTTTCTCGGCATTTAAGCCATTTTATTTTTTCGCCAAACTAAAAAATTTTAACATATTAGCCTCGGAAATCTTCAATTCTTATTGTTTTGCGTATAAAACATTTCATTCCTGCTCCGATTTCCCATGCACACGATATTATAATTAAAAAAAATATAACCTTACGAATATAAACTAACAAAAAAAATCATTATTATTCTTTTATTTTTACTATTATTATTATTACTACTATTAATGAGAATTTAAAACATCTTATTCGGCAAAATCGCCACACATGGCAACCACGATCCTTATTTCACACTTTTTTCACTACAGGGGTTACAATTACGGAAAGCTTTTTGCGTGGAGAACATAAAAAATCTCTTAAATTCCGGGAACGGGTGGACTTTCAAAGTTTTAAAGTGGACTATGATTTATTCTATATTATTTTACATATCTGTGCAAAATTTCAGGCTGATAGGTCCATTTTTGTGGATTTGTATACAACTCAAATCCACAAACAAACAAACAAATAAACAAACAAACAAACAAACAAACAAACAGAATTTCATTTTTATTTATAAGATTAGCTGAAATTTCGGGCTCGGGCTTCGGCACCCTGCATAAGTACGAAGTTTTAGCGTACTATTTAAAAAACAAAAATGAAAATAGGTCTATTTAATTGTTTAACTTAGAAGAAAAATATATTTAATAGAAAGTTACATTTTAATGAACAACTTAATGTCTTATTTTAGAATCAAAAAATAAAGGTATTAAGCTCCAATTTTTCAGATTAATTTCAAAGTTAAATTGCTGTTCTCATTGGTTGCGGTTTTAAATTACAAAGGAAAACACTTCAGAATATTTAATTTTTTTTTTAAACTGTGAGTAGTAAAAATATTAAAAAGAAAACATTACTGAGAGTAATTTTTATTTAAAAAATACAGACTTAGTGGACTGTTGATAGACCTTATTTAGTCGTGAGCCGGATATCCGAAAGAGAAGTCGAATATCCGGTGATTGTGATTCGGATATCCGATGATATTTCGGATATTGATAAATCAGCCGGATATCAAGTGCATCCCTAGATATTTCAAATATTCATTTGTTCTTTACCAGAGCATAGAAAATAGTATTTATAAAGTTTTATAAAACTTTAGAACAGAAAAACAAATTACAGATTTACCCTCTTGTCAGTTGAAAGGGTGGGTATAAAGGAAACATTTCTTAAATTACATATTAATGAAATTATGATAATACAAATTTTTCAACATACTTAAGAAGATATTATGTTGCATGTATTAGGTCATCGTTTATATTATCATTTAAAAACACACAATGAAATATTGAGTATTTACTTTAGTTTCTTTTCCTGATGTGCTTTCTGAAGTTTTCAGGAAATATCTGTTCATCTATGACTTTTTCCGCTTCCTGTAGATTTGAGTCTTCATTGTTAGCAGGCAAACTATGCATAATTTTGGGAATTTTATTTAAAATTTCTCCTACTCAACGGGCACTTTCTCGAGGCCATAATCTCTATTCGAACCCACCAACTGGACAGAACAGCACACTATTCAAAAACACGAGCGTCTGGACCTTGGGAATGGTGGGGAAAGGGTCAGCTTGTGCCCCTCCTTGAAATTTTATCCTTAGTAGAAAGAATTATTTTTGTATACACCATAGTTTGAAAATACCACAGGTGGCCATGAAAGCTGATAACACTTGGGGATACTTACTTCACAGGGTACAACGGTAACGAGCTGAGGTTATAGGGTGAGGGAAATTTTAGTATCCCGGGAGTAGGATGTATATTTTCCTGGTGTGTAGGCGTGTCGAAAGTCACCTCGGGTTAGTGATTAAAGGCACTTTTTAGCCTTTTTACTTCCTTGTACGTAGTATAAGGAAGTAATGTGATCCCGAAAAATTTTGGGGGCCAAATTTCGACATAAAAACCGATTTTGACTACCTCTCAATTTAATTAAAAAATTTTTTTCGATGCATCTCATCGTAGGCTAGCATGCACGATCCTATTAACGCGTCTGCAACTCATTTTGACCAGTGGCGAGTCTACTGCGGCCAGTTTTTCCATGCCGTCTGTACGTACGTACAGTAGCGCAGCCAGAAATTTTTTTTAGGGGGGGTCCAAATCACTCTGACTCGGGGAAGAGATCAGACCCCCCATATAAGTTTTTGTAGGGGGGGGGGACTGGTCGTCTCAGACAGGCACTCAGCACTCATCCCTTCCCCGGAAGAAATGTTTCACGAATTTACAGAAAACATTTGAAATTTTACCCTGAGGCCCCCAGAAAGCGCAGAATCAGTGGGAATACCTATATTCTCCCCCACAGTGGCGGATTTTGCTCTTGAGAGGCCCGAGGCGCAACTCAATTTTGAGGCCCCCCTCCTCAAAAAAAAAAAAATCACTAACTCTAACTCCTTTACATTATAACTAATTACTTTAAAATGTTTTAATTCCTTTTATATCTAGTTTATGTCTATAAACCAGGGCCTGACTTTCACTATAACACTTTTGTGCCCAGGGCACTTTTCAGATTTTGTGTCCTTTAGCTGGCTCAATTTTTGAGTCCCTGTATATCGTGTTAAACTCAATTTTTTGGCTTATTTCTCCATGTGTGCCCAGTGCACATGCACTAAGTGTCCGCCCGATAGTCAGGGCCTGCTACAAAAGGAGTATTAAAATTTTAAAATAATTTTTATGTTTATAGATTTGTTCATCTTAAAAAACATTTTTTATCTCAATAATTTTTGTACTACGTTTCACTTTTCGTGATTAACACTAAATAAACATCAGCATACCTCTAAGTATAACCCAGCAACTGTAGTTTTATATTGATTATTTTTCACTGTTACTTAATTACGTCGAATTACTTTTTGTGGACCACTGGCATATCTCTTGTTTCAGTCATGAAAATTTTGACTACTTAAAAGGTACTTTTGAAGGTCAGAAAAGGGAAACTTGATCAGAAACATGACTTTGACATCACAAAGTTCAGAAGAATTCTTTACTTGGATAAAATGAACCAAAAATTTAACATTCCTTCAAGAACACATATTTATAAATATTTAAATATATTCATAAATTTCCCGTTTGGAACTGCAAAACTAAGCAGTTTAATAGTAAAAGTAAACTTTCGGTTAAGTCTAATTTTTGTGTTTATTCAAAACTGTCAATAAGTTTAGGACTATTAATAATGAGTAATTAGGTATGAATAATACACACACACACACACACACACTATTCTATATTTTAAATAGAATGAAAAAACTGCAAGAGAAATTAAAAAAAAATACTTTAAGTAGTTAAAAGTACAAAAAATATTATTGACTTAAAAATAAATTCCACTTTATAATGTGTAAATGGGTATGCTCTAAGCTTCGGTCCTAGGTATATTATTAATGTTTAGCATTTTCATCTGCGACTATAAAATACATGCCGTATTTATAATATAGTTATCATAAATATTTTTTAGTTGAAAACAAAAAATTAAATTAATCATCATTTGTTTTTTTAAGTTTTTAATTAACTGTGTATGACATTTCAGTTCAAAATTTGTCTATGAATTTTAACCCACTATCATCCGATCGAGCTGAAACTTTGCACGCATGTGAAATTTCGGTGACGCTAAGTATTGCTTTCTTTAATTTTTCAATACTTTTTTTAACTATCAAATATCTTCCCCCAATCCCCCCAAAAAAGTGTTATCGCACATGTATCAGCTCATATCTTTTTAATTATTGGTCGGCAATTTTTTATCATTGCATACTCGGAAAGTTTCGATTCCAAAAAAAGATAAAATCGGTTATCCCTAGCTTAAATTTTTAATTTTTTGTGATATTTCGAAAGAAGATAAATTATTGTTTCCAATTTCTTTTATATCGTGACAACCAACAACAATTATATATTCTAGGTATATTTGAAAATTTCACTGAATACAGAATGTCCTTTCCTAAATCATTTAAATGAAGAACGGCTGAAAAATATAATATATTTAATTTTTGACAAATTTTTCAATCTCAAGCTGCAGAATAAAGCGGTTCAGGCTTTTCTCTTTTAAAATGAGAAATATTCTTATCAGACTTTTTGATTTGGGGGGGAGGGGCGGCAATCTATAAAGCAGGTGTATTTGAATGTCCTACTGCAATACCAGCTACTGAACCGCAATCTGATTCAGTGCGGCCCAATCAGTGGCTGAGCGCATAGCGCTCTGAACTGGGAGACGAAAGGTGCCTGGTTCAAAACCAGGTCGCGTCCTCCAACCTAACCGTTAGGAATTTTTCGTGGTTTCCTCCAAAACTTAGCATAAATAGGGGTTAGAATCCCTTAGAAAGATCCCCAAGGGGAGCACCCACACCCATCGGCATAGATCCCACTTGTAGATAATTGGCCGTAATCCCCCAACACAACTAATTGATTCCGGATAGGAAAAAGGCATAGGGACGCTCTGCACCTGTATTTTTTTAGATAAAATATAGTGAGCAAATTAAAACAATGCAAAAAAATCTAGGAATTTTTCTTGGAAAAAATGGACAGTTGAGGGCCCTAAAATTCCAAGGAATGTTGCATGAAAATACCAGGAACTTTATTGAACAGCTCAGGAAAGATCGACTGAATTGCATATTGTTCAGTAAAGTTCTTGGTATTTTCGTGCAACTTTCCTTGGAATTTAGGGCAGCTCAGCTGCCTATTATTTTCAAGGAACACTACTGGAATATATATATATATTTTTTACAATTCTAGTCATTTTTAAGTGAACTGCCTGTTTTTTAAGGTCGTGAGACCACTATTCAGTTAAGTGACGGTTGAACAAAACAGTAAAGTTTTCAAAGGGAAATGTATAATTTCTGTATAGTATTTGTAAGTCTAACTTATCCTTATTTCCAAGGAACGTTTCTGGATATTTTTACAGTGAAATACGGAATTAAAGCATCAATTACTTATAAACTAAAAGTATTCGTATTAAAGTATTAGTTTAGATTATGGTCCAATGCTGTGAAGAGGAAAGGGAGTCACCAAAGAAAAGATTGTTCAAAAGCGCTTTCTACTCTAGAAGCAATCCTGAAACTATGAACAAAGTTTATGTCTCTTGAACAGATATTTACATATAGTTTTTTTCTTTCTGAAAACCGAATTCGGAGGCCCCTTATAAATATGAGGCCCGAAGCGTGCGCCTCATGCGCCTATTGGGAAATCCGCCACTGCTCCTAATTTTGGCACGCCAGCGTATAGCCAGGGGGATATAGGGATTGATATCCCCCCCCCCCCGACACTTTTGCATAAATTTAATGTTAGCTGTTAGACTTTTGTCTTGCAGAAATTTCAATTGTTCGGTGCAATGCAAATCAATCAAATAACATTTGCCATTATAAAAATGTATTATTGTAATAAAATTGCTAGTTATAAGCTTTTATACATTCTTATAAGAAAAACGAAAGAACTGACGGAAAACTGTAAGCCTCTAATCGTTAACGACCGCTTTTCGAGATGGTGGAGTTCTTTGTTTCTTAACACTAAATAAAATACATTCAGGTGTTCTAATTCTAGTCCTATGTTCATATTTATTCTATTCATTAAAAAATATCTCTCCTCTTTTAAAAACCTTTTTAATAAAGCATAGCTCTAATAAATACACACAAACTCCGCATATCGTGTACTCTTATACAAAATATAGCCAAAGAATAATACTGAAAAGAAACTGGATTAATAAATCCCGTTCAAATTTTAATTAAATAGAAATTGTAAAATATTATTTATATACAATTATCATCAAACATGAAACATGTCAGTTGAAGAAATTCATTATTGAAGAAATTAATTCACAAAATTATACATCAGCTCACGTACATAGATTGTAGGTCTATTCAGGGACGTAGAAAGTAGGGGAGCTGGGGGAGCTGGGGCTGAAATATTTTAAACGGGCTCAGTACACCCGTGAGAAATTCTCCCATGTTTATGGTACATTGTTTACCTTGAACCTGATTTCAAAAATGTAGTCTACTTTTTCTAGGAAATTCACACAATATGCCGCAGAGTCAAAAGCCAAGAGCCAAAAGAGCAGCTCTCCATATGTATTCGATACTTGGCGAAATATTTGTTTTTCGCATAGTTGGTAAAAAATAAAAAATTACTCAGCCTGGACACTCCGACTTGCCTAACTATACAGTCATATTTTGAAAGATTTATTGCACCGAACGTTTAAATTCATGTACTAAATAAAGTTTTTTTTTTGGGGGGGGAGATAAAGGAGATAAAGGCGATTTAAAAGGGGGACTGTTTTGAAGAGAACTCTTCCCCAGTGGTTCCTAATAAACAAGTAGTCTTATGTTTTTTAACTAGTTTATTCTAGCTATCGCACTTTAAAATAGAATTAATAAAAGAATAACTGTAAATTTAAAAATTATTCTCCATGACAACAATTAAAGATATTATTTAAATAATGGTATCTCTTGTAAAAGTAATATTTTATCACATTATTCACGCAATTTTAATTTTCCTATTAAAATTCTTTAAAACTTTAATGTTTAAAAATTTTTTACTCAAAAAACTGAAATTAATTAAAAAAAAACTTTTACTTATTAATATATCTGCTGCAGTTACAAAACATGCGTTCACTATTTCAAGTTTTGTAAAAAAAATAAATGCAATAGTTGATTCTTCAATTGACAGGAAGAAAATTTTCAATAGGCTAATTATGAACTTATTGATTCATCATGTATGATTTATTTAAAAAACAATGAAAGAAAAGGAAATAAAAAAATTGTGTGAATCTCGTCTTGTGAGTCGATTGTGTAAAGTTTCAAAATCCTTATTTATTATATTACCTCGATCCTTCATTACCTAAGAAATTAATAAAATAAATAAACAGCTCTTCATATATTTTAGCATAATATGTGTTTAAAAAGTAACAACATTGGACACAAACTGGAATTCAAAAAAAAGGTAATTTAATGTATTTGTTATCATTGACTACATTGTAGTTGCCAGTAATAATAAGCTTATGATATAGTTTTAAATAATCTTTATAAGTTGGATCATTACATCTTGTATACATGCAAGTACGATTGTCTATGTTTATAAAATTCTTGGCTAATTATAGTAAAAACACTTCAAACATCTGCTAGATTATAGTTAAAAGATCTTTTTATATTAAGATTTTTACTGATAATAAATTATGAACCACGTCTGTGTGATTCCACCTCCTCTGTTGTGTAAAGTTATTTTGAAATTTAATCAAGTTTACCTGTTTGTTAATGTAGAGCCCAATATCAAGAGGATGAGCTTGAGATCCAGCACCCTCAAAGGTTTCTTTCGGAGCAACAGATTTTTCACCGGGTCCGGGCCCGTCCATACTATCAGCAGTCTTTGATACTGCACAATCACCATCATCGGCTTTAATTTTTTTTCTCGAAGAAAAATAAAAACATTTCACTTTGGGTTTTCTTTCTTTTTAAACTGGACGAATTCATGATCGTAAGAAACAAAGAACCCAAAACTTAAACTTCTGCTTACAAATTAAAGGCATCCAACTTAAGTGAATTCACTGAACCATTCGAAATTTCGTTATACCACATCTAAGCTCCCAGCAGACCCTCTTTTTTATTGTTTGTTTTGTGTGTGTGTGGTGTATATTCACTATTTGAATACTGCGGCTTGTTTATCTCAAGAAAAGAAGAGTGGTGTGCTTGAAGACTACAATATAGGGAATATATTTTCCTCTTTCCTTTATGACAATTTTGTTATCAGCTAATTGTAGCATGAATAGATCCTTTCTGAGGATATTCCGTTCCTTTGAGCTACAAGGGTGCGAATTACTCCCCTTTACATTGTCCGATTCGTCCATCCTAGCCCCAACAAATTCCCTATCAGAGACACGATTGGAGATTTATTGCCTAAGGAGTCTCTAAGACGGTGCTTGCTGGAAGCCTTTGGTGATTTCATCTTGCGTCCTCCTTTTCAAGCCAACTACGGATACAAAGTTTAAGAAGATTTTTTTTTTTTTTAGAGAAAAGACACTTTTTAGAGAGAATAAATTTGGAAAAGAAAGAAGAGAAAGATAAAAAATGGGCCCTTTTTAGAGAAAAAAATGTGCCCCTTAAATTGGTGGTCCGTGGGCCCCACTCGCCCTGTAGATAAACGGACCCTGCTCATAGCGGCCCCTTAGCTCATAGGGGGGGTCCGGACCCCCTGGACCCCCCCCTTCGCTGCGCCACTGCGTACGTACGTACGTACGTACGTACGTATGTATGTAACTCGCATATCTCAAAAACTAAGGGTCGTAGAATGTTGAGATTTGATATTTAGGATTGTTCTATGATCTAGTTGTGCACCTCCCCTTTTGGTGGCAATCGAATGGATAGTTTATGTACAGGACCGCCCAAAAGATTCGAAATACATTACGCTCTATGGGCCGAAATTCATTAAACTCGCCTAACTCAAAAGCTATTAGGCGTAGAATGTCGAAACTTCATATTTTGGATAGTTGTAACATCTAGTTGTGCGCCTCCCCTTTTGGTTCCATTCGACTGGATAGTTTATCTACAGGACTGCCCAAAACATTCGAAATACATTACACTCAATGGGCCGAAATTCATTAAACTCGCATATCTCAAAAACTGTTAGGCGTTGAATGTTGAAACTTTATATTTAGGATTGTTGTAACATCTAGTTGTGCACCTTCCCTTTCGGTTCCATTCGACTGAATAGTTTATCTACAGGACCGCCCAAAAGATTCGAAATACATTACGCTCTATGGGCCGAAATTCATCAAAGCGTTTTTTAGAGGTATTGGGCTATTTCAAACGACTCAGAAGTGATATATGCTGTAAAGAGTTAGAAAATGAATTTCTCCATTAAAAAAAGTGTCTTTTTCATTTATAGTTCTGCTACAGGAACATTCAAAAGATTTCCAATACATTACGGTCAATAGCAATTTTAGGGGCATTCATCCATTTCAAGCACAATACCGTCCTACCACATAAGTTAGGTAATGGTCCGACCACGGTCACGTGCCTCCCTCAAGAACTATGCCCTCAAGAACTATGACAATTTTTCTTTCACCCAATCCTTGGTCGTTATTTTCGCTCCTTTGAATTAAGCGTGTACTGCATTACTTTAAACATATTCCATAATCGGTACATTATACGAAAAAAAAGTAATTTTAGTCTGTTCTTGCTTTATGCATGGGCACCATTATGGCCGAGTGGATATAGGGCCCGATTCAAACGAAACAGAGTTCTATCGTTTTCCGTTGCGATCGCGGAAATTTTCGACTGATTCCTATATGTTTCCTATTCAAGTTAAGGTGACCAGATTTTTGTAGTCAGAATCGGGGACATGTCCCCGATTCTGACAACAAAACTGGGGACATTTATAATTAATGCAATAATTAACAGTAATTTAATTGAAAAACAATGCAATAATTAAAAATTGTCCCCAGTTCCATTTTTACTTTCTGGGGACAATTTGAAAAACGTCCTGAAAATGGGGACTGTCCCCAGAAAACGGCGACGTTTGGTCACCTTAATTCAAGTGAAACCTGTCTATCGCTTTTGGATCACGTGACACTGCGATCGGTGTTTTGCTATCGCTTTTTCAAAAGCGATCGTTTTCGAGAACATGGCGGATCGATCGGCGGATGGTTGATAAGAAGATTACAACAACAACGAAGACTCGTTATTTAAAATTACGAAGAAATCCGTTGGAATTATCAGACAGGGAATTCTGCAAAAGATTTAGGCCTGCGGAAAGCTGAATTTTCTCCCAGAACAGAATTTCTGTAGGGTTTATTTTCTGTCGGCCTTTGAGTTCCACTCTAGCAGACACTACGATGCAGGCGCCATCTGTAGTCCTTATTTTAAATCGTTTGTTGCTCGGTAAATTTGATGTTTGAAACAGCGCAAAAAAATACATGAATAACGAATAATTTCTCGCTAAAATAAGCATCCTAGCAACCCTCCTAAACAAATACAAATATTCATACCATTATATTAAGGATGTCTTTGTTAATTATATATCAGAACATAAAATATATAGTAATTCTACCCCTCCATTATAATTATAAACAGCTTCTCTGCTACAGAAAAATAAAATGTAGTAGGCAAACTAGAGAACAATTATTATTCGATAATTCGAACAATTCGACATGATAATTATGACGAACAATATACTATTATTAATAATTTTCTAAAAAAAAATCTTCATAAATTAAAAATGTATTTCCATGATTATACACATACAAAAAATATTAACCTAAACCAGTTAAAATATTAAAACATTAACCTACAATACTGTTGGGGAAAAAAATTAAGACACAGCTTGTTGTCCGTTGCAGCTCAAACATAAATAAATAAACAGTTAGTCGTCGCCATTAAGTTAAAAGTTTTTTCCAGAGAAAGATGCGATTTTTTTATTGGTTAACTGCGACTTTTCTCCGTCACCGGAAGTTGCGTTTTCACTCTGTGGCGATAAAGTTTCGATCTAGCAAACCTGTAAGTTCGATCGCCTATTTTGTTTCACTTTGAATACACTTTTGCGATCGCTTGTAAAAGCGATCGAACTTCCAGAGAGAAAACGATCGTTTTGGAGACGACCGATCGCGTTTCGTTTGAATCGGGCCCATAGTCATTGAGTATATGGTAGATGGCTGAAGTGTGAAGTTCCCGGGTTCAGGACAATCGCGCCGCCATAAGTCTAACGCTTGCATTTCAAATGGTTTTCTCCAGAAGTTGAATGAGCGCAAGAACCCCTTAAAAAGTCCCCCGCCCAAAGCACGGCTCCTTAGTTAAATAGGCCTCGAGCACCTTTGCCTTAATAAATAGTACAATACAGTACTTGCATTTTGTATGCTTATGCAGCGTAACTCTCTCCGAATTTGCACTCTTGGGGAATTTTCCGAATTTCAATTAAAAATGAAATAAACCTTTATATACAAGTACAGGTACAATGGGGATCAAAAGTAGCGTTCATAATGCTGGGATGCTCCAATTAGAGGGTGTTCAGAATGCAAAGAGTTCATCTTATGTTAAGTCTACGGAGTTTCGCTGGGAACGTCGGAATGTGTTCATAATACCGGGTTGTTCACACGAGAGCATTCACTGTATACTAGTTTAATTAACTAATTGAAACGTGAAATGATAAAATGTTGATTCAGGCGAAGAACAAAACTGTTATGTTAAATTGAAAAATGTAGAAGTTAATTTTAAAGCAAATAAGATTACAATTGTACAAAAAAGGTTATTAAAAAATATCGGTAAAATGATGTAGGGAGTTTTACATAATTTAAAGGCTGTAGTTTCAAAGTTTAATTAGCGTGATGCACAGTGAAAATATGCAGTTGTTAAGTAGATATGTTTGATGATTGCTTGCACGCCACCTTCTTTTTCAACCATCACAGAACATGCGTCATAACCCTCACTGTAAAAAAAAAAAAAAATAATAATAATAATGATTTCGTGAAAACGCTACAAATGTACTGGCTACTGGGACGCCAATGCTATTTACGGAATATTATTCCTGTAAATTCCACTAGAAATTTTGTACCAGTGAGACGCTGGCCCTTGATATACAGAAATTATCCTGTATTCGAATATAAACGAGGAATTTCCGTAAAATTTTACAGGAAATTTCCAGCAATTATACGGTTATTTGTTAGAGTGTTCTACACTCATGTCCATAAATTAAGGATAATGAAGTTCAGGCAAAGAAAGAGAAAGAATCAAAACAAATTTGACTTATTTGTAAAGTCTATTTATTAAACAAAAAGTAAAGAGCAAAAAAGATGCTATATGTTTGACATAATTAATAAAAATTGCAAGTTTTACTCCCTTGACCAAATTTCAAAAAAGAACCTATTTACAAAAAACAGTATAACATGGTTAGTAGGATGGTTAATACGGAGTATGTCTCCCGGACGATACAATACAGGCCTGACAACGCCTAGGCATACTGAGTATCAAATGATCAATCTGATCTTGGGGAATATTACACCACTCATCAAGCAATGCTCTCCGAAGTTCCGGTAGACAGGTGGGAGGGGGTTGACGGGCTGCAATTCGTCGGCCAAGCATATCCCACACATGCTCTATTGGATTCATGTCCGGTGAGTATGCTGGCCAATGCATACGGGTGATATCCTCCGATTGAAGGCATTCGTCTACAATGTTTGCACGGTGAGGACGAGCGTTGTCATCCATAAACACAAATTCAGCACCCATGGCGCTCCGAAACAAACGTACATGTTGTTCCAGAATGACATCCCGATAGATGCGGCCTGTCATCGTTACACTCTGAACATGCAGGGCAGTTCTGGAACCAAGAATAATTCCTCCCCAAACGAGCCATCCTGCACCACCGTAACGGTGTCTTTCAATGGTGTTCTCTTGGTGGTAACGGGTACCTGGCGCTCTCCAGATGAATGTCCGGCGAGAATCAGACTCCAAACTAAACTTGGACTCGTCGGAAAACATCACACAAGACCACTGTTGCGGTGTCCACAATGCATGCTCTCTACTCCAGGTTAATCGCAGGCGACAGTGAGTTGCGGTAAGTGGAACACATCTGACAGGCCTACGAGCATATAGACCAATGTGCCCTAAGCGTCTGTACACGGTCTGCCTTGAAACTGCCGTACCGGTAGCTGAAGAGAGCTGACGAGACAGGTCTGATGCTGTACTCCGTCTGTTTCTTTTGACAGTAACTGCCAAATAGCGGTCCTCATTCGGCGTTGTAACCCGGGGGGCGACCTGTGCTGTAACGTCTACTCACATTACCATCATCTTGGAATCGTTGCCAAAGCCTGGAGATGACACTCTGGGCGATTCCAAGTTCCTCGGATACTTCCAGCTGGGTACGTCCACATTCCAGTCGTCCAATAATTCTGCCACGTAAAACATCATCCAAATGGCTCCTTTGTGTCATAACTATGCGGTTTTTGCACTGAAAGGCTTTCACAGCGCTTGTGAACAATTTTACTTCTTTGCCACCATTCCTTATATACCCCTCTCTTACACTCTCGTCATTGTGACGTACCATCCACGCCATCTGGTGGTTTCCTGTAATTTGCATATTCTTCTTCAAGATGTGTGCGATCATTCCACAGGTGAAATTTTTATTTTAGAGATCAATTTCTGTGTGATTCTGAATTATCCTTAATTTATGGACATGAGTGTATTAGTTTTTCCATGTTCGGACCGACATGGGAACATTTTACTGTAACGGAATGAGCAAGCGTCTTTCCATAAAATTCTTGTAGGACTGAGAAGCCTGGAAATTCTTTAATTATAAGCAGTGCTGATTTGCCAAAATATACACAAGGCAATATTTGTACTTTCGCAGCAATATCTCATCTGCTAGATTGGAGAATGTTGTTTGCAGTAGAATTGTTAATGTCGTTAATACATTGATCAATGCTTTTGAAATAAAGCATAAATGCTATTTGCAGAATCGCAAGCATTTGAAAAACATGAAATGGCATGAAAATTACGTCAGTTTTACGCCAAAATAAAAAGCATAAGATAGAATTAAGTCAAACGTGTTTCTTGAAGTTCATAAATTTTCAAATCCTACTATTATTAAAAATCTGGAGTGACTCCACTCGACTTTCCGAACACTTACAATTAAAATCATTACCAAGCATTTTAATAAATTTTAATCGATGAATAATTCAAACATATATACCAAACTGAAGCTCAATTGAATGCGCCGTTTAAACGCTAGCGCACTTTCAATAATTCCCCCCCATAGGCCATAATGTAAAAGAAATCTTTGTCGTAGCCCTGTAGAAAAACTATAAGTCCTATACACACCAAAATCAATACCGGTCTTACGATAGTGGTTTATAACATGTATACCCAATTTGAGCTCAATCGGATCGACCGTTTAAACGCTAGCGCACTTTCAAGAATTTCCTCCCATAGGCCATAATGTAAAAGATATCTTTGTCGTAGCCCTGTAGAAAAACTATAAGTCCTATACACACCAAAATCAATACCGGTCTTGCGACGGTGGTTTATAACATATATACCCAATTTGAGCTCAATCGAATGCCTCGTTTAGGAGCTATCGTGTTCACTCACATACACACAAACACACATACACACACACACACATACATACATACATCTCGTAAAAATAGCATAAATGGATTCAGAAGCCCTCAAAACGTGTAAAAACACCAAAATCTCGAATTCGAATTTTTTCATGATTACAATACTTTCCTTACATGGTACATGTTCGGAAAGTAAAAATGTGTATGTTTGTGTGTTTGGATATTTGTAACGCAATCATGCAAAAACGGCTAAAAGGATTTGGATAAAATTTGGAATGTAGATAGCTGATACCCTGGATTAACATATAGGCAAACTTTCATGCATATAGCACAAATAGTTCTTTTTCAGAGACATTCAAAATAATTCTAATACATTACACTCTATGGGCATCTTTGTAACTAACTGAACCGATTCTAAAACTTTTTTCACTGATAGAGAGCTACACTAATCCTGAATATTATAGGCTACCTTTTATGCATATTTCGTAAATAGTTCTTTTACAGGGACTCTCATAAGAATTACATTATGCTCTTCGGGTATCTCTGTAACTACTGAACCGATTCTAAAACTTTTTTCATTAATACAAAGCTGCACTACTCCTGAGTATTATAGGATACCTTTTATGCATATAGCATAAATAGTTCTTTTACAAGAACATTCAAAAAAATTCTAATACATTACGATATATGGATATCTCTGTAAATACAGAAGCGAGTTTAAAGATTTTTTACTGTCATTTTGGTCTATAGTGCTAGTGTCATCAAACTGATTCTTTTTTGTTATTCACACATGCTTAATTTCTCTCTGGACCTGATTCTAAAGCCGACGCGGACGAAGTCGTGGGTAGAATCTAGTTTGTTGATTATCAATCTTTAAATACGCTTGACAATCAAATTATGAAATTTAAAAATAAAACTATAGAACTACGTGAATCAAATAAACTGATAGGAAACTTGAAATGATAAAAGTACAATCCAGGCGAAGCATGTATCTTAAATATTAATGTTAGAACAAATAAGATTACGAGATAAAGTACGAAAATGTTCCGATTTTCTGTAAATATGCCAGGCATGTGTTAAAATCTGCGGAGGGTTAATGCAATTTTGTTTGTGTGTGTGTGGGGGGGGGGGGAGGGCAGGGCGGAGGTTAGTTGCAAGATTCACAAACACATCCATTTCATGGAAGTAAAATAGGGTTTTTTAAATTGTTTTTTTAACGAGAGGGTGGTCGCCTCTTACGCCCCTGCCCTTTAATTTGTCTTTGGTTGAAAAATGCTAGCAATTAGGAAAATAATCTTGTTTTTTTACAGAAATTTTATAGCGAGTTGTTGCAGTATGTTAAAATACATAAATTACTTTACTTCCGGAAAAGGGGCAGGTGACATTTTTTTGTATATGATGCCTATTTTTTTTATTCTTTTTTAAAAGGTCACATTTTCCAGGGTGGGTCAAGTGACCCGTTTGACCCCCCCTTGCCAACGCCCATGGAAACAGCTTACGCTAGGGAACTTTAAACAAACTTGGATTCTTACCAGGGCAGCATTTCTCTTTCTTTCGCTCCAATAACCCGAAGTGCAACCGGGAACATAACATATACAGGCCATCTTAAATTCAAAAATGAATAAAATCATCGATTAAAACATAAAAATGCAATTTCTGTCATAGAAATACTATGCTTAATATGAGCCAAATCATGTAACAGCGCCATCCGTCGACCGAATTGGCACTAGGTCCTTGCAAGTCCTTCCCAATATAAGTCCATGTTGAGCAGAGTGGCTATTCGGACCGACGGTGCTGATAGCTTACAGGCTATTCGGCCCGTTCCGTAGTGCTGCCATCTATATTTAAATGTTCGTACTAATAATGCACCAATAATATATTGAAAATTGTATGTTTATTTGGACCAAAGAAAACGAATTTCGTCCGCAATTTCTATTTTTAAAATTTATATTAAAGCTTTGGTCTGAAAATAGTAAGCTTTTCAAGGTATGAGCCTACCTTCAGAGAACTTTTTTCAAAGTAAAAAATTTAATGAAAAATCCATGTTTTAATTAAGATGAGGTATAAAGCAATAAACATTTAAATGCCGGTTAATGTAATTCAGTGGAAGCTTTGCAATAAAGGCAATCTTAAGTTTCCGACAGGTTTGACGATTGGAAATAGAATTGCATGAAAATTCTTTTATACATATTTAATGTACGCATGACGTTATTTTATACGTATGTAAAATTATCCAATGAAACAAACAATTTTGCAAATTTTTATACAATTTCAATTTTAACGATCGTCAAATTCATCGGAAATAATCCTCGCTTGTTAACTTTGCTTATGTTTTTTTTAATGGCTTTTACAAAAATTTTATGTAAAGTATTAATTTTTAAGGCACTACACGAAAGTAACATAAATATAATAAAGTCAATAAAAAACACAGAAATATTATATTCTGCTCCATATATTCACTTTTTCAACTAATCATGCAATTAAACATGTTAAGCTTTTCGAAGAATAATTCTTTTATTTTATTTTTTATTTTTTTCCCTTCTTTACCTGAAACATTGGAAAGAGAAAATCTAAAATGAAGGCGATATAAATTAGTTTATTTATTTATATGTATTTCCTTTTATTTTTTGCAACCATCTCCATGTATAAATGTTCTTGGAGTGCTGTAACATAGCTCAAATATAATTTTCACAGTGACCTTTTGTGTGCTAAGCAGATAATATTTTTGCACTTATTTAATTGAACAAACTAGTGTCAGGTTTAAAAATATAAAAAAAAAGGGGGTCAGGTCATAAAATGAATAATTTTTAATTTTAAATAGTTATAAGCATAGTACATTTTAGATTTTAAATTTTCTTAGTCACTTTGCATTGCGCTAGTTACAAGAACAGTTGTTCACATTTAAGTAAATTTTAAAAATGTTTCCCTTAATACAACACATTCCTATAACATTTTTTTTAAAAAGTTTTATAAGCACTTTGCCCTATGACGTGAAATGGTAAACTGAGTACGCATTCTATCAGATAAATTGTCATATTTAAAGAATATAAAGCAAAATAATAAATAAACAGTGACGTTATTTTATATGTTTTACAGCACTTGTATTTAAGTAATTAGCATTTCATTTGTTCTATTTATACATTTAAAACATCAAAAGTTGGTTCTCAGAATTAAGTATCATCAACATTGTCACCAGTCATTCAAGGATTCTGGCCTACCACGCGGCTGTCGATCTGGAGCTTTGCGCGGTTTTCTCTAGATGTCACGTGAATACGCGTTTGAACCCCTTAGAAAGTTCCCCGCCCAAGGCATCCCCTAGACAGTTTATCCCACGTGTAGTGTTTGCCTTAAATACACAATGCAACACAATGTATCCATTCATTTTATTATCAAATGACCAAAGAGAATTTGGCACTGGCAAATATTCATAAAAGTACTGTATGATCTGTTTTGCACAAATGTTATCGGTAATGTACTTGTAGAGTTCAGCCCGTGGCTAACGAGAAAGACAGGCTGCGGTGCTGATATTTGGTCACACCCCTTTTGCCCTTGCAGAGCCATGTGACTTAGGAGATGTGGCCAGTAAGATGGCCACATCTCCTAAGTCACATGACTCTGCAAGGGCAAAAGGGGTGTGACCAAATGTCAGCACCGCAGCCTGTCTTTCCCGTCAGTCACAGTTCAGCCATTATGAGAACGGACTAAGATATCCTCCTCCATTTTTCCACGCACATATATTTCTCCAGGAAAAAAAAAAAAAAAAAAAAAAAAGATATTATACAATTACCAAAATATCAAATTAACTACATTCTACTGTAGTTAATTTGAGGTTTGTAGTTAATTAATCGAGGTTCTACCCTCGATTAACCAAAATTCTCCGTTAACCGAAGTCGGTTTCTTCTTCACTTTTTTTTTTACTTTCTACTATCATCCAAAATTTCTCTTAACAAACATACATTTTTAAAGGGTTTTTTCCCAACACATTTCTTTTGTATGCAGTCCGTCCTTTCCAAACTACGAGTGCAGATAAATATTTTGGAATTCCCTTTTATAGAATTCCTTCTCGCAAGCTAAATTCTCGGTATGAGTGTACTCTTCCCACTTTCAAACATCCCTGTTATAAACAAAACCACACCCCATTTCGAAATTTGGAAGGTCATACTGCCGAGTCCCAGAATAATCGAATGTTATTGCACCCTCTGATTGTCTTTTAAAAATCTTCGGGATAGAGCTGCCCGGCAAAGGATGGCCAATTTACACCAGATGAAGCTTCCATTTAAACCATTGTGAGTTTTTGTTTCAGAAATAAATTTATTTTCATTTATAATTTTAATTTATTTTGAGTTGTAACTCTGTATGACTATAGAGTTAAAATAGTCATAATAACAGTTAAATGACGCTACTACATATTAAACTAGATGATTATTGATGAATTCTCGATTATCCGAAAATTTCGATTATCTGAAGTAGGTTCGGTCCCAATTACTTCGGATAATCGAGGTTCTACTGTATATTGTTTTGCTAAACAAGAACAGGGATCGCTGATCGTACTGCAATGCAATAAAATAAAAGGCAAGTCGTTTCGAAACAGGATACCCTACACTTTTGAGTACTATCTCTTATCTTCCATATGACAGTCAATCACCATTAAATGAGTACTAATGAATTTAAAACTTAAATTTTATTAAAATGTAAATATGTACCCATTGGTGGTCGGTAAAAAGCGCACAATATGAAGGGGTTATTTTTTTAGATGAGTGAGGAGGGGGGGGGGCGTGAAATAAAAAATCTAAGGAAGGAGTGGGCGCCCAAAAGGACGCAAACAGAGGTACATTCATGTATTTTGTATTTATTTCTATTGAAAATTGACATTCAGGTAATTTTCCAAGGACAGTTGTCTGATTTATAAGTGCACAGTATGCACAGTAGCCCCATTGCCATATAGCTTTTGGTGAAGTGAATTTTTTTTTTTTTTTTTTTTTGCATCAGCTGTAGATTAAAATGTTTCATACTCTGAATGCCCCCCCCCCCAATTGAAACACTAGTATTTTCACTGAAATCCTGGGTTCAAATCAAATTTGTAGAAGAGGGGGGGGGGGTGAAGGCGCTTTTTTCCAGTTGCACTTTAAAAACATAAGGAATGTAGGAAAAACTCTAACGGAAAAAACGCCAACCAGAAAAAAAAAAAAAAAAAAACTAATCCTCCCTCCCCTCAGACCAATAATTTTTATATAAATATCGTACATGAACTTATTTCGTTGTTTAGTAAATATGATAATGTATTTAATCAAATATTGGCTTGCCCCCAAATGCTTTTGTTTTTGAGCAAAGGAGCAACTTTTTAAATTTGAGAGCATTCAATTTTAATCTATTATCATATTAATCATGAAAATTTAAAACATTGAAATACCGACAAAAAGGAATTGCTTTTTGTCAATCAAGCCACATGTTCAAGGTCATGAAGGTCATAAAAGGGAGGACAGGGGGGGAGGGAAATCTTCCCTTCTTTTTCCTGGAAAGAAATGGAAAAAAAGGGGGGGGGGAAGATTCCCCCAACAAAAGATATTAAGACCGTCGGAAATCGTGTACGGGAGAAAACAAGCTGGTGTTTTGAGATTGATTCCTGTTCAACTCACAAAATGCATGTACTGTACAAACATTTTACATTTAAGAATATTATACCCAGCAAAAACATTTAAAAGCTATGCGATAATAAATATGTTTTATCATTTTTTTAAAATAAATTTTTATATCGGCTATTCTGTATAGAAAGATACATCCTTTTATTGAAATTTTTTAAAACAAAATATTCAAAATTATATAAATGGAAATTTTTAAAAGATGAATAGAAACTGAATTGATTTCAAACGATTTATTTAAATTTTAATGAAACTTGAAATCGTAATAATTTGATTTTTTTTCTCGAAAATATTTAAATCATTTTTATTTCCTAGTTTTGTGGGACTTCTAAATAGTGAGGAATTATATATAAATGACAATAAAACATTCAAACTAATATCAAAATATTCAGAAGATTAAAGCCATATGCCCCAGATTAACTGAAATCTTAAAGGTAATCTGATATATTCTCTTAAAAATAATAAAATAAAAAAAATAATTTAATTAACTGATTGTTCGATTTGTTTGTATTCTTAGGGCTTACTTTGTTTGTAAGTCCAGAGCTAGTCATTCGGTAACAAATTATAGCAGTTTCGAAAATTTTAAATACCATCTCTCACCTAGCAGGCAAGCCTAAACAAAGAATATAAGACTCTACAGATTTAACATGCACGTTCTCTGTAATATATTATCACCTTCAGTCTGATTCGTAATCAGTTGTGGTTTATCATTACTGGTTTTGTTTTTATAAGTGCAAGAGTTTATTCTGATTCGTGGTAATTTATCTTGTTAACTCTTTGGTTTTAAATAATAATTCTTAAAAATTAATGATTTATAAGTATATATATATTTACACAAAATATTTTTATTATTGAAACTATTTAATTGAAATATTACTACTTTTATTTTAGACATGCTTTTTTTTTTCTGGATTAAATAATGGTATTAATAAGTCAATTTAAAAGAAAACTTCCTTAAAAAAAAACTTTTAAATCAAATTTTAGTGTGTCATGTTTTTAAATAAATTTTCATTTCTAATTGCTAAAAACCCCTTTTTTAAGGAAACTGGTTAAAAATTATTTTAAACTCTTAAAATGTAAAATATTCACTATATATAACTGTGATTAAAATTAATTTTTATTTAGTTTTGTTAGAATAAATTTAATAATTATATCTTTACTATTATTAGTATTGCAAAGCTTATTCCCCCTTACAAACATTGATAAAATATTTCTGTAAGCCGTGTTATGAGAAAAGCTGAAACTTTCTACATCACCTCATTAATGTATAAAGACATATTTTACTTATTGTGAATTTTTGTAAAAGGGTTTTATAGAAAGTAAAAGTTTGTATTTATTTACATTAAATCTCCTGAAATTTCTATTCGGAGCCGTAAGGTAACTTTATAATTAATTCTATAGTTTTAGTATTTCGTCAATATATAAAGAAGAGAACCCTAGGTTAGTGTGTTTCAGGCACCCTCTATAATAGGGAAGTGATTATGAATTTTATTTAATATTAAAAATATTAAACTTCTTACTTTCAGTGTAAATTATCATGAAAGTTATTTTTGCTTTGTGGTTAAGACAGACCTACACGAAGGCTGTCTGCTTAAATAAGACATGCCTTGGGCGGAGGACTTTTCGAGGGGTTCTGACGCGTCTGGAGAAAACAACGGCGCATTAGGCCAGAACCCTGGAATGAATGGTGACAATATTGATGATACTGAGTTCTCAGAACCAATTTTTGATGTTTTAAATGTATAAATAGAAGGAATGAAATGATAATTACTTAAATACAAGTGCTGTAAAATGTATAAAATAACGTCACTGTTTAGTTAGTATTTTGCTTAATATTCTTTAAATATGACAATTTATCCAATAGAATACTTACTCATTTTACCACACGTCATAGGGCAAAGTGCTCATAAAACTATGTTATGGAAATGTGTTGTATTAGAGGAGACATTTCTTAAAATTTACTTAAATGTGTACAACTGTACCTGTAACTAGCGTAATGCAAAGTGACTAAGAAAATTTTAAATCTAAAATGTACTATGCTTATGACTATTTAAAATTAAAAATTATTCATTTTATGACCTGATCCATTTTTTATTTTGTTAAACCTGACCTCAGCTTTGTTCAATTAAATAATTGCAAAATATTATCTGCTTAGCACCAAAAGGCTTTTAATAATACAAGGTTTTCTAATCTTATGCATTTATGAATAATTTGGTCCGTAACAAAACATAAAGCAGATGCATGTGTAAATATTTCAGACTGTAAAATTCTCTTTCATAGCTGAAGAAACCATTATAAGAGAACAGTAGTTAACAAGATTTTTAAAAATAATTTCTTTATATTTTATTTATTTATTTGCATGGTAAAGCATAAAAAATGAATGTTTTTTTTTTTTTTTTTTTTTTTTAAAGTCGTGCATTCGGATTTCATCTGTATTTTGATATTTTAGTAGCGCATTTTTAATGAAAGATTACTGTAAATAAAGATTTGTTTTTAAATCAGGGGCGTAACTAGGTGTAGGGTTTGTTTGTTTCTTTTTATTCATCCACTCAAATTCAAATAGTTTTTTATCAATGTTAATTCATTAATTAAGTGTTATTAATTAAATTTAATAAAAAGCAACTAAAATAAAACTTTTCTTTGTTGACCTAAGTAGGAATTGACTTAATATTTTTTTTATATATATCTTACTTGATTTTTAAATGATGTTTACGGACTAATGATAAATGTTATGGACCAGAGAAGTTATGGAGTAGCTGAAGAAACTACTAATAATTCTAATTTCTTCATCTGATATATTTTTCGAACACAAATTTTTTTAAGACTAGAAACAGTATTTTCCTTGAAAATGGTATTTATTTCTTTTAACTATCGCGAGTGAAATTTATGAAAGGCAAAGAGTTCGGAACCTACCTAAACATAGCGTTTTTCAATTTGGTGAAATCACCTTAAAATCGTCAAAAAAACAGAGTTTGCAATATCTTCGGAAATTATCGTAAAAAATTGCTTAATTTGAAGGGTTTTTTTTTCGTTTAAGTCGAAATAGGGAGTAGCCATGGAGAAAAACGAAGTTGATGCAGAATTACATATGAAGATGGACCCTAGTGAAAATTAAATTACTAGAAAATTAAAGTAATACGTTGTTTGCAAATGAATGGTATCTATAACTTTGCAGTACGACGAACGAAGGCCTAATAAACAGCAAGTGGCGTTTTTTCTTTCCGCAGCTGTGCATGTTTGGGGAATGATGTTTTGATCATTCTAATTATATTGTATTTCAAATACTATGTGCGAAAAGTAATGAATTTCCTTATCACATAAACCAGAAATTAAAGTGTTTTTCTAAAATTAAATGTGTAGAAAAGCTTTAAAATTTTTAAATATTTCTGTTCAAACCTATCGCATGAAGAGTGGTATTTTTGAACAAACTAGGGCCACATTTTAACAAATGCAAAAAAAAATATGAAAATTTAAATTCTTTTTAATCAAAAATTGCATATATTTAGAAATTTAGTGTAACAAGAATAAATTAAACAATTATTAATTAATTTATGAATTTATTAAAATCAATTATTTAAAGAAATTAACACCCGTCAATATTGGAATCAAAGTCATTGTTAAGACACCACGCCAATACAGTCTTGTTAATATTCATGGTGTATTTTTCACAATATGCTTGGAATCCAAAAAGCGGATAGCTGACACCTCTGAAAAAGGAAAGTTATTTTCTTTTCTTTTATAGCAACTTAATATTAAACTCCTTTTCTCAGTGCAAATCTGTGATAGCAAATAATTTTTTTTTTAATTAAATTAAGTGAAGTCATTTATATGCAGTTGTTCTAAAACAAAACTTTACATCTTGATAAAGGTTAGGGGGTTTCTGACCTATCGCGCGGCTGTCGATTTAACGGTCAGGAGTTTGGGGCGGTTTTCTCCAGATATGAATATGCGATAGAATGCCTTAAAAAGTCCTCCGCTCAAGGTATTCCTCCCTTAACAGATAGTTCTAGTGTGCTTAGCTTAAACGAAATATCAACAAGATGAAATGTTCCAATCTATCATTCTTATTCATAAACTGCAGATGTTTTAATCTTCTTACTTTCATCGTATAGCCGAGAGATAACTGTATGCCACTGCCGATAGTACCTTTAAAAAAGTAATAACACAATAACACCTTTTCGCCCATTTTAAGCCAAACCTTAAAGAAAAACTAGCGTCACCTTCTAACCGTGGCGGCTCGCGAGTGATTTAAAAGGAGGTTCACGAAACAAATTTCGAAAATTAAATATGCAGAAACGACGCACCTTACAAATTAAAATATATTTGCGTTTCCAGCAGTTAAAGGAAAACAATGCACGCAACTGAAAGAAAACAAGTCATGTTGGGTCTTATACATCTCGTCACCAAGATAAGTTTTAGCAAAGGTGCTGTCTTCACTCATTTTATTTCAATTTTTTTTCAAAGGATAATATTGAAAAATGCCACTGCTTTAGCTCCGAAACACGTATCCTAATTATTTACACTAGTTTGTAAAAAAAATAATGTAGTGAAAAATTGTAGAAATAAAAAAAAAATATTAAGAAAATGAAATGAAAATGAATTAACTAACCGAACGTAACAAACCAAGGCAAAATCCGGAAGCGATACCGCAAAAGAGTGGCCATGGGTGCACAATGTAATTGTGCGAACGGACAGATTTCACGAGTGCCGTGCTTCCTCTCAGCTGTCTGGGCTTCTTATCCCAGAGAGCGGTTCAGAGAGAAAAATTTCCGTTAGACTGTGTTGTAGTAACCTACACTACAGTGCGTTAGCTACAATAAGCGTATTTAATAATAGTGGGAGGAGGGGGGAGAGAGTAAAACTCACGTTTTAAATTCACATAAATCTAGAAGTGTGCTTAATATTTGCTTTAAATTTAATTTGTTAATGTGTTTATTCTACAGTTTTTCCTCTGGGGGTTCACGTGCTCAAATGGAGGAGCCGCTACTGCCTTCTAACACCGAAATCTTTGACTATAAGGGGCGGCAAACTGAAGCCCCAACCCCAGGCGCCAATAAACCCCGCTACGCCTGTTCTGCAGTAACAGCAACCAAAATAAAACAACACACTTTGGGTGTCCTTGTCTCTTCTTACCCTCAGATGGAACTGACTTGTTGCAAAGAAACAAGCTCAAGGTTCTCATTGATTTAGCATTCAAGTTAGTTAAAATGTTAGGTCACTTTATAGCATGGGCGCCGCAGCATAGGGCAAGGGGGGGCAATGCCCCCCTGGATTTTTGTATGCATTGTTTTCCCTTGCTTTTTTGCTCTTTCCAACATGGTAACCATACGTTGAAGTAGTCTTTGCCCCCCCCTGGGAAATATTCTGCCGGCGCCCATGCTTTATAGTCATTTTTTGTGTAACTGTATTTTATTTTGAAGGCATGTTTAAATACAATTAAATTAAAATTATTAAATCAAAACAATCTAACAATCAACATCCCTTCCTCAGAGGGCCAGGCAAAGCTATCAAACGTTGACCAGTCCGCAGTGATGAAAACTGATATGAACTGGGGAGCACTGATATAGACAGCAAATGGTCCAACGATGGTAATGTGCCTCCTTCAAAAAATTGTGCCAAAACTTGCCAAACGTGAGCATCAGGCCCGGACTGGCCAGAGTGTCCGCAGACGGGTGGGCCCCCAAACAGAAAAAAGAAAGAAAATACAAAAAAAAAAGTGCTGTACTGATAGCACTTGAATGCACTTTGACACTACAAAATATTTTGCAGCTGCAATTGTGCCCCAGAAGGTTCAAAACACTTAATTTTAAATGCAGTTCTCAAAATTTTTTGAGTGAGGGTTCCCGAATGAGCAAGGGACTAATTACTATGAATGACGTATATTAATTAATAGATCAATATTTTATTAATGCATTAATTATCAATTATAATTAATTAATAATAACACCATACTTCCCCCATACCCCGAAAGTTAACACATCCTATTAATTATCGGTTACACAATAAACCGGGCCCTCACTTCTCTTGAGATGGGAGGGCCCCTACCCTCTCAGTCCGGGCCTGGTGAGCATCTAGTTGTGCCACTCTCTTTTGGTTCCAATCTCAGGATAGTAGGGCCACTCAAAAATTTCATTACATTAAGGTCTCTATTCAGACCTTTAATGTATTATGTCCGCAGCCAGTCATTGTTTTGGTCATAACCAAAATCTAGCAAAATGTCATTAACCTGGAGTTTTTCTGAAATATCACCAACAATAATTACGTATTTCGTGTAACTCTAAAACTGCTTACAATAGAATGGTGAGACTTTGTACTTAGAACTATTGTAAGATACAATTGTGAATCTTTTTTGATTGCAATCGATCGAGTAATTTATTTACAGAGTTACCCTAAAAACTTTCAATATATTATGGCCTATGGATACATTCAATTCATTGAAAGTTAACAGTCAATCACTATTTCATCTATGCCCAAAATTGTCCCTTATTTTGAAAAAAAAAAAGATCAAAATAAGGTATGAAAAAGAATATGTCAAGAAAAAAGTTCTCATTAATTTTTAAAAAGTTACACTTTTTAAATTTCTATACCACCCCCCATACAAAAAAATTCCCATTTGATAAAATGTGCCCCATACACTAATGTGGTTATCCACAAAATTTTAGCCTTTCATCATAAAATGTCTCACAGATATCTTTAAACAATGATCAGGGGCTACAGTTTAAAGCCAGAGCACAAAAATTCCTTTTCTTTCGTAATTTCTGCACGATTCCTGGAACACAATCATCCAACATGATTTTTTCCCTCTTCGATAGCTCTTGAAAAGTGGTTTAAATCAGCATATATTTATCTTCATATCTCTGATACTTCTAGTGATATAATTCTCATATTTTGTATATTACCTTATTAATGTATGAGGCACGTTTTACTAATATGGAATTTTTTTTGTATGAAGCTCGTACACAAATTGTAAAAGTGCAACTGTTAGCATATTTATCTAATAGATAAATTAAGCACATAATCAATTTTTGGGACACCCAGAATAAACTTAACGCCTCATCAATTCCCCCCCCCCCTCGAGGGTCAGCTACACGGAAGTGCTGCAGATGCAATGCAATGCACACGTGCCCTGCACCAGGGTTTCAAACCCAGCCACAAACTCAAAAAAACCCGGGTGTTTTTTTTAAAACCACTTTAACCCTTTCGCGTCTAACGGGACACATACGTCCCAAGCAAATTTCAAAAAATTCTTTTGGGACAGAAACGCTTCTCTGTCTAATGGGAGACTTTCCCACCAGTCCTGCCAATATTTTTGAAGGTACTTTCATTCACAGAACCTAGATGGCACTACCGTACATAATGTAATTCCCGCGTTTTTAGCAGCTCATCCCATACTGTTTAGTTTCGTTTATCGTTTTGGAAAATACCGCCTGAAAATTTGAGTGATCCGTAAATCTAAAGCCAGAGACGTTACTCACGAAGCGGATTACCTCTAATAAACTGGTAAGTGGGAAAGTTTTACTTTAGTTTTTATTATCGGGACATATGTGTCTCTCTCGTCTTGGTTAGTGGGAATACATTGTCCCAACAGTCCTATGTGATCATTTCTCTTGATATTATATTTTTCGGTTACTTTTGAAATAGTTGCTTATTATTTTTAATTTAGATGAAGAAATAAAAAAAATTTTAGAAGAGTCAGATGACGAAGATATTGATTTGGATGATGAAATAGACGATCCCGATTTTCAAGATCCAGCACACAATATGCAGTACTCATCCGATGCTGACGAGTGTGAAATGGATATTGATCATGATACCATTCCCCAAAATACAAAGAACAGCGATGCTTTGAGCGATACTGATACGGCATTACTTTCATCAGTTCATGAGATACCATCAGCTAATGCTTCAGGCTGCAGACCAATCTTATGGTTTCATGCAGATTCAACTTTTCAACCTCGAATGACAATTCCAGCAGAGTCATCGCCTAGTTTGTTATTCAACTTAAATCGTTCAGCTACCGAATTGGACGTGTTTCTCAAGATATTTCCACGAAGTCTTATGATTTGGATCTCTCAATGCACAAACCAACGACTCGAAAAGTTAGGACAAACAATTCACCCTACAGACCCCTCTGAAATTATGCTTGTCCTTGGATGCGTGCTTGTCATGTCTTACAATAAGGTGCCGAAATTCTCTCATTATTGGTCATCTAATCCTTCTTTGGGAAACTTAGCAATAAAAAATGCTATTTCAAGAGACAGATGTAAAACGTTGTTGTCGAAACTATATTTTGCTGAACCAGAAAATGCAAGTAAAACATATTACATCGATGAAGTTGTTTCGTGCCTGAAACAAACCTTCAAACAGTGCCGAAGCGAAAGCTCATATCAATCTATTGACGAGTCAATGGCGAAATTCAAGGGACGTTCGTCCCTCAAACAATGTATGCCGATGAAACCTGTGAAAAGAGGGATAAAAATTTGGCAGCGATGTGATTCAAAAACAGGATATGTATATGACATGAACATTTATTCCGGAAAAGAAACGGGTGAAGTTCAAGGCACACTCGGGGAACGGGTAGTATCAAAGCTAACGGAGACAATCCGAGGAAAAGACGTTATGCTTGCGTTTGACCGATTTTTTACAAGCGTGCACCTGATAGAAACCCTGGACTTTCCTGCTGTTGGTACGTGCATCAAGACACGCAAAGATGTTCCTAATTTTGCAACAAAACTAAGCAAAAGGGGTGAGGCTGAGTTTCTCGTAACTAAAAATGGAACAATGTGTGCGCGGTGGCTTGATTCAAAGGAAGTGATGATTCTAAGTAATAGAGCATTTCGACGTGGCTCTCTTCTCTGCGATTGGTCGCCGTCTTGCGTGACAGCTTGGGGTTCTCGTAATGTATTTCAATGGGAAAAACTCGATTTTCAACATTCAAAAAAAGTATTAAATTTAATTTTTTGGATGATTGTAATGGATGGAATTTGTTAATCAAACCTTCGACTTTTGTGTCCCAGGTGGCGTTTAATATTTTAAAAAGCTTAACATATAATATTTTAATGATATTTCAAGCGACTTTTTCCGCTGGTACTGCGTTCGGAAAGACAACATTATGTGCGGGAATGAACACAACATTTATTTTAAGATTCGGCAGGTTATTCGGATTACTGTTTGTTTACAAATATCATGTTGTGCATGTGAAATTTTCTTAAGTTGTGAGATTTATGCAAGAATAAAGTTGATTTTTGAATTATAATTCATCGGATATTCTGTATGCCCTAGAAAACATCAAATTCCATTAATATTTATATTAAAGAAGTGTTTATTTAAATTCCTATTACGATATATTCAGATTGTTTTTTCTTTTATAAACAATAAAATGTACTGCTTGTTATTATTTATCATAGTGTTCTTTTAAATAGGTAAATGCCTGTAAAATAAGACCAGTTATCCCATTAATAAAAAAAGTGTAACCTATGCATCGCATAACATATTTGTACATGTAATTAATTTAATACGTATGAATATGAATTAAAAAAATAATCCAATAAATCAACTAAATTAAAGACGTAGACCAATTAATGTAATCTTTACTTAGTTGCATAATTATTTAAATTGACAGTAAACATGAGTGCAAAATGTAAATTTATAATTCCATTATGTTACTTAAAGCTTCTGCCTTTTTATTATAAGATGGAAAACATTTCTGTTTTGCAATGTTAGCTCATAAAACTGTACTAAACAATTCTACAATTACATTTTTGAATTTTGTTTCAAGTTAGAATCAGAACAGAAATCAAAAGCTGGAACTCTGACCCTGTATTTCTTTTTTCTGGTTGAATTTTTACATATTAGACAAAACCCAGCAAAGCTCATGAATACTTTGCTCCGAAGCCCAACACTAGTACATTAATTCATAAATTTTCCCCTTTTCAAGCACAAACTGATTTTAGCAGACAAGACAAATCATATTCGCTTCACCTCGACCAGATTTGAGAGTCCTAAGACCATCAGAATTTGGGTGTTTTCTGTATAATGTTTATATTTCTTCCTGCTAATTTCCGACTATTTAATTTTATTTCACTGTTCTGTGAAATAATTATTATATGGGAAAATCTTTAAATTATCGTTATTTTAGTTAAATGCAGGGTGCGAATTGACGGGGGGGGGGGGGATGCCGGGGATCGTCCCCGGCTGAAGAATGTAATGTCCCTGGCTAGAGAAATATTAATGGATCCCTGCCAGGGATACTATTTTTCCCCTGCTTAAGAAATGTTAAACTGGTGAGTGAAGATTTGGGATTGAAGTCAAGAACTCAAAATGAAGGTTGTATGTTAGTTTGTTACTGTACTCTAAGGCGACTACCTTAAAATTTCATCTCTTTTTTAAGCTAAAACCCCTCAAGGGTGGCTTCCAATACAGGTACATTGTATGTAGCTTGTGTATCTCTGATTCCATAGAATAAACAATATATGACTTTAGTTTGAATATAAGTCAGTTCCCACACTTGTCGGCGACTGCATTTGTCAAGTAACATCATGTGAGTAAAGCATTTGCATCTTCCCTCCTTTTCCTTTTCAAGTGTCCCCCCCTGGAGAATGTTTTCTCTCAAATGGAGAAAATGTTCCAATTCCCTGGAGAAAATGTTCAGTTCGCACCCTGGTTAAATGTGCTACCAACCCCATATTGCAGGGGTTTGCAGTTTGCTACTGAGTATTAACATAAGAATATTAAGGCTCCGGCACCTTTTTTTGCTAGAAATTGCCGCTAGCCCTGGAGAATTACATGTTTTCTCATTGAAAAATTTCTTTCGTTAATTCCCAAAATGTTACACTTTTTGTATATAACCCGCATACAAAAATATCCCCAATCAGTAAAATGTGCTCCATATTCTAATGAGGTGATGTACAAAATTTGAGAATTATATCCAGAAAAGTGTCAAATGTATGAAGATAATACGTACTGACTTAAACCACTTTTCAGTAGCTCTGTAAGGGAAAAAATCACATTTTAAGGGTCATATGGATAATTTGAAAGAATATGTTACATTCAAATTCAAGTATAGACCCCCAATCATCTTTGTTTATAGATATCTCTTAAGACCTTTTATGATGAAAGGCTGAAATTTTGTACATAATCTCATTTGTGCATGGGGTACATTTTACTTATTGGGAATTTTTTTGTATGGTAGTTGTAAGCAAATTTAAAAAGTGTTAACTCTTTGAAAATTAACAAGAGGAATTTTTTCTTAACATAGTCTTTTCTTTTACCTTATTAGCACTTGGGTGCTATTTCTTTCTAGCACGGTGTGGCAAGTAGACACTTTTCAAGTTTCTTGGTTTATGGCACATTTTCAATATTCTTGGGACTTGGTATAATCACTTTTAGTGATTACATCGTGCAACCATGTTTTTCGGTTCAATCACAACTAGTGTGTCGGTGAAAGATTTTCCAATATGCACTAATCCAAAACATTTCACCACTAGGGGCTAAACTACAATTGATGAAATTTTCAGTAACAGAAGTATGCGAACAGGAGTCTATAGGAGCGCTTACAGTTACCATATGGTTAGATAATGGTCCGGTGACGATCAGCCACCTCCCTCAAAAACTGCGTCAAAAGTCTCCAAACTTGGCAACTTTTGGTGTATATATTTCATTCGCATATCTCAAAAACTATTAGTCGTAGATTGCTGAGATTTTATATACAAGATTGTTGTAACATCTAGTTGTACACCTAGATTTTTGATTCCAATCTTTTGGAGAGTTTGCAGGACCACCCAAAAGAATTTTGGTACTTGCATGTTATCCAAGCGGCCTGCTAAGACGAGCGATTTTTCGCTTAGATAAATGCAGGTTACTTGAAATCATGATGGTTCTGAATACAACTGGCAGCAGTTTGCCAGCACATTTTCAAAAAAAAAATAATTTGGCAGGAATGTCTACCGGGATAATATGCAACAACCAGAATTCCAATACATTAATGTCTGGAGTCAGTCATTGTTTGGTCCATGCACAAAATCTCACTATTTGCCATCCACCTTGTGAAGTTTTGCTGAAATATTGCCAATTTAACGCCAAAAATAATTACGCATTTTGCATGACTAAAACCACCATTTTAACCATAGAATGTTAAAATTTTGTAGAAAAATTGGTACTTGCGTATTATCCCGGCAGTCAAACAAGACGAGTGATTTTTCGCCAAGTTAAATGCTGAATGCATGAAATTATTAATGGTTTAGATACAATTAATAGTATAGTTTGCCAGCACATTTGACGAAAAAATAGTTTATTGGAAATGACCAACGGGATAATACGCAAGTACCGAAAAATCTAAGAATCTTCAGAATAATTTCTAATCCTAATATTAGTTACACGCAGAACAGAGTGGAAATAGATTTAGGTGAAAGAATAAGGATTTATTTTAACGAAGTACAGTGTAACCATTTAATCATCTGTCCATGGACGCAAGAAGAGTAGAACCTTCATTTCATGAAGTCGAAGAAACAACAGAAAAAATCAAGACAGCAAGGTGAAATAAAAGAGGGTGTCAGTTTAATAGGAAAAACACATTTATTCAAGATATTGAAGTTCCACTGCATACCTAATTTAGAATACTGCAAAAGAATAAAAAGGCTAGTAGCCAAGTTTAGTGATTATAAAGGAGTAGATTCTAGAGGTTTTTTTTTTTTTTTTTTTAGGGTAAGCAACAATAAGTAATTGTACATAAACACATCATATGGCAGTTTCAACATAAGAAACTAACTGTTTTATTTATTTATTTTTTTTTTTAATAAACCAACCACTGGTACAAAACTAGTTCTGTAAACAATGTATAAATTGATTTTTAATCAAAATATGTTTAAAAAAATAATTAACAAACCAATTCTTTAATATTTTTTATTCATTTATTCTAATGAATTTTATATGCCCATTTAAGAACAGAAATCACACCAGAAAGTGTTATCCATAGAAAGCATGCACTAAAATTCATGTCAATCTAAGGATAAACCTATCTAGTCAAAGCATCAAACTATAATGAAAAAAAATATCACAATCCTAAACTAGAAAGAATATCTAATTTTGCAATGAGAGTTTAATTAGTTGCGTACAGCTTTAAAATTTTTACGACAATTCTAAATAAATAATGTACATTCTTTCATGCACACTGAAATAAATATTTACAATAAAATGGGGAGGGTGAATTTTTTGGGGGGAGGCGGGGGATAAAGATACATGTTAAATTGCATGGATTGCTATCTGAACTCCAACGCCTGTTGCTTGCTACAGTTTGTTTACATACTTCACAGAGGGGAGGGTTCGCAATCCGAAAACCCAGTGAACCTCGTCCGATTACACGTAGTTTTTAGGGATTACCGAGATTGCTAAATAATACGTTTAGGTAAAGAAATAGCATGCGCAGAACGATGCGCGAAGCTGTCACTCAGCTGACGTCAGAGATACGTCACGTCGAAATGCTCTATTGCCACGAAGCTAAATACGCAAAAGTGAATCGCTCTATGAAAGATGGAAGCAAAGAAGAATTTGAGTGCCCTGTGGCAATCGAATTCTACAACAAAATCATGGGAGGTGTAGACCTTGCAGACCAAATGTCTATGAATTAGATCGAAAATCTTGCAAGTGGTGGAAAAAAGTATTTTTTCGCCTATTGCAGTGGTGGCGCTAGACTTTCCCCGACGGGGGGTCATAACTCCCCGACGAGGGGGCACAAATATACATGTACATATGCTAAGTGGCGTATCCAAGATGGGGCTTTGACCTCCCTCTTTTATGACATTTTTGTCACCAAGTATGATATGGAAATTTGCAACTATTTGCGCCACTTGAAAATATTTTACTTTAGAAAGTGATTTTTTCACGATAAATAATTTTCTAAACTAAAATATCTAGGATCCAGATAAGTTTAGAGGAGATGGAGGACAATATAATGTTTTGTTTTGTGAAATATTTCCAGGAATCGGATCGACATACATTATCGGACACCCAGGCCCCGGATATTTTCAAAAACCACTGCACAATCTTTCCTGGTAGATTATTATTTAAACTGACCCCAATTAACGTATCTCAAAATCCCTTTACATTACACAAATATTTCCCCAAGGCCTCAGCAAGCAAAAAATTTCGGTGGGTGGAGGGGATCTGTAGTGCTAAAATTAAATTAACTGATATCTAGAATCAACGCAAATAAACTGATAATGCATTTACTGAAATTTTGGAGGGGGGGGGGTCAAACCCACATGATCCTCCCCCCTGGTAACGGCCTTGCACGTTTCTGTAAAATCTCGAAAGCTACTTTTAAGAGTTCTTCAGGTTAACGCTTAAAATATTTCATATGAATGAAATTCTTTGAAAAAAGTTCAGCGAAGAAAGTTCTACGCATTTTTTTCCCCCCGCAGAAAAAAATATCAGAAACAAAAGTTTTTTGTGCAAGAATATTGCTGTAAATTCACTGAAAATTTATTTTATAAATTAAGCATGACTAAATTTGCACGCTTTTACACAAATTGCAGTTATTTTTATAAAATTAAGAGATATATGTAAATTTAATTACAGTTTAACTTCGATATCTCGAACATCGAAATTCTTGATATCTCATTAAATGCGTTTTCCCTTACAAATTGAATCCCACCCCACCAGTGGCATTGCGCTAGCGCTTTGAACTGGGAGACGGAAGGTGCCTGGTTCGGCACTAGGTCGCGTCCGCCGACCTAACCGTTCAGTGTTTTCCGTGTTTTTTTTCCGAAACTTTGCATAAATACGGGTTAGGACCTCTTAGAAAGTCCCCCACGGAGGGCAAACCCACCACCGGCCAAGATCCCTAGCGTAGATAATTGGCCGTAATCTACATTTCCATTTACAAACTGATTCCCTTTAATTTCAACTCGTTATCTCAAAAAGTCTAGTGTTTCTGGCCAACATGTTTTACTGTAAAAATATTAATCGAATTGTTAATTTATGTAATATTAATATTTTAAATCACAATAAAGTGAGAAATATGCAACTGAAATGTTTATAGGTAGAACCACTTTACAACAAAAATTTTCTTTTGAGAAAAATGATTTTGAAGGCGCGCAGTAAAGTGGCATACCGAAACTTTAGCGCTTGTTTCTACAGCTTTAAAATGATTCTACTTCAATAATAATTCATGTGGTGATAGTACTTATTGAAAGCTAAAAGATGGCACCGTATCTCAATTTCGAAAAGAATTGTTGTGAAGTGTACCCCTGGGAGCTTCAGTTAATTATAATAATAATAATAAATTATAAAAATCTCCGAAAGAGAACGTAAATATATGCGCTATTAAATTTTTTTATAAAGTCAAGCACTCATGAAGAAAATTAACCATTTTCTTTTAAAATGTAAAATAAAATAAAATAAAAAATATCGTCAGAAAAATATAATCGGACAGCTTATAATTTGCCAAGACACACCAAAAAATAATTATTTTTAGCGAAACTAACCTTGATAAAAATTTACTTTTTTGTAATACTCCAAGATAGTTTTGAACGAGGTTTCCACAAACGTGATGAATAATTTTATAAAGCAAGCTCATTTACTAATAATTCATAGTGAAAGTATCATTTTTAAAATTTCAACATTAACGAAAAAGAGTTTAATTAATAAGACGAATAACAAACATAATATTAATCTGTTTAAAAGTTTTAGAGTTGAATTCTGATACATATAATTCTGTAACTCAAAAATCAGTTTAGAACATATGCTATTAGTTTATTTTAAGTTTATATTAATGCTGGTGCCATCCATGGATTCAACAGCGATTTGTATAAAGATTCAAAATAAGGGAAGTTGCGGTGGCTTACGATACGCCACTGTATATAACATACAAATCTACATGGAAATATAAAACTTTTATTGTATTTATTTTATTTACTTATTTTACAGGATAAAAGGGAAAATTTTGGAAGACGATATAGACGCTGTATACCATAATTTTTATTTACTTTGCAGTAAAATAACTGAATTAAAATTCACAATAGTTATTTTTTCCACAACGATATAAAAATTAAATTGTCAGTCAAGATTAATCAGTTTCCTTTAACTTATATTCCGTTTTTAGATCTATCCACAGCCATCTTCATACTGGACTGGAGAGGGCTTTGGTCTATCAGAGGAGCTGGTTATTATTATTATTATTTAATTTTTTAAAATTAACTTTTCTTTTTTTACCACAAGCAAAATGTAATAATTCCCTTGCAGCTGTTAATCTTCTTGGTGTGCATAGCTATGAACTCTTAGCTAAAGAGGGCCGGTTAATCCAGTTAGATTTCTCTATATAGTGCAAATTCTCACTCGTTGTATATGTATACAGTATGTTACCAAATAAACAAACTATGTATTTGACTAATTCTTAAATTACAAAAAAAATAAAAGTAAAAACAAATCTTACTGCTAAATTTTTATAAAATTAAAGATTAAATCGTGCATATTGTGTTCGATTGAATCTATTTATAAATAAAAATTATATTTAGAATTTATTCGAATATGCCATCTAAGAAACAGAAAAGTACTATTTTTTTTATTCGGAAGAAGTTAAAAGTTAAATTATCTAATTAACCACTTAGTTATAAAAATATCTTCTTACTTTCTCAACAGTTATAAGAGTTCAAGTAAGGATTACTGTGATAAAATAATTTTAAAGACATAGAATGCATAACACACTAACTTATAAATAAATAAAATACGACCAGTTTAAAATATTTCTAATTAAAATGAAAATTTTTAGTTAAAGCGTTTAAATATTCATAGGTTTATACATATTTTGAATGCCAGAGATGAATAACTGTAAGATAATTTTATAAATATTTTGTCATGTCAAATTTTTACACAATTAAATATACATTTTAAAAAGTTCCCGTAGTAAACAAAATCCGAAATTTCTTATCGCCCGAGTCGTAAATCCCTTTTAAAAATATCAATTAAGACTTATAAATTTTGTAGCTCTATGAATAAAAGTAATACAATGGGAAATTTTATTTTACATTTATGACACAAAAACTTTTGACTCGTGAATTAAAATACTGTTAATTTACATACAATTACATTAAATCTGTGTTTAATTTAAATTTGCATTAATGCAATTTGAAAGTTTATAAAGACATACCTTTCGTCCTCACTCCAATTACTAAATCGTATTTGATAAATATACCAAACAATTCGAAATTGCAACGAAAGAATATATTTTTAAAATGTATATCCTGTCCTGTAATTTAGCGGGAATGACATATAATGGGGTGAACAACATGTTACTTATCAATGGTTTAAAAGCAAGAGCGCATTTAAAAGTACTCATAGTGTTTAAAAGACCAATTAGGAGAAAATTTAGATTAATTCATAGAGTACTCAGACAGTTAATATAATTTAAAATACAATAATGTTGTAAAACATTTCATAGAATCAGAATGTGAGGTCAAAAAGTCCGACTTCTACTACAGCTTCAAGTCAAAAAGTTATGACTCTGCAGCTATGATTAAAAGTGCACTCTGACCGCAGCTATGATTAAAAGTGCACTCCAAACCATTACGAGCATCCATGTCTAAGGACATTTAATGATATATATGTATCATTAAAATCCTGTTAATAAATAAACTTTAAAGTAGTATTTTAAAATTTCTGAGACAGAACAAGTGACTCAGTTTTTGAAATATGTGCCTTATTTTAAAATTATTTTTATTTTTAATTAACGCAGAATGTGTTCATTCAAAATTTGTGCTCAAACTAGTTTCAATTCTTTTTTATAAGGGGGGGCGGGGTGAGAGGCAAGTGTGGTTTTAGGGCGAGGGCACAGGGTGTGCGAATTCCTCGAGAGGAAAATATTTACACTAGTAAAAATACGCTTCAAATAAAATTGCATGTTCATGCAATTCTGAATTGGTATTCAAGCTTTGCACCCTTCCTGAAAAATATTTCTGGATCCGCCCTTGGGCATAGTATATTTGTACAAATACATGACAAAAAGCAAGTGCTTAGAAGATATAATTGAATGCTTTAGAGATATAAACTGACCATATTTTAAATAATAATATTAAAGCTTTTAAACAAATTTAAAATATAATATATGAATGTAATTTACATATAACTCACTTGAAGTTTGTGGATCTGATGAACTTGAAGGGTTTTCTTTCTCTAATTCCGTAGATAAACATACATTCGAAGAGCAAGAAGAAATATCCCAAGGATTCTTTCTCTTAATTCCATTTGGTAATTGAACAGGCCCCAGTCGATTTTGTTTATGAAGATCTGAATGCTTAGTTATCCTATGTTTTTTTTTTTTTTTTTTTTTTTTTACATAATCATTATCAAAAATATCACGACATAAAGCACACTGTACTTTATATCTTGTGCTTTTGGCACCACCGATGTTTTTTTTTAGGAAATATAAAGCCAAAAGTGAAATTAAACTTTTATACACTTCACAATGATATGCTATGCTGCCGTAACAAGAAAAAGAAAATGCCCACTATTCTAAACTCTGTCTAAGTCACTGGCACAATGCACAATAACAAGTGTTGGAAAAGTGATGTACTATGGGTTTGCGAAGAAAAAATAAAAATACATGGGATATTTCGACGAACCATTTCTTTCTCATCATTCTGTCACTGAGGACCAATAAAAGTACAAAAACCGTATTTCTGGAAAAAAGAACATCCCCCATTTGAAGCCATACTTCCCTTCCCTCGAAATTTTTTATCTACCCGACTGGGCTAATTAACGGTCACTGTCTCCCCCATCCCGACCACACACACCCATATTGTACTTTCCTACGGTGTCGGCGACAAAATGCACAATCGTTTAAGCAATTAAAAGAGCCTGGAATAGAAAGTGGGCGCACATGTGGTCTCATAAATTTGTCGTTTGAAGAATAGACTGGCACTTTTGTTACCTTAAGATTGATGTCTTGCTGCAAATCCAGTTAAATGCCTCCTGAGAGTGGGATCACAGATTTCAAGTATACACTATTCGAATTTGAAGTCTCCCCCGCCGTCGTCAACACATCACAGTATTGGAAGATGCAGGAAGTGGCTGTTTCTCGACATGAAAAGGATCGCAGAGATAAGAGATGAATGAAAACGGAAAGTACTTTTAGCCATTATTCAGAAGTTCTGAGGAATATACCCCCCCCCTTCCCAGAAATGTAAACATATCCGCTTCAATCTCCAATACTCATTCGCCTTTCATGTGTATTTAAAAATTACAAAATTAACTTTTTTTAAATCGCAAAATCAAAATTAAAACTCAGCTAAAATGTAGATTTCTTCTTATGAAAATTCCCCGACGAATAAATCAAATAGCCCCGATGGGGGGTCACAAGTTCCCCGACGGGGGGGCACGTGCCCCCCCGGACCCCCCATTGGAGCCACCCCTGGCCTATTGATGAGTGCAGTGGTCAACTCATGGATTGCGTACTGCGAACTCAAACATCGAAAAACCCCACTTCTTGATTTCATTGTACCTCTTGCAGAAGCCTTGATGGCGTCCGGAAAGCTCAACGCACAGTATCAACGCCGTAGAGGAACTGGACGCCCATCCAAAACATCACGAAGCTTACTCAATGTTGGTGCAAGGGCGGCTCCAGTGAGGGGGCCATAGGGGCCATGGCCCCTCCGAAATTTTGTTTTACAACTTTAGATTCGCATACTTCACGATTTCATACGTTCAATTTCATTTTGAACAATTTATAAGTAAGTAAAGACCTAAGTAAAAAGTTCGATGGCCCCCTCCGAGATTTCAGTCTGGAGCCGCCCTTGTGTTGGTGACCATCTGCCAGTAACAACAAAAACACGACGGCGGTGCCGTAAATGTGCACAACAAAAGAAGGAATCGCGCACTAAAATAATGTGCATGATGTGTAATGTCCCATTGTGCATTGATTGTTTCCAACCATACCATTCATAATTAAATTTTTATGACTAGAAAATCATTCGTTTTCTTTACGAAATTATTCATTGAGGACTACTGGGACACATATGTCTCAGTTGTCAGGACTGATGGGACATATATGTCCCGGCCCTAAATCAGTGTTTAAAATCTTCCTAAAAATATAACATCTTAGTTTTAGCATTCTAATGTGCCCTACTCATAGTTTATGCTACTAAAATTGTTTTGTTGCGCAAAAAAAAAAAAAAAAACTTGTCGCGAAAGGGTTAAAAAACTCAATAAACCCAACACGTAAATGGGTTTTATTAAAACTTATCAAAATTTTTCCTTTCTTTCATTTAAATCATTTGTTATTTGACATTAAATAAATGTAATATTACCCACATAACTTAGTGCATTATATTAGATATATATATATGTGCCAGTTTAATTTTATTATAATTATTTTTCCAACTTTAACATAAAGAATAATAACCTTTTTAAAAATAATAATACCTTGAGCTAATTCTATCTGCAATATTTGTTTTGAAATGAACAGGTACAGAATGCAAGCAGGTATAACTTAGTAATTTATCTGTTTAATAAATAAGTTTTCAAATACGAATACAATATGTAATTATCAGTATAGTGACAAACAAACAAAAAAAATATTATTTCCCAGAAAAGAGAAGAATGGGATATGTCTCTCTCTTACAGCTTACAAGCATGCATCTGAAGAATGAATTCAGGTTCAGGAAACCATCCTGTATTGTACTAGCTGCTGCATTACTTCAGTGCTGAGAAATATAAAACTGATTCATTATATATTCTTTATGTGGGATTTAATATAAGACATATTAATTCTAGATTTTTAAAGTAACTAGGGGCCAAGGCCCCCAGACTCGCTACGCTCGCTTTTCGAATGAGGCATTCGGCCCCTAATAAGGCTTATTCGTAAAAAAAACATAATTTCAACAGACAAAACCCGAAGATTGGATCAGATAGAATGTTACTGAGCTACACATTGCTTGGTTCTTGCTATCATTAGTACATAAAAATTTAAACTTCACACTACAGTGGACCCCCTCCCCCTCATAACACGGAAGATATTTTGTTATGGGAATCCGTGTTGTACGGGTCCTGAGCTATACTCCTCCTGGAGTGCGGACTCCGCTTATAATCGCTGGAAAAATTATTTGCACTCCTCAGAAACACAATGATATTTAATGTTGCCATTCAAAAGTTATATTAATTAGGAGCTAAAGCATAATAAAATCAGAATATCTGTTTCAGCTGTATTTTTAATAATGTAAAACCTATTGGACACCTTGCGAATTTGCCACCCATGGCAATTTTTCATTATTTGGTGACTTGCGTACTTGTAAAGTTAATAAAAGCTACAGAACAGATAGGATAGCTTGCCACCAATGGCGACTTTTCATTATTTGGCAATTTACACCTGCTCACAACCTATAATTACAGTTCATTTAAGGTTACCGGAAAACCGTTATCCATATTTTCATTTACATAATCGCTTGCAGATTGGTGTACTTAGCACCACGAATTATACCATCTCGTCGCGCTAGCAAATATCCAAAGTGTACTTACTATAACTGCTATAATGGCATAGTTATCGCCGCCAAATATTTCTACTGGTAGCAAATAATCCAGCTGGACCGAACCGGCTTTAAAATAATCTGCATTTTTATTATTTTGCATTTTCAAGATATTAGTTATTCTGCTTCGGAAAAACGAATAATCGCTAATTCTAAACTCCTGCTGTCTAAGTGAACTTACTATTTGAAAATTGTCAACTTTGTGTAACACACTTTGAGTTACTTATTTCATATAGTTTTTATTTTGGCGTAAAATGGGCATAATTCTAACTCATGTTTGTAAATTTCACGCGATTCTAGATATTTGGAAACGCTTTGTTGCAAAGGAATGAATGATTTTATGGCAAATCTAGCAACCATTATGTTTATTTTTTCAGTTTTTTATTAATATCTTCTAAAATAATTCGATTTCCAAAATTTAAGTCAGCTTAGCAGGTTCCTCGGAATTTTTCGAATCTGTGGGCACCTTAGTCGAAACTCAAATCCCCATGGTTTAGGAGGAGATAGGCCAACAAGCTTTGACAGTGCCAGCGGCCTTTACTTTTTTTTAGAATAGAGAGAAAAGAAATTTATATTTAAAGCAAAAATGAATAACTAAAGAAAATTATTTAATAAATAGTAGTAGTGCAGTAGGTTGGCATGCAAAAGGTTTACTGACTTATATTCAAACTAGAAAATAGAACTATACTTAAAAAAAGACTTGAAAAACACAAAGGTAAAAAAAAAAATATTAAGTTCATAAATTTAAAAAGTAATAGAAAACAGCCAATCAAAAACAACATATTTTTCTAAGTAAACAATTATATACTTTTACCTATGGTCATAAAACAAATTAGGAGCCTCTTATAAATGCTAGCAGAAGCAGAAAAAGATAGTACTGCCAGGGATGTTAACTCCAACACTCGATTTGGGAGCACCCCGGGAGTAGAAAAAATTTCATTTGGGAGCACCTCGGGAGCAGAAAAATTCATTTGGGAGCAGAAAAATTCTATTTGGGAGCAGAAAAATTCCATTTGGGAGCACCTCGGGAGCACAAAAAAATAGTTTCCGAGAGGAAAACTAAGATTCGAGATCAGAATTAACATGATTTTGGAGCATAAAATTGAAGATTTAGGAACACAATAAATGCATACAAGAAAAGCAAAGTTTGCAAGCAACACCATTTGCTAAAAGCAAAACACTATTTGAAAGCACTTTAGGAAAGCTCTGGAAAAAAAAGGGTGTATACGGGCTATGCTATCAGCAACTTGGTAAAAACAATACATGGATTTACATGGACGGAAGGAATTTTTTTTGTGTGTGTGTGTGAAACTGCTCTTTTTAATGGTTTTCATATAAATGCTAAATGGAAAGAGAGTGGGAGGGAAGTATTTCTTATATGCAATGGTACTTTTAATGCATGTTCGAAGGTTGTAAAAATACTAATATTTAAATGGTAGAATTAACATTTCTGCCGTTTATATCATTCTAGAATTATGTATTCAAAATTTAGTCTATTTTAAAATAAAGATTTTAATTACGGATCTATAAATGAAATTCGTAACACATTCTGAAAAATTTGCGGACGCACTTTGGCTGAACACGGGCCCAGGGGCGTCGCCCCGTCTGCCCCCTCTCGTAGAGCCTGCACACACACAAAAAGAAAAACAGTGGTGTAGTTTTAAGAAAAAAGGTTTAGGAACACTCGCAACTGAAGACTCAAAAATCATGCGTCCATGATGAAAAGTGAAGAACGCTTACTTTTGCTGACATAAGCTCGAATGAAAAAGTAGTGAGACGGCATCTCCCCGCTCATGATCTTCACGGGCCGAAAATGTCTAGCCCGGCCCGGCATTTAATCAAAATAAAAAATTCAGACCCGGTCCAGCTCGTATATTAATCATGATTTAAGGAAGGGGGGGGGGGAATCACAAGCCAATCGTTTGGTCTTGTCCAAATTTTAGGAGAGCAAAAATTTCCGGAAAGGCTCGATTTTGCAAGCGCAGAGGACCGTCTTTAAGAGTATACGCTTGTTCCGGTCCATTCTAGAAAATGCTGAGGTCAGCCCGTGCCTTGAATGAATCGTGCTGCAAAAGCCTGGGCCCGCACAGATCTCTACCCCCCGCGACTACACCACTGGCAGCGGATTTCCGGATTATTTTGAAATGAAATATTCTATTAATTCAGACAGCCTAGATTCTGATTTCTAAACCGGTCATGCTTCCAATTTTCATTCTTGCTACGGGCCGGGTCATAAACCGTGATTTTTTAGGGGCTGGGACGTCACCGTAATATACTGTTTTCTTTACGGACCGGTCTGGTTTAGATCAGGGGCGGCCCTGCGGTACATGACACCCACTCCACCCTGCAAACGTAGAAAAAGACGTCCCTTTTACTTTTTTCAAAATTGCTTTTATGATTTTAAGTTGGAAATCGTGCCCCTTCATAAACAAAAAACGGTGCCCGTTGCGATGATTACTTGTTTGCCTATCTGGCCGGCCTTGATTGAGGTGACTAACAAAGCCCGACTGGTCCGATCCGGGGCGGGTAGAATGGCTTCGGAATGCAGCTTTCGTACACAGTTTGAATCTTGCTTTACTGCTAACTAGCTTTCCATACACGCTTTAAAAGATAAATGAGCGTGGCAAAAATTTAACAAAGAGTCAAAATGACGTATTCGGCGCAGACCGGCGCAAAAATCGGCTAAAAGCGCAGTTCGGCGCAATATTTGTGTTTCGGCGCACCCTGAAAGAGTCAAAATGACGTATTCGGCGCAGACGGCGCAAAAATCGGCTAAAAGCGCAGTTCGGCGCAAGAATTTGTGTTTCGGCGCAGAATTAACATCCCTGTACTGCATTAAAATTGAAGTTATTTTTATATTTTAACTAGCTGACGTACCCGTTCTTCGCACAGAATGGATATTGTTAAATCAAAAAATACAAATGGAAAACAAATAAGTAAATATTAAACATATTTTTAGATTTAATCGGCTTAATTTAAAAAGTACTCGTATCGAAATATTTTTCCTCGAACTTATTTATTTTTCTGAAGTATTGCAACGAATGTTCTATCTTACATCGACGACAGCCATGATAGTGGTAGAAATGGGGTGTGTTTTTGGCAACAAAAAGCACACGTTTAGCAATATTGGATGAGCAATCTAGGTATTCCCAAATCTATGATTTTGGCCCCCTTATCCCTGTTTGGGTGCGAATTTCAAAAAATCCTGAAATTGATTTTTTAGATATTTGTGTTAGTTACATTTTAAAACAAGAATTTTATGGCTATCTATCATTAGCTATCTCAGTGCTGCTTCACTTACGGTGTCCTAATGGCATACCTGCCAACCTCCTTAAGCCAAAAACAGGAAGACTCGGGTTGAAAAAACAGATTTCACAAAAAATCAGAAGATAAAAATAAAATTTAAAAAATATTTTAAGACTGTTTCCCCCAGTGTATATCACCATTTCTTATTATTTTTTATATTAGTATTGTAGAGAAATAAAAACAAAATTAAATAGCAATAGAAAAGAGCTTACCTGAATTTTTTTATATAAAATGAAAAAAGATGGAGTATTTTCACAAAAATAAAAAACAATATAAATGTAAATTTGACTTTATTTTTAACCAAAGTATGTTGAAAAATAAACAGATTAAGATTTTTTGTTATCTTGTTCAAAGTAGTTTTTACTAATAGTTCATCAGAAAAATTATTTTCAAGCTTTAGTTTTCAATACTAACAAATTTTCTAATGATGAATCACTGAGGGAAGAACGAAATGAAGTTCTGTTAACTATCAATGAAAGATTTGCTTACAAATGCTTTGACCTCACTCATACTACAGCATTGTGCTGTTAGCTATTGAAATGATTACCTTAATCAATTATTTTGAAATAGAATTATTAATTTACAATTTTTTCGCACAGTTTGTAATACACTTTAATATATCAACTAAAAATTTTAAAAAGACAGATTTCATCTTCTGGCAGAAGACAGCTTAAAAAATCAGAAGTCTTCTGTCAAAACCAGAAGAGTTGGCAGATATGTAATGGGAACTGAGTTTAATCAACCGATTAGCTGCCAGACTAATCTAAAGGTTGAAAATAATTTTTCAGTTGATACTGAATGAGCTGCGATAACTAGTCAGCCAATTCAAAAAGTTATAAAATCTTAATATTTTCACTTGTAGAACGTTTTTCCAAAATACTCTGACAATGGGCAGGGTTAGTTCTTTTTTACGTCATCCATAAACATTGATGATGGATATGTTAATTTTTAATTCTGAAGTTTAGAAAAAGAAAAAAACTTAGAAAACTCGATATATTGCCCATTCATACAACCGTCTGCGGATAGACACTTCAATTTGGCTGTTCATTAACAGAAACAGCAATAACAAGCTCTGCTCTTTCATTTCATAGGTAATGTTTAATCACTATGGCATAGTAAGTGTGAAGAAACATTGGTTTAAATCAAATCAAAGTAATTGAAACATTCCCAATTTTAACTTCTATCATCAAAGATTCCACTTTAATAAAACAGGGTTCATACTCATATTTCAAAATGAAATTCCCTGAGTTTTCCAGGTGATTTTTCAAGAATTTCCAGGTTATCGCAAAAAAATAAACATAAAATAAAGACTAAATACTTTTTATTTATATGCCCCATTCTAATGTAATGAAATTATGATAGCACTATGGTAATAAAAATTATATTCCCCTGCAATTATCGCATAATCAATGGATTACATTTATATCAAACATGGTTTTAAATTCAATTTCACCTATAAAATATCAGAAATTATGCAACAGCAGAAGTAAATAAGAATTTTTGGGACCACTTCACTGATTGATAGTTTCAAGATATGTTTTTTATACTATTGCCAGTACACAAGGCTATTGGTAAAAATTGCCATATTCTTTAGAACTAAGTAAAATCCACCAATCCTATGCATAAACAATGAAATATTTAACATTATAGGAACACACATTCTACATTGTATTCTAGCAAATATCAGCAGAGTTTGTATATACGTGATAATAATATTGCACAATCTAACTTTGTGCACAGTACACAACACAAAGAATAGCCCCTCCAACTCAAATGAGAAAAGGGAGCAATCACAAAAATGAGAAGCAAGTGTGCTATTCGTCCTAAGCAGTCTTAAGTGATAGATGATTAATCTTGTATAATCCATTTCCAATTGCATGAGTGCTTCATTAGAGAAGTAGTTGACCATTGAATAGGGTGAAAACCATAAAAATAAAGAGAGGGGGTAAATTTTCTCAAAATTCCAGGGTTGAAGCTGGATTTTCCCATGAGATTTCCCTGAGTTTTAAGAGCTAATTTTCAATTCCCTGAGGGCGTATGAACCCTGTAAAAGGTGTTGACAGTTTTACCACAGACTTAGAAATGCATTACAGTTTTCATAATGTGTACAGTTAACCTAAAGGGAGCCTCGAGGCACCCCTGAGTATCTGGCACCTGTGTGTCGCAGCCCTGAGTCTGTAGTCACCCTTGTTAACCTGACAGTACTCGTCCAGGGTATAATATACCCACTACACTTTTGTTTTCGATGTACCTTCCTTTTTTTTAATGTAAATGGATGAGACCTCGTGTAGCTGACTCTAAAGTCATAACCTTGAAAGGAAAACTGTTTTGAAATTCTTCATAGGTTTTCAGATATTAACATGTCGGATTTGTAATACTCTGCAAGAGTATTTATGCTTATTCCGGTGAAAATTGGTATGAACAGAACGAAATGGCCAAATTGCACTGGTTTTTCACCAGTTACCTCAGTAATGAGTGTCGCTTTATCTGGTCAGATATCTAAATAATAAAAGCTTTGGATATCACAATTCCGGGATCGATTCGTCGCTCCCGGTACATCTGCAGCCATGTTGAAATTTTGATAAAAACATTTTTAGCTCTAACTATAAGCAAAAACTTTTTATACAGTTCGAAAGATCTCTAGAAACTAACTTTTTTTAAATTTGCAGCTACTTTTAACTCTAAATATCTAGTGAGATATCATGCCTTGAAAAAGTAAACAGAGAAGCGAAGAAGATTCATTCCCTGATTCTTTGAGAAAAAATCACGGAACATAATCTCACGCGTAGATCGATAGATGATGTCATATACTGGCAAAAATATTCTTTTTGCATGACAAGCAATGCAAGGATAGTTTTATTTAATACTAGTTGTCTGCCAGTGGTCGAAATTTGACCATAATGCATTAAATTTTTTAATTTGAGCACGAACAGTTCTGCATTCAAAAAGTATGTCTCAAGATTCCATATACCTGCCAAAGTGACCACCTTAGTTAAGAGACCATCTGTCTATAGTGACCACTTTTGTACAAAAACTCATCATATTTTGAAAAATGTAAAGGCAACTTCAGTGAGTGGGTCATAGGGGTCATCTCCCTCTACTGACCTTGGATTTCACACGTTCTCTTAAGATTTTACACATTCAGTTTGCGTTTTGAACAATTTGGGCTAATCTAAAAAGTCTAGTGGCTCTCTCGGAAAATTCAGCCTGGAGCTGCCCTTGGCTAAAGCCCCTTTATGTTCAGAGTTATAAAATCTTAAATCATCGAATGATTGAACTCTGCTTGCTGAGGCGTACCACTGAACATGTATAAATCTTGATGCCTGAATAAATATACACTTTTTTCAAATGGTAGTCCTTGAGATTTATTTACTGTCATCGCAAATGCAGGTATATTTGGAAATTGAGTTTTTTAAAAGGATATGGTAAAATAGTACCAGAATATTTTATTGGTGGAATTAAAAGTTTTTTTATTGAGTGCGGTTTCAGTTCAAACTTCACACTCAATAGCATTAATATATATAAACTTGACGTGCATTCTTGTTCCATTGACTAATGCTTCCTTTTTATTTAACTTTCTGATTAGTATAATGATGCAATTGACATTCAATATTAACTTTTTCGGTTAGCCAGGCACACATCCCGCTGTTTTTTCTGGAAAAGTTTAATGACTACATCTGAACACCGTTGTTCCCCCAAACAAAGCCGGGAATTTTAATCCGTATATGAAATGGTATTTATATCAAGAATTCGATGTATACAAAAATATCAATATACTAAAAAGAAATTTTTATGCTTATTGGTTACATAATGTGGAATGGGGAAAAACATGTGGATGTAAATTTAAATACGAAATTAAATTAGACTTCTAAAATATGGAAAGGGATAAAAAACTATGTATTGGAAGTCGCTTTAGGTTTGTAAGCATTTGGTCACAATTATTTGGCAATTTTTCACTTGCTCCCGGATACCCCCCCTCTAACACACACATAGAAAAAAAACTCTACTGTATAGTTATTGATTTCAATGTCATAATAGCAAATTATTTTATCGTAGGTATGATGATTGTCCTCTATTCAGTAGCGGATTCAGGGGAGGGGCTAGGAGGCTTCAGCCCCCCAAAAGAGATTGCTCTAAAGGGTAACATTCTGCTTCATTATGCACTTTGAGTATGTAAAGTGATCTTTTTTAATCACTTAGCCCCTCCCAAAAGTTTTTACATTGGTTTAGACTAAAATTTTGCTTTATTGTACATTTTGTTTGGGTGAAATAAACTTTTTTCAAAATGTAGCCCCTCCCAAAACAGACTTTCTGGATCTGCCACTGCCTCTATTATCAGATATTTGATTAAGTTAGCATTAATAAAAGTTCAATCATCACTTTCAAGTTCGATTATAACTGACTTCAATATGTTATCCGAGAGTATATTTTCAGAAATATTTCCATAAACTTCATTAAGAACATTATTTTCAATCTCTATTAATTTCTTCAATATATTCATTGCTTCAATAATATTTTCAGAGTACTATAGAATACAGTGTGATGGGAGATTGTGAAGAAATTGTCGAATTGGCATGCTTCTGGGAAGCATCTCTTGGATTGCAACCTGCCCTGTTTAGCTCATTTTTCAGCAGCTTTAAAACATGGAATTTACAGTACTTGGCGCACTTATCGACCGCCTAAAAGAAAGTCACCAAACACATTGCTAAAGCACATTTTAGTCATTGGTGTTTTACCAAACTGGGGAATAATTCCACTTTTTGCAAATTTTGCGGTATCTATAACTCTATAGTACTGCTGAAATTTAGTGTTTTTATTTCAAAATTGACAGAACAATGGAACCATTGCCCAACTTCGCATGAAATACTGTGTGACAAATTACTTCTAATTTTTTACAGTGCATTGGCATATTACACAAAAATTTTAACATTCGCACAACCACCTCCATACAAACTTTGATGGTGTAGAATTTTGTGCTCATCTGTTCGCATAATGTGTGGTAAAAGGACACAAAGGTTTTCATTAACATATTTATATATACATAGATTTAAGTTCTATTTAACTGAAAAAATTGATAGATTTTGGACAAATTTATTGAGAATGCGTAAAATTTTGTTTGGACAACACTTAAAAACCTATTTGCAGGAATTCTTTTTTAGAAATTGGCAACACTCTTTGAAATGAGAACATAAACGTATTTGTGGTTGTTTGTGGAAGTCACGTTTTTGTTTCATTGCTCTCACTGGAGTGTCTTTAAATGTTAACGGCATTACATTTGTGAAAGCCTATTTTAAAAGTGTTTGAGTATTTTAGATTGTTTTGGTGACAGCGTTTGCTTAGTTTTGAATGCATTTAGATTTCAACGTTGTTGGATTGTAACTTTTATTTCGATTTTTTGGGACTTTGTTTTATTATTGTCATAAATCCGTAAGCATTTGTTTAATTTTGAAGTGTATGAGTGTTTTAGATTGTTTTTGGTGACATGTTTTTGTCATAAGCGTTTAATTTTGAATTCGTTTAAACCAGATGAATTTTGATTTTAATGTTGCTGGATCATAGCTTTTATTTAGGTTAATATGGTATCGTTTATTTTGTTTTTGTCGTAAATTTATAATTACTAGCTGGCAAGCTATCCAGCATCGCTGGCCTGTAAAAATGCACTTAAAAAATTGCTGACCAATAAGGTAGACTTCGTGCCTCTGTTAACTGTGTCAGCCAGTCTAACGACTAGGTCTATGATTTTATTTTTTAAAAATTGGAGTTGTGTTTCAACAACTCAACTCTGAACTTTAGAATTTCTTTCTGTTGAATCCACTATCATAAGAAAAAAAGAAATTCTCGAGTTCAGAGTTGAGACATGACTTCAATTTTTAATTTCACATAAAATAAATTAAGACAATGTCATATATTTCCCAGATGTTACAGAATAGATATATAAAATGAATGTAGCAGATCGTCTATAATGAAAGAATTAGTGAAATTTAATTTGAGATACCCACTTCTTCCACTGGCCAACATACCTCATCTGATTATATAAAAAAGTTTTCGGTTATTATATTTCAATTCACTACACTGATACATCACTCTTAATGATTCTTAAAACACAAATAAAACATCACAAGTCATTATAGCACTTTAATTCATTTATGCAGACATGAAAAACCCTACAAGGGACAAATGTTTTAATGAATACAAAAATAATATCAGTAGATCTACAAAATTAATTACACTGATCACAACACACACTTGGGCTCAAACACTTATGTCAGTGATCTTTGAGCTACAGCTGCATTCAATAATAATTCAGCAACTTAAATTTTTTATCACATAAATACAATAAATTAGTACATAACAAATAAAACATAAATATGTAATGATACAAATAAATTCAATGTAACAAATACATTAGTCTCCGATGATCTTTTTGACAATAAGAGAATAAAACTAACTGTACCATCTTTACATTAAGTGGAATAAATATAAATGAACATATAATTTAACAGTGAATGTCTAAAGTTCCCCAAAAATGCAAAAAAAAAAAAAAAAAAAAAAAAAAAAAAACTGAACCTAATTTACACCTAAGTAGGGAAACATATCTCTGTCTGCCATAATGCAAGAAATAACATAAAACAGGCCAAAGTATAAGTTGAGTTTAGCTGTTTCTTTTGGTACTTTCTGTAGTGTTCGATCCCTAAACATCTTTTCTAATCTAAATGCAGCAGGAAGTGTTATAAGTGGCAGAAAAAACCAGAAACTGAAATGCAGCCCCAGAATTGTAAACAATATATATGGTGTAAACAACAATACAACATACAAAATATGAGAACCAGCATAACCAAATACTATGGCAAGTGTTACAACACCTACTCTGTGATCACTCTCCATATCACGTGTGTTGTTACTGTGCAATATAGCTTCTGTATTGAGTGCAAGTGGCATTGCATAAAACAAAGTATAAAAATCCATATATCCAGTTTGGGCCACGAACGAAAAAAGTACACTCAGGGGCCCAAAAGTAACAATGATCAAGACATCTCCCATGGCTATATACTTTAATCCTATGCCACCAGTATATAAGAAAGAACTGGATAATCCTCCAAAATAAACCAAAGCAAGATGTTCCATTTTTGCTTGAGAAAACCATACAGTGCCAATGAATCCCACACAGCCTAGTGTGTATAATATTACACCTAAGTGCACAATTTCATCAGGAGTCAAGATTTTATCAACCAATGTTCGATCATCACTCCTACGACTGTCTATTCCTTTCATGTAGTCATAATAAGTATTCACCACATTACCAGCTGCATGCACAGACACAGCAGTGAGAGAAGTAATAAGAAATAGAGATATATCAAACTGTTCAGTAGATTTATATGCTAAAGCAGCTCCAATAGCAACAGGAGTAAGTGAAGCACTAAACGACCATGGTCTTAATGCATGAACATATGTAGAAAAAGTCGACAGTTTGGATGATTGGGCAGTGGCTACTGAATGTGCATTGCTCAAATGATTTGGCATACTTCTGTGTTCCTGAAACTCTTCAGAATTCTGAGAATATTGCACTGATGACATAGTGTAAAGATCTAGTAGTAGTGTAATCTAAAAAGAACAAAAAATATATGTATTATAAATAGTAACTTAAGAAAGCCAATAATAAACTAACAGTAATTGTAATACTAATAAACTAAAATTTAATAAACATGTGCAGCTTGCTTGTATAAATAATAACCGAAGATTTCTAAAACTGTACATATAAATTAAACCAATTAAATTTTTAAAAAATTACTTGCCAGTATATACAGGGTGTCCCAATACACACTGACCAAGGCTTTTATTTCTTAAATACTGATCATAGACATGTACAATAAATCAGATATATATGGGACAGAATTTAACATTTTTGGAACATTAAATCTAAATAAATTAAAAATTTTATGTGGACCAAATATAAAAATATTCCCCGTTAGTAAAATGTGCCCCTTATACTAATCAGGTGATGTACAAAATTTCAGCCTTTCATCCTTTTTTACCTGGCTACTACCTTGCTTTTGCCAAAAGCATTTCTCTGTAGTGCCCCCTCCCCAACTACTGCTCTTTAAAAGTCATTAAAGCCCAATAAAACTGCCCCATATTTTTTGGTCACTCTCAAAAATGGGGAAAAAAGGCAGTTTTCTTATTTGGAATATTTGATGCAATTTTACTTTTGAGTGAAAGCAGAATTGCACTGTTTTTTATCCATTCCCCCCCCCCCTTCCCTCCTTTGGGCAATGACCGACCTTTTTTTTTATATCCTTTTACATTCCCACTCAGTGTTGCCTCTAGACCAGGTATGAACAACTTTTGGAAAGTTGCAGGCAAAATTTTAGGATGTTAGCGAAGCCGCGGGCCATATAATTGGGATTCTGGATGGTTTATATAAGGTTTTGATATGTTCCACGGGCCGGATCAAAAGCCGGGCGTGCCACATCTGGCCGAGGGCCGGAGATTGTCCACATGTGCTCTAGACCAATTAAGCACTGCGTGGTACCTGGCAACCCTTTTTTTTAATGCTTGACAGTCCTTCCACCCACTCCCCTTTGTCTTGATAGTCTATTTTCACTCTAGAACTTGTCATTCCGCCCGCCTCTTCCGTTACAGGGATCATCGCAGTTAAAATTGTTGATCGTTTTACGGCCCTTTTTTAAAACTCTATCTATTAAAATGATATCGTAACAAAAATACGATCGAATGAAATGACCCTTTGAACAAGATATGTAACTGCTCCTTTACAAAATTCCAACCAACACAACCGGACATTCCTCATAAATGCAAACCAATAAAATGCCCTTTCACAAATAGTTACTTATTCCCCAATTCTGATGCTTTTTAGATAGTCATCCCGTTTTTTATTTCATTCGTTTGCCTAACCCAAAAAGGGGCACCTCTGGGATGTCTGTTTTCGGTTAATGCTGCAATAGAAAACTGAGATATGGCACATAACACTTTGAGCTGGTGGTAGGGAAGGCGTTAGGAGTTCAAAATGATTTTGCCATCCGGGCGGGGGCATTATATTTTATAATTACTAAGCAATCAATTCTAGACTGCAGCTTCAGTGAAAGCTGTTTGTATAAATGATGGCAGCTTCTATTGTTTATACTTCGTACTTGCACACTGGGAGTTTTTGTTCTTAAAGATTGCTTAGTGTAATCATTATCTGGCCTTCTTACTTCAGATTATCTTTAGTTATTGCTAGGGATGCACCGAATACCATATTTTGCCGAATACCGAATACTTGGTTAAAATTTATTAAACTTACTAAACCGTTATGAAACTTTGTTGACGTTGAAAACTTTGAAAGAGTCTGTGGAAAAGAAAAGGGGGAAAATAAATTGTGGCGACTGCTACATAAATTTACTCTCTCCACTTTCAAAAATACAGTCGCCGGATGGCGACCATTAATTTTGACCTTTAAAAGATAACCAAATTGTTACAAGGATTGAAGAACAGTATTTTTGTACAATAATTTCTTCCAGTAATAATTTACTCCAATCTTCAACAAAGATAGAAGCACTTAATTCCCCCCCCCCCCCTTTTTCTATACACGATAAAACACTAAAAAGTATTAAAAATAAAATATTTTCACAAAACTTTGTTTTTTTACACTTTTTATTACTGCAGTTTTTAAAATTTATTCATATTATGTTTATGTCATTTCTTTGTATATAATTTTAGGCCGGATGTAATGCCGGATATTTGTAATATCTGGCTACTGCCAATCAACTGGCATATTGGCTGGATGCAGTATGTTTGCCGGATATCCGTTGCATCCCTAATACACAGCAATCTATCCGGACTTTTCCCACGGGGTCCTGTTTTTGTGAAATTGTGAAACATTTACTCATTTTGAATATCTGAAATTATCATTAAATCAGGTTTTTCTAGCCAGGATTCTGTTTTTGCAAAAAATTGTTAAAAATATACAAATTTTACAAATTTGAACTTAGTAAAATTAAAGTTCCATTTTGGCTATTTTACAGAAAGACCTACTTTAAAAAAAAACTACACATGTATACATGCATAAACATCTACAAATTTTTATAAATAAACAGATTAATGTTTTTTATGTGTATAATAAATTAATAACTATGATTTGTGAGAAATTAATTTTGGAAATAAATGTTTATGAAGGACCTGCCTTTCATACAAAGAATTTTGTGAAGTGTCCATTTTTATGATAGAATGTTTTAAGAAGGGTTTGTTAACAGACCCAAATTTCTCCTAAAAAGATCTCTGATATATCAATAAATATATATAACACAGCTGCCAACTCTTCCGTACTTTCCAGAAGATTTTTTACCAGTATCTTTAAACAGTTTTATTTCATATTAAAAATTTGGTCTTATTTTAAGCTTAAATTGCTAAATAAAAATTACTGGTGGAAAAACTTCCAGTAAATCTGGAAGAGTTGGCAGGTATGATATAATGAATATTTATTTTAAAATAAGTATCACAATATTTTTGATATTGTCAAAGTTTGTAAAGTTGAAATCTGTTCTTCCATTGGTGTGACTAGGCAGGGACAAAGGTGGGCTAAGCTCAATCTAGAAAGATTTTAGCCCACTCAAGAAAAATTAGAATCAAGGTTCGTTCGTACACATTTCAGAAGGAAAAATCCAAGGAGTCCAAGCAGTTCTATCAAAATTGTTTATATTATATACACGCAGTTTCACAGTGGTTTTTTAATCACTAAGTAACTTTATTTTTCAAAACCAAAAATTGAACATATTTAAATCAATACATATTTATTAATTTGATGAATGAATATCTAAAAGATAAAAACTAAAAGACAAAATCTAAAGGGGAAAAAAAAAATTATTTTGTCTTGTTTAATTACAGAATTAATGTCTCAAAATAAAAGCAAATATTTAAAATTAGAAGTACTAAAAAATTTGGAGAGTAGCAAGTTCTGTACTATAAATCTACTTTTTATTTATGCAAACCATTGAATTCATTTTTAAATTAAGAGTTAGTAGGAGATAGAAGTTCAGAACAATATGATTGGCATTAATGAAAATAATAAAAGATGTTGGCATACCTATATCATTCTTTAATTAGAATAAATGAAATAAGAAGTATATATCACTTTTCAAAAAATAAAATACTCTTGAAATTCAAAAGATTTGTTCAAATGACATATTTATTTACTAATGCTAATATTTTCAACTACAGGTCTGATCTACAATTAAAACAAATACAGTTCCCTTGATTATAAATGGCACAAACACACACACAAAAAAAAAGCATTACCAGATTAACTGGAAGAATTTTAAAGTTAAACTAATCTAAAATTTATGGTAAATCGTCAAAATAGTATTGAAGAATTATGAAAGATTACAAAAAGTGGCCGAATATTCATTACATCCCTACTTACAAACACAAATTTCTGATGATTTTCCAGGTCACATTATGTGATATTCCAGGTTTTGGGCTAAAATTACCGGTTTCCCTGACTTCTCCCTGGATTTTTTTTTGCCAAAATGCAATTCCCTGACTTTTTCAGGTTTCCCAGTTATTCTTGACCGGTAACAACCCTGAAATTACAAACTTTTTAGTTAAAAGATTATTAGTTTTTCTTATTAACTAAACAAATTTTTGCTGGAATATTTTTTTGAAAACTATTTTTTTTTAAATCAAAAAAGATCATTAGACTGTTTCATTCAAAATTACATCTCTGTACTGTAGGTATAGGAAATCCAATAACTTTACTTCAGCATAAAATACAAAATAGTTTATATGTGCGAGTTCATTTCAGAAACTGAAAATCTTTTTTTCTGTTACTATTTTTTCACATTTAAATGAACCCATAAGAATATAAAGTCATATAACCCTTCGGCAGATCCAGAAATTTTTTTTGGGTAGGAGCTAAATTTTTAAAAGAGCTTATTTCACCCAAACAAAATGTAATGTACTATAAATCAAAATTTTAGTCTAAACCAATGTGCATGCTTTTGGGAGGGGCTAAGTTATGAAATATGATCATTTTAGCTTTTAAAGAGTATAATAAAGCAGAATGTTACTTTTAGAAGTCTTTTGGGGAGTAGGCTAATGTCCCTAGCCCATCGCCTGGATCCGCGACTCCTTTATATATATGTGTGTGTGTTTCGGTTTATATATTTTGTGTACTTTTGACAAGGGGATGTTCTTTCATTTATAAATTTGTTAAGTAAAAACTTTCCATAATGAATTTATGACTAGGATCATACACTTCAGAAATTTTTAATTTAAAATTAGCAGACATACCAAAAATTAGTTTCTTTAACTTATTAAGAAAAAAAGAAAAGTAGATATTCCACACTCTAACAAAAGAAGAAGACTTCAGAAAGATTGAGTGATTAGTAGGAAAATTAAAAATAATTTTCCAAAGAGGTATGTCATCAATATGTGACTCAATCAAAAATGGTGGAATAGTAATGATCAAAATTTGGTTGCCCATAAAATCAAAACCATTGATATGACAAAAAGAAACTGTAGGGCTTGTGACAACTACAAAACGAACATTCATAGCAAATTTCATGAAAATCCAAGAGCATATTTAGCAACAAGAGATTTTTTTTTTTTTTTTACTTGTAATGCACAGACTTTCGTAACAAAATTATAAAAATGTTAATTTTTAAATCTGAAAAAATGAAAAAACCTGAATGAAAGCTGAATTTTATTTCAGCATAAGATAATGCATATATATATATAAGCTTCTTTCTGAACAAAATGTTTTCTGATTACAGCTTTCCCTTATAGTGAGTCTTCCCTTTTAAGTGAACCCACTAAAAATTTCTCAAAAATAAATTTGTAACATTAAAATATATATATATATATATATATATACAAAATATGATTTATCAAGTTTAGACATTTATTTCTAAAATCCTTATACTTTAAAGTTTTTTGTTTAGAAGTGTTGCCTTAAAATCTTGCTCAAAAATACTCCAAAATTTAAAATCTTCAAATCTTTGAGGAGCTATAAAACCAAAACCATAAGCATGAGGGGCAAAAAGAATTCATGGGGTTTCTTACTACCACAAAAGGAACTTTCAAGCCAAATTTTATCAAAATCTGTGATCTTCATGGTTGCCAAAACCCCATTTTTTTTTTTGTTGTTGTTGTTGATTTAAAATGGAATGACCCATAGGTACTTACGTATTATCCCAGTGGTCATTTCTGCCAAACTGCTTTTTTGTCAAATGTGCTGGCAAACTGTTGCTAATCGTAATTCAAACCATTAATAATTTCATGCGTCTGATATTTATTTTGGAGAAAAATCCCTTGTCTTGGCAGACCGCCAGAATAATACTTAAGTACCGACCCATATTATCTCGACAGTTTGCCAAGACAAACAATTTTTTGCGAAGATAAATGCCAGACAGATGAAATTGTTGATGGTTTAGAATGCGATTGGCAACAGTTTGCCAGCACATTTGAAGAAAAACTAGTTTCGCAGGAATGTGACTGCAAGGATGAAACTTAAGTACCAACAAAATTATTTTATTTGCATACCAAAGCAATATTTCATTTACAGATATATACTATTGACAACTAGATACTTACAATGTTGTCACTCTTTATATGAAATAATTAACCTTATTTAAACTATCTGATCTAATTATTTTTTTAATGAACTTTATTCTTTTTTAAAGTCCGATTTAAATTTAAAAAATCCGATTAATTTGATTTTTTTTTTTTTTATAAATCATAAATTTTTTAAGCCCTGAAAATGTTGTACAAAATTTATCAATAGACTAAAGATCATTAAATGCATGAAATTAGCAAAGTTTTAAATTATGGCAAAGATATTAATTATTGGATAATAATTTACTTACTGCTGAAACTTAAAAAAGTAAAACTTATCTATCTGATTTTTCCAGCTGTGACAGTAGAAACAAAAATACATGTATTCAGAAGACTTCAAAACGTGAAATTACATCAAAATTTCAAATTCAAATTTTTTCATGATTACAATACTTTCCTTACATGGTACATGTTCGGAAAGTAAAAATGCCTACAACTTCCTTACAAAATGAATTGTCAAGGTGACTAGTTTCCAAAGTGTTGCGACACAGGTTAACAAAATTGTGGCATAAAGTTGTTCTCAAACTTCTTTCTCAAGAAAAATCATCAAGGAATAGATGCAATAACAAAATATCCCCAGAGAAAATATATAGATAATAATTCAAATAAAAACTATACATCAAAATAATTAAATATATATATATTTTTTAAATTGTCATTTAGAGTGGGTGTGTGTTGAATATTCTTTAACCATTGTAAAACCGCAATAAGAAGAAACGGATATGTAATGGAGGTAGTGAGAATTAGGAGGACTATTTACCGAGATTCGTCTGAAAAAAAGAAAATAACTAAAATAAACAAACAACTTACTTTTTGTGCTTTATAGTAAAATTTCAGGTATATTATGAGGCACGTTTTTCTTTAGCTCATCATGTTAAAATTTGTTTTGATTCCGCATATTACATGTAAAAGATAGGGGTAATCGACCAAAAAGATTATTTTAAAAACTTAAGTGACTACATTTCAAATACATGAAAAAGAAAAAATAAGTACAGTAAAAATATTTACAAAATAATTAGAAAATGTATGCAAATAGCGTTAGAAACTGCTTAATTCATTAAATTCAAATTACATTTATTAAACTCAGTTTACAGAACTACAAATCACCTAACAAGAGTGGCAAAGATGAGTTGTTGAAAGTAAAGAATTTGGAATAAAAATTGCATATCGAATACTGAAATGTGAAGACTAATTTACGTAATACTTAAAAGCATAAAAATAATTAGCTATTTCAGTATCGCTGAATAATACAGAATTCAGCATCCAGAATAAATAATTGTATTTTTCATTAGGTATAGGTATTCGAAAACAGTTTCTGGCAACGCAGTGTTTATCAGATCAGCTATTGCCTCAACTCAACTCAGCTCTTGTTGGTCGAAATCGGTGCTGTCCGTTTGCAACGTGTGAGTACTTTTTTATGAATATTTATGTAAAATAAATTGCAGAATATTAATATTAAATAAATATATGAAGTATTTTAAAAAAGTTAGTTATCTGATACTTTTTGAAAGGTGTAAAATATCACTTATATGAACTTTTTGCATTAAGATTTGAAATTAAGACTTCAAAATGCCATATCCATTTTTCTAAAAACGTGTAAACCTTAAATTTGTAGACAATACTGTATTTATTTATTTATTTTTGGTCTTGATCTTAGTAATGTTTTGTCTTATTTTGTTTAATGTAACTACGGTGATTATAGCGTTACTTTTTTGTTTTATAGACAAGACTAGGCTTAGCTATAGATGTGGTTATGCTATCTTAATAATTTAATTAGGATGTGCGATTTTTATAAAAATTTATTTTTTAATTATTATTTAAAGGATGCTATTTCTTAGCCTTAATTAGAGGCGTCAAATATTTTCAATAAATTTCTTACTAAACATATACATTTTTCATTGTTGCTGTTTCAAAAATGTTTTGTTAATAGAAAATTCGAACTACTCATTTTTTAATGAAGAATCTACTTAATTTTGCTTGTTGTGCATGTGATAGTTCGGAACATTCGTTATTGTTATGAATTCGTATAATTACTTCCCATGCGTAACTAAAGGGGCAATAAGGGACGGCAAACTGAACACGTGCACAAATCAGTTGCTATGTAAAAGTGCGTCCAGATAAAGGCTTTTCCCTGACCAGGGCGTAAAAAAAATGATTTTTTAAATTTAAATCGGATATTTTTAAAGACAATTAGATTAATAATTAAATAAGTTAACTACTTTATATTTATTAAGAGTAGACAACTGGTAAATATCAATTTATTGGTGTCATAAATCTGTGAATAAAATATTTCTTTGCCTTTCTAATATAATTTGTATTAAGTAGTATTTTATTTTTAATATAAGTTGTCTTTAACTATCTTAATTTATGAATGAAACACCGCACCCGCGATACACACACCGAAAAAAAAAAAAGCATAATCACTGTAATTAACCCCTTTATGGTAACAACTGAAAATTACAATTTGATATTTGTGAACCTTTTATGCTGTTTGTGTGTGCTTATGGAAAAAGTGGAAGTGACACTGGAGATTCCCCAAGCACTAGGACCTCAGCCTTTACACTTTAAATATTGATCACAGGCACATACAATAGTCCAGTGGCATAGTCCTAAGAAAAAAAGTCAGGGAGCTCAGTTTAAACTAACTCAAATATGTGTAAATTGTAAATAGTTAAGTGTAATCATCGTTAAAAATAAATAGCTAACATAATCAATTTTAATTATATTTACAAATGTATGATTACTATTTTATGTGATCAGTTAAGTTTTAATTGTGAAAACAATAATTTTAATCATCAGTGCCTTAATTTGCTTCTCCACTCCCTCAGGGGAAATGATCAATGTAATATTTTACTATTGAAAAAATTAATTCAATATTATAGAAAAAACAGCTTAATATTTCTCAGCCATTCATCCCCCCCCCCTCCCCTTAATCTGTAAGCATTCATCTAATGTCATTGAAATGCTAAATTTTCCTAATGCTATTAGAAAACATTATTTAACAAGTTATGCAGTTACCGGAATGAGGCACAAGGAGCCTGCTTTAGGTGCCCTTCCACAAGATTCAATAAAAAGGAGCTTTGGTTGAATAAAATTTCATTGATTTTTACATAAGTGCCCCCAGCACCAATTACAAACAAATAACTCATTACAAAAATTATGTTTGCTACCCCATTATCTACACACACCAGACAACTCTAAAGTTAAATTCTCTGCAAAAATTGCCTAGTACTTTTCAAACACACTACTAACACATTATGTAATTAGAAGCCATAAAAAAAAGATTAAAATATCACAATACTTCCATACCAGGGGTCATGTGTACTTGTATTTTATGTGTAAGTCGATTTTTGAATAATTAACAAAGTTTTTTTAAACTGACTATGCTAACTGTTTAAACCGAGTCTAACTTTGACTCACAAAATTTTGGCTGAAATCGATAATGATGTGCTCATGCTCACTTTTCTTTTTCCCCCCCTCTTCTCATGGACAATATTCATTTCATTCAACTTATCCCACTCCCAAAGTCCCCAGGGTGTGATTATTTTCTTCTTATTCAGTTTATTTTCAATCTGTTTTAACATTTGTATTATGGATGCGCTGAATACGTGGTTAAAATTTATTAAGCTTTGATTACAATGATTAATTTAATTAATTTTTTCTTAAACAATATTTCATATGGTGTAAAACTTCAAAAATTAAAATGCTGCAAAATTTAATATCCAAGTATGTTTCCTTTATATATTATTGATAACTTTTTTAAATATTAGTAAAATGCTGGTAATTTTTTACCTGCATATTTTATTAAATATTTAACAGTTAATTGACTTAACATATTTATGAACACTTAATGTTATGAGTTTTTTTTTCCTTGTTACTGTTTCAGATTTAAATCAGTTAGTAATAGAAAGGTTAATGTAATGTGTCATAAGACTTAAGTGAAAAGCAACAAAATTCAAATTTTTAACAGCTGAATGTTTTCCCTTACATTAAAACTAATTTAATTTGATATTAGTTTGTGTGATTGTAGAATGCTATGTTAGGGCTATCTGCCAAAGATGGGGGTCCCCTGGTAAGAGGACTTTCTAAGGGTTCTAATTCTTATTCACATGTGTTATTAGTAAGTAACAACTTGAATCAATTTAGTTCTATGGTACTATGCTATATCTTTCATTCATGATATAAAAAATATGTATTTCTTTACTAATTGGTGAATACATAAATTTGTTTACTATTCAGTTGCCGAATATTTATGTATTTGGCCGAACCGAATATTCGGTTTATCTGCCTAATAAGCAGTATACAAATACCAACTGAATATTCAGTGCATCCCTAATTTGTATTTTACAAGTTATGCTACTCATGTTTGTAATCTATTTCATATTAATTGTGCATTGTGGGGAAATAAATAACTAGATGAGAAAAAAAGGACTTCTTTATTTTCTTTCTTAGGATAAAAAACTAGTTTTTTGACTTTCTAAATTGACTCGCAGATTTTGAAATCTAGTACAAGCACTGCACCTTACATTACACACGGCATGACTACATCCAGGGTTGCCAACCTAGGGAGAACAGTTTGAGAGCACCTGTAGGGATTTGGAGTTTAATTTTGCATTTTTGCAGAGCAGTTCAATAATGGTGGAAGAAATCACTAAAAAACAACCACTTACATGCATCATGTTTTTATAATTTCAATTTAACCAAAAGACATATCAATAAATGTTTTTTAAAAATGACATTTATTAAAAACTGAAACACTTTGAATATTTTTAACAAGCTAATTTTCATCTACATATACACATAGTCTAAGAGCCAGCGACCGCCAGACCTTTGTCACGGTATAAAAGCTGAAACTTTCTCTGCGCATACCCCCCAAAAGAGGTAGGAACAATCGGCCACTATAAAGTTTGGATGATCGTGGCTTTGGCAGGTGGCAAAGGTGTATAAAATTGCAGAATATTTTCGTCATTTCATAAAGCTTATTTTTTTATATGTTCTTCTTCGCAATACTAAAAGTCACTTTATCCCTTGCCAGACACTTTTTCATCATGGCAAACCCCCGCCAGACAACCTCAAAGTCATGGAAAACTGTTGTGTTCGCAAACTCCCGCGACGAAGTACGTCAAGCTGTCACAAAGTGCCAAGCACATTTTATACTGCTACTTCTGAGCTTTCTTACGATGCTGCAGCGCACTCGTAATAGAATTACGTTTTCCATGACTTTGAGGTTGTCTGGCGGAGGTTTGCCATGATGGAAAAGTGTCTGGCAAGGGATAAAGTGCTTTCTAGTACTGCGAAGAACACATAAAAAAATTAAGCCTTATAAAATGACGATTGAAGATCAAGTGGATCAATATGGCTTACAAATTTAATTACTTCCTTGTATGATATCTTGGGTTTATAATGGTATACAGATGAAGAGCTCTTACATCTAGCAGGGATGAGTATGGTATGAATTGTAGGATTATATTTCCATTAATTTAGAAGCAACAACGTGCAGTATCCTAAGAATGGAAGAAATGAAAATATTCGCGAAGAAGCTGAGAATAATATTCATGCCGATGAGACTAAGCCAACACTAGTGCCTAGTTTATCCTACGCAATAACGGTTTTTAAAATTGTATGACTTTTATATACAAACATGAATACACACATGAAAATTGGGTAAAATCATACAAGCCGGTGCCCACCCCATGTAAACATGGCGACAGTCGCTGGAGCTTGGCGGCCGCCAAGCTCCAGCGACTGTCGCCAACCATTTTCCACTATCAGCACATTAAAATTGCACATATATTCCACTAAAAATGAGCAACCAGTGGACCGTTTTTAACTAAAAAAACCTCAGTGGATTCAGCAACCTAGTTGTACAGCTATCTAAACTAGGCAATCAGTGGTCCGTTTTTAACTAAAAAAAACCTCAGTGGATTCAGCAACCTAGCTGTACAGCTATCTAAACTAGGCAACCAGTGGCCCGTTTTTAACTAAAAAAACCTCAGTGGATTCAGCAACCTAGCTGTGCAGCTATGTAAACTATGCAACCAGTGGACCGTTTTTAACTAAAAAAACCTCAGTGGATTCAGCAACCTAGTTGTACAGCTATGTAAACTATGCAACCAGTGGACCGTTTACTTAAAAAAACCTCAGTGGATTCAGCAACCTAGTTGTACAGCTATGTAAACTATGCAACCAGTGGACCGTTTTTTACTATAAAAACCTCAGTGGATTCAGCAACCTAGTTGTACAGCTATGTAAACTACGCAACCAGTGGACCGTTTTTAACTAAAAAAAAAACAACAACAGTGAACTAAGCAACCTAGTTGTACAGCTAATGTAAACTGGGCAAACACTGGCCCGTTTTCAACTCAAAAAAACATCGGTGGATTAAACAACCTAGTTGTACACCTCTTATAAAGTCAGTATGATTAGAATAGCACGTAAATAGCACTTACGAAAACATAAACACTTCAAATATCAATTTAAAATTCACATTAAAAACCTTAAACATCGAAAGATTCGTTAAAAAAGAACACTTACCTCTATTTTTTTGGTAAATAACCGCTCAGAAATGTCCCCAACACCCACCGGCTTATAACGTACTATATTTCTAACAAACACCCACAAATTCTTTTCTTATATTAACATAACACATTTCATTCCCTTCCATCAATAACGCAAACAATTTCAAATTCCCAAACCTGACGAAACACGTATTCTTTATGTTTGCCAGTCACAACTACCACCGGCAGTTGGCGGTGCATCGCTCACTCTCGCGTCAGATTGTTCGCCAATGATTTGTAAACAAACCATTGACATGTAAACAAAGCACCGTATACGGAATATAGTCCGAAAATTGCAGATCTTGAAAATTTTATTTAATTAAGATTAATGAAAAATCCAGTGTAAAATTACTGATTTTTATAAAATAAGTATCACTTAATTTCTATACAGCTTCAATTTGTTTCTTTTACAGTTTGGTAACAAATTTAGAATTTTTGGTATGCTGTATATATTGTGTGTATTCATAAATACTGTTTTCTTCGTATTTTGACTTTAACCCGCATTCGTCGTTTTCCCGCATGCATAGTTTTTTACTACGCACTCCTTGAAAAACGATAGATAGAGGTTCTACTGTATTATTTGTTTGCATTAATAAATTTATTTTATTAAAAAGAAAAAGGGGGAGGCTCACATAAAAAGTAATTAAATTTTACAAAACCAAAGCTTTATATGTACATGTAATCTGTTAAAAAAATGTTTGCATAAAAATACTTAAAAGCCATTGAAATAAATCATAGCAAAGTTAGCATGCAAGGATTGTCAATTATCTCAAAAACCAACGCCACCTGATCAGCCATATTGTTTACAATTATCATCAGCTAGGCAAACTTAGGTTGGCAACCCAAAAGAATCGCCAAAAGGACTAATACTAAAGCTGTTCTAGCATTTATGTATCTAAAAGTCTGGCTGCCTTGTTTTAATTTTGCATTCGATATATGCTTCACAGTTTCTACAGGTCGTTGGCAGTCTCTCTCCCCTGCTGGAAATTGGGAAAATCTGTGCTACACACTGCACAGATTTTCCAATTTCCACAGATTGCCATGATTTTCTGACTTGTGGGACTTTTTCAACACCTGCCATAATAATTCATATTCTTGTCTAAAACATTGTGAATGTTTTCTTTTTGAAATCGTCATTTTAATGAAGACAGTGACAGCCGCACAACGATAAACTAATTCACGGCCTATAGACTGCAGCAAATACTAAGCGTGGGCACATCGCATGCAGATTAGAGACAGGAATTTCATGCTCACGTCATGAACGCTTTCCCCTTTCACTTGAAATACGCATGCACTTCTAGAGGAGAAGAGAAAAAAAATTCCTCAGCGGAAGAGAAGCGAGCATGCATTGCGAGAAGGAAAATTTTTGCATCATACTGTACCATACCGAACTTGAATGAAAGCTTTCATGGATCAATGAGAAATGCGGAGCAGAACACTTTCTTTGCAGATTTGTGGAGTTTTACTGATATTGCAGAGTAACTCCGTGAAACACAAAGCAGTTGACTAAAGGTCAAAATTAACGGTCGCCACTCACCGCGTGGCGACTGTATTTTTGAAAGTAGAGACTGAAAATTTATGTACCAGTCGCCACAGTTCAGGGTTTTAAAAAACCCAGTTTTTTTTTTTTTTTTTAAACCTAACCTGGGTGGGTTTTATTGGGTATTTTTTGATTTTATTAAGATTTTTTTTATATCATAACACTTTTTGGATTTAAATTTTATGGTTTTATTTCAAAGCACAATAATTTTAGTATAAAAGAAAACTTTCATTACAAAATAATAATTTATTAAATGTAAAAATAACTTCAACTTTGATGCAGTACTATCTTTTTCTGCTGATGCTTATAAAGGGCTCCTAATTTGTTTTATGACCATAGATAAAAGTATATTATTGCTCACATAGAAAAATATGTTGTTTTTGATTGGCTGTTTTCTATTATTTTTAAATTTATGAACTTTTCAATTTTTTTTACCTTTATGTGTTTTAAGTCATAGTTATATTTTCTAGTTAGAATCAGGCCAACTTACTGCAGAACTACTATTTATTTAATAATTTTCTTTATAGTTATTTATTGGATAGCAGATTACTACCATAACTAACGTTTTAAACGAATAAGATTTTAAGAATGAATATTCTGTTTTAATTAACTCTAGAGAATAAAAATTTTACCTACCTCAGCAGTTCTCAACCTTTTTAATGTCACACCCCCCAACAAAGGCTAACTTACGGTGGCGCCCCCCCTCACATTTTTCAGCATGCATTCAGATTTTTAATCTTTAACAATGAATATTTAGTCCCTCATCTGGAATCAGTTAAAAATTAGGGACCAATAAGTAGCGGGGCACTGGCACCCCTCTTTCCACAGATAGTGTCGTCTATCCACGGACATAACAACAACAATGAATATTTAGTCGAATTTTCTACAAAATGTTATCAGTAAAGTTTGAATGAATTTTTTAAGCGAAAATGGATAGATTTTTGAGTAAAAATGAGAATAATTCTTGCGCCCCTCCTACAAATGCTCTGCGCCCCCCTTGGGGGTCGCGCCCCACAGGTTGAGAAACGCTGACCTACCTCATTATCTCTCAGTTTGCCGGGCATAAGAAAAGAATGGGACTGGCACACAACGCAACGAGACTTTAGATTTGGTTTTAACATTTAATTAAACTTAAATTCGATTCATAAAATAAAGCCTCACATCACGTACCAACACCAAACACGAATTTACATAGAATGACAACATACAGATGTTTCTCCACTCATAAGTAACAAAACAAAAAAAAGATTTCTGCAGATAGCGCCACAGTTTGAAAAGGTGAAAATAAAATAAAAATAAAAGTTTATATATACAGTCTCACGTTCACTTCTGCTCTGGAGGAACAGTAATTCATTTTTGCTCTGAATATATATTACTTTTTACTACTTTAAAAATCTAGAATTAATATGTCTGATATTAAATCCCACATAAACAATGTGTAATGAATCAGATTTATATTTCTCAGTACTAAAGTAATGCATCAATTAATAGAATACAGGATGGTTTCCTGAACCTGAATTTATTCTTGAGATGCATGCTTGTAAGCTGTAAGAGAGAAGCATGTCCCATTTTTCTCTTATCTGGGAAAGGATTTTGTTTGTCACTATACTGATAATTACATATTTTATTCGCATTTAAAAACTTATTCATTAAAGAGATAAATTACTAAGTTATCCTTGCCTGCATTCTACACCTGTTCATTTCAAAACAAATATTGCAGATAGAATTGGCTCAAGGTATTATTTTTAAAAAGATTATTCTTTATTTTGAAGTTGGAAAAATAATTATAATAAAATTAAACTGGCACATATGCACTAAGTTATGTAGCTAAGCTAAGTTATGTAATATAATGCACAAAGTTATGTAGGTAATATTATATGTATTTAATGTCAAATAACAAATGATTTAAATGAAAGAAAAGAAAAATTTTGATAATTTTTAATAAAACCCAAAAAAACCCACTTGTGTGTGGGTTTAAGTGGGTTTTTTTTTTTTTAAAAACCCACCTCGTTTTTTGGGGGGGGGTTGTGGGCGGGTCCGAAACCCTGCCACAGTTTATTCCTCACACCTTTCCTTTTTAACAGACTTTTTCAAAGTTTATGAATTGAAAGTAAAACTGAAACGAGAGGCGTTCAAACATGTTCTTGATAGAATGCAACAAAACTCCCAAGTCGGTTTCAGCATGGGCATGGCAGAGGAGAGGGGGGCAAGTCTGGATCATTGATAAAGGGCATAACTACCATTTAATCAATTAGCAAAAGAGATAATCTGTTCTGGAAATTCGCAAACAGGGATTACGACAACACCTACAATTGCAGTTTGAAGCAGACACCTGCACTTGTTTGTTTTTGCAGTGCCCTGTACCTACAATGTGCGAGCTTCTCTTTCTGAGAACAAAAATCCAATAAGTGACGAGCTTTCATTTATGATTTCTTTTCTTGTGATCTATTAGTACAAAAAATAAATTATAAAACTAGCTGACCCGTGCAAAAATTTCGCACACTATCGTATTTAATGCTACAACCGTAAATATTATAGTGTGAAAATGAATATCGTTAAATTAGTAATTCTAATGCTCAGTAAGTAAATATTTTTAATTACTATGTATAATTTGAAATTGGAAGGCCAGATAATGATGACACGGAGCAATAATTTAGAACAAAAACTTGCAAGTGAACAAAATAGCCAATTTTAAGCAATAGAAGCTGCCATCATTTATACTAATAGCTTTCACTAAAAAGGTGCAGTCTAGAATTATGATTGTTTAGTAATTATCAAATATAACACCCACATTATAGGATCTACGGCGAAGTCATTTTTGAACCCCAACTGAAAGTGTTATGTGCATGGGTGCTGGCAGCATAGGGCAAGGGGGCAATGCCCCCCCTGGATTTTTGTATGCTGTGTGTGTTTTTCCTTGCTTTTTTGCTCTCTCTAACACGGTAACCATTTGTTAAAGTACTTTGCCCCCCCCCCCCCCGGGAAATATTCTGCCGGCACCCGTGATTATGTGCCAGATCGTAGTTTTCTATTGCTGCATTAACTGAAAACAAACATCCCAGAGGTGCCTCTTTTTTGTGTTATGCAAACGAAAGAAAACAGATGAAAAAGCAATGACTATCTGATAGGCATCTCAGTTACGAAAAAAAAACTATTTGTAAAAGAACATTTCATTGGTTTGCATTTATGAGAAATGCATGATTGTGCTGCTTGGAATTTTGTGAAGGAACAATTTCATATTGTGTTTTGTAAAAGATCGTTTCAATCAATCATATTTTTGTTATGGTATCATTTTAATAGCGATTGTTTTGTAAGGGGGCCGTAAAACGATCGACCTCTTGACTGTAATGATCTCTGTTACTGAAGGGGTAGGGGAAATGACATTTTAGAGTGAAAATATGAACAAACCAGGGCAGAAGGGTGTGGGGGGGACGACTGCCAATTGTTGAAAGGTTGTCGGACACTGCTTTTTAAAGAACAATAGTAGGGGGACACTACCCAAAAATGCTTTTGACCAAAGCAAGGCCGTAGTCAGAAAAAAAGGATGAATGGTTGAAACATCACCTAATTAATGTATGGGATACATTTTACTAACTGGGAATATTTTTGTAGGGGTTCGCATAAAAATTATTTATTCAGATTTAATGTTCTGAAAATGTTAATCAACACCATAAAATTCTGTCTCTTATGTCTATAATCATATATTTGAGGAACAAAAGCCTAGGTCAGTGCTTTTGGGACACCCTGTATATACTGGCGGGTAATTTTTTCTTTAATTAGCAGAAGATTTATATGTATAGTTTAAGAAATTTTAGTTGTGCAATATTCAAAAACATGCAAGTGGCCACTCAAAATTTCAAGCTCAGTGGCCAGTGGCCACTCAAAATTTTCTGAATTTTGGCCTCTACAGTTGGCAACCCTGCTACATCAGATACAGAAATGTGTCCGGTGTCCTGATTTCTGGGCTCTCACGGCAATCAGCACTCTCATTGGTAGTCAGAGGGTTGCCTTACATAGCTTCCCTGCATTGTTGCCATTAACCAACACGACAGTTGTTGGTTAATGGTCTTGGCTAAGCTTTGATATACCACAATAAACCATTTATTGATAATTTTGGCTTTTAAAAATTAGGATGTATATCAAAGCTTAGCCAAGTTTTCAATTTAATATATTATTTTATTATTAATTATTTTAGTTAAATGAAATTCAAGGAATCGAGTAACTACTTTATTCAAACTCTTAACTTCTCGAGGGGGGTGGATTATATTAGAATTTCCAGAATATTAATCTAAAAAGATCTGCTTTAATTAGTTCTTACCGTTCGCAATATTTCGATCTAACACTCCATAAAAAATGAAGCCCAAAAAAAAAGCCTTAAATTTATTTTAGCTAACAACTTCTATTTTATTTAATAAACAAAATACTGTTTTTAGCTGGAAATTTTAATATAATTGCTATTTATGCTTACGAGTCTGAATGCTCTGCTTGAGACCAGCATTTTGTAATCATCTCTGCAAAGAAGCAGGAAAAGACATTCTCCTTCTGTTCCCTCTGTTCTTATAAGCATAGGTCTGTGGGGGGACCATAATTTTGCTGTCATAAGTAAAATGAAGCTGGAGAGGCGATTCCCCTTCTGTGTCCAGTGTTGCTTATAAGCATAGGTCTTCAAATGATCTATTGGGAACCAGCATTTCACATTTATTATTTTTAATAAACATGTAGATTACTGACAAATAGAGCTGATGTTAAACTTGTGCTGATAAGCTAACATTAATACAGACAGAATGTAAAAATTTTTCATCTTTATTTTCAGGGTGACCAGAAAGAAGTCACGTAAAGATGGTTAATACTAAAGGTTATCGACGTGGTACAAGGTACCTTTTCTCCAGAAAGTTTCGTCACCATGGGGTTGAGCCTTTGTCGACTTTCCTGAGAGTTTATAAACGTGGAGATATTGTCGATATCAAAGGTAATGGTGCTTTTCAGAAAGGTATGCCCTTCAAGTACTATCATGGAAAAACAGGAAAAGTCTTCAATGTAACCCCCCATGCCGTAGGAGTAATAGTTAACAAGCGTGTTCGCAATCGCATCATTCCCAAGCGAATTAATGTACGTGTGGAGCACATCAAGCACTCAAAATGCCGTCAAGATTTCCTAAACAGGTTGAAGGAAAATGAATTAAAGAAGAAAGAGGCTAAGGAAAAGAATAGTTTTGCAAATTGTAAGAGACAACCTGCCCAACCAAGAGAGGCTCATTTTGTTAGGACAAAGAACAATGAACCACAGTACTTGGAGCCAATACCATATGAATTTATTGCATAAAAATGTTTTGAAATAAAAAAAAAAATTGTTCCCATTGTGGATTTTTCATTGTTATTTATTTTTCTTTTACAAAAGGCAAGGGTGTCCACCGGCAACTAAAAAAGGAACTCTTGCTACTAAATTATGGGCAACTTTTCAGTTAAAAAACAAGATTTTCATTCTATTTTCAAATATTTAATGTAGGGTTGGCAAGATTCTGACACAGGCAGTTTTTAACATCGTCAGTTATTTTCTAGACAAATCTCTTAAAACTTAATGTTAAATTATGGTTAATGTTAAAATATTAGTTACATATAGTTAATGTTAAAATATGAATGCTGAAAGGATCACAATAAATAAAATCTGTGATGTACAAGTTTTTCCCAAATATATTTTTATTTTTTGGTAAGAGCTATTTTTTCAATTTTATAGCAAATCAAGACTTAATGGTGTGCATAAAGCTTTTTAAATAATTTATATCTGATACTAAATTAAAATATTTATATAAATATCTTATATAATAAAATTCGAGAGTAAACATTGTAGGTAGGTTTGTGGCCACCAATTTTCTTGCGCGCATCTCTCGATCGCATTGCGCCGAGAAGGTTGGTCGCAGACCTACCGAATTTTGCATACGGCTTCACTAGGACAGATCCCAACACGCCTCGGAACGATTTTTTCGAAATTCAAATTAGAAAATGTTTTATTTTATGTTTTGTCCGATTTTTAGCGATTTTTCTTGCATAATACGTAATAACGCCGGTCATTGCACTCGCAGTAAAACGATGTTTGCATCATCGGATAGAGGAAAATTTTTCTTTCGAAAACAGTTTGTTTCGACTATGTAACATATTTTGCCGATTTTTGGGAATTTTTAAAAAGAATTTCTCTTTTGACGACGTTTGCGTAAAATAATTTTAAAACTGTTGCATCTTTCATTCTATCTGTCATAACTTTTTTATATTTCGGCAAAAGACGGAGCATACATTTCGCGCACTTTTAAAGAAGAACAAAAGAAAAATATAAATTAAGAGATTTTTTACGAATTTTTATGTAAAGAAGGATTTTGAATTCAATAACTGCTGCTTCAAGATTTCGTTTGATATTAAGCTTGCTAATTTAGCTGTCATGGTAACTAAAACTGAATAGCTGCCAGTTGAAAAAAAGGAGCACCTTCGATATACCCCCTACCTTGATTTTTGGCGACTTTTTACTTCCTTGTACGTAGTATAAGGAAGTAATGTGATCCCGAAAAATTTTGGGGGCCAAAATTTCGACATAAAAACCGATTTTGACTACCTCTAAATTTAATTTAAAAATTTTTTTCGATGCATTCTCATCGTAGGCTAGCATGCACGATCATATTAACGCGTCTGCAACTCATTTTGACCAGTGGCGAGTCTACTGTGGCCAGTTTTTCCATGCCGTCTGTACACGTACGTATGTATGTAACTCGCATATCTCAAAAACTATTGGTCGTAGAATGTTGAGATTTGATATTTAGGATTGTTCTATGATCTAGTTGTGCACCTCCCCTTTTGGTGGCAATCGAATGGATAGTTTATGTACAGGACCGCCCAAAAGATTCTAAATACATTACGCTCTATGGGCCGAAATTCATTAAAACTCGCCTAACTCCAAAGCTACTAGGCGTAGAATGTCGAAACTTCATATTTTGGATAGTTGTAACATCTAGTTGTGCACCTCCCCTTTTGGTTCCATTCGACTGGATAGTTTATCTACAGGACCGCCCAAAAGATTCGAAATACATTACGCTCTATGGGCCGAAATTCATTAAACTCGCCTATCTCAAAAGCTACTAGGCGTAGAATGTCGAAACTTCATATTTTGGATAGTTGTAACATCTAGTTGTGCACCTCCCCTTTTGGTTCCATTCGACTGGATAGTTTATCTACAGGACCGCCCAAAAGATTCGAAATACATTACGCTCTATGGGCCGAAATTCATCAAAGCGTTTTTTAGAGGTATTGGGATATTTCAAACGACTCAGAAGTGATATATGCTGTAAAGAGTTAGAAAATGAATTTTTCCATTAAAAAAAAGTGTCTTTATCATTTATAGTTCTGCTACAGGAACACTCAAAAGATTTCCAATACATTACGGCCAATAGCAATTTTAGGGGCATTCATCCATTTCAAGCACAATACCGTCCTACCACATAAGTTAGGTAATGGTCCGACCACGGTCACGTGCCTCCCTCAAGAACTGTGCCAAAAGTCGCCAAGCTTGGCGACTTTTGGTGTACGTGTGTGCATATTTAACTCTCAAATCTCAAAAACTATTATGAAATTTCATATATAAGAATGTTGTAACATCTAGTTGTGCATCTCGATTTTTGGTTCCAATCTACTGGAGAGTTTATTTACAGGACCACCGAAAAGAATTTCAGTACCTTAATGTCTATGGACATCTTCATTATAATACAACTTTGGCGATAATTTTAGCCAATTTAATTTTAATAGCCAAATTTGGCGATAATTTGTCATTGTTTGGTTTATGCTTAAAATCTCGCCAAATGTCGTCGACATTGACAAGTTTCGCCGAAATATCGCCAAATTTGGCGCCAAAAATTATTTCCTATTTTGTATAACTCTAAAACTTTAACCCGTAGATTTTTTAACTTTGTATTTAGAACTATTGTAATATTTAACTGTTTTCAATATCTTTTTTGACAGCAATCGACTGAGAATTTATTTACATGGTGAGCCAAATGACTTTAAATACATTGAGGTGTATAGATGCATTCAATTCATTGAAAGTCTGTGGTCAATGACTACTTTGGCTATCCCCAAAATCTCGCTGACTATCTCAAGTTTGTCGGCTTTTGGTGAAATATCGCCAAATAAAGTGTCAGAAGGAAATCTTTTAAATTGAACTCAGCTTGGCGATATCGAAATATTTGGCTAGAAATCGCTAAACCTTACTATTATTGATATTTTATCTCTTTCAAACAAATAAATTTAGAGGAAGTGCGTTGAAAATATTTTTGATCTAATGGACGTGCAAGGAAGTCATGTGTTGGACACATCAGATTTTTTTTTTTTGGCGCCAAGGCCGTTTTCGACGGCGCCAAAAACGAAAGAGAAGTGGCCAAAAATGCCGTTTTTGACGGCGCGAAAAATAAAAAAATGGCCGTGAAACCACTTCCGAAAGCGGAAAAACTATAAGAATTAGAAGATTTCCACAAAAAAATTTAGGGTTAAAATGTAAAAATGTCTAGAAATCTTGGCTAGTAGCAACGTTTTCAGAACCGAAAAAAACTATGAGAATTAGAAAAATTCTACAAAAAATTTAGGGTTAAGAATGTAAACAACAATAAAATCAAGAAAATTTAAGAATTCATGAACGTAGAATTCGCGTTTTCGAACAAGAAATTAGAAATAGAAAAATTGCAGAAATAATTAAGGGTTAGGAATCTAAACACGAATAAATTCAAGGAAATTTAACAATTGATGGACACAGAAATCGTGTTTTCTAGCAAGAATTTAGGGTTAAAAATTTGAAAAAAACCTAAATTTCACAAATAATGGGATTTTTATGTGAGGGGGGGCTCTGCCCCCCCCTCAACCCCCCCGTTTTTTTTTTTTTTTTTACGAAAAAGGTAGTTGGGGAAACTGGAAAAATAAGAAATCGAGTAGAGCGTTTTAAGAAAAAAGCCAAAAACTGTGAAGCCATTCGCCTGTACAAATAGTGCAGTTACCACGATGTATAACGCGAAACAATATTATACGTTAGCAAAAATATCTCGGAAAGGTTAAGCTCACACTCCGAAAGGATGTCTCCCTCAAAAAATCCAAAAACTTCTCCTGGTCCACTAACAAATAGCTCATAACAAAAATTATATTAGCTACACCTTTCTTCCCACACGTGGGATTTTTATCAGACCACTTTAACGTTAAATTTTGTTCAAAAATACCCTGCTAATTTTCAATTACATTAGCTACGGAGGTTCTTAAAAAATCATAAAATCCTAACCAAAAATATAAAAAAAGTACAGTAAAATATCAAAAGATCACAGTACCTTTGCAGAAGTGCTTTCGGTCAACTTACTACCTCTCTCTAAAAATGTGAAAAAAAAGTTCTCACAAGCTTCCACGTGCAGGAGCTATTGCATCACGGCGCTCTGTCATTGGCCGGCCAGCCTAGGTTGCCATAAATAGCCTCCCCCCATTCTTGCCAACGAAATTCGTTTGAAAAACCAGAAAATCCCTTTTATCGCCAAGCTTGGTGCAAAAAACGCAATCCTTGGCGCGAAAAAAAGGTAGGGGGTATATCGAAGCTAAGCCGAAAAAAATAAATAAAATTACTTTAAAATAATTGAATTTTGCATCCGAAATCTACGTCATTTTGATGTAACATGTTTAAAACCCTTTTCGAAACTCAATCAGAATAACGGAATCACAAGCAAAAACATATGGCACATACGAAATAATTCCATGTTTTATATTACGTTGCCAGATAAAGAATTGAATGCTGTTTTTTCAACAATGATTAGCAATTGCAACCCAGCATTATTTCTGATTGAGTTTTTAAACGGGACACGTTTTTCGAATCGCAAGAAATATTTTGCGGTGCTAAATAATGTCAATCTGGACAAGAATTATGCATAAAAATGTATGGAGAGCTGGTTTAATGGCAACGATAAAGTGAAATGATCATCGTTTTTGCAAATGCCTAAATTGTTAAAGAATCGCCAAACAGTTAAAAGGACTACATTCGTAGCAGAATATCTTAATCGTTTCTTTAAATTAAGCATTAAAGAGGAAAAAAAAAACGAAAATATATAGTATTTGTATCAGTAAAAGATAGTTATAAGTAATAGTTAGTAGATATACTAGGCTGTAAATAGTAGTAGATGTACTGATCAAAACACAATATACCGCTTTAATAAATATTTCGTGAAAACTAAAAGTGTTATATTTGTTTTTTCAACAGCCAGTCTTACAGCACAACTAACTAAGCATTAAATAATTCTACGTCTGCGTTATTATATTCCCACGGTAGTTTCCAACAAAAAAGACTGTACCTGAACATTTTTTTTTTTTTTCCCCTTGGAGAATCTGTTTCGTCACAAGTACTTATGGTCACATTTCAGGAAAATATTCTTTCTTGCCTTGCCAAGAGCGGGTACACAGCTATTTAATTATAAAATAAAACGGTTCTCCACATTATGTTGTATCTAAGGTATTAATGGTATAACTTAAACCTAAAAAAGAGTATGATGTAGAAATATGACATTTTGAAAGATAGAAATTTTTTTGTTGTAAACCGTCAAGCTTTTCTTTTTCTAATCGCGAATGACACCAGCATAGTTTTTTGTGTCATAATTAGGTGTCAGGTCAATACTTATACAAATGGTCTCAGGTCAGTACTTATACTAACTTAACGAATAACTAATGAGTAACTTTACTCCAAGAGTCTAATTATTTTGCTTATTTTTAGATTCCACATCACTGGAAACAATTCGAATTATACATGCATGAAAAACTTTCGTTCCCTACTGTGTGGAGAACGGGTACGCAGCTAGTATTTATATATAATAGTACAATTAATTGCTTTCAATAATAAAGAGAATTTTATTCACATTTGTTTGCTGTACCATAAAAAAAAATAGACCTCTGTCGTGTCAAAACCAGTTTTTGAGGGGGGGGGGGAACCCAACCCATATTTCGTGACTTTTCCTTTATTCTAGGAAACTAATTTGGCTGTCTTAAAAAAAAGGGCTCATACGCCTCAGGGAAAATCTGGAAAACTCGGGCAATTTTCTTAAAATTGATTATCTCGTGGGGGGGGGGGGGGGAGCAATGATTTTCATAAAAACCTGGAAAATTCAGTTTTTGCCAATTGTGGATGAAAAATTCTTTGAAATAAAATGTGTTACTTTACTGATTGCGCATTTGTACGGAATTCTTTCAACTTTTCCTTGTGTCTTTCCCTTCCTGTGTGAGCTTCTTTACCCAACCTCGGATCCCACTACTCTTTGCCCCACTAGCTTCAAGAGATCCAGAGTTAGGAGGGAAAAGTGTTTACTTTCTCCTCTCCTCACTTGAAATAAGTTTTTTTCTTTTGATGTCATAGGTAGCTGATAAGAAATGAGCGGCAATGCGAAAAAATTTAAAGTTACTTTTCAACTACTTTTGACATGAGTTACGTACCAAGTGCTTATTCACAGAATTTTTAATAAATCGCAATTTAACAGTAAATGATGCCATTCATGCAGTTCCATGATATTTAATGTTGTTTCCTAATTCAGAATAATGAAAAAAATATATAAATGTGCGGGAATTAAATCTTCACGAATCCTTATGGTTATTTTGTGGATGAAAAAAAAATTCATTTGCAAAACTTGTCATAAAAGCTGCAAATCTTTACTTAGGTCAAAGAAGCCGGTGCTGCTTCTAACCAGCAAATTCGGCAAACTTCAGATTCTTTTATGCCTGTATAGTTTAAGAACTCCACTGGAAAAAAATTTCAGTTTTTTCAGGAAATCTTGTTTTTTTTACCCAGATCTTCCTGTTTTTTAAAGGCAAGAAAGGTTGGCAGCTATGTAGATGGTATGTATATCTTGCATTCGCTGAACGTATATTTTGCCTTTATTTTTATCAGGCATGAGAAGTTTCTGTGAATCCGTGGAATCCTGCAGTTTGTTTTTAATTTTTTTTTTTTGGAGGGGAAAAATATTGATACGTAATACCCTCCAGCATACCAAGTTCAATCTTTTCCTATCCCTCTTGAACAGTGGCCTAGCCGAGGGGGTAGGCGGTCACAACCCTCTCCATGCGGAATTTTTTGTCATAGGAAATGTATATTCTTCACTCACTTATCACACACGTGTGTACATATGAGTTGCACTACAGTCGACTCTCTGAAATCCGCACATCTATAATCTGCGATAATTTTTAGATGTAAACAATGAAATTTGCAGTTAACAGTTCAGTAACACTAGGAAATTACGGGTGAGTTGAGTTGTAGAATTAAAAGAAATTTTATGCTATTTTTCATATTTTTTGCATATATCTAATTAAAATTGTTCTTTTAACCCATCTAACAAAGTCTGAGCAGTAAAATTAAAGCATGATTGTCTCTCAGAATCTTTTCTGTCAGCTAATCTCGCACACTCAGTTAACGAAACGTGTATTATTTTGATTTTTATTGAAAGAAAGAGAAATCTTCAAAAAATTTCTCTTGAAGAAAGCTTATCTTTAGGCTATAAATATTTAGAATTCATCCAAAATTATTCATTGGCATCACCACAAGAAATAATGACAATAAACGGACTCCAGGAAAAATTAAACACAAATCAAAAGCCCTAAAACAAACAATTGATTCCATGTTTGCAAAATTAAAAAAATAGTAATATAAAATTAAAGTATGAAAGTTTAAGCCTTCTTCAAGAAAAATTTCAGTCTGCAAAAGTTTTGTAAAATAAAATATTTTTTTTTCATATATTTTAATAAATTCTTTAATAACTTAACTAAATGTGACAGTATAATTAATTTCACCCATTAAAAATGTTCTGTTGCTTCATAACTATAGTAAGAAAAATGTAAACAAAACAATGATGTGTAATCTGCAAAATTCTATAATCCGCAAACCCCTTGGTCCCAAGGTGTGCGGATTTCAGAGAGTCTACTGTAGTCATAACCCCCCACCCCCTGTCCATGAAAAATTTCTGGCTACGTCACTGCTCTTGAAGATACATACTTTATCATTTCTTAATCTGATGATTTAATATCATGAGAATAAAAAATTACTTCTACTTAAGTTTTTTTCTCATTATACTATGCCCCTCTTCCCTCAGAAAGACAAGAAAAAAACTTATTGCGGCAGGTTCAGATATGCACAAAAATTGAAATTTGAAGCAATATTTTGACCCTGAAAGATATGTTTATGAAAGCAAATAAGTATACCACGTTTATACATTTTCTTTTGTTTTTGAAATGTTATATCACAGTAATTCTTCGTGTGCGTAGCAAAACTTTTTTCCCGATTATTTTTATTTATTAGAATAATTTAGATTATGTGTTCTGTATTTATATATATATATTTTTTATGAAAGCAATTAATTAAACTTCAGCTCTTTTTTTCATTTTAGAGATGCACATTGTGATTTTGTAAAGCATTGCTTGAGATTTTCCATCTCCTAAAAACTAAACATGGTGTAAAAATCTGCTGGTAGGTTTTAGCTAATTAGGCTCCTTACCCATCAAAAATTGACTTTAAAACAAAAAGTGAACATTGATGATAACACAAAATGTTCACTTCGTATGTATGTGAAATTAATTGTAACTCTTGCCTTGTTAGGACAAAAAGTGGTGATGTTGTTTGCACCCACATTAGGTACTCATGTTACCGTATAGTCATAGGCCATTTTTACTAAATCTCACATCAAAAATAAAAGGAAACATTAGGTATTGGCATTACCATATATCACGTAAGTACACTGAATAAAGATAATTTTGTTCTGGAGAAGGACTGCAATAGCGAATCAAAGTTTTTATGGAATCGTGCATTGTTTATGTAGGAAAAAATTATTTTGTTGGAATTTAACGTCAGACTATGTATTAAATTTGGAATTCCCGTTGTACAAGACAGGGTTATTCTCAGATTCGATTCTACATACTTGGATTTGCTTTGTTGCAAAGGAATGAGTGATTTTATGCCAAATCTGGTAATCGTAACATTTATTTTTCTGGTTTTTCTCCTAAAATAATTAGATTTTGGAAATTTATTGTCAGCTTATCAGGATCTTCTTAATTTTCTGAAGACAGGTAGCTTAAAACAAACAACAGTAACTCTGACTGCTCAATTTTTGGACCAAAAATTGTGCAATTTCTTTTTTTTTTAATATTTCAGATCTATATACATTGGAGAATTGAAATGTGCATTTTTTCTTTCTAGAAAAGATTTTTCTCATGAGAAACTAAGCTTCAGAAAAATCAATATCAGATGTTACAGTACAGGACCAATTATCCGGAATCAGTTTTACCCAACCCTTTCCGGATAACTGAATTTTCCGGTTTTCTGTAATCGACCGGTAGCGCCATCTATTGGCAGTTTTCAGATTTAAAAGTTTTGTATACAACCTACGTTATATCGGGAGCAATCTATAACAGAAACATAACATGGCAGATAAATGTACCTTAAAATTACATTTAAATTAAAAAAAAAAAAGCACTTGCCTGTGTATTATTTAGTAGTTTCAATCATATAGCAATAAAGAAAAATAACAAAACTTTTCTCTTTCGACATGCACCCCCCCCCCCCCCAGCTACTTAAAATAACTGAATTAAGCAGAACTAATTATTTTATTAAACATTTCATGTACTTTTGACTGTTTCAAATTAGTTTTCTGCTTGCAGTTCCGATATTTAATTTATTTTATAATATAAATCATGATTACTTTACACTAAAACAATAAATTGGACTGTAAAACTTTAATCTAATCTGAAATTTACCCAAACTAAGAATTTATATTGTGGCCTACGAACTAAACTGTATCATTTGAATCATAATTTGCACGTGGTGCCGCTTATGATTAAGTAGAACTTCTCAAATCCAGAATCGCTGAGACTTTACCGATTCCGGATTATAGAAACTCAGTAATATCAACTATAAAAAGTGCTGCAAAAGCACCCTCATCTATACATATCAGTAGCATGTATAGTTTCCATTTGGGGGGGGGAGCAATCCGGTATTTTAATGATAGTTGAGTTAATATAAATGTTTTAAAATACATGTTTTATAATAATTGCTTTATATTTTGAGAGGGGGTGCGGCCCGCCTCTGCCCCCTTCTTAAATACACTCCTGATGTGTATCGTTTATGTATATCGTTTAATACTGAACAAATACCCTTTTATAATTTATTATTACAGTAAAACATACAATTAATTGGCAAGTTCAAGAAACGCTGATCACTCTTAAAATAAACCCAAGTGCACCAAATATCAGAAAAAATAAAACATCGCACAGCATTCAAAGCCTAAAACAAACAACTCGATGTCTGCTCATATAGTCATATTACGTAATCAACTTGCTTCCGGCCCAAGTGTTTATTTAACTCTCTCCCCCTCCTCTCCTTTACATTTTTCGCTCTTTCATTTTAACAGGAAACGTTCTGGCCTGCTTCAGATTCTGCAAATGTGTATGCGCTTTTGACGCAGGTGGATATGATCTTTTCATCTGCTTTTGCCTTGATAGATTCCTTTGTTTTGTTTTTGAAGTGATTGTCTGCTGGACATGCCACCACTAAAAGACTGTTTTTTTTTTTTTTTTTTCATAATTATGCTTTTTTTTTAATCTCAGAACCTTTCTGACACTATTCTATTAACAAGAATAATGTTTCTGGTTTTAGTATTATAATGAAATTGCAAACTTTAATTCACCAGAATTGAATTGGCAAGCAAACCCACCCCGAAACAGATTACACAATGCAAAAGGAAGTGCCAGTACAAAGCAGTGGCGGATGAAAATATCGTATCATCTGCCTCCAAAGTGCAGATAAATCTTTGGGATTTGATGCAGTGAATATAAAACCTTCTTTGAGTAAAATAAAAACTGTGAAAAAACCAAAAAAAAAAAAAAAAAAAACAAGCATAAAATGTCTTGAAGTCTTCATTATGTTTGGTGCTGTCATCTATTTGCATTTTGAGGAGATACCAAAAAAGCATTTTTTTTTTTTGTTGTTAATACCAATTTATTATTATTGGGAAGGCCGGATTATAGAAATTCTGGATTTTGGAAGTCCGGATTTGAGAGGTTCTACTTACAATACAATTCTAGAGAGAAACTAAAAACTATTCCCAGCCGATCTTTATTTTTTCCGGTTTTCTGGATTCCAGTTAATTGGTCCTGTACTGTATTATATAAAAAAAAAATTTTTAATGAATTACAGTTAATTTCAGTTTATTACATAATTAGAAAATGCACCATCGCCTAACGCTTTGCAGATTTATTGAATCATGTTCAGATTTATCGCCGTCTGAGGAGCAATCCAAAAAATTTATATCGCTATCAAAACTAAAACCTCTTTCAGAATCTCGTAAATCATCCGTAATATACACTCTGTCAATTGCGAACGATTTTTACTAGCCATTTCTGATTAGACAAGGCAGCAAACAAGTGAAGTTAGAGCATTACATACAGAGTATTGCCTTCAAATGCCTCAATTAAGTGGACGACTAATGACATGTGTTAGTCAAAAACTAAATTAAATGTCTAAAACTGTATCTAATTTATTTCACTGGTTAAACACTGAAAACGTGGGATGCTCTCCTCAATACAAAGAAAAACACCTGCCCGCGAAAATTGCAGGATGAGCAAATTTTGCTACATTTGAGTTTCCTGTGGAAATCACGGGATGATCAGCCAGAGGGTTAACACAAATGGTTGCAAATAAATAATTTAAGGGATAATTTCATTTGTTGCATCCTATTTTTCAAATTTTTAGTTTGCTTATTTTGCATAAGAGTGTTGTTTAACCAATTTTAGATTTTTATGGTATGAATAATCTGCTCTAAGTTTATCCCTTGAAATCTGCAAAATCCAGAGATGCTGAGTACTATGGATTCTCCGATGTTCTTCAGCACAGGGATAGAAATCACTTGATCCCTTGCCATGCACTTGGATCATGGTAACCCCCCACCAAACAGCCTCAACGTTATGGAAAACGTAATTCTCATTCTACTGTGCTGCTCTATTTTTGGTTCCAGTCAATGGATAGTTAATTTACGGGTCCATTGAAGAGATTTTCCGCACATTATGCTCTGGGGCAGAAATTCATTAAAGCGTAATTTAGAGGTATTAGGTTATTTTCAAACGAATCAAAAATGATACATGTTGTTAAAGATTACAAAATGAATATCTCCATCGAAAATAGCAGGGGTTGGCGTGGGTCACTTTTCTCCCTAAAAGTCACTAATTTGAGCATTAGTCCCTTTTTGTTACTATTTTGAGAATTTGGTCACATTGTCACTTTTTTGCACTTTAATCTCACAATTTAAAAATATTTTTAAAGCAAGGTACAGTGAAAATGAAATTTTCTACTTCCTGCGAAAAGTTAAAGTGCTGCCAACGTCTCCTTACCTTGCCCTCCCTTTTTCAGTTATTTCACAGCCTTGATTCACCATTCATGTACATTCATGCTGTCTGTTCTGTACCGCGATGACGTCACTGAGCGAAGCAATGCGTCTCCCTGCAGAGATCGCAGAGTTTTTGAGAAGAAAGGATTGGTGGAAGCGTAGGAGAGTGGGAACTGACAGCATGAATAACGTGACCATTTATTTTTTCCTTCAAAACGGGACATTACTGCTTTTAAGGTAAAAGTGTAGGGATACTGAATTTACAGGTCTGGGTATCTTTTAGTTGTTTTAAGAAAACGAGAAACAAAAAAAAAAAAAAAAAAAAAAAAACACTGGTGTTAATGTTAATATCCAAATAAAATGAAAAAAAAAAAAAAGTTGTTGAAGCACACATATGCTATAAAAAAAAAATAGTGCAAGGTGTACGTTTCCGGTGGCACTAGGGGTTGCCCCTTCGTCAACTTCAAAAACACCATCCCACAAAAGACAAGAAGTTGAGAAATGTAAACAAAAGGACACACAGAAAAAAGGAAGTTGGCATTCGGAAGGAAAAAAAATTCTTAGAAAACCAGTGTGAAAAAGGAAAATAAGGTGGAGATCGGGGGAGAGGAATAAGCAGAAGAGAAACATGGCTTAAAAAAAAAAAGAAATAAAATTAAATAAATTTAAAGAGTTGACAAAAAAAGATCATTAATAAAAGATTAAACACAAAAACAATACATCCCCTGGAATTTTCTTTGCGTCTCGAGAGGGGAGGGAGGGAGGTCAGTTTTTTCTTTTTTCAGACACTGCTGTTGGATGATTTTAGATTTTTTGCGGGCTTTATTGAAATTGTTACCGTGGGTTGCTCTCTTTCTAAAAGTGGGACATTGCAGGGGACATTTTCTATAAACGGGACATTATGATGTCCCGAAGTTTTGCAACGGAACAAGCCACCTAAAAACGAGACTGTCCTGTTCAAAACGGGACTTGCGGTCACCTCAAGCATGAACGGAAGAAAAAGCGAAAGTGTGCAGTCATGGTCGAATCGAAAGCATGGTCAAAAGCCACTTCATGTTTTGAGCTGGCCGAATATGTTACTTTACGGTTCAATTAAAGGCTACACGTAGGTTTCTGCATAAACCCCAAGAAAGTACGATATTTAATTATAGATGCTTTATTGCCATACTTTAGTGAAATACTCTGAAATCCGCACACCTTGGGACCAAGGGGTGTGCGGATTATAGAATTTTGCGGATAACAGATCATTCTTTTGTTTACATTTTTTCTTACTATAGTTATGAAGCAACAGAACATTTTTAATCGCTGAAATAAATTATACTGTCACACTTAGTTTAATTATTAAAGAATTTATTAAAATATATGGAAAAAAATTAATTTTATTTTACAAAACTTTTGCAAACTGAAATTTTTCTTGAAGAAGGCTTAAACTTTCATACTTTAATTTTATATTACTATTTATTTAATTTTGCAAACATGGAATCAGTTGTTTGTTTTAGGGCTTTTGATTTGTGTTTAAATATTTTTTCCTGGAGTCTGTTTATTGTCATTATTTCTTGTGGTGATGCCAATGAATAATTTTGGATGAATTCTAAATATTTATAGCCTAAAGATAAGCCTTCTTCGAGAGAAATTTTTTTTGCTACTTCTTCATCTGATTCAGTTTCAGAGTTCACCTGATTATTAACAACACTTGAAATGATTTCTTCATCAGTGATGTAAGATATACAAATTTCATCCTGAGAATTAAACCATTCTGAGACACAATCCCCTTCTAAATATGGAGGAACGGGGTTTAGGGTATTTTTAACAAAATCCAGAAGTTCATCACACTTTGATTTTGCCTGTGACATTTGGAACCCCTGAAAATCAGGCTCATTACTGCTCCTCCGTTTCAATAAATAATGATGCTGGCCATACATTATGCCATGCATTCACCAATGTATCTTTAGATACTGAGTCCCATGCACCTGCCAAAAAAAAGGGCAGTCTCTAATAGTAAAGGTCTTATGGAATGCTTTGAGATCAGCCGATGGATTCAAGCATATAATTTTCTGCAAGAAATCCGACTTGTACTGGCACTTCATGCTGGGAATAATACCTTGGTCTATCAGTTGTATAATTGATGTCGTGTTGCGAGGCAAAAAAAGTGTGCAAACGTTGTCTTTGCTCAATGCTTCAGGATGCGCAGTGCAATTATCCAGCAACTAAACAATTTTGCAGCTTGCAGGCAATCCTACATTATTACAATGACTTCTGGCTTCAAACACAAACTGTTTCTCGAACCGTTCTGTCATAATGCTTCTTGTCATCCATGCTTTCTTGTTGCTGGCATAATGCACTGGAAGGTTTTTTATTCCTTTTAATGCACGTGGATGTGCAGATTTATTTATGATTAGAAGTTTGCATTGATGAGTACCTGCAGCATTGCTGCATACAAGAACAGTTATTCGTTCTTTTATATCTTTAAAGCCTGATGGGCCGCTTTCTTCATGAGTAACTGGAGTTTGCCTTGGAAGACACTGCCAGAACAAACTAGTCTCATCTGCATTATAAATCTGTTCTGGACTCAGATTTTCTGTCTGTACTAGCGCTGAAAATTTTTCAATAAATTCTTCGGCAGCTTGGTTATCAGCAGATGACCGTTCACCACATGCTTTCAAAATATCGTATGCTGTGACGTTTTTTGAAAGAGGTCAGCCATCCTGAAGAAAGCTGTAATTTTCTTCAATTCTCATTTCTTTGTGCAGTTCTTTAGCTTTTTCACAGAGCAATGGACCTGTGATAGGCACACCCTCACTCCTCTGCTTGAACCACTCATACAATACTTCATCTAGACTTTCTGATTTTGCTTCTCGAATCGTTTTTCTAGCAGCTATCCCTGAATTTGTGTCGATGTTGGCGTAATATTTCATTATCTTTTCTTTATTTTTCCTTATGTCATAAACAGTTCTTGAACTTATGCCATATGCCTGAGCTAGAAAGCTCACAGACGTTCCAGAATCAAGCTTTTTTAATATTTCGACTTTTTGCAAGATCGTTAACGACACGTGTTTCCGTTTATCTTTCCCATCCACAGTACGCTTAATCCCATGCATACTGAAAATCGAAAAAAATATTATTCAAGAAAGAAATCGACAACAAAGAGCATAATAAAACATGAAAATCAAAATAATACACATTTCCGTTGCGGTAAGAGATTAGTCACAGCAGTAAGAAAAAATAATCAAAACACAGAACCACGCGGAACTATCATAAACATAGCATAGCGATAATCAAAACAGTAAGCCATGGCAGCATCAGTTACCCATACAATTAAATGTTGTTACTGGCCTCCACTGAGGCTTTTGGCTGCTAGCTTCGGACCGGCTTTACGCTCCAACGTACACACTGGCTGCCTCAATCTTGCACACTCAGTTTCGTGACATCAGATTTACATCCACGGAACCCTGCTAGAGCCCATGCCTAAACCCTGCAAAGAAATTCGATTGGATGATGTTCCTCGATGAGCTCCGTGTGACGTCAGGCAGTCAAACGTTCCGTTAACCGAATGTGTGAGATTAAGTCTCTCGGAATCTTTTCTGTCAGCTAATTATGCTTTCATTTTACTGCCCAGACTTTGTTAGATGGGTTAAAAGAACAATTTTAATTAGATATATGCAAAAAATATGAAAAATAGCATAAAATTTCTTTTAATTCTACAACTCAACTCACCTGTAATTTCCTCGAGTTACTTAACTGTTAACTGCAAATTTCACTGATTACATCTAAAAATTATCGCGGATTATAGAGTTGCAGATTTCAGAGTCGACTGTAAAGGGACAATACACTCTAATGTATGATGAAACTGTAAATCACATAAACGCAACCTCCAGCTTGCAGGCAGATGTAGCCCACCAGGGCTTTTGATCCGGCCGTCGGAACATATCAAAACCCATATGAACCAGTCAAAATCCCAGTTATACAGCCCACGACTTCGCTAACATGCTGAAGTTTGGCCTGCGACTTTGCTAATATCCTAATGTTTAGCCCGAAACTTTTCTAAGGTTGCCCATACCTGCTGTAAATGCTGCGGGGGCAAAAGAATCGCAAACCGAGAGAAGATTTTGGTCCGTGGAACAAGCAATAGTTGTCATTAGGCATTTGAAAACATTATTTGGGATGTGCTACAGCTGATATCATTTTTGATAAACTTAAGCAGGCATTAGATGAGATGTTGTATTTGCCCCTAAAAACCTTGTTATGCTTGGCAGTGATGGCCCCAATGTAAATAAAAAGGTTCATACATTGATTAAAAAAGAATTAAAACTATGCGGCCGAGTATGGAAGACATAGCAGTAGCGTATGCTTTGCTGCTAAGTGCAGCAGATCTAAGAGAAGAAGAAGCTTCAGAAAGAGAGGAAGGTGACAAAATCCAAAAAGTTTTAGAAAAAAGAAAGTCATCATTAATCGAAAATTATTTTAGTAAAAAGCCCAAGGCCAACTAGAATTGGATTTTTGTATAAGAATTTAAACTAGAAAATTCATAAGATTTTTACTCTTCTTGTAATAAAGAAAGTCTCAATATTTAAATTTATGTGTTTTAATATCCTTTTTACAAATGTATGCAAAAATTCTTAGCTTAAATTTATATTTATGAAAAGCATCAATCGAGTACTAGTAGAAGGGTTTTAAGATAGAAGCATTCACTAAGAACAAACAATTCAACCCCGATTAAAAGTAATAATTATGTACTAAATATTTATATGTACGTGATTACTTTCAATTTTCTCTATAGGTAAGGTCGTTTCTTAATTATTGTGCAGTTACATATATCTATATAAATAAAATTAGACTTTTGTCTGTACATTTCTTCCAATTCAAAAATTTTGCGATTTCGATCCGTTTCAAGCACCTGAGAATCCGGTACGACCCTAAAAAAAAAGTTTGCCTGTCTGTCATTCTGTCCATGACGCTTTTTTTGTTTAAGCATCACGTAAAAACGACTGAAGCAAATGATATGAAATTTGGTGTCATGATAAGTGGTCACTCAATTTAAAACATAGGAATTTTTAAAAAATCTTGATTAGATTTTGAGATTTTGCAAAAATCGTTTCAAACTGCATAAATTCGTGTTCGAGCATCACGTAAAAACGACTAAAGCAATTGAAATGAAATTTGGTATCAAGATTGGTGGTCACTCAACTTAAAACATAGGCATCGAATTTAAAAAAAATCTTGATTAGATTTTGAGATTTTGTGAAAATCCCTTCAGACGGCGTGAGTTTGTGTTCTCATCTCATGTTATATGGCGAAAAGTACAAAAAAATGCCGCTCCAGCGCTGTTTAACACAATTAGACTCTTCTATACTGTCAATTCTGTACTTCAGAACTGTACATGTTTTCATCTGTGGTCTGTTACTTTTTTCCTTAGACTGCACAACCTTAAAAAAAACCCACGTTTTTACAATTGCAACACTGCATTGTCCCCGGTAAGATACTTTTCCGATATTATGGCCCACAGACTGAAAAAGGTTGTGCACCCCTGTTATAGAGAGATTTTTACCGTATCGAGTATCATTATAGAGAGGTTTTACTGTCTTGTGTCTGTAGTCTTCACCTAATTTCTATAAATTTTTCGTTTTTATTTTAAAAGAGGGCGAAATGTCTTTTATCGTCTGCCAAAATATCATAAAGTTATGATGCATAGAATTAAAGATTCAACAGTTTTAAGTTTTATGAATATTTTACACAAAAGTGATTTTTAATTAAAAAAATTCTTAAAAAATCTCCAAATTATATTACATATGACTGCCGTTATCATGCATTAGGTTTGAAAAAATTGCTTCGAGGTACTTAACTTCGTGTTTAGAACTTCCTATGTACCAAATTTGGTAATTCTACATGTCGTTTGTTCGTAACGCCGCCGACAAACACAGACATCCATCTTTTTAATAGAGTTTAAAATCAATTTTTAAAACTACTGACTACTGATAAACATAAAAAAACTACAGAAAATATTCAAAATTTCTTCTGAAAATCTCAAAAGCCACTGAAACCTTTTTCCCATGCTGTGCAGATTTTTGGGAGTCCCTGTGCTTTGTAATTTAGAAAATTTGTTTCGAAAAATGAATATGAACCCTGCTTTATCAAAATGATGAAATGTCAATTTACATCATACAGGGTTCCCGTTTACTCAGATTTTTGAGTAATTTACCCAAATTTTGTTGACTGTGATGAAAAAAAATACATGCATGATGGGAAAAGTGACCATTTATGTTTTCTTTAAAGACGGGACATCTAATAATTTTTTGGCAATTGTGTATTTACATTTTCTTCATCAAAATGGGACATCTATTGTTTTTTAGGTAAAAGTGTAAGGATACTGAATTTAAAGGTCTGGGTATCTTTTAGTTGTTTTAAAAAAACAAGAAAAAAAACTGGTGCTAATGATTATATAAAAAAAAAAAAAAAGATGTTGAAACACTATGCTATAAAAAATAATGCAAGACGTACGTTTCCGGTGGTACTAGGGATTGCCTATTCTTTAACTTTAAAAACACTATCTCACAAAAGACAGGAAGGTAAGAAAGTGAGAAGTGTAAACAAAAGAGCACAGAAAAAAAGAAAATTGTCATTCGGAAGGGAAAAAATTCTTAGAAAACCAGAGTGAAAATGGAGAACGGGGGTAAGGAATAAGCAAAAAGTAACTAGTTGACGAAAAAAGAATATTAAAAGAAGAAACACATAATCAATGCATCCCTGTGCCCACACTAAGATCATAAGTAGGTAAAGAAATAGAAAAGGGTTTACGAAAAACCATAGAGAAAGCGTTATGATTTTTAGAAACAAGGATATCAAGAAAAGGTAAAAAATTGTTGCACTCTTCTTCAAAGGTAAACTGGATAGAACAGACAGTAGAATTAACAATTCAAAGTAAATTCTTGATTCCTGTTTACAAAAATGAAAGAGTGGGGAAAGCAATTTCATTCCTTGTAACTTTTAGCGTTTTCTTTGCGTCTCGAGAGGGGAGGCAAGGAGCTCATTTTTTCTTTTTTCCATACGCTGCCGTTGGTTTTAGATTTTTTAGCGCCCTTTATTGAAATTGTTAAGGTGGGTTGATGTCTTTCTAAAAACGGGACACTGCGGGGGGCATTTTCTAAAAACAGGACATTACAGTGTACCGAAACTGGACAACGGGACAAGCCACCTAAAAACGGGACTGTCCCGTTCAAAACGGGACGTATGGTCATCTTATGTATACCGCATGCACTGGGTGAGTTTTCGGCAGTGCCGGATACCCGTCGGCGTCGGTCAACCCTTCAGTCCATAGTAATGGCGTATATTCTTTACTGAATACAAATATGGTATTGTAAAATCATAATTCTGTTTCAAAAACTGAATATTTTTAGGGGCGCCACTTTCCGAGACTCGATTTAATTATGATATTTGCCATTTGAATAAGTACATGGAATAGTAAAATGATACTTTTGTTTCGAAGACTGAAGTTTTTTTCTTTATGTAGGGGCACTAAAATCGGTGTTTACACAAAGGCGGCTGACAAATCCGCGACGGACCTGCACCCGACTACTTATATGTACATATGTTATAGGTAGTCGCAATGCAAACGGCAATTTCGTCGTTAGATTTTGCATCATGAACAACACAATGAGATAAAGGTACTTTTCAAGGCTTAAAACATTCTGTTTGAACTTGGAGAGGGACATTTTAAAAAGCAACAAATTAACAAAACTATTCTGAAAATGGACATTTTGCACATGACGTCACCTGGCGGTATTTGATACGCCACGTGCACGATCTTATGATAATGATTAGTTTCGGTTTCAGCTTGTTTGGACCCAAGGGATTATTTAACACTTTCTTCTAGAAATATAGCAGTTGCAAAAGAAGTTAGAATGTTAGTCATTAAGAAATAAAAGTTTTTATAAATTAATTCTATCTTCATTGTGAGATTTCATTTAAAATGTTAAGAATAATTAAATACTAAAAATAATTTAAAGGATCGTACTTTTAAAAGGTGTGGGAGGTTTTTAATGAATATTTGTACTATTTTAAATTCAAAAAACTCAAAATCAACTCTATGATGTATTACTTATACAGTGTTTGCAATAACGTAATAATTTTATAACGCTAATATTCCTTTTATTAACAAAGTTTTGAAGCGAAATGCGACATCATCGTCTTCTAAACCATCTATTTAAATATTAAAAAGACAATAACTCATTCCGAGGGGTTGATAATGAGAAACAGTAATTATAAAATGGATACTCAATACATTTCAATTGGAGCTGGCGGATGTAAATACCGCCAGCAGACAAATTTTAGCCTGGAACTCAGAAACTATGGAAAATGTCCATTGAAAAAAATGTAGCAAACCTGTTAGCGTCTCCTGATTTTCGCCCCGGACAGGGAAACGAACGTAGGGAACGTAGAACGTGACGCTACTGAAGGTATTTAATCTGCCACGTGCACGAGCTCATGGTGGTGACTAGTTTTGGTTTCCGCTTGTTGGATCAAGACCTCCTAGTATATAGGAGGTCTTGGTTTGGATCTTGATGATGGTTATTCAATACATTCTTCTCGACATTTTAATTATTGCACAAGAAGCTAGAATATTAGTCGTTAACAAAAAATAACTTTTGGTAAATGGATTTTCTTTTCATTATGAGTTTTTGTTTAAAATATTGTTAATCAACCAATCAAATGGACAACTTCTGCCACTCAAACGCGCGCATAGATCTTGTGCGTGCTGTTTGTTTACACTTCTGCCCATTCCTTTGTATTATTCATGGTATAATTTTAAATGCAAATAACTTAAAATTAACCCTATGAGATATCATTTGTACAGTGTTCGGGATAACGTAAAAATTTTAGAATATTAATACTCTTTTTATTCACAAAGTTTTGAAGCGAAATGCGCTATTATCTTCTTCTAAAACTTCCATTTAAATATTAAAAAGACAATAAATTGTTCCGAGTGATTAATAATAAGAAGGAGTGAGCGTAATAAGAGTAGGAGTGAGCGTAAATAAATACTGCCATGCCAGCAGACGAATTTTAGCCTCGAACTCAAAGATCATGCAAAAGTTATTTGCAGCGCTCTCTGAAAAGATCATATGTGAGTCTAAACTCTAGGCATTCACATTTCTATCTTTCTTATATCCGGGGTATTTGTTTTCGTTTTCGCCTCTACGCTTTCTGTAATTGAGACATGGCTGAATCAAAAAACTTTAAAGATATTGGACTGAATAATGAAAATAATCAGAACACTTCCAGTACACCCAGCAGTGATTTTGATCGTCTCGAAGACTGCAATGAAGCTGAATTTCGAGGTGCTACGTTATCACTTTCCCAAGAAACATCTCCAGGTGAATCATTTGCTGTCGGTGCTGAGAGTGAGTATTTTGTTTATTTATTAGTGTTATAAACTTTTATTTATTATGGAGTATATTTAAATAACTTTCTTGATAGAGAGCAATTAACTGTGTGATATTTACAATGTTTTTGCCTTTAATTTAAAGAAATGTGGGCGAAATGCAGTTGACCTCCCCCCCCTTTTAATTGCATATGCTGTGGCATTATTTTGGTTATTGTTATTTTTCTGATAAATATATTTCTTTTATTAGTGAGTATAGGATAACAGCGTGTTTACTTTTAACGGGTTAAACGTTTGTGACGCAGCATTTTACTTTATAGCTATATGGTTCTTAAAAATAATATATCAAATTTTGAGTGACACCCTGGTGTGACTTTATAAAATTTGTTTTTAGATTCCATTACAATTCATCTAACTATAAATTAAAATATCGCTAAAAGTCTTAAATCGCTAAAAATATTGCACACTGCAGACGATAATATTAAATGAAGAAAGGGAAATAAAAAACACAGTGATAATATTGGGTTAGCACAAATAATTGCACTTTTTACATGAAATTCAAACAATTAGATTTTCAATCATTAAACCATTCTTTAAGTTCGACCGTAGCTGAGTAACATTCATGCTTGTAGTCAAAAGAGCAAAGAACAGATTCTCACTCCTGGCAACATTTCAACTGTCTAAGAGAAATTTCAAATACTCAATAACAATTTCAAATTTGGAACGATTTTCAAAATCTTAAGCATTCATTTTGCATTTTTTTTCTTTAAATCATGTATACGGACCAAAGAAGTTTTGGAGTCACAGTTCATTTCAACTACTGGCCAAATAGTCTAATTTCTACCCCTGATATTCTCAGTAGAAAAAACTTTAAAACTAGAAACAGCTTTGTAAAAAATATTTATTTCTTTTAACTTTCGCGAGCAAAATTAACGAAAGTCGAAAAATTCAGAACCTACAAATAGCGTTTTTCAATTTGCAGAATGTCTCTTAAAATCGCACAAAAACAATTCCCAATATCTTTGGAAATTATCATAAAAAATTGGTGAAAGTATATATTAAGGGTACTCTGAAGGTTTTCTTTCGTTTGATAAGGTCAAAATTGTGTTGGCATTGAGAAAAATAAAATTGATGCAGAAATAAATATGAAGAGGGCCCCTTATGCAAGTTAAATTAGTAGTAAATTGAAGTATTTGTTATTTGCAAACGAATGGTATATGTAACTTTGCTGTACGACAAACGACAGTCAAATAAAGAGCAAGTGGGCATTTTTCTTTTCCGCACTGTGTATTTAAAATGTGTTTGTGAAATATTCATTAATGAAAATAATAACATGGCTGCTTGTACAGACACCAAGTTGTAACATGGTATTTTACTAGTGTAAAATAATTGTTTTAGTTATTACTATAGTATTGTGTAAGATTATCACTCCATACATAAAGTACTTTGACTAATCTTTTTGTTTGTATGTCGGAATGTCAAAATCAAGAGTAAAAATGTGAAATTGTCCTAAAATTTGGAAGCTAATGTTTGAAATGATTTTTTTTTTTTAAATAATTCCCCCCCCCCTCCCAATTTTCCCCCCTTATGGTGCCATATAAATTTTTGCACTGTGAAAGAATGCTTATATATTTTAGAAGTTAAACAATTAAACAGATCTATTTTTGTTTTTTAACTGGTAGTTTTTAAAAAAAATATTTTTGATTAAAAAAATTTAATGCTTAACCTGAAAAATTCTGTTTCTGTTTCAGCAAGATAATTTCATTATAAATATTTGAAAGAGATTTGCTTTTTATTTATCAATCTCTAAAAGTAATTTAACTAAAAATGACTTAATGTAAATTAACATTAAATTATTTAAACAGAAAAAAGGCATTAAACCTATGTTAAGAAAAAAATTAACTCATCTATCATAGGTATCTTATCAAAATAGATATCTTATTCTTACATGGATAAAAAAGTATGCATTTCTTTGTGAAAATAATCTGCAATTATAGGTACATTGATAAATGTGTCAGGGTTAAAATTTATGTGCTTCTGCCAGTAGTGCACGCATATAAAGAATATTTTTTATTTTACATTTTAAGTAAAATTTTTTATGTACATATATCTAAAGATATTTAGTTTTTGTAAATTATAAGTCAATTATTAAATGCAACTTTAATGATGTGTGAAACAAGTTTGCAATTTTTCTTCTGATGTCATTATATAAAAAAAAAGGAAAAAACACGCTTGATAATTAAATGTATGTTTAGTGCCAGATATTCAATCAGATATCCATATCCGGTAACCAAAGGAGCTTCAGATATCCGGTATCTGGCCAAATCATTATCCATTTGATCCCTACTCAAAATTTTATATTATTACTTTTAAGACCCATTTTTGAAAGTAAAATGCTGCATTACAAATTTTTAATTGCTTTACGGGTTTTTGCATGGGGATATATCATTACTTTTTAGGGGTATGATCAGAAGATAATAAAAAATAAGTAAAAGTAGAACCAGTCAAATTTTTCATTTGCAGTTCATTAGCATTTCAAAAATTTTATGTAAGCACCCCTTTTCCTTCACAACCCTCAAAGCGGCTGCTTTTCTAGTAGAACTGATGGTGGCCACCTTAGAGAAGTTTTACTGCATATATATTATGTATGACAATCTTATGAGAGTCCTTATTCTTGGGGTGCTTGTAAAAAGAAAAAATGTAATAATATTTATGTACTTGTAAAAAAAGGCACTTAGAATTATATTTATTTGAAATTTATGTGTAGATACATTTAAAATTTTTATTTTGGACTAAATTCCATATACGGTGCTGTTTACATTTTGATGTTTTGTTTACAAATTGATTTGGCGTTGGCTATGGCGCCATCATGGGCAATGCTCAGCTGGAGTGAAGTACCCTGCTGGTGATTGTTTAGACTAGTAACCAAAGAGAAACATGGGGTGTTTTGAAGTATGGGATTTTCATTCAGTGCTAATTGAATGACGATAGTTGTTTGTTTGTGGCTGGTGATAGAGTGGATTAAGTTAATGTTTGATTTTCCTTGTGGTTTTGAGTCTGTTTTATGGACTCTTTATCATAGGTTAGTAAGCGTATCGGGGGAATTTCGTCGTCAGTATTTATGTGTGGAATATGGAGTTTTTTTATGTTTTGAAAGGAAAAGAAGCGTTCTTTTGTGTATGTTTGATAGAAATATGGTGTGAATATAGAGCTAAATAAAAGAAAGTATGCTGGTGTTACGTTATAAGCTGGTGGGTGTTGGGGACATTTCTGAGCGGTTATTTAAAAAAAAAATAAAGGTAAGTGCTCTTTTTTAATGAATCTTTGCAATGTTTAACGTTTTTAATGTGAATTTTATATTGATATTCGATGTGTTTTATGTTTTCGTAAGTGCTATTTACGTGCTATTCTAATTATACTGACTTTATAAGAGGTGTACAACTAGGTTGTTTAATCCACCGATGTTTTTTTTGAGTTGAAAACGGGCCAGTGTTTGCCCAGTTTACACTAGCTGTACAACTAGGTTGCTTAATTCACTGTTGTTTTTTTAGTTAAAAACGATCCACTGGTTGCGTACTTTATATAGCTGTACAACTAGGTTGCTGAATCCACTCAGGTTTTTTTAGTTAAAGACGGTCCACTGGTTGCCTAGTTTAGATAGCTGCACAGCTAGGTTGCTGAATCCACTGAGCTTTTTTTAGTTAAAAACGGGCCACTGGCTGCCTTGTTTAGATAGCTGTATAACTAGGTTGCTGAATCCACTGAGGTTTTTTTAGTTAAAAACGGACCACTGGTTGCCTAGTTTAGATAGCTGTACAACTAGGTTGCTGAATCCACTGAGGTTTTTTTAGTTAAAAACGGTCCACTGCTTGCTCATTTTTAGTGGAATATATGTGCAGTTTTAATGTGCTGATCATGGAAATTGGTTGGCGACAGTCGCCATGTTTACATGGGGTGTGCACCGGCTTATATGATTTTACCTTTATTTTTTCAGATGATCCAAATGGCAACTTGAGTGATAATCCATCTAAGGATAGACGTTCTTCATCATTGAGAACATTACCTTCAAGTGATGTTCAAGATTTTTTTGCAGTGAGAGTAAGTTTCCCTTCTTAAGTAATGTAGTATGCCAATGACTTTAATAAGATTTTATATTTAATGGCTTTGTTATTAATATGGTGTTACTGATCTTCAATAAACACAAATCTGGATAGTTCTAAACTTGTATAATTAATACATGTAAGATTACGGAACACAGTTACAAAGTGCAAAACACAAAATTGAATACTGAGCATAAAATTTTAAGCTTAGCATAAAAGCGGATTAGGACCCCTTAGAAAGTCTCCCACGCTGGGCACACCACCGAGGCCTAGATCCCTCATGCAGATAATTGGCCTTAATTCCACAATAACAACAACAACATAAAAATTTAATTCCAAGAAAGAGATGTATAATTATCAAGCCTATTGGCATGGCAGCTGAAGTTAAACTTTCAGCAAGATGTTCTTGTTGCCATTTGGTGGAGTTCAATTAAATAGTTTGGTTACAATCATATATTTCCTATTTAACAGTTAATATCACCTCAAAAAAATACAAGACTATTTCTTTCAGGATGTTATTCATTTATAAGTCACAGAAACTGTTTCAAAATATTTAAATCACAATCACAATCATTTATGGTAAAAGCTTCACTATCTGCAGCACAGGCAGTACCTATAGCTGAATGTGTGAATATTCCAGAAAGGTGAACTGAAGAATTTTGTGGAGTTTTTCTGCAGAATCGATAAAATTCCAAGTTTCTCTCTCCAAAGGTTTTTGCCTTTCTAGCTACTACTATTCCTAAAACAAGTATATATATGAAAAATGCAAAATCAAATATATTCTTAAAGCTAATAATTGTGAATTAAATGGGAAAATTTTCTTCATAGTAAGTCCTCCTGTGTTTTCCACTCCCTCCTAATAGCGCTGTATCTGTTACAACTCAAAACAACCTCACCTGTTTACTGAACAGTCTGAGTCTAAAGGTTAGATAGCATTAGCAATCTACAAGAAAATCTATGTGTGTGTATTTGGTATTGATATAATTTATTTATTATAAATTTGTGTAAAAAATAAAAATTGTAACAGTGCTATTTTCAGCAATTTTAACCTCCCCATGCTTAAATGAGTGTCCCATAAAGTAAATAAAAAACTTTGTAAAAAACACACATAAGATGTTATAGGTAAGAGGATACATACGTTTCAACCAAAAATTGTTTTGGCCTTCATCAGTCCAAGTCCTTCGTCGCAAGCAACACTACTTTATTGTTTAACACCAGTATTTTGAGTGTTTTTTCTGAGTGTCCCATGTTTAAACTTTGAGAGATGGTCACTTTATGATTGCTCACCTGCCAACTTGTATGGCTTGGCTGCACAATGTATGGATTATGGATTTCAGCTTAACTATATGATTACATGGCCGCATAGTAAAATCATAATTTTTTTTTTTTAAGTTTAGACAAATATGCTTTTATTCTGTACTTTCAAAATTGGCATCATCCTCTGTCATGAATAGAAGAAGACATAATTTTGGCATTAAATATTCATATTTACACTAAAACTCTCGCAACTGGCCCTCTGAACTACGTAGAAAAAAAGGAACTTCTGGGATTGGTGTGTGTTTGTGCATTCAGCATTAGGTGGTGTTAACTAATGTGCCGCTGCCTCTTCATTGAGCATCTGATGCAAGAATATGGTAAAGACAAATGGCAAAATCAAAGCTTTGCATCATTGAAAGGAAAATTAAAAAAATAATAATAATTTTAAAAAGTTATCGCCAATTTCTAAAGCTTATACACTTTTACTCCTTCAGACCTAGAGAGGATTAAAAAATAATTAAGTGTCTGTCATTTACTGTCTCTACTGTCGCTTACTGCTACCACCCTACTTCCTTTCAAGTTTCTATACAGCGATAACACTGTTGAATATCTAGAATGCAAAGGGGAAAAAGCATGTCACAATTCATTTTAGGTAAGTAAATAATGTGCACATAATGATTCTGCTTTGTTTTTAATTTATGCTGTTGCCTCTGAACAGACCAAGCATTATGCCCCCTATCTCTTACATACTCACTTTCAGCACAGCTCTAATTTTTTATTTTATTTTATTTTTTTATGCACCACCCAGATTGGTGGAATTATTTATTTGTCTTCAACTGCCTGCTGTTCTAGTTACGAGTTTTAGCTGGTGTGGATCCCCCTACAAGGGATGGGGGTGGAAAATAACAGCTGACATTTTCACGTCATTGAGCTTTCTTATAGTCACAAGTCATTGAGCTTTCTTATACTTGAAATCCGGAAAGCTTTTAACTACACATGAAATTGGAGGAACTTTCATGGAGGCCGTTTTCACTGTTTTCTAACATAGATAAATAGTTGCTTTTTGTAATGTGACATTTTGATGACTAGCAGAGCTGGTACCTTACACTGAACTTCAATACTACCGTTACTTATGTCTATTGGAACAGAGACTGCTGAGAAATTTCTTGACGTTTCTACGAGCAAAGTTTATATAGGGTGTCCACCAGCGACTTTTGCTACTAATTTAAAGATAAGGCGACTTTTTTGAATAAAAGTCATTTTCATACTATTTTCAAGTTTTGGGCTACTTGTACCTTACTTCAGGTGACTAATTTAAAAATCAAATTTTGATTTTTGTCAGCTCCTTTTCTTTTCAAAGTTGCGATAGGTCATTCATCAGACATTCTATTTTCTTTAATCGTGCTGTAAAAGCAAATGTGTACTATATGTTCTGTTATATAACACATGAAGTTTTTCAATTTATCATTTTATTCATTCCTTCTTACATGAAGCCAAATGAGGGGTCTTTATTTCTTAAGATCATGCATTCTACAAGATCATGCAAAAATGCTACTATTTTGACAACTAAAATTAAGAAAATGACTAGTAAACAGGAGACATTTTTTATGTCGGTGAGGCGACTAATGTTACTATTTTCACCTCCTGTCACTGGGGGACACCCTGTTTATAAAAGGATGAAAAAACAGATGGTATCACAAGAATGCATATGAGGTGGGGATTTTTCTATATAATACATATGTGTATAAACACACACACACACACATATATATATGTTTATTTAAATTGAGAATAAATTAGAAAGTGAATTGATGTTGAGATTATTGTTATGCGGTATAAAATAGGAAATTAATTCAGTTTGGAGACCATTATATGAATTAATTTAAGAATAATTTTTGAAAATTAAAGTGCAGGGAGATAAAAAAGTTTATATACTATTGTTGCAGAGAAAGCTGCTTGTTTCCTGGGTTCGTCGTTCTAAAGTCCAGTAGGTTTAGAAAGTTCTAGACAGAGTCCACTTGTCAAGATGGAATGCGAACTTTGTTGCTTCCAGGACTTGTTGAACAATTAGTTGTACAAAATTCACATGCACAAATAGCTCGTAACATGCTTATAACACATTCCACTTAGTACAGAAGCTTTCACAAATACTGTATTTCTCTCACAAAATAAAACACTTCCACGGGCTAAAATTCAGTGGAAATATGAGGGATATCGTATTCAGTTCCTCAAGATACAGCAGTGAAGAATTTAGCAAAAAAAGCTTTAAAAAGGCAAGCAGAAGCATCGCTTCTATATCATTTGTATCATCAATACAAAGCTTTCATGGATATCTGCTGTCTGATCAAGCAGAAACATGACTGACTGAACTGTGCAATCAGCATTGCTTTTATAGGTTACGATGAACAATGGGGAAGCTTCCGGAAATAACTATCCGTGGAATGCAGTAGAACAGACTCAATTATGATTGCATAATAGAAGAGTAATATTAGGTATTATGCATTTTAATGTAGAAAAACTAACTTTACAAGCCTCATTGGGAAAATCGTGCCAAATGATCAAAATGCTGCAAAGCGTGGAGACTGTCAAATTATCGCCAAACTTGGCACCAAAAATAAGTCCCCTAAAAGTGAGGTTAGCGAAGGCCTATGAACCATATTTCTCGAGATTTCTAGGAAATGCTATAGAAACAAATGGAAAACTCCATATCTTGCATTCTAGTTAACCGATTTTGATGCAACAAAAAGCAAAATTTAACTAGTATTTGATGCGTAGAATACAAATTTTAAACTATTTTAGACCCCAGAACAGCAGGTTGCCCGAAAATTCGTAACAGTATATATTTAACAGAGTATACATGTTGCAAAAATTATGATAGATGGTAAAGCATTCATTTGAAAAATCAAAAATTAGATTTTGGTTGAATTCCACTTCTCTCCATTTCTCCAAGTCCATCCATCCTAGTAAAACTTTCAAAGCTACTTTGAGTTTTCACATATTCAATGAAAATTATGGGTTTATAAAAGCCTGTTTTATAATGTTTTAATAGGTATTTACTTAAAAACTTTAATCATATACTTTTAGGAAGGAGCTCTCCAAAAAGCTGCTGAACAATGTCGTCCAGTTTTGCTACCTCATATGGATGGCGATCTCAGAGGAATTTGGCTTTTGACAGAGTAAATTATTTTTGTTCCTATTATTAAATCTCTTTTTGTATTTATTTAGAAGTGTATTTTTTGAGAATTTGATTTTTAATTTTTTGAGTGAAAACAAAAAATACTGAAATGTGCCAGTTATGTAACTGAGATTATGGCTGTTGCCAAACATTCCTTATCTCCAAAATAATTAAACAATTTTATCTTTCATAGCAAAATGCATAAACTAGGATTGTCTGGTTTAAACTAAGTGGTCAAAAAAAAAACAAAAAACAAAAAAAAAAAACAGGTTTAATTTTTTTTTATCCCCCCCCTTTTTTTTACTAGTTTTTAATGTTTTCTGTTAAGATGCATAAGGCTTTTATTAGGCTGATAATTTTTAATACTTTCTTTTGTTTCCAAAATTAAGTGATTAAAACTCCCGGTTTTACTGCAAGTTACATAACTTGTTAAAATGTATAGCTATATGTAAAATACAATTTTTAATAACTTATTTTATTTGTAAATTTACAGTCTTGTGTGTTTTAGACAAGTTCAAAATTTAAATGAATTTCTTATAGCTTTAAAATCTATTTTGAAATCAGAAATCAAATTAGCTGGCAAAGTGGTAAAACATAAAAAATTTAACAGCAAAAGTCAAATTACTCTATAAATTATTTCATGTTATGGTAGTTGAACTTCTTATATCTTATTTTTCATAAAATAGATTACCTTATTCTATTGAATATTCCATTATGTAATATTTTACATTATGTAATATTTAATGAATTCCATTATGTAATATTTTACATAATTCAAACATTTTAAATGCTCATGCACATTTTCTATAGGCTTCATTTATGTAGTTTTTAACTTTATAACTAAAAATGAAAATCTCTGTGTTTGTTTGTCTAAATTATATACAAATCCACTCCATCTGACCAACCAGCTTGAAATTTTGAAAGTGTGTGGAATTTCTTCATGAGTGTGTCTGTGGGGATTTTTTCCATTGGAAAGATTCTGATTTGCTAGGAAAAGCCCCAAATATTAATATATTGACAATTTCAATCTTAATTATTTTAGTTTAGCAACAGTAAGCCTTGGTGAAATTTGACATTCTGATGAAAAGGTGATTTTGAGGAAAGCAAATAAATTTTGGTATTGTGATATTTATTGTAACTCCAACAATAATTGTTGAAAATTAATAAAAATTTGAATAGATTTTGTAAAAATACTTTACATTTTGATGATGTCAAATGATTGCCAAGATTTGCAATTGGGTCAATCCATGTGAAATCATCCAGAAAAAATAAAATTTGTTGCTCGATATTTTTGATACTTTTTATATTTTGCCAGTTTATTAACCAGTATATTGGGAGTTACAAACAAGTGTTCAAAAAAATTTAGGCCCTTAGGATTTTTTTGGGTGGCCATTTTTAGGTGGCAACACGAAAGATTTTTGATTAAAATAGAGGTTCACGGAAAACCTCATAACTTTTAATCTTTTAAGAGTTTTTTAATTATCTAAAAATATAATATTAAATACAATAAACAAAACACTGCCCTAGCTAGCTTAGCAGCGAATGAAAATCTAACAATAGACTTTGAAAATATTAAGAAAATAGCTAATTACAACAATAAAATATATGCCTATATCCGTGAGAGCTTAGAAATTTCAACGACAGAGGGAAGCATCAATGATATGACGCATGCCAACATCGATAGCGTCTGGAGCAACGTCATGAGGCGAATGTTCGGGAGAGAGGAAGAAAAGAGATGTGGCAAGACTGCCATTGATGATGAAGTGTGCGATGACTGAAGACGGCTGTGCTAAGCAGCCGAAATATATTTCATACGGCAGTAATAGGTATTTTATCATGTCAACTATATTGTAAACCGGCGTAATTAACCTTTTAAAAGTTTTTAATATTTAAAAATCATTATAATCGGAAGGAAATAATCTAAATTTTTGCTAATTAGTACTTTTTCTACAACTTAAAGAAGTTACTGAAAATACACTGTAAAAATTTCATTTGTCAATGAAGAAAATGGCATTTTTATCACATGAAAATTTCAATAGAAGGAAATAAGACTCACCTTAATAATTGCATTCCTAAATAGATACCATAGAGTACTAATCCCAGGGAAAGTATGAGTAATTAGAAGCTATTCCTTTTTTAAAAATAATTAGTCAAACATGGCCATTTTGCAAAAAATTGCTAAGTTTGCAGTCAAATAATTAAAAAGGGACTGAATGAAAAATTATGAAATTCTGACAGGAAAGTCGTCTTTAAATGATGAATTTTAAAAGTAGGAAATTTGCTATGATAGTGTGGATTAAAGCACAATATACTAAGTTATTAGATATTCTGTTTATATTAAATTAAAAATGTTTGTTGTATTCAACATTTCTCAACGGTCACCTTAGAATCAACTAAACCAAAAGTAATCTTACATTAATGTATATCTTGCTGTAGTTTCAACAGAAGGTACTACCTGATATTTGTTTTCATTTAATTGTTGAATTTAGTTTAGAGTGGCGACAAACCTGTTATTTCTATGGTAACTATAAATTTGAAAGTAAAGAAAATAAAGTTAGATATGCCATGGATTAAAGAATAATGATGTATGTCATTTTTTGAGCAGAAAACTTTCAAAACATCACAGATTCTGTGAACAGTACCAGATGCCATTGCATCAGCTAAAGGGGAAAACATAGTGTGCATGTGCAGCTCTGGAAAATTGGAAGATTTGTTACCCCATATGCAAAGGAAATGAAAGGCAAAATAGATTAAGTAGTCCTTTAAATCAGAGTACTTTTAAAGGTTCATTTATTTTTCGAATCTTAAGAACTTAAAAAAAATACTTGTTTTTACTTGATTGTAAAATTTAACAATTTAAGTAACAACAGTGGATGCTGTTTCTATGGTAACTAAATGATAATGTTAAAATTGGAAATTAAAATAATTTCTCTTTAACATTTTTTTATGTAATGCATTTAAAAGAGAACTAGTAAGTTAAATGCTAACAAATTTTGACAAAAATAAATAACATCACGATCAAGACAGCTTTGCAAGTATGAAATATGTAACCAGAGGCAAATATATAAATTATTTACAAAGCGAGAGTTTGCTCAGACAAGCAGATATTTATTTTTTTCATTCATATTAGTTTTTTTAACAATCTTCATTCCTATGCAAAGAGCAGGTATTTCAATCAGTTAGTAAATACTTATAGTTGCATTCAAGAACTAGCCTTTTGCATTTGGAAGTAAAAGGATTCCTCTTATGCAACGGGCAACAGTAGCCCCTTAGCAGGTGTATAGAAACAGCATATCTTGGTGTGTGGCACAGCACTAGATATAGTGAAGTAGAAGTCTGCTACTGAATAAAACTGTCTATGATGCCATCATGTGGGAAAACTATGGATTTAGCATTCCTATATCCTATCTTGAAAAAGGAACGAAGTAGGGAAAGAATGTGATTTACAAAGTTGGTGAGCATCATCGATGTAATGGGAAAATAATGGTGTCAAATCAGGTGAACATGGAGGTTGTTCATGTTTTGAGACATAATAGTATAGGAAATTGCAAAAAAACAAAAACAAATGCACATTTTAACCACTCTATTCTTTGCATTAATGTCCATAAGTTTCCCATTTGTATTAAAATGATGATGCTCTATAACTTTTGTAAATCACTTTTTTCCTATCTCGGTCTGTTTTCAATATAGGAATACTATGAAGTTTTCCACCAGGTAATGCCGTAGGCAGTTTCATTCGGTGGTGCATGACTACTTTACAGTACCTAGATACATCTTTTATGAATATAGCAGTAGCTGTTCTGAAGTTAAGAGGCTAGCAAGGGACTTTAGTAGGCATACTGTATGTATGTACATGTATATATCAGGTGGCCTATCGTATGCTCCAAATTTAATTTTACACCAATTTTTACATTTGATCTTTCTTTTAGGATTGATCATTGGGATGCTGAAAAAGAGCGACTATTATTTTTGACTGAAAAGAGTTTGTTAGCGCTAAAGTATGATTTTATTACTCTGAAATTACTTGATTATAAACGCTATCCACTGACACAGTTTCACCAAATCATAATTGGAGAATTGAAATATCCGGAAAATTCACTTATGCCGTAAGTAAAATACTTTTTCTTTTAATCATATAATGTTATATAAGAGCACATATTATTTTTTAAAAAGGTGATTGTACATCATTTGCATAAGCTTATATATGCATTCACATTTATGTTCTGTTTGCAAAATATACAATGTAACTTCTCTATGGAATTTTAAAAGTGAAGAGAAACCATTAGGTGTTTCAAACTGTTTGATAAGTACTGAACTATTTTAATTATTGATTAAGCACTGTGCTTCCAATTTTTAAATATTTTCTAATGCCATACAGTTACTTTTTATGCCATAATTTTATAAAGGGCTGTATATTAAAAAAAAAAAAAAAAAAGTGGCTTCAAACACTTAAGTTTGACATCATTTAATGGTTTTGCTACAAAAATTATTTTAAGCCAGGCCACCTTGAAAATGTTGTTTTGGTACATTTCAGATACTTTGATGAAAATCTTAAAAATGAAATTTCTCATTGCACAATTGCTGTGCAATAAGATGATTATTATGAATTTATTAAATAGGCAATTTTCCTAAACCATTGGGATAGCCAAATTATTTAGTGGCATAAGATGTAGAATTTATTTATGTTAATGCCATTTGTACAAAATAAAAACTTTTGGGATAAGCAGAGTGACTTAAAAACCAGGTCTTGAGATGACAGTCTGACTGTAATACAAAAAGTTATCTGTCAAATACAAATGATAGTATTTTGAACTTTTAATTCTGACAAATATATTTTCTTCGTGAAAACTCCTGTTGCTGAAACTATCATTCTTATTCATATCAGTGATTTGTATAATGCCTCTAGATGTGTATTTTATGGCTTAAAAAATTTAAAATATGCCTCCAGAATTTCTGAATAAATGTTTGTACACATTGCTTCTCCATATAAAGTTCCATTTTATGATTGATGATTGTGCTGATATATTCCCATAAATTTTTTTTGTTTTTTTCATAATGTTGTGTATAAAGTAGCACTGGGAGCAGAGTTGTATTGGTTCTAATGGTGAGGCTTTAAAACACCCTGTTTGATATCAATTTCGACTAGTTTTGACCACTGAAAATCTCTATTCAATTTGTTTAATACTAATCGGTACTTATGTATTATCTGGCAGTCATTCCTGCCAAATTATTTTTTCGTAAAATGTGATGGCAAACTGTTGCCAATCCTATTCGTAACCAGCAATAATTTCACGTGTTCGGCATTTATATTGGTGAAAAATTGCTCGTCTTGGTGGACCGCTGGGATAATACGTAAGTACCTACTAATCTAATATATTTTAATAGCATGTGTCAACATTTGTTTAAAATGTCATAAGATAAATAATATAACACCAAGATAAAACACACAATTATTTTATTTTATTTTTTACACCAGTGCTTTTATATAATTTGTGTTGAATTTTAAAAGTAATTACTTGTAACAAATTTTGGGATTGTCTTTGAATTGAGACAGTTTCATAATTTATTTTGAATTATTCTAAACTTTGAAAAATAATCTTTATATGATGAAGAGCTGGCGTCACAGTTCATTAGTTGTAGTGGGAATTCAACAAATTTTATATTAGTGCCGTTAATCATTATTGCTACATTCAACTCATGTTACATGTTTTTAATTACAACTCATGTTCTGTTTACTCAGTTATTGCAACTCTTCTATATTTTTAGCTGCAGCTGGTTTTTATTTTTACAATTGCATGGTCCCTTTTAAAATTTCTAACATTCTCATCGTATTTGTATAAGCATATTTTACTAATAAGCCTCCTAAACTTGATAGTTTACTTTTTTAACTGCACTGTTACTTTTATTACTTATTAGGTTACTTTCAGTTGAAATATATATATATATACATTATTAAAAATAAGGCCATTTAAAACTATTTTTAATAGTTATGACGTTTTTTTTTTAACCACCTTTCGACAGTTAAAACCACTTTTATCCTGTGTTTGGTTAAAATTAGTTTTGAATGGCTAAAATTACAATCTTGGCCAGGGCAGGTCTGGCACATTGGGCAGTCCTGCGAATGCTCGAAAGGCTGGTGTTTTGGAAGATTGGACTGGGCTGGGCTAATCTTTCATTATTTATGGGTAAGTTGGGGACAGGTCTAGTCAAATTGTCCATCACATTTCAGCAGTCCAGTTCGGCCCTGATCCTGGCTGGGAGATTAGGAGAATACATTGCCTTTTCTGAGTATCTTCATCAACAGGTTCCAAACTGCACCTCACTTAGTTGGATCTTGGAGTAAACACTTCTCTATCAAGTCATTTTATACTAACATCGATTATTCCCCCCCCCCCCCCAATCACTTACTGGTAAATCTAAATTAAGTCTGTTTTTGTATGGAGGTACTGGGGAGGTCTGTAATTAAACGTCTTGTTGCAGAATAAAACCATAAAAAAAATTGTGAGATTCATTTTTTCTTTTGTGTCCGATTGTAATGTGCAAAAGTATATCTCTTAAAGGGGGAGGGGGAAGGCAAATATTTTGGATTTTGGTTTAATGTATGATTTTAAGTTATCTTAATGCTCACTCTGGATAACAACCACTTTCAAAGTGTTTCTATTTTTTCTCAGTACTGGTGGTGATATTATTTACTGTGCTAATAAAATATTTGACCAATTCTCTAATTAAATTACTCTAAAATAGTTTGTGTGTGTAATAATTAAAAAAAAAGTGATTTCTTGTATTCTGTTTGTATTGCAAATTTTTCAAAATATTCTTATACTGATCTGTCTGTTTTTTCTCCTCAATCTCTCTTCAAGTAAGGTTAGTCTCAGTGATTATTTTTGTTTTTTAATTTTGGGAAATTAAATTTATACTTTGCTAAAAATAGCAAATATGAAATTAATGGCATTGCATATGTTTGTTAAATACCTTTGGTATTAAGAACTTTTCTTAGTCTCTCATAATTGTTTTCTTTTTTCCCCATTAATTGCTGGCATTATGCAGGAAGATAAATGGAGCCATGGATTTTTTTAAACAAAGAATTATTCCAAAATTAAGACAGGGTCGCAATTTTCGTCAGCCTATAAGCTCTGATAATATGCAGCTAACTGTTGTTGCCAACAGGCCAAGGTCAGCTTTGTTGTATGTCCTACGTTTTTTCCCTTCCATTTTATATTTTTGTAACCTTTTCTGTATGATTTTTTTTTTTTTTTTTAAGTGTTCTATGTTTATTTTTATTGCACTAAATGTGATGTCTTTCTGCATGACATTTTTTTTTTTTTCTGTACAGAATGTATAAAAGTAACATAGAATTATATAGTTTTGTTTTTTTGTATAAATATACAGATAAGTGTATGAATATAAGCATTTTATTGAATTGGAACTTTTACATTGTTTTTTCTTTCTTCAAATATCTCAATTTCGTTTTAAAGTATCTTTTGCTTGTGTGTTGTCTTGAAAGTTTGCATATTTAGATTGTCTACATAATGTTCTCCCTAATACATCTTCAGAATTGAACTTAAGACAAATATTTTAATGCCTAGTTAAAAATTACGAAAAAATTTTGTAGATATTTGAAACAATATTAGATTGTATCAGACAAGTTACAATATTGATAATACTGCTTTCTTTAATATAAACATTATTAAAAGTTCTGTTAAACAGGGACGACTCCATTTATGGCAGCCCAATTTGATTGCATCTGATGAAATTTTAAATCATCTTAAGTTTTGCAAATTGTATGGCATCAAGATAGGCTGGCAATCTTTATTAAGGTCACAGGACCGTGTGGGAAAAAAAAGATTCTCATCACTTTTCTTCAAAACCCCCAAAATAAATTTTGGTCTTATTAAAGCCAAAATTTTTGAAAATATCCACTAAAATAAAAGGCTGAAGCAGCTGACTAAAGCTTGCCTGGTGGAGGTACAGGCTAAGGAGTGCACTATTTACGTCTCTCCAAGATTTCAAGACACGGCAAAATGGTTTTTATTTTTTTCCCAGTGAGCTGCCAATTTTTAACTTGCATTTGACTAATATTGTTGTAGGTTACCATAACTGCATGTCTATTGAGCAATTTGGCAAATGTTTACTGTCTTTTTCAAAGTACTTTTTAAACTAGTTTTAAAAAATATGGGCAAACATGAAAATAAATCAAGACAAATATGTGCAAAATAAAGAAAAATTTCATAAGCAGTATTTATGACATAAAATATAAGCCATAAAATTTTATGTCCCTATGAATAAAAAAAAAAGTATGAGAAACAAAAAATGTTAAATGCAGATTTTCAGTGGAAAAAATATCTTGCATTCATTTACATTATTGCTAATTCACAACATGTTAAGTCTAAAGAATAATTAAACTACAAGGTGGCTAGTTGCTACATTAAATTACTAAATAATGTTTATATCATCAAAGTAACTGAACCAATGGTCGTATAATAAATTTTAGAATGCTGAAGAGTGAAAAGCATCATTTGTTACTGTGATACAAAATTTTTTTCATACACATTTATACATTTGATGAAATTCTGAAATGTGTTATGCAACTTAATTGGAATCTGTAAAGTATATTTTTTATTACTTTTGATATCAACCTGCCTGATTATGAAAAGTGCCTGTATTGATTCTTAAAAATATAGTTATCTTTTATATGTATGATATTTTTTTTAAATGCCCTTTAACTTATTTGTGCTAGAACTGTTAAGTATGCCCAGACAAATTTTCCTACTAAAGCTTTTTGCTTATGTGCTCTGAATGGAAAAAATTCTTGTTTAAAAACTTAGTTTCATTTGTTATTATTTAAAATTCTCATCTCTTTTTATCCTTTTATGTATGTTGGTATTGTTAGTAACTAAATATCTATTATTCACAGGGCTCGAAACCAGCTCGGTGTACAGTGTTCCTGGAATAATGCCAACCAAATTCCAGCTCTGAAACGTTGGAATCCTTGGAGTAAAGACATACCATGGGTGACATACACATCTCATCCTTTATTCAAGATGGACACAGCAGAGAAAACAAATTACAATATTGAGGATTTTTCAAAGAAGCTAGTCAGTGCATTAACAGCTGAGCATGAACAGGCTTCACCTGTTGGCTCCCAATCTTCTAAGTGTGAAATATTGTACCAGCCAATTGTAATTGAATGCTATGCAGGTGTAGCAGCTGCATTGCACAATGCTAATGAATTGGGTTTTTTCAAATCAAGGGGTAAAGTAAGCTTCTAATTCTTGAACAAGAGCTTAAAAAGAGATAACTGTTTTTTATTTTTAGAAAAATTTAAAAAGTTGAAAAATTAAAAAATATATATTTCATAGTTGTTTTTGCTGTTATGTGTGTTTCTATGAAAGAATAAATTTTATGCATAATTTTTGTTAGGATTATCACCTGCACACCCAAAGCTTCAAATTTTATTCTATAAATTTAATTTTGCTTTGGATTTTTTAAGCACAAAATGTGTCTTACCACAAATAACAAAACTTTGTTTTTCCTCTAAATGATTCTTATAACAAGTATTACATATGTTAAACAGATCATTAAAGTTGATTTTTTCATTAAAACTTAACTCGAAGCTACTATTTTGACTCTGACCCCTGGAGTTGTTATTTTGCAGTAAAATTGTTTTCTTGGCATAACTATGTTTTATGTAATAACTGACTTGAGATTTTATTGAAATTCAAATCAAAATGTTCTTTTTAAACACACACACACACAAAATCGTATAACGAATGAAATTGTTTAGTGTTTTCAAGATTCTATTTAATTGTGTATACTGTCTATTAATATTAAAATATCCTTTTCAAAAAGTTTATTATTTTCTCTTACAAAAGAGAAAGATATTCCATGCTACAAAAAATAAATTTTGTTTATCAGTACTTTTTTCTTTTTGAAAATCACAATGATTTACACACTGAGAAATTTATATTTCCTTTATCAAAATCTCTCATATCTTGCAAAACTTTGAAATACTTAAAACTTTATCAATTCAGTGCTTGTTTAGCAAAATAGCTTAAGATTTATTCATTAATATATAATTATTCTTTAAACACATTATAAAAAAAACTCAGTTTTTTAATAACTTTTCTATTTTATTATAATGCATAATTGTAACATTTAAAAGTGGTTTTGAGGTATTCTGTTTGGTTACATCATCTTTGAATTTTTCTAGAAAATTTACACAGTTATCTCATATATATATATCACATCACATCATTGCCTTGAAAATATACAGCCTTTTAAAGTTTTTTTCTTGATTATGTTAAAAACATAAACTGCAAAGTCTGCACAGTGCTTTCATCATTCTATATTGCCTGTGCCAAAGCTATGTTACTTATAAATACATTCTAAATTGGAACTTGTTGTATTGAGTGTTTGTGGGTGATTCAAATAAATTTTATATGTCTTTGATCCATTTTTTCATACTGTTTAGATGTTTAGCAAGCTATGTTATTATCACTTATGCATATTGCCATGCTTACTCTCTCTTTGAGGATTTTTACACTGTTAGCTTTTTCCTTTTTTGTTTGTTATGCTTCTATTTCTGTGAAAATTATTTTCTTTTGGAATAAAACATCTAGTCAATTTTAACTATTTTATTTTTATTTTTGTATATATATTATGGAAATGTATAAAATATTTTAAAAACTAACAAATTGACATTCCAGAGTGCCAAACATTAAATAGATTTTGTTAGATTAACAATTAATAAAATATTTCTGCTGAACAAATCACATATTACAAATTCAGTCATAATGAAATTTTACTTCAATGAATTTTTGGGAATTATAAATTTGATATTCAGTTCCTTGAAATTTTTGTAACAAGATCTAACTATAATGTCTCTTTGATTTTTAATAGTGAATATATAAGTGTATGAAACAAGAGCTTCAAATACATTAATTTCGAACAACATTCAATAAATGTATAATATGTAATTCCATGGTTTACTGTATATGTAGCTATATAGAGTAACTCGTGTCTTTACTACAGTCGTCCCTCATAATATCATACTTAAAATTTTGTGTCTTCAAATCATTGCAGCATTTGACTAACTTCAAAATTAAAAAAAAATTATATTCAGTGCATTTTTTAATGTATATTTTCTAATTTGGATAATTTGAATTGTATTCTATTCAGTTATTTTTTGTGTCAGTCTACATATACTTTTCTATCATATGAAACAAACTGTTTTTTAGAAAATTGAAAAAAAAAGTTTATGAGATTGTCACTGGTGTATGCTTTTCACAGAATTTGCACTTTTTTTGTTTGTTTGTTCATTTATCACTGACTTGTTTTAAATATATCCATTAAAAAGCTGATTGAGATTGTGAAAATGATGCAGCGCATGCTCAGTTGTCTGAATAAATTATAAACCCTGCTTTAAATGAAAATTAAATTTGTTATACATAGATTTGTAAGACTATATATTTGTGCATCACCATTAATCTTTTAGCACAAGGTTTGGCTGCTCGATTACTTTTTGTGTGTAACTAAAATGCTGTAATAATATGATATTTGTAATGTCTAAAATGGATAAAATTAAAAATTTTAATAATGTTAAAAAATGTATTTTGGTGGTTAATAGGTTTTCTATGCTCTAAACTATGGAAATATTCGATTTCTAAATAAAGAATCATAGCAGAAATTGACTTATTGCGGTAGAGTCTGGAACAGATTAACTGCGATAAAAGAGGGTCGACTGTATATTGCCATTTTGTATGTTGGAAAAAATACACAATATAAAATTTGTTTTGGAAATTTCAAAAGTGAAAATTTGTTGATAAATACTCTGGTTTTTACACTCATTTTTTCGTGTTTGCTTCTCCAATTGATGTAAGTGGTCAGTGGCCTCAACACAAAGCATAATAATAAAAATTAGGTTGTTGATTACACTTTTTTTTCACATTTCTGGAAGAGGAAAAAAAAATATTCAGAGCAATTATAAAATATTTTTCCTATAAAGCTGTTTAACATTACAGAGTTTTTTTTTTTTTTTTAATTATTATTACTTCTTTTTCCCTTTGTTTTCTCAATCTTCAAGCTCTATTGCCTTTTTTCAGCAAGTGGGACCCAGCTTTGATACAGATTTTGGGGGACAGTAATGGAAATGCTCAATATACAAGTCCACTATCATAATCAAATTATTCAAATATTTAATGATTTAATTTTACAGAAACTACCGTGTTTACTCGCATAATAGTTGTACTTTTTTTTGCCAATTTTTCATTAAGTCTAGGTGCTACTATTATGTGGGGAAATCTACTACATAATATTTGTACACTCTAATGCTAAAACATACTGGTATAAAATAACTAACTTACCAAATGTTTCCAGTTTATCTGCTTTATATTAAATGATCTTTTCTTCAATTGTACACAAAATTAGAGGCATTTTTATTTTTATAGTAATATTTTTATAGACAGAAATGAAACTCAAACACATGACTGTAACTTTTATGCCAGGAAAATATATTGACAATTTCTTCTGCTTCAAAACAGGGGTACGACTATTATGTGAGGGCAACTATTACGCGAGTAAACACGGTATAAGATATATAGAGAATGGTATGAAGGGAACTCTCATGGCATCAATGCATGGCTTTAACCCCCTTAAAATTGTTCCATCTTCATGAAATGCAAAAAAGCAATTAAAATGCATTTTTATTAAATGCTTTTTTAAATTATTGATTTTCATGACTTGCTTTTGACCAGTCAAGAATGATGGTACACAGCAGGTTCCTCAATGTTTTGCAATGGCTAATGTGAGTTTACCTTTACATGCCCATTAGCCAATGATATATGCTCTAACACACGTAAGAATGTATAAGTATGTATTAAGAAACAAAATTTAAATTACAAAATGAGTGCAGCCCCCTTTAGCATTTCAGCATGAAAATTTTATACTAAAGAAACTAGATGGAAATTATGAGGCCCTTTCCCTAACCGACTCCTTAGAGCATGCCTACCTAAAGATAATTACATCCCTGATCAGTATTGTAGGGAAAAGATGAGTATACCCTTCACCGAAACTTTTGTTTTATCTTTATATCAAAGGTATCTAAACTGTTGACCCCTTCGACCCTGAATTTTGAATAGAGCAGATAAAAAAATCAATGAGTGGTTAGGTGTGCTGCATTATATGTAAGTATCTTAAATATGAAATATTATAGCATTCAGCCAATTACCAAACTAATTAAAACATGTTCTAATAATGGAATACGAGGCTATAATTGTCAAAATGAGAATTTTTTTTTACAGTTATTTTGTATGGAAATTATTTTCTATTGTAACAATTTCTTTGTGTGTGAAAACATGAAAATACTTCACACTTCTCATGCATTTTGATTGCATTCATGCATTTAACTTTTGGCTTCAAATGGCTTCACACATTCGTTATTTTCTATGCTGGAGATTTTCTTCCATCTGCAGAGCAAAAATGATAACATTCTGTTATTCTTGCATGTATTATTAACAGGACACTAGGCTTTGGTGTTAAAATTCTTGAAAATGAAGAATATAGAGTAATGTAAAGATATGTTCTAATATCAGGGCCAAAGGGGTTAAGAATCACTGGTCCACATAAGAAAAAAGATGAGATATTTAAATTAATACAAATTATTTTTAACAACAGTGGCAACTTATGATCTCCAAAATAATAAAATTACACAACTGCATAGGTTTCATTGAAAACCTTTGAGTTTACTTTGGTTTGACTGCTGAAAGAAATATTGAAATTAGCTTCTAGGAGAGAAATTTGAGGGTGTGACTGTGATAGTTCGAATTCGTTCAGTGTGTATTGCAAGAAAGTACATTTAGAAAAGATTTAAGGGAATCGGTGATACATATAGTAAGCTGACACTACCTAATACTAATGATGGCTGATCAGAGAAAAAACATTTAAAGATAATTTAAACTATATTTTTTTAAAAATTAAAATGACACCAATGTAGAATTATTTTATATTAAATATTTATCATAATGATAAGTAAAACCTCTAAATCATCACCCAGATAAGTTGCCATTTTCCCAGGGACCTGTCTAGCTCTTGCATACAACAATATTATTCAAGTTTCATTTTCCCGTTGCCAATTCCTAATATTTTGTTTAACTTGTCAATGTAGGTCGTTTGAGATGACAGAAAATTAGATAAAAGAAAGCGAACATTCCAGGAAACTGAATGAAAAAGTTTTTTGTTTCCCTTCATTTACTTTTGAGTTGTTTTTAGGAGAGAAGGAGTGAGTGGAGAACTACATGAATGCAGGGCTCTTTCAGTAATATTCCAAGCACATATCTGATTGAAACTACCCACAAATTTAGACTTGCCCATTTCCATACCAGATATTTACATTCGTAGTTCAAAGGTGGTCGAACAGTACATGCCTTTTTATAGTAATGCACACAAAGTACTCTCCTCTTAAGTTGTCACTCCCTTTATGGTGTAAAAATTTCTTGGTTCCTTAAATGATGACTTATCAAGGTTTCATTGTAACTAGAAATCATAAAATTAATACAGTGTTTGGCCGTGGTTTTCAGAAACCAATGTATTGTCCAGTTCAGTTGAAGCAATTGCAATTTTCAAGGAATTCTTAAGGTGTTCTTATGATATTATGGTTCTGTTTTTCCTCTTAGTGTGCTTCACTTCTGAAAATAGTTGTTCATAAATGTATATGCTGCAAGATAATGATGAAATTAATAATTTTTTACTGTAGAGGCATACTTGTCTCTGGGTGTGGTTTATAAGAATTTAAGATACATAATCAAATTTTTCTTTAACTTGAATGTCAGATTGTTGTGGGTTAAATGCCTTTGCTTTTATATATTCAGCTATTTGTGACTTATTTGGAAAGCAAGATTATTCACTGAACATATTGTGTACTACAGTATACAGGAAAGCAAGGCCTTCATTCCTTAAATATTGATCATACACTTATGCAATAAATTATGAAGTTACAGGGGGAAAAAAGAATTTTATGGTATAGATAAAAATTTTCTGGAAATTAAATCTTAATAAGTACAAAATTAAATTTTTTTATGCAGCCCTTGTTCAACAAAATTCCCAGTTAGTAAAATGTGCCCCATACATCCAGAGTTCCCAAACTTACCCAAGTTAGGGCACCCTTAAGATAATTAGAATTTTTCTTATACCACCCTCATATGCTATCTGTGGAATACTATTGACTTATATTTGTATAAATAATTTATATTTCTACAATTGTGAAGAACAAATTAAAGCAGTAAGAACTTTATTTTTTTGTGTGGGGGGGGGCCCTCTAAAGTTTATGCGTATTTAGATTTAATAACTTGAAAATTTTAATTGATGCCATAAAATTCTATACCCTTTTTTACTTTACATTTATGTAATATTTAATTTACTGTATGTAAATATTGATATTTAAGCACTATAAGCATAGGTTAGTGTTTTGGGGGCACCCTATATAATTTCAATGATTAATTAGTCTTCTAATAAATTGCCCTGATTAATATTTTATTTATTCTTTTTTCCAAAGGAATTCTGTAAAAATATTTAATTTAAAAATATGGTATCCTAATTTCCTGCCATACTTAAGATATTAGTTATTTTTACCTATTTTTGAATGTCATAAAATTGAATTTTTCAACCTTTAAATTTAAAGATAACTTTTTCCTAAAGCATTGTATAAATAAGTAGTGGACTCTCTCTATTCTGAACACTCATGGGACCAACCAAAAGTGCTCAGATTATGGGTGTTCAAGTACATAGTGAGTTCATGAACTGTATAGAATAGTTAGCCTGGTTAGCCATGGCAGTTACCCAGACGGAAGTGCTGAATTTAAATTTTGTGGTTTGTGCAATGTCAAATTAAATTGGGTCAGACCAATATTCTAATGTCTCATTTTTATTTTATTATTATTAAAAAGCTTTATAAAACAGGCAACAAAACTGTATAATTACACTACATTTCTTGAGACCATTTTAATTTCTAATGGTAAGTAACAAAACAACATGTGTCCAAAAAGGGGGGGGAAATAAGTATGAAAGGTGTGAAAGTGACATCAGTTATCCATCAACTTATATATGACAGGTCAGTAAGGATCCCATAAAGAAGTGGGAGGCAGAGCAGAACAAGAAGCAAAGTGAAACATAAACGATACACTACATGAAAAGTGAATAAATTAAATAATTATACTACATTAATTAAACATTATATATATATATATAATATACTACATAATTAAACATATAATATATGAAAAAGCATGTAATTTAAATTTGTTTTTGCATTGCGTATGCTCATGCGCCATACATTTTTCTGAATTTCCATGTTGTGGAAATTCTCTGAATCCTGGTTGCAAACACAAGTTGAGTTATTGAGAGGTAAAGCCAGAATGGAGATCAAAAGTAGCTTTCACATAATACTGGGGTGTTCTGATCAAAGAGTTTTCAGAATACAGAGAGTTAATTTTATATTAAATCTGTGGAGTTTTACTGTGACCATCTATTGTTTTCATAATATCTGGGTGTCTACATTAGAAAGTGTTCAGATAGACAGAGTCTACTTATTACACTTTTTTTTTCCCCACTTGAATTATGTTAAGATTTTGTAAGACATTTAAACATTGTTTTATGATTTGAAAGATGATTGGCATATAGTAGATAACTATGAAAAAATCTTTTTAAAAAATTATAAATTTTTATTTCAGCTTTCATCTGTATATATAAATTTTAAAGGTAAGATTTGCATACATACTAATCAATCTCTTGTTTATATCTTCATTTAAAAAAAAAAAAAAAAAAAGGTGCAAATGTCCATTTTGTTTTAGTTGAATGAAACTATATTCTTTAAAAAGATTTTTAAATGATTAGGGACCAGGGGGCAACCGATGCTTGGCACTTAAATTTTTATTTTAACACGCATGTCTTAAATTCTGGTACTGGTATGTTTTCTCTAGTCATTCCATGGATGTTTAAAGTTTGTTGTTCAAATTCCATTTATTGTGCTTGTCATTTAATAAAATTTTTGACTACTGTTATATGTATGCCTCATTTTATCAGTAAAATTTATTTGCCATAGCTCTTTCATATCCATTGAACTTTTATGTGTTATAATATAATCTTGATATCTAGACAAAGGGCCACAAAAAAAATTTAAAAAAAAATAAATCAAATTTTGAGATAGCAACGTGAAGTATAAGAGGAGTAACTTAATAGAGGGAAACACAACTGATTTTGATGGTTGAGGTTACACTGTATTACAACAACAACAAAAGTTCGAAACATTTTCATATTTTACATTTGCCCTAAAGTGCTATATATTAAAGCATATCAATCCATGTGTCAGCTCTATTTATCTTTCTTGCTTCTTTATGTTGGAAAGTGTATCATTACCCATGTGACAGTCCTATTTTTTTTGTTTCTTTAATTATGAAGGTGCATAATTATCCATTCAAATGTCCGATTGGTCTTCCTGTTGCATTACATTGGAAAATGTACTATAATCCATGTGTCAGCCTTATTTGTCATCCTTGTTTCATTATGCTAGAAAGAGAAAGTGTACCCTAGTATCGGCCCTATTTGTCTTCCTTTGTGCATTACAATAGAAAGTATCATAATTCCTGAGTGTGCTGTATTTGTCTTTGTTCTATAAAACCCTTCTTTAGAATTGAAATTTATATTAAAATCACCTATTGAAACTTTTTTACAATGTTTGTCAGGCTTATTTCAACTATACTCCACTTTTATAATAAACATAATCGTTTGGTAATTTCTTGCCAAATCTAAAAAACACTGTTAAGCTGGATTCAGTTTTGAAAACTTAAATATTTTTGGCATGGAACTAAGCAATTTTTGACATTTTACAGATTACCCCCTGCAATCTGGCAACCCTTAAAAAGTGATATGTCGTTGTGCCCCCATAAACAAAAATCCTTGTCTGAAATTAATAACACTCTACTGCTTAAAAAAATCTTAACAATTACTTTAATAAAAATTAATGATTTTGTGGAAGGATGACAAAAATTATTTCCCTAAAATGTCAGAGCAAGTCGGGTGTGTGCATACACACACATTATAGTATATACATTCATATACAGGGTGTCCCAAAGAACTGGCAACATGCTTTATTCTTTATCTATTACAGATAAGTTGGCAACATAAATTGAAAAAATTTTTAAAATAAGATAAGAAGGCTACGCTTAGAAAACATTCCTCAGTTTTCAAAAAGATAACACTTCTTAAATTTGTATATGAATCCCATACAAAAAAATTACCAATTAGTAAAATGTATCCCCATATTCTAATTAGGTGATGTACAAATTTTCAGCCTTTCATCATGGAGTGTCTCAGAGATATAAGAAAGATGATCATAAATTTTAATGTAAACATTTATTGCTAGAGAGTAAAATAGAAATTTCTGTACTTCCCCTGAAATGTGATCAACTAACGTGATATTTTTCCTTTTGAGATCCATTAAAAAGTGATTAAAGTCAGGATAAATTTATCTTCATTTCCCTTAACACTTTTCAGGCTACACACTCTCAAATTTTGTACATCACTTCATTAGTGCATGAGGCACATTTTACTATCTGATAATTTTTTTGACAGAGGTTTGTATACAAATTTAAGAGTAACTTTTTTTTAAAATATAACAAGAGGAAATTTTTTTAAGATAGTCTTTTACTCATATGTTGAAAGTGTATTCTGAACTTTTTGCAGTTTACATTGCCCACATTTCTCTAATGGATAAAGAATTAAAGCCTGTTACCATTGTATATATATATTTGAAATACCAGGGACTTCAGTCGTGGAAGTCTGCATCCCTGAGGGTTTCTGATGTGTATTCACGTTACATCTGGAGAAAATTGTCCCAAACTCCATACCATTAGATCAACAGCTGCAGGATAGGCTAAAACCCAGGACCGTTACACTTAAGCGAGGTTTTAAAGGTAGTCTCAAAAGCTATGTATCACAAATTTTAATTTGCGAGAACCTATAAAAAAATAATAATTTATTTTCATCTTTTAAGTGAAAAGTAAACAGTTATAAAAATTTATATGCTTATTCTATAGTGCTTCAAAAGGATGAATGCCTACACTGCTGTAGACAGTAACATATTAAAATTCTTTTGAGTGCTGAGGTAGAAGAACTATAAATGCTAGACTCTGTTTTTGATCGAGATCATTACGATTTGATCTGTAATAACATAGATGAATTATGCTTTGTTTGAAATATCTGAATAATTCTAAAATATGTTTTTAAGAATAATTAACCATAGAGCATAATGTATTTGAATTCTTTTTGGTGCTCCTGTAAAAGAACTATAAATGCTTTACACACCTTTCCAACTAGGTACATGGTATTGTACATAGGAATAACGTATATAAATTTTGTAGTAATTGATACAGACTTCCAGTAGCTAGAGCATGGACAAACAGAAATCATAAACATGTGTCTTGTTGGAGAAAAAAATATAAATAACCTTCTTATAGAACGTAACCGAATCACATGGATGTGAAGAGCAAGGAATTTCCACACACTAAAAAATCAGAGATTGCTGTTTTGTTCAAGGTAAATTTGTTAATTAAAGGTCAAGTTATGTATTTAAAAAAAATCCCATTGAAATTACCATAACTTAAAGTTATCACACTATAAAAGATCTTATTAAAACATACACCATTTTTAATAGGATACTTGGTACTGTATGCAAAAATACAATGGACTCGTGCTATAACACAATTTAACTTGCGTAAATTGGACATTACAAGAGTTTTTCACCAATATTTATCTTAGAGCTGAAACAAACTTCGCCTGCAACAAGATTTTTTTACCAAGAAGTGCCAAAATTCATTTATTCATTACTTTATGTGAAAAAAGGTAATGTATGGTTATGGAATGGCTTAAAACAGTTTCATAGGTGTTTATAAGTGTCTAAAATAGTTGTGTATGAGTTTCAAAAAGACCTATATATATACCCTACCTCACAAAGAGATATTTTCCTTTTGTGAGCATCCCTCACCGAAGTCAAGACTCTACTGTAACATGTATAAAATTGGTAGTAACCTATGCATATTTACGAAAGTTAGTACACAGGTGGATAGAAAAACCAAAAATGTAAACACTTTTTAATTTTTGGAAAAAGTTGAAAAGGATGCTATTATGCCTGGCAAAACTCGCCTTCTGATTTTGGTCTTACCCCTTCACTATATAACTAATAAATATGTGTCCATTTGTAATCCAGATAGTACAGGGTGGCCATAGTTAAACTGAAAGTGTTCAAGGGTGCTGGACTGAAACTACTGAGAATATTCCAGTGAAATTTGGTATCTACACGTTTCAGAACATGCGCAAGTCAAATATGGAAAAAAAAAATCATCATTTTCACCTGATAGATGGCGCTGTACCGTATTTCAAAGCTCACCGGTGGCATATACAACTTTCAAAACCGATAGACCGAGCATAGTGACATTCTAAGAGGCATATAAACAATATAAAACATCATTTACAGTTTATCAAAATTCCATACAATTTGCTTTAGTAATTAAATTTTTACAGTAACATGCAATCAAAAATTAATGTAAATTAAGATCACAAATTAAACAGTACAGAAAGTCGCTTTGGAAAACAATTAAACCATTATTTATTCTCATTGACGCTCATTGGCCCTCTTCTTAATTGTTTCATATGCCGGTATTCTTTCAGAATAGCTGAATAATTGCTACCATTCCGATAGAATATCTTCACTAACAATGCACGTTCCTTCTGATTCAGAGTCATGATTGACCATTACTCAATGTGGTCTTGTTTTTACACTGTTCGATGGGCTTAAAATTTGCATATTTGACGTCCATAAGCATAGAAATATGATATAGCGCCATCTATCGGGTGAAAATGGCAACTTTTTAAATTTCATATTTGCTTGCGCATGTTCTGAAACGTGTAGATACCAAGTTTCACTGAAATATTCCTGGTAGTTTTCTCTCCAGCACCCCTTGAACACTTACAGTTTAATTATGGCCACCCTGTATATTTGACAGTAATTGAAGAGAAAGGGAGAGGGAGACAAGAGATTATAATTTTATAAATGATAGTTTGTACTAGATTTATAGGCAGTGTGCCTGCTAAAGTCCGTTATCACTCCCAATAATTTCTCAACGGTAAGAACTATAGTCATAAAAGTGGGGTCTAGGTATAGTAAATTTGACATGCGCTATACAAAAAAACTGTTTACAGTGCCACCTGACAGTTAAATTTGAAGTTAGCGTTCTTATCTCGAAAATGATTCCAGATAAGGGGGAAAAAGTCAATTACAAAGTTGTTCAGCATCACCAATTTATCAAGGAAAGACATCTCGAGAACATTAATGTTAAAAATTGAAGGTGTAAAATGCAAGACTTAAAACGTATTACTGATACTTTTGCCAGTGTGTCACCAGTTATATTGTACAACTGCCAGTGGAAATTGCAGATTAGCATTCAGATGTGTATTGTTGCTGATGGAAAACACTTTCAGCATGAAAGATAAATAAGCTTAATGTCAGATTAATGCAGTTTTGGAAACCTTGAACAAGCAAATGCATTTTACCCTTTCCATGAGTAGCATTATTGTGTGAATTAATCAGCATCATGTGCAAATTAAGATATTTTTTCTTACTAAATCAATAAAGCAGAACAACTTTGTTATTGACATTTTTCCCATATCTTGAATCATTTTTGAGATAAGAATGGTAACTCCAAACTTAGTCAGCAGGTGGAGCTGTAAGCAGTTTACTTAGACAGCACATGGCAACTTTACCTAGACCCTACTTTTATGACTATCACTGATGCTGTTCAGAAATTATCCGGGAGACAATGGACTTAAGTGAGGGCATTATATGCACACCACTGTATTAATAGCGAAGAACAAAGCAATCCGAGTGTCATTGAATACAAAAAAATGATTTTCAGCAGTTTTTGAGAATGATTCTTACATAATTCATCTGATGTATGGTACTATGGTTTGAGCAACTTATTTCTTTCTATAATATGTATTGATTATAAGTTGTCTCTCTCCATTAATTTTATTATATACTAGCTGCATGTTCTTCCCATGGTAGGAAATGAAGCTTTTTCTCACATGTGTAATTCTAATTAATTCCAGTGATGTGGAATCTAAAAAAAGAAAAATTATTTGACTCTCGACATAAAGTTTGCATCATGAGTGCTAACTTGAGATCATTGAAATCTCATAACACAAAAAACTATGTCAGTGTCATTTGCAATTAAAAGATGAAAAGCATGATGGTTTGCTGTGAAAACTCTTTACTTTCAAAATGTCTTATTTCTACATCATACTGTTTTTTTTTTTTTTTTTTTTTAGGTTTAAGTTTAGCATTAATACCTCAGATACTATATGATGTGGAGAACCATTTTATTTCAAAATAGCTGTGCACCCGCTCTTCATACTGCAAAAAGCAAATATTTTACTAAAATATGATCATAACTACATGTGACAAAACAGAATCTGAAAAAAAAAAAAGAAGAAAAATTCAGGCAATCACTTTTGTTGAAACTACAGCAAAATATATTAAATCAAAAAATTACTTATCCTTCAGTTAGTTGTAAGACAACCGTTGAAAAGCATGATAGAACACAAATATTTCATGAAATATTTATTAATGTGGTAAATTGTGATTTATTCATATTTTCCTTACAAACCTATTAATACAACCCTATTACTTATAATATTAATACTACATTATCTTCACTTCTTCCTCTTTAATGCTGAATTTAAAGATACAGCTTAGATATTTGGCACCAATGGGACTTTTTTATTCTATGGCGATTCTTTGCAATTCACGCATTGACATAAACAATAATCGTTTTACATTATTGTTGACATTAAGGTAGTTCTCCATATATTTTTAAGTTAAGCATAATTTTGTCAGATTGGCATATTTAGCACCAGAAAATATCCAAGCGGTACCAATCTAAATATCCATGTAGCTAATATAGTGATACTTTATAAATCCCCCATGGTTCTGTCTTGTAAAAAACATCAAACTGTGTGATCTTGAGGAGCTATTTAGAATCACTAATTGCGAGTAGGACGTTAGTGTGTTGCCGAGTTTACAAATTTCACACTTTTTTTTTCATTTATGACATTGCGGTTTAACTGCCACAAAAGATATCCCGGGTAGTTGAGGCAGTTAATCTAGTTATTTTGCAAATAAAACCAGTCGTAACATGCATAAGTTAGGAAACATATACGGCTGTGGTATAATTAAATGCCAAAAATTAAATAGAAAAATTGTAATATATCATGCTTTTTAAAAGGAATTTGTAACTTATAAAATGAACATTTTCAGCTGCATTAAAATATTTCAATTTTTAAATCTAAGCAATGGATTAAAAATACCACTTATAATAATAATCTTGAATTTCTTCCTTTAGTTAGTTCTATTTTAAGTTTTAATCAAAATATTGTCCCCTTGTGTTAAAAAGAAAAGTGTGGGAATAAACTGCGTTAAGATCATCACTTAATTTTCATGTATTACAATATGGGAAATTTTTAAAAACATTTTTTTCTAATGTTTCTTAAAGCACTTGACATCACAAAAGTAGATTTCACTTGTGATTTGAAAAATCTGGTGTCCAGTTTAAAAACTATTGATAGGTTGAAAAAACAGATTTTTTAAACCTTTCTGTGGCAACCTAAATTAAAATCTCGTATCCTGACTAACATATAGTGACATTATGCTGACACAATTAAATTCTAAACATTACCTTACATTAAAATTCATAAAAAATCACCCGATTTATATTTGTCGAGGGGGGGGGGGTTGACATATACATCAGTTTTATGGAAGTAAAACAGGATCTTTTGCATTAATTTCTTTTTTCTCAATTGGGGCGGTTGCCCCTCCACCCCCACTCATGATCAGTCCTTGTTTCGTAATGCTGATGATTCTACAAACTGCTCTCCACGCACCCCCCACCCCTGACAAAATTGCATTCACCCGTCATTGTCACGAAAGGTTCACATATTGGACTTTTGTGAAATAAAACTTCTAACATTTCTTTATGCAATAAAGTCAACTTTGTTGCTGTATTGGTAATATATACAGGGTGTCCAGTGCTAACGTTGTCCAATGGCTATTTCCTAAAACGTTTGTCAGAGACACATACCACAATTGCAAAAATGCTTTAAAATGTATAATCTATTACATCAGAAGCAAAGTCAATAATTTAATTTCTATAAAAATTACAAAATTTAAATTTTTATACGGTCCCCCGGTCCTATCAGTTATATTTAGAAAACTTTTCTTTATACAATTTCATGCACAATAAAAAAAAATTCGTCCTTCTACAACCAAAATTCATCAATTTATGAAGCAGCAAACATTGTGACTTGGGTCACTTTTCCATTTAAAAATGTCCTGTTATGGTAAACCATTAAGGGACCATATAAATATTGAAATTTTAAATTATATGCTTTAATTTCATTTTCTGGCATAAGGCGGAAAAAGAAGCAAAACTAATTTTAGAGTACTAATCTTCAAGCAGACAGGGCCTTATTATTGCATGGGCAAATCAGGACTTTGCCCAGGGCCCCCAATTTCAAATGTTCTTTTGAAACATTCTTTTTTATATCAAAATTTTTTAAAAAATAAAACAAATTTCATAGATCGGGGCCCCCCAAATCCATCTATGCCCGGGGCCCCTGCTGGTCATAATCGGGTCCTGTAAGCAGAGGGTTATAGTCAAGCTTTATTAAAATCTATCTGAGGTCAGACTTACTAAATCATATATGTGTAGCATGCAGATGTGTAACATAAGAGTGTACTACACAAAGTACAGGAAGAGTTTTCTACACTTTCATAGGAGCATATTGTGGCAGAATTATCTGCTAGTTTCTGGGTTCGTCGTTCTAAAGTCCAGTTGGTGTAGACTCCCAGTAGTCCCAGTAAAAAGTCCACTTGTTAAGATGGAACACAAGCTTTATTGCTTCTAGAACTTTGTCGAACAATCAGCTGTACAAAATTCACAAGCACAATCTAACAGTAATGTGCTTTTAACAGTCTGCATAGATCAGAAGATTTCACAAACGCTGTAATTCTCACATAAAATAAAACACATCCACAGGCAAAACTTCAGTGGAAATATTCAAGGGATAACACTAACAGTCCCTCAAGACTCAGCAATTGAGAATTTACACACAGCACTTAAAAACAGCTCCAAAAACGCAAGTCAAAACACTGCTTCTGTAGCGCCAATACAAAGCATAATACAGAAACTCACTCAAAGAGAGCTCGATGAACACTGACTGGGGTTGTCTGTCATACCTGTATTTATAGATGTCGCAGAAGCTACAAGGAGCTTCTAGAAGAATGTATCTCTCGAACATTCAACATAAAGCGGGAATTTTGATTACGTCATGGAAGAGAAATATTAGGCTATTATGCATGTTAATGCAGAAAAACTAACTTTACAAGCCCCATAGGAAAAATCACGCCAAATGACCAAAATGTCACCAAGTTTGGCTACCTTTAGAGAAATATTACCAAATTTGGCACCAAAAATGAAGTTACCGAAGGCCTAGGACGAATATTTCTCGAGATTTCTAGAAACTGCAATAGAATTGAATGGGGAAATCGAAACCTCCGTATCTCCGGTTCTAGTTGACCGATTTTGATGCAACAAAAGGCAAAATTTAACTATTTGACGGGTAGTATACCAGTTTTGAACTATTTTAAACCCCAGAACAGTGGTTTGCCCCGAAAATTCGCAACAGTATTTAGATTGCAATCGAAGGAAGTTATTTAACGGCAGTATTTAAAAAACTGTTTAAAAAATTCTATTTTCAGCATAAGCTATGTTTTTATTTTATTTTATTGGATACACATAGTTAAATGTTAATCTTCTTTATTGCAATCTATATTCATAAAATAATTAATGAAATTGCTAATAAATATTGCAAAGCTCAAAACCATGAACATTAATTTTTCTCAAATTCATTTTGTATACAACCCCTGTTTTGCAGCTGGAAAAGTGCTCTAACTTTAAGCAGCTGTAACTAGGTGAATTTTGGTTGTAGAAAGACGAATTTTTTTTTTTTTTTTTTGAAATTGCACAAAGAAAATTTTTTCTAAATGTGACTGATAGGACCGGGAGACCGTGTAACAATTTAAACTTCGTAAGCCTTATAGGATTTAATTTATTGACTTCGATTGTTTCTCATATAATAAATTATACAATTTAAAGCATTTTTGCAATTGGAACTATGTGTCTCTGACTAACGGTTTAGGAAATAGCCATTGGACAGCATTAGCACTGGATATCCTGTATATTTTTATAAGCTGTCCAAACCCAGGCAGGAATTGTTATACACCCTGCATAATGGCTTTAAACTGTTCATGCTGATGCGATTAAATTTTGAACATTAAGTTACATTAAAATTCATAAAAAAAACACCTTATTTAAATAATTTTTTCATTTTCATTTTAAAAGATGGCAAAATGAATGTTTAATCATTTGTCAAAATATCAAAAACTTACGATGAATAGAATTCAAGACACGACAGTTTTAAAATTATTTTACGAAACTTTTCATCAAAAGTGAATCTTAGTTAAAAAATTCTTTAAAATCTGCAAATTATGATACATATTCAGAAAAAGCTGCTTTTGAAAGATAATTTTCTCCTCAATCCGGTGATGCAAACGCTGTTTTGCTGCAAGTGTAATTTCCACAGTTATTATGCATTAGGTGAGAAAAAATGCAAAAAATCACATAAAACAAATTCAAATTTAGAAAACACCACTTCAAGATGCATAACTTCATGTTTAGAGCTTTGTGTACCACAAATTTGGTGTTTCTAAATGTAGCCGTTTGTCCGTAATGCCACCAATAAGCAAACATCTTCTTTTATAATAAATAGTGATTTCCATGCAAATGCATTTAAAAAAAATCAATAAATTTATAGTAAATAGCTTTAATATTTATATACATGCATTTTCCTAATTATAATATAATCAGGGATGTGCCAGCTGAAATTAAATTTTGGAGCAATTAGTGGAGCAAGAGAAAAGACATTTCTGGAGCAATTTGGATCAAGAAAAAACAGATTTCTGGAGCAATTTGGAGCACAAGAATGTCAATTTTGAAATACAAAATTTATGTTTAGAGGGAAAAGAAAATTCTTTAAAGACTGCCAATCTAAAAAATGAAAATTAAGGTGGTTCTTAAAAAATCTTAGCTTTTAACAAAAATCACGTTGGTTTTTTTTTTTGCACGGGGGGGGTCGGGGGTGTAGAGGAAGGAGAGTCAGAAACTTATGAAATAAATTAAAATTCAGTTATTTTATACATTGCTATACAAAATATCTATTTTAAATCAAAAATACAATATTTACTAAACTATAGGTAGTGTACTATGCCATTTATGCCTAGTGGCCCTTTTTGGGACAGCATTTTTGCTATCATTCGAAAACGTTATTTATATTTTTTAGCCTTTATTCACAAGTCTTGAACCTCAACTCACAAGATATTTCAACATGACCCAGTAGGATGTTGACCTTTCAATTTTTATACATAATGATTTTAAAAGAAATCATCCCTTATTCATGAAGTTGACATCAGAAATTTATCTATTATTGCTGGTATTAGCAAAAATGGAAGAAAGTCGCAAAAATATCTGGGCACAAATGGGTTAACTACCATCAGCAGCTTATAAAAAATTTGGTAACAAAAAATTACCAATTTATATAAAATTAAATTTAAAACAGGGGTCAATTTTTACTCTTAAGGCATAGGAGTTAAAACGAAGAGATGCCAAAGAAAAAATATTCATTTTTAAGATCGACAGAGAAAGATTGAAATTAGAATGCTTAGACTGTGTGATGATTTGGGTAAAAATTCGGGAGATTTACAAAGGTTTTCAACGCATGTGGAAAAATTAAAAATGTAGAAGTGTTGCTGAATTTGGAGCAAAAATGTCCAAAAACGATCTTTTTGTAGCAGATTGGCACATCAGGCTTGATTTGGCACAATATGGAGCAGCTGGCACATCCCTGTATAATTTTAAAACACTTATTTTGTGATCAGTATGCATTCTACCTGTGAATCAGTGCAATTGTCTTTATACCTGTGTAGTTAGTAACACATTGGTCTACTGATAAAAGATGTTATGAGTATTCAAAGTTCACTCTCAAGTTCATGTCTCTTTAATATCGTACTACCCAATAGCAAAAATAACTTCGAATATTACATGTATTGTAATATGAATTGCGACTTAAAAGTATATAGAGAAAAAATAAGTAAAATTTCGTTTCTATACAGAATAATTTTTATTCACAAGAATGTAAAGAAGAAAATAACTACAAGAAATGCAATATAAGACAGTTATGAATGTAGAAATTTAAATATCAATATTTAATTAAAAGCAACATGCAAGAGTTATGGATCTTTCACTGAATTGTTCAAAATTATCAACCTCAAAACGTCCAAACATTGAACACCATTTAAATGTATAAAATTTCTGATATTTATATTTATTAAAGAATTAAGTTTAAGATCAAGCCAAAATCTGAAATATTTTCCAACACATACTTAATTGTCATACCTTACATATCACTATAGTCCATTAATATGGCTTACATATACCAAAAATTAGACTTCTACATATAAATAATAAAAGCACTATATACTTTACTGCATGCAGTTTATATCTAACCCGTTTCAATGAAATCCATATCTCACTGGTAACTGCTAAACAATCCTTTTTACATTGTTACATTAAATAAATATATTTTACACTTTTATTTGACTGCCAAGTCAAGATCATAATTAACAGTTTTACAAGGGCCCCATTATTTTTATTGCACAATTTTTGTATTGAAAAATAAATACACATATCACTTAAAGTATGTTATTCCCAAAAGTGAAGGGAGAAACATTATCACACAGCAACATTTGTCAAGAACACTGATTCCCAGCCAATCGTACAACTGTATCAAGAATAGACTTAAAATTTCAAAAATACGCCCACTTAAAAAGAAAAGAAAGTTGGTATAGAAAATTTATTAATTTTGAAATCCAGTTATTTCTAACACAAATTTGTAATTTTTAAAAATAAATTTAAATAGATATGCTAATAGTGAAAGGTTGGGAACCATGAGTCTTACGATATAAAATTTACACTGAACATTTCTGTAATCTAGGAACCCTGATGCTTTAAGAGTTTTGAGATCTTTCAACATAAGTTTTTTTTCATTTTTATATATACATTTACACAAGGCATCTAAAACTATACCTCTTAGGTGTGCCAACAATAATGTATTTACAGATTGCATTTTAAAAAATAAATTAAAATGCTAGTTGAAGCTGGAGGGAATATGTCTATTTTACTAAATCAGTATCTACCCACTTTGTCATTTAATCAAAATGGATAAAAACCGTTGCATTTAAATAAAATTTATATATTATAATCTGCTAAATATTTCATCCTCTGGGTGACTATGCAATTCACACACATCTTTATTTCAGTATAACACTGACAATAAAACACATTATACACTGATAATTTAAGAATATTACAACTGCATAACTATATCAGTCTACAAGTAGTTTTCTAAATAGTATTAAGAATTACATGTAAAAATTAAGGCTCCATTTAATGATAATGAACAGAAAACTAAATCTAATGATACATATTTGACAGTGACAAATATTAATTAGTTCACAATGATAAAATGTGAAGCACAGAATGAAAAATGACTTAGCAAGTGTAACACACAAGTCTATAAAAAATCTCAAACATTACTCATAAGAAATGGTAAAAGTAAATATATCCATTGCATAATTTGTTTCTAGTTCAAGGCACAAGCCACAGTGATTTGTGGCTAAGTAGGCGCTGCCTCATATTCTGCTATGAAACCTTCAATACAGTACATCGATATAGTCTTTATTTTCTGAAGATTGATACATCTGTACATTAACATATGTATAAAAAATTCTGTATCATCCAAAAAAGAATTGAAGACAAAATAAATTGTTAAATAAGATACATCATTTTTTATTCAGTTTAACCTGATTTAACATAAGATAATTTAAAGTTTTCAAAACAAAATTACAAACCTGGGCAGCTAAAAGAGCCCATTTATAGACATACTGTGTAATAATATGAAACACATTGATAAAATTTAATTTCAATTCAATTAAAAAAAATTTTTTACTCTCAAAAAGATTTTTGTGATGATTATTAGTAATATTTTTCTTAAATTTAAAAACATCTAGGGGGTCTTTTAGCAAGGAAAGTACAGTCACGGCGATCTTTATCTCAACAAATGTTACAGAAATTCTCTTCTCATTTTATTTTCTAAATGATAAAAAGTTGTAAGAAAAATCAGAACACTATTTTAAAGTGCTTAAAGAATAAAGGAAATCATTTATCAAGTACATTTAATAAATAACACTTGCAGTATTATGCAGGATTCTTTTTACAAATAGAAACAATGGAATTTCATGAATGGCAAATATTTTAAAAAGCTTTTTGAAACAAGATACAGCATATAAAATTGCTATAGCATTTTCAAAATTAATTTCTTTGTTTAAAAAGAAAAGCTGATATCACTTGCATTGTACTATAAAACAATACTAATTTGCTATGTACTTATGAAACAACTGATCTTACGACAATGTACTTCAAAAGAAAGTAAATATCTCAAAATTTTTGTTTTGATTATGCAATTATGTACTTCTCTTTTAAACATTAAATGATAGACATAAATTACTCGAATTTCAAAATGAAAATGCGATTCAAAACAAGAATAAAAGGAACTTCACACAAAAGAATGCTTGAACAAATTAACACCCAAATTTAGCATGGAATAAGGATCTCAAAAACATATATATATTAAAATCAACAATTGATAAAATAGATAAATAAGGGACAATATTTTACAACATTTATTTCAATCTCAAGAGTTATCATGGCACTCCTTTTATATTCTACTCTTCAGAGTTTGAACTGTACAATAAACATCCTCATAAAGCAGCTGTTAGCATTAACATCACAAGAAAGTACTTTAAAACATGACAGGAATATCTGTTTGAAATATTCACTCACTAATTTTTAATGGACGTAAAAAAATCTTCTGGATGCTCCAAGTGAAGAATATGAGGATAATTAAGAATGATGTAAAAAGCTTCAAGAGATTTGTCAGGTTATAGGTTAAAACACGTAATCAGAGGTGAAATGGACTGTATTCTTGGATGGATGACAAACGGTCTGTTATAAATCAAGGATGCCAGCAATGGAACGTTTATTTTAGGAAAAATGTGACTGAATAAATTTCCTCCTAATTTGTCAAGAGTTAATTTAATACTTACTTAATGCTGTCTTAAAGTATTAACATAAATAAAAATTTCTGAACTGATTTGATTAATACATAAATTTTCTAAATATGATAACTAGTAAAACTTAAGAGAAAAGGAAAATTAGAATATCTTAATATTGCATTCATAAAATATGAATGTGATTTAATTAATGAACTGGTCAATTTGTATCGTTGATTAAATCATATAAATTGATAAATTTAAGAAGAAATTCAAAATAACCTAAAATTATGTTCCATCTGTGTGCAATCCTTGTTGCTTTTATATACAATACAATCAGTTATATCTAATTCTATGCTTTAGAATCTCCATTTTCATGAGTAATGGTCCGCTCCTTGTAATAAATTTCTTCTGTTTCTTTGTCACAAAGCAAAAGAAGGATTGCACCAAACAAAAATATTGCAGATCCCCAAGCAACACCATAAGCCCAGCCGAATTCCCATACTGATCTATTGCTGCTTTCAATTTCTGCTGCAAAACAAGCTGGGTAGATGACCAATGCAATCAGCACAGAGAGCACTGAGGAAGAAAGAAGAGATATAATCAATACTTGCTATCACACAATAATATTTAAAAAAAATTACAACAATTAATGCTCTTGTCATTTTTTTCCTTTAGTGTGTTGGAAGGGGAAGGGGGTGGGAGAGAAGTATTTTCTTGTTTTATAAGAAAGAAGAAAGATAATCAATACTTGCTATTATGCAATTATATTTTGAAAAAAATTTATAACAATTAAAGCTCTGGTCGTTTTTTCCCCTTTAGTGTGTTGGAAGAGGAGGGGGGGGGGGAGAGAATACTTATTTTATTTTGTGCCTCATGAGGTGGAAAAAATACTTTTTAAGATACCTTTAACCCTAAACATAACTTAAAAATTCATTCATTAATATTCAGTGAATACTCATACTTACAATTAGTATACACATAGTGCCTGTAAATGCATTAATGCCATTTAAATTATTTATGCCTATAACTGAATATGTCAGCATAAATAACATAACACCAAGATACAACACAAGGGTTTTAATTATTTTTTTACATAAGTTCTTTTATGTAATTTGTGTTGAATTTATAAAACAAATACAAGTAACAGGTTTTGGAGTTGTCTTTAAATTTAGATGGTTTCATAATTTATTTTTGATTATTCCAAACTTAGAAAACATTCTTTCTATTGATGAAGAATTGGCACAACAGCTCATTAGATTTAATATGAATTCTACAAATTTTCTATTGATGCCTTTTTAATCTTCTTCATTGCAACCCACCAGACATTAAGTTCAATTGTATTTTTTGCACTTTAACTCATGTTTTATGTTTTTAACTACAACTGGTTTATATTTTTACAGTTGAAAAGTCCATTTTTAAATTAAGTATTGTTGCAGAAAACTTTGCTTAGTTTCCAGGTTCGTAGCTTAAAAGTCCAGTGTATATCGAAAGAACAGTCCAGTTGACTGGACAAAACATGAATTTTATTGATTCCAGGAAGTTTACGAACAATCTGCAGTTCACAGAAATTAATAAGCAATAACACATTTTATAACAATCAGCTAATACATAGAAGTTTTCTCAGATGCTGTATTCCTCGCATAGTAAAATCCCTGCAGACTAAAATTTCGTTGAAATTTTTTAGAAAAATCATCATCTATTCTCAGTATACAACCATGAAGTATATTCATAAACAACATTAAAATAAAAAACAAAAAACTTCTCAAAACAAGCAAAAGATCACTTATAAAAGCACACAATACAGAGCCAAATGTAGTGAACTCAGTGGTGTGGTCCTAAGAAAAAAATTTTGGGAATGCTCATTTTTAGAAATGCAACTTAAATGTGTGTAATCAATAATAATTAGTAAGAAATGTGTTATTATTGTTAAAAACAATTAATATTATTAACTATAATTAAGTTTAGTTAATTGATTATTGCTACTTTGGTATAATTAATTTTGATAGTAAAAACAATATAATTTGATCAACAATGACTTCAGAAAAATACAATACTGGGAAATTATTTTTTTATTTGAGCCCTTCTGAGTTTTTTTCTTTTTGTTGAACCATTTGAGAAGACACTTTTTTGCCACAAGAGCATCTGACTAGATGATATGAGAATTCTATTTCTAAGGATATCCCATTATTTATCCATACACAATAAGATTAAGTAAATCAAAATTACTTAGGTGGTCTGAAATGTTTCTTTTGGTTGCCTTTCTGATGCAGAATTACAAAATAAAATTTGTTATTCTAATTGTCTAAAATTCATTAAGAAGAAATTTGAGCGTCCCCCTTGGGGAAAAAAAAAGGATGTATAACTCGAATAAAAAATAGGGAGATGCCGTGTCCCCCCCCCCTCCCTTCTTGACTACACCACTGAATGACCCTGCTATTTATATCAGGTTGTAACGAAAGTTTTCCCACCAGATTTGCATGGGTCAGCTCTTGCGGTACCGAGCGATTGACCTTATATATCAAGTATATGCGATGCTTAGCGCGACTAATGGACATGGCACTAAAGTCTAACTCTTTTAGCTAGCTCTCGAGTGGATGAATATTTTATCTCCTTCCACAAATTCTCATAGGCGGGCCTTATTAGCATCAGTAGGCTGGCCAGAGCGCTCTGCTTCTTAAATGTCCTATTCCTCGTTTTTGAACTTTTGGTACCAAATCTTCACAGTGTCGTATAATACAACAGTAGTACCTTAAGCTGTACACATGATTCAGTGTCATTCTGTAGTTGACTTTTTGCAACAGAACTGAAAGTAAATGATGGTTTAATCTGGCAGTGTGATAGTTTCATTTCAGACACCTTATACTTAATCATAACGATATTGTTTTTTACAGATTTCACAACACAGTGCTCTAAAACAAGTCTTTTTTTTTTTCAAATAACAAAAATCGTTTAACAAAATATTGGCAAAGACACCAACGTGAACTGTTTGTGCAGACAATACTTGCAGTGGTGGAAAACTTTAGTTACAACCTAATACCTTTATAGAATACAGCTGTAGTATACAGTCATAGAATGTTCATCAGCATTGCTTGAATATTCTACAACTCATCTAGCAGTAATTTTCAAAAGTCTGTAGTTATTTGATTGGGTAATGGAAATGTAGCTGAGTAGTACTAGGCTATTGCATAATACCAATCCAGGAAAGCAAACATTACAGGCCTCCATTACTAAAATTGTGCCAAATGTTGCCAAAAGGTGAAAAATGGCTCAATTTTTCACAAAAAGGCTTCATTATGATTGTTTTGTTAACAAAAGTTTAAATTTCGGGAGGTGGGTGGACCAGAACCCCTGGTCCCCCCCCCCTGGGGACGGCCTTGGTGTGACAGGATTTGTGAATTTTGCTGTGTATAACTGAGAGAGACAATTCAAAGTGGCTCTTATAAATGAGAAACTTATATTATTATTTTCCCATTCCTTATGTTGGGACCTTCCAAAATTTGCATACAAAAGAGAGAAGCATATAATTGAAAGGCACATAAGTGAGAGGTCACGCTGTATTACAAATATGTACATGATTTAAGAACTGAGTAAAGGGAAATGAAGGAAGAGAAGAGAGAGACAGGAAAGAAATGAGGGATAGAGAAAAGAAAGAATTACACCATAGAGATCATGGTCTATAATAATAGAATAAAATTAAAATAATCACTAATTACATTTGAGGTAAGTGGTTAGCCTATTATAATGTACCATTCTGTATTACTTTTTTACTTACTAAATTACTTTTAATTGAAAAAGAAATTAATTATTAAAATTAAGACTGTTTAAAATGCTTTTTAATAGTTTTGATCATTTTTTAGCACTTTTGGGTAGTTAAAACTATTTTTATCCAGTATCTTAGTTAAAATAAGTTTTGATCAGTTAAAATTACAACCCTGTAAATTGAGGAACTTACAACAAAAATGTACACTTTAAGCATTTTTAAAATACAAAATGTAGTGAAAATTCATTTCAAACTATTTTGCTTTGCATAATTAAAAAAGTAAAATATGAAGTTATTTCGAAAATTTATTTCAAATATATGTATTTGTAATAATGCTCAACTCTGGATATACAAGTCTTGAATATATCCTTAATTTGCTAAAATTTTGAACTTTTGAAAAAATGTCATAAAATGTCCTACTACTTGAGATACTCAACAGAACTTATTTCCGTATTTTATAATAAACAAGATCACTTTTAAAATATCAGACCATTTTAGGACAATATTTCAAAAGTTCAGATTAGCAAATCCAGGATCTGCATGAACCCTGATATAGGTTACACAGGACATGTTGTGACTAAAATAATACCCAGTAAGAAAGAAATGTACTACTCTGAAGTCTGAAACTAGTATATTTCTGGGTAAGTGATTGATGTCATAATATGGTATGTGCTTGATGTTCAAGCACATACCCAGTTAAGATGAGATAATTAAACGAATAATGCCCAAATAATGAAAAAGTTTGGAATATTTCAAAAGTTCAAAATTTTAGCAAATCCAGGATATGTACGAACTCTGATGCAGGTTACGCAGTACAAAGTTGTGACCAAAATAACACCCAGTAAGAAGGAGTCTCTAAAATCTGACTCTATTCTATTTCTAGGCATGTGCTTGATGTTTACAAAATTAATAAAGATGAGATAATTAAACAAATAATACCCAGATAATGAAAAAGTTGCAAGAAAATATAACATTACTTTACTGTTGTATGAATCAAATTTTGTTGATGTAAAAAAGCAACATTTTTTTAAGAACACTTACATGCACCAACCATAACATAAAGTGCAAATCTGTATAATGCATATTTGCGAGTAGGGTCTTTACTACATAATCCCATTCCAGTCATTATAGTTGCTATGAGATCCAAAATCAATGTAATTACACACAATGCTGCTGCTCCTTGTATATAACCTATATAAATATAGAGTAAGTTAAAATAGAAGATTGAAAATACAGTCGATTTAAATAATGGCTCTAAAAGATACATTTTCAGCATAGCAGTTATATTAAGAACATGACCAAATACATGTCTCACAAGCATTTAAAAATATTTTTTCTTCAAATTCAAATAAATATTTCTTTTTTTTTCCCTTTGAATAGCCTTGAACTTTGATAGTGATACACGATGCAATAGCTACTTTCAAGTGAAAATACATGATAATGGGTATTCTATGGTCAGAAGTGTCCTGCAATCATAACATTGCTTTGTCATAATCCCCACCTATGATTAGGATGAGCAAATTGTTACCATTTTCTAAATTTACTGGAATTTTGAAAGGTAGGGATTTTCTCTGAGTTACCAATAGAGCCACAGACAACTCAGATTTACTCTGTAGCCTTTTTAAAAATTAGTTTTCTATAACTGCAACCATATACTCCTTCAAAAAACTTCTAAAACTCTTAAAAACAGCCCCCTCTACCAAACAAAATTTAAGAAACATTAGAAAAAAAAAAAAAAAAAAAAAAGATTGGTCAGAAAATTATCTGATATCATTCATAGAATCTGTCCCTTTCTGTTTTTGATTAAACAAATATAAATGACATAATTCTTACGGAATATAGTATAGCTTTTATTTCCAATAATCTGTAACAAAAATAGCAGCCATTATTTTCAAGTACAGTTGTTCCTCACAATATCATGCTCTGAATTTTGCAGCTTCACTATATAGCAGTTTTCAACAGACTTAAGCAGAAAGAAATTCTATATTCAACACACATACATATGTATTTTTTCTTTTAAATTTATTTTTACTCATTGGATAATTTAAACTTGGCAACCCAAAATATATTTCCTATCACGAAAAACAAACTGTTTTTCAGTAAAGTGATAGTGGCAGACATCTACTAAAAATACTGTACAACTAAAGACTCTCCTACTGAAGTCGTGCCTTCAGAGGATTTGTTCTTCTTTCCTGTGCAGTGCATTTCTTCATCTTCATTGCTTCGTCACTAAACCATTTATGATACTGTCATAGGTTAGTGGTAGTGTGCAACAACTGTATATGTGTAAATAAACATACAATGATATTCGTGATGTCTAATATGCATATATTTCGTGTCTAAAGACTAATAATGTTTAAACATATATTTTTTAGTTGTAAACAGGATTTCTATTCCCTAAGAAAGTATTTGATTTATAAGTAAAGGATCATACTTGCAGAAATTCACTTATCATGGTCAGTTCCATAGGTAAGGACTGGCTAGGTGGATAGCTGCTAGGGGCACAAGCCTCAGGAGGGTGCACACTTTTCCTACATAATAGCAACTAAGAAGTCTTAGGGGCATAAAATTCAAATATTGCGGTGGACACTCATGACCCTAGCTATGCATCTGATCATGATAAAGTCTGAAACAGATTAACTGTGACAAATGAGGGTTAACTGCAAATGGCACAAAATTTTAACTTGTGTTAAAAAAAAGTACTCAGATATTGCAGACTCAAACAACATCTTTAAATTTAAAATGAATGTTTTTTGTGGGCTTAAAACTATTGATTTAACAATATCGTTCTAGGATTTATTTACTACAAGACTACTGTTAATACACTGTTTTCACTTTTTCTAATTAATGATCATGAAATTTGTACTGATTAATTTTTAGTTTTAAGTTTTAAATCAGAGTTGTAAATCACTGTAGGCTGGCAAAATATAAAAGTACATAATTTTAAATGATAAATCAAAGTGCACAAAGATGCTTTGGTAAATATTTCTTTATAAAATATGAATTACAAAATGAAAAAATTTCAAATAATTTCTTACCAGCTTCCCTTGCAGGGTAACAACCGGGTTTAAATTTAAGATTAAAAGGTAAGGGTTGCTTTGCACCTTCATCTATACACTGTTCCCATAAACCCTGTCTGAATTTTTCTGCTGTTAACCAGTTTGATGATGCGATACATAAAATCATCAAGAGAACAACAATTAATCCACAAATGAAGGCTATGACCTACAGAAGATAATTATACACTTAATTAGTACAGAAATAAACACAAAATTATTCATAACTATATATTCATTGTACATCCTTTTTAGCAGTACATATCATGTATCTCTTATGCAAAAGAAATTATTTTATCTATTTGAAATCTACAAGGTGATATATCCAGTCAAAAAGGTATGGGAACCCTTATAAATTCAATGCAAGTAAAGATGACATAAATGCCTAAATGCCAAAATAGTTTGTCAGTTATAAATTATACTTTAATAAATGAATAAATGTTTATGCAAAATATTAAAACACTAAAATTTTCCTTTGTTCTAAAAAAAAAAAAAAAAAAAAAAAAAAAAAAAAAAAAAAAAAAAAAACACTTTTGTGGTAATAAACTCGAACTACTTTCCTACTCTGATAGGGATTAAAATGAGATTTTTTTAAAGCTTATTACCATATTACTTTTGCAATTAATAGTTTTTTCCCTTTGTAGTCAATAGCAATTTAGAGCTCATAAAAGCCAAATATGTATAAAATGCACAAATAGGTATAAGAAAGAGCAAAAAAATAAACAAGATATGTGTGTGTGTCCCCCCTCCTATTTTTTCTAGAAGTTCATTCACCTGTTTTCAGTCCCCCACGTTCCAACTTGATTCAATGTTATCAATGCCATTTTCAATTAGCTAGGTAATTTTCTTAATACATTTCAAAAATTTGTATTTAAAAAATCTTAACAAATTTAAAAATTTGAAAATCTTTGCGTCTCCTAAATTTTACTGGACTCAATTCCGTATAAAGAATGGGTATTTTTCAGTTTGAAAATTGACAGATTGACTAGTTTTCAAAATTCAGTGCATTCCCTCACACATGAACAGGTTGGGACCAAAGGTTGTGCGGATTGCAGAATTTTGAAAATTATATGTCATTTCTTTGTTGACATCCAAATAATGAGCAATTTAGTGAAAAGTGCCATCAGAAATATGTATGTCATATTTGCAGTATATTTTGTGTTTTATTTATTTTAAATATACAGTCAACTCCCTCTAATCTGCAAAAGTTTTGTCCAAAGGTTGTGCAGATTATAGGATTCTGCATATTATAGGTCATTGTTTACATTTTTCTTTTGCCAATTTAGAGCAAGTTGATTAATTTAATCATGCATAAATAGGCATTAAAATGAAAAGATGGTATCTAATAAATTTTAAGATCAAGTACTCTTTTCAATAATAACTCAATTTGTCAATTATTGAAGGTAAGCATACATATTCAATAACATGTAATGCTAAATATTCAGCAAAAAATTATTTTAACAATGATTATAAATTAGCTGGTAATATTATTGAGAGATTCTAGTCATTTCACTTTCAACAGACTGAAAACTCTCATCAGTGTTTCATTCTATGGAGAAAAATTGTGTTGCAAAATTATTTGTTTACATCAGAAATGTATGGTGGATTATAGGAATTTGCAGCTTATAGTGTTGCGGATGAGAGGGAGTATACTGTATATAACATATGAAATTAAACATTCTCTCAAAATTCAAAATTTCTATGTGCTTGCTTTAAAATTCTTTAGGGCGTAGTAACTAACTCTGCTAACTTGGTAAGATCGTTTTGTGCTAGAAATGGATGAATGTGTCTAAGACTGCCATTGACCGTAAATTTGAATTCTTTTGAGCGCTCCTGTAGAAGAACCATAAAGGATACAGACACTACTTTCGATGAAGAGTTTCATTTTGTAATCTTTAACAATATATATCAATTTTGTTTCATTCGAAATAGCCGAATACCTTAAAAATATGTTTGAAAGAATCTCTGTCCATAGGCGTAATCTGGTGGGGGGGGCAATTGCCCCTGCAGTTGTAAAAATTGCCCCCCTAGTCTAAAAAGTCAGGGGGCAAAGTTATGATTTTGAACACAAATCATGCATTTATAACCCAAATATACTATCAGATTCTAAAGGAAAAAAAAAATTCCCCTGCAAAAATCAACAAAAGAATAGAGTCACAGAAGCTTTTCAACCCAACAGGAAGGATGCCAGATTCTACCAAATGGCCAAGCTAGATAATTTCTCAGGAAAGCAAAAATCAAGGGGCAGCGATTCTAAACTTGTCTGAAATCAATTGTTCAGCGTTAGAAAAAAAGACCTGTTGCTGTAAATACTGAGGAAAAGAGGTCATTTTCACAGGCAATGCCGCAATTAGAGTTTATGTCATCCGGGGCAAACCAAAATTAGTGTCGTGTGCATGGGTGCCCATAGTTATTTTCCTGGAGGGGGGGGGCAAACTTCAAAAACATTTTCTAGAAGGGGGCAAATTTCAAACTTTTAACAAATTTAGTTCTGTTTTTGCCATTTGTTAACATCATGAGACATTAACTTAAAATTTTAGGGGGGGCAAGTTCCCTACCTTGCCTCCCACCCCTTATGGCGTCCATGGTCGTGTGCCCCCTCGCATGGAGCCGCGCCCCATCCCAAGAAACTATAACTGATTTTGGCATTCCTTTTAGAATGTCTCCCGGTGCTTGTCCCCGCTTACCCCCCCCCCTTTAGTTGCCACCCTGTCACAGGTTGGGGCTAGTTTCTCATTTATATTTTAGTGAACCTAATTTTGGTGTTTGGAGGTCAGTAGCAGAGAGACAACACACTTTTATGATCACGTGCACAACTTACTTGACTTGACAGACGACTAATTGCGAATTCAAATACGAGAACAAGAAACGGTCTGCGATTTTATGATTTATATCTGCTGCCAGGGGCAACTAGGGGCACGTGCCCCAGACTTGGTAGGGGGCTCCAAAATAAGTTATGGTTCCATGGGAGGGGGCTGTTCTAGTTGGTTCGTCGTGAGAGATAAACTCTAGTTGCAGTACTATCTAAGTCATTATTTCGATACCCTTCATGCATTAGAAAAATATAGCAGCAAATCACCTCATTACTTCCTACTAACAGCGTTGCTCCCAGCAATACGGAGAAGCAACGTTCGACACAGAAGGGGAACCTTCACAGCTATTGTTTATAACGATCTGCTGATGTGCATACATAGGCGCCCTTAGTAATTTTCCTAGGGGGGGGGGGCAAACTTCAAAAAAATTTTCTAGAGGGGGCAAATTTCAAACTTTTAATAGATTTAGTTCTGTTTTTGCCATTGTTAACATCATGAGACATTAACCTAAAACTTTAGGGGGGGCAAGTTCCCTACCTTGCCCCCCTTATGGGCGCCCATGTGTGCATATAATTCTATTTTCTAGCATTTCAAAAAATTCGTTTAAAAGTCTAGCTAAGATAATATCTCAGAATATTAGTTTTCTTTAGTACATAGTATATGTACATTCACCTAATTTATATCCCCCCCCCTTTTTTTTTCGTGAAAACGTCTTCAACTCAAAACCTTACATAATTTATCAGGGGTCCGTCCAGGAATATTTTCCAGGGTCCCATTTTTGTAAAAACTGCATATTTTTGTGAGTTTCAATGCTTAATTTTGTGAATTTCAGCACTTATTTTTGTGGATTTTCAAACCAAATTTTAATAAAAGTCACTTTTTTTTGTTAATTGATGAAACACATTAAAATGTACGGTAAAATGCCAATGAAGGGCACTTTTAATCGACTGTATTTTTGTGAAAGGGTTCCGTTTAAATCGATAGTAATTTTGTGAAAGGGCCACAAAACGGACCCAATTTTTGTTTGTATCGACCCCTGTCCCCCGCTTATGCCGAGCTTTTGGCTAATGAAATCACGCTAAAAGTCGTTCCAGCTCCTCAAATTATTAAATATCTTTTTCCACATTACTTTTCTAAAAATATTTACAATACCACCCCCCCCCCAAATAAATAAATAAATAAAAATAAAAGATAAAATAAAAAAATAAATAAAAATAACGTACTGGACTCTTAAAAATTTAAAATTTTCTGTCCGAGTCAAGGAAAAACACGAACATTGAGCTCAGAATGCTGTAAATTTAACAGGTCGCTAACATTAAAGAAAGTGCTGCGGGAAGAGAGGTTACAGAAAATAGAAAATGTGCAGTGCAATCAGTTTCATTGTAATGTATTTCAAACCTCACAAAAGAGGCTTTTTAACAAGGCATAAAATGATCGTTTTTTTGGACCTACAAACAAAACTTAAGAACATGTCATCACTAAATGACTATTAAGATTCTGTAAAAAATTGGAGTGATTTAAATGCCGAACGCGGCCCTTTTATCTCCCGTTAACTCAAAAATCAGTCACATCTGTGTTCACTTAAATAGACTAGGATCAGTTTTGCCCGCAAGCATATTGACTTTGTGAGAGAAGGAAGCTTTACAAATTTTGTATGTAACATGATGTTTTATATTTCAAGTCTGTTGTTAATCTTTCGCTTCCTGGTTGGGGGGCGGGAAATACCGACGTAGAACACGGGAGATGTCCAAGAGGGTTGGAGGGATTATTGAATGAGCTGCAAAGAATGGATTACAAAGAGTTAAGATAAATAGGTAAATGATGTCTGTGTGTCGAGTTTGGTTAAGTTAAATGAATTTTACCAGCCGAATATCTGTATCTTGCAGTGAAATATTAACTTGTTTTGTGTATGAGTACAGGTAAGTAGTTTTCGCAATTTTCGCGTCAAATCGGTAAATTTTAAATAAGATAAGTATTAGTCTGGAGAAAATACTACAATGAACTGATCATTTGGTTTTTTTTTTTTTTTTTGTTTTCATGTCAGAATTCGTTAAGGAGAAGACATCCATTATAGTTGCGCTTTGAGAGGGAATATTTATTTATGTAGTGTTGTTTAAATTAAAAATGATGCCTCTCCTTACTTATTGGAAAGACCCTTTGAAAATCAAAGTCCGCCACTTCAGTTTTTGACCGTCAAATGTTTCTTGACAATCAAGACCTGCTAATGTCCAGTGGTTGTGGAGTTTTTTTTTTTTTTTTTTTTTTTTTGTAGTGAACACATAGATTTGCAATTTCCAATCCTTCCAATGAACTTTGTTTTGGACGTACACACAGACTCTACCGCTAAAAGCTGATTCGGTCTCCAGTGATACCAGTGGCTGTGGGGTTGGTTTGATAAAAGGGGGAAAAAGTAAGCCCTTTTATCTATTTTATTAATTATACTTATTGCACTATTTACTTTTTGTTTTCAAGAGTTAAAAATAACTGTACTCAAATTTCATCCGTTTTAGTACAGTACTTTTTCCATTGTTATATAGAAGAAATATTTTATGATTTAGTAATGACTATGTCATTTTATCTCTCACCCCCTTTATTGAAAATTGTCCAAAAAATGTGTCTCAAAAATGTGTCCCAAAAAACGCGACATAAAGTAAGAATAAATTGTTGAGTATTGAATTGATTATTTTTTCATTGTCTTGAATTGTTTATTTTTTTATATATGTCTTATCCTCCTGAATTCTGTATCCCTCAATAAACATTTATCTACTTAACTGTAACTGTGATCGCGCACGCATTCTTTTTACTTCTTCTATACTTTTTTCACTTAGTGTAAATGCGGGTTAAGACCCCTTAGAAAGATCCCCACGGAGGGCACTCCGACCATCGGCCTAGAGCCCACGCGTAGCTAATCCGCCGTAATCCCACAAACACAAACAAATATACTTTTTTCCTTCTTGATGTTACCCTGTTATGTGATGTGCCTGTTTCTTCCGTTCTAATAATATGTTATCTTAAAATCCCACGTTTACTATGTCTGTGCCATAACTCTGCTAACATTTCTAAAAGGTTATGGACACCAGATGGATTAATTTATTTATTTGCTGATTTTTAACGTTTGTTTCAAGGCTGCATCATTCATCCTCAAAATGGCAACTGGAACTTGGCGAATTGAAACGCTCAGAGCCTTATTATCGCATGGGCAAATCGGGACTTTGCCCAGGGCCCCCGGCTTTAAAGGGCCCCCAATATCAAATGTTGTTCTCTTTTACATCAAAATTTCATGAAAAATACGACAAATTTCATAGATGGGGGCCCCCAAATTCAGCAGTGCCCGGGGCCCCAGTTGGACGTAATCAGGCTCTGGAAACGCTGAATAAAGATAATTACGAAACATGGAAAATGCAAATGAAAGCGCTTTTAATAAAGAATGATGCCTGGATTTATGCATCAGGTTCAAAGCTTAAACCTGAAGTTTTGGAAAATGACGAAAAATCGCAAGAAGAGTTCGATACGTGGGTCTCTAAATGGACGAAAAAGCAAAAGCAGATATTACTCTATGTAAATCGCCATCTGAACTCAAACAAATAAAAAATTGTGACACTTCATCAGATGTCTTGAAAAAACTGGGAAAAATCTATCAGTCTAAAGGACCTGCTCGTAAAGCTGCATTAATGAAATCTTTAATTTAATATAAGATACCCGACTCGTCTAATGGAATTCACGACCATTTGAGAAAATTCTTCGACATAGTGGACAGACTTTCAGAAATGGATATTAAAATAGACGACGACTTGCTGACTGTAATGTAGCCTCCCTTCTACTTTCAACAATTTCCGATGTGCTATGGAATCAAGAGATGAGCTTCCGAAGACAGAAATACTCAGAATCAAATGCCAGGCGTAACGATGATAGACAAGCGGAAGACTCAGGTGCTTTCGTGGCTGCTCCTAGAAAACCCGTGTCTAAAAATAAAAATTATGGAAAATACTCGGGCCAGCCGACTCATAAAATTAAGCATACATCAAGAATAACTTGTAAAAGGTATAACCAAACGCATCGAGCACTGGGCTACCGAATGTGAAAGTGGAAAAAGAATAATTTTAAACATAAGCCCTAACAGCGAGTCATCCACTCTGGATGACTCGCCAATAGAGTTACCACGCGAAATACAGCAACCCTACTCGCCTAAAGCTCTCTCAACAACATCAAATAACGAAAAGCAAAAGTTTTGGTGTGTTATGATAGATACTAAAAATTACATAAGTTACTTCAGTTATCTTCGACCCACGTTTGCATTTGCAAGGAAAGATCAGGAAACCCTCCTACTTCCAGTCGATGAAATAAATTTAACCCATTTGTGCCTGGATATTTTTGCGACTTTCTTCGATTTTTACTGATAACAGAAATAATAGATAAATTTCTGATGTCAACTTCTTGAACAAGGGATGATTTCTTTTACCCTTTCCCTGCCGCACATACTTCTGATGAAAGTTTTTGCAAGATACTATTTTTCTACGTTATATGCTTGCTAAATAACACATAAATGCAAAAAAAAAAAAAATTTTTTGTTATTTCTGTGGTAGCAACAAAATGGTTCAAAAACGCACCATCTGCAGGAACCATTATAAAAAAGTACATACAAGAAAATATGAAAAATCTAACATAAAATCATTACATAAATGAATGGCTTCTGGAAGAGTCAAAAAACGTCTATTTCGACCAAAAAAAAAAAAAAAATAGCTAAAAAAAGAATGAAAATATCCAAGTTCAAACTTCTTTTATTCTATTTTTATACTGCTTCATGCTGATGGTGCGTTTTCGCACCAATAATTTTAAGCTTTAAAAATACAAGGAAAATTTAAACAACGATCTTACCTGCAGATGCCATTTTGTTCTTAAAGAATAAAATTATTGAATTTTTTTAGCGAAGACGTGCTCATCATATGGCGCTATCTATTTTGAGATCGATGATCTTATTAAAAATTGAAACGTTAAATTGCCTTACATTGACATTTTTTTAAAAATTACAAATAGGTACCAGTTAGTATTAAAAAACATTTTGTAAAATTATAACTCTTCATTTACATGAAACAATTAAACAAAAACTGTTTGTCCCAATTTAAGGCCTTGAAAAAATATAATTTTTAAATGGTGCGAAAACGAACCACCAGCAGGGAATGGGTTAAAATCATTATGCATAAAAATCGAAATATCAACATCCTATTTGGTCATATTAAAATATTTTGTAGAGTTGAAGCTCAATACTCATGAATAAAGGCTAGGAAAAATAAATGACGTTTTCGACTAATAGCGAAAATGCCGTCCCAAAAAAAGGACACTAGGCATAAATGGGTTAAAGGAAGAATAAAAGAAAAAGGGGTGAGAAATAAAATGACATAGTCAATTAATATCGTTTTAATATGGCAATAATGAAACTAAAAAATTAGGGGGGTTCAGGGGGTCTCCCCTGACGAGACTCAAATTCCGAATTTATAGTTTATATATATATATATATATATATGCATCTGCACTTTCATTTAAAATGACTTCCCCCCCCCCCCCCAGTTTCGAAGCCCAAGTTACGCCCATGTCTCTGTCCACAGAATATAACCTATAAATAAACTATCCAGTAAACTGGTACCGAAAAGGAAGATCATAACCAGATGTTTCAACAATCCTAACTATAAAATTTCAACATTATACGACTAATAGTTTTTGAGATATGCAAGTTACGTACGTAGAGAAAGGAAAAAAACTACTCAAAACGGATTGTACATGCATATATACAAGCATACATACATGCGTGAGTTGGTCAAGCAAAATTCTTCAAAGTAAATTTAGAGTTAATTAAAATCTATTTTTTCATCTAAATCTGCATACCGAAATTTTTCCCGATCACTTAACTTCCCTTATACTTCATACAAGGAAATAAAAATCAGTTTGTAAAGTTAGTTGTCAAAAAGGATGTGACATTTTTCTATATTTTCCCAGTACCTTCTTTCCTAATTGAGATACAGCCAAAATTCCACTAGTTTCGAGCACTTTATTTTTGCCACCAAAGTCCACAAATTTTCCACCAAGTCGTCAAAATGGTCGCCTAGGTCAAGGGGGGGTCACGTAACTCATTTGACTTGCAACAATGCCTGTAGAACTCACTTTCCAGCAGCACACAATAATGCGGGAAAACAGCGTTACAATTTTGTGACAACAATTTGCACTACGTTGTTCGTTCTAAAATTCTATGCATAAAATACAATGTAGGGGGAAACACCTAAAAGTAGTAAAGAAAATGACTTAAAAAAAACAAACAAAACACTAGCTGTACAGTGCAAGAATCCATTGGGATATCAGAAAAACTACCCTTTTTCTCAGTAGAGTGCCCCCTTTTTTATAACTCACCCCCGCTTCTTAAAAGAAATAGTATCACTACACAACATATATGTTTAAAGTATGTACTAAGGACGGATAAAAGTTAAATATATCTGGGGAATATTACAGATTTAAAAAAAAATGCATACACTACCTTTTCTTATAATATACGTAGAGTTGACAATCTGCGATTTTGTGGGATTTTTCATTAATCTAAATTGGAAGCTTGATCTATTTTGCCTAATTATTGCGGAACTACTGAATCAGAATGGAAAAATCTGAAAATTTCAATATGAATGATCGGGCATGTCGCTCAAAAGATATTGGTCCGGATAAAAAAATTTACATGCGCGAAAAAAAGCATATTTGCCAAAACAAAACCAAAATAAGTCGAACTTGCTCTCCCACCTCCAAGAGGCAGAGATTAAAGATGGAACATTAAAGACTATCAGTCCCTTTGACTCAGAGAAAATATCTTTAATACATAGTACAACTCTTACCTGTTTTCAGTCTTCTTAATTGGATAAATGTTAAACATTTTTTTTTTAATGTCTGATCGGGCACACAGTGAAAATAATAATAATAATAATAATACACGCCCAACATCGCAATTTTTTTCACGCCCGCCCGGGCATGCCGGGCAATAAATTCTTAGAGCCTCGCTAAGTGTCTTATTTTTCTCTAGCATAATAACGCAAATCAAATTGCTTATAAATTTCCTTAAAGAAATACAATAAATACAACTCAAACATGCTTTCCCCCCCCCCCTTTTAGCTTCATTTACATTTGTTAATGAGTTAACAGTAACCTTGAAAAAATTCTACACTAAATATCATTTTGCTGTTTTAAATAGGAACAAGAAAGACTTTTTTTCGCTTCCTGTTTAGTTGAATTTAGGAGTCACAAGATACCCTAACAAATATTTAGTTATCACATGTAACGTTCAAATAGTGCTACTGCAAAATAATATTAGGTTGTAACGAAAGTTTCCCGCAGCCGCAAACTTCGTCAGCACACAGTTCTCGTTGGAATATTTGCTCATATTTTGTCAAACGATTTTTGGCATTTGAAAGAAAGAGGTTTACTTTATAACACTGTGTTGTGAAATCTGTAAAAAATATAGTTATCATTAAGTATAAGGTGTCTCAAATAGAACTATCACTCTAGAGGATTAGAACCACCATTTACTTCCAGTTGTGTTGCAAAAAGTCAGCTACATAATATCAAGGAATTATGAGTACAGCTTTAAGTACTATTGTTGTATCATGTGACACTGTGCAGGTTTGGTACCGAAAGTTCAAAAACAGTTATCTAAGGAGTTAGAAGTTAGTATTTCAGATAGATATGGCGGAAAACTTTCGTTACAACCTGATAGTTCCACATAAATTATCTCAAAAGGGAAAGTAAATATCAGCAATTTTATGAGTTTCATTCCATCATCCTAATCCAAGCAATTTCTGGTATTAAGATTAAAATAACGTCAGAATATAAAATACATTTTCAGCATTTTGAAAATATAAGATACATTGAAAATGTATTTAAAAGTATATTTATACAAAATACTTTGTTTTTACTAATGAAAATTCAAAATATAAGATGCTAATATATTTTGTAAAATGTATTTCAAATACATCTATATTTTCGATACTGCCCAACTCTCAGAACACATTTTAAGATTTTTACTAGGTGGCACAGGCTATGAGCTAAACCTATTAAACACATACGTATCCATTCTTATCAAATTTCCCTCTATTCATGTAAAGCGTCAAACCACACACACACACACATATATATATATATATATATATATATATATATATATATGGGACAAAATAATTATTCAATTTTATTTTCTAAATACTTATTTAGAAAATACATAAAGAAAACTAGTTGACATAGATCTTGGATATAGATTCTTGAATATATTGATCTCAAATAACTGGGTTGTTTGTTATTTTTAAAGTCTTGTGAACTGTAACGGTTCTTTCTGAGTCAGCACAAAGTGGTGTCATACAAATACAGTGAAACCTCGATATCTCGAATAAAAGTATCTTTCTTCCGACTGATACCCGTTTATTTCACCTCATTATCTCGAATAAATGTGTTTTTCTTCACAGACTGATCCCTGTTCATTTCACCTCGTTATCTCGAAAACTTGGTATCGATTGCTTTATTCATTTCTCCATTTGAACACGCATCTAAATAACTGAGCACACTTTTTATCTGTTTCTGCACTTGTGAAGTAAAGGGGACGGGGACAGTATCGTTGATTCTGTTGCCAGATTCGTTGTCGGAATCTACAGAGAATCTTTTGGATTATGAAGGATCTTTGGCACATATAAGGATTCTATTCACTAGGGGGAGGGGGGGGGGATACCTGCTGGATAGTACTGTTGATACATCTCGGATGACCAAAGGAAGAGGAACAGGGTCTAAGAATTCCACGAATATGTTCAATTCCACGACTATGTTCAAGTGATTTGTCGCAAACATGCCACTAAAGATCAAAAACGAACTTTTTTCGTGTTTAACGATTTTTGTTCCGTGTGAAAAAAAGAAGAAAAATGTATTAAATTGCCTAGTTTACGGTCCGAACCGCTGTGTCATTTCGTGTTAACCGATTTTTCATGTTAAGCGTTTTCGTGTTAAACATATTTCACTGCATTATTTTGGAGAACACTGATCCTAGAATAGAAACCCTCACATAATGGTACAATTTTGCTGTAGCGGAATCCATTTCTATTGGAGGAGGAAGTTTCTCTATCAACTTATGGCGTCATCGATAAAGGAAGAGATCAGATGTTTCCCCAAAAAGGCTTTCAACATCAGTACGCATTGCTTGAATAATTTCTTTCGAAGATCTTGTATGAAAAATTTTATTCATGCGGTTAATAAAACTTTCTGGTCTTCATCTAAACCTAAGATAAAATTCTTTGCAGCTTAACACTACTTCATTTCTCACTGCTGATCAACATCTATCTCTCGGTAAATACTAGAGAATTCGCAACTCTTCTTTTTGAGACTTCAACATCAATTTAGTTTTGAATCATTTTCTTCATCTTCATTTCAGTGGCGTAGGCAGAAATTTTTTATGGGGGGGAGTTACGACTACTGCAACTCACATATATGTATATGTGTGTGTGATAAGGAAGTGAAGAATATACATTTTGTCTGGCAAAAAATTTCTTATAGGGGGTTGTGACACCCCCCCCCCCTTGGCTATGCCACTGCTTCAGTTGCATAAGATTTCAGCAATTTTTTTTTCATATGCGCTTGGATAAGGTCCACTTTCCATCAAGGGGATTGCATCAACAACTATTTTCTTGAAAGTTCTGTATCAGACAATACAAATTTTTGATCATCTTTTTGACGTTTCTGGATGTGTCTCATAAGATCTATCATAAGGCATGCGAGCTTCTGTTGTTCTCCGGCATCTTCCCATTTGGGAATAATCCTCGAGTAGCGAAGGTCCCGGGTTCAGGTCCCATCGCGCGGCTGTCGACATAACCGTTCGGAGTTTTCCGTGGTTTTCTCCGAAACTAGCGTAAATACGGGTTAGGACCCCTTAGAAAGACCCCCACGGAGGGTCTTTCTAAGAGGTCCCTTGTGTGGTCCTTCTGACGTGGATTTATAAGAGGGTTTCAGGCCAAGCACACAAATCCGAAATGCATGTTACACAAACAAACAAACAAATCGAGTAGTAGCTTTTTCAGCTTTTGTTGTCTGTCAGCCTTCAATAATTGTAGTGAAAAACAGGAGAAAGGCAAGGGGTATGTAAAATTTATATTTCAGCACAGCAGCACGCACGAGAAAATCGAAATTACAGGAAATGTATAAAGTTCAGTTTTGAAAGTTAAATTTTGAGAAAAGTTGAGATACACACACACAACACGATGCAACAAGATCTATACTTCAGGAAATTTTTTAAAAATAAGTTTATTAAGAGGAAGAACAGTAAAAAAATGGAAATTTTCATGATTAATGCCACTTAAATAATAAAATTGAGTTTTGCTTAAGACTCCTGCTGTGTGGGAGCAATGACTAGGAACTGGGTGGTATTAGGTGGTACTTATTATCGCTACGTCGCACGATCTTTTCACTGGGTGGCACTAGTGCCATCTACTTTGTATGTTAAAATAAGCTCTACCAACTCTGGTCGCTAGATTATAGAGGGGATACAGATTCGAGAATGAGCCCCGTATCAGTGATGTCTAAATTGTAGAGAACAGCTAATTTCCATTCTCTGTAGCAGTGATCCCCAACCTTTTTATTTTCGCGGACCGGTCAACGTTTGATAATTTTACCGCGGCACACTATGGGAGGGGGTCGGTTCTATTTTAGATTATTTTGATTTAATAATTTTAATTTGATTGTATTTAAACATGTCTTCAAAATAAAATACAGTTACACACACACACACACACACAAATAAAAAAAAAAAAAAAAAAAAAAAAAAATATTAAGTGCTTTAACATTTTAACTAACTACAACGCTAAATTAACGGGAACCCCGAATTTTATGGCTGCAAATTTAATTCATAATCTTGAAATATGTAATAAACAATAAACTAATTTAAAATAGTTACAAGATTTCTTCTGCTACAAAGGCATAAATTAGCACAAACCAGACAAAGTCGCAAAAATCCGAGAGAAATGCACCACAGTAAATAAAATGGAAATATTAGGTTGTAACGAAAGTTTCCCGCCACCGCAAATATGATCTGCACTAACAGTTCGCGTTGGGGTGATTGCTCATATCTTTCCACACTCTTTTTGGGATTGGGAAAAAAAGAGATTTACTTTAGAACACTGTTCAGTGAAATCTGTAAAAAATATATCGTATCATTAAGTACAAGGTGTCTCAAATGAAACTAACCGGGTTCAAAACATCATTTACATCCAATTCAGTTGCAAAAAGTCAGCTACTGAACGTCAACGAATTATGTGTACAGCTTTAGGTACTACTGTTGTATCATTTGACACTGTGAAGATTTGGTACCTAAATTTCAAAATCAAGGACTATTGTGTACAAGTTCAATCGCTGGGTGCCTCATGAGCTGCGTCAAGCAGATTTGGCGGAAAACTTTCGTTACAACCTGATAATTTAATGTTCCTTTGGTGGCCCGTTACCATTCGATCCACGGACCGGTACCGGTCTGCTGCCCGGGGTTAGGGACCACTGCTCTGTAGAATCCCCGAGGCTGACGTTCATTGTTTAAAGCAGTCCAGTACTGCTAAGCTCTCAGTCTTCGGCAATTTAATTAAATAAAGTATGTAAAATTAAGTTAGCAAATAATAACGAGAAAATCTATTGAAAATAACGAATTATTTACTCTAGGCGGGTGAAGCTTTGAGTGACGGGATCTGCAGATCCATAAAACCAAATACCTTCTCAAAAATACACTAACAACATCAGTTGCGTAAAGAGCCTCTTCAAATTTATATAACCCGCATTTGATATTCCGTTTCACTAACTGCTAGATACTTGTCCACCCACGTCCGGTCAGAACAATCCAGATCCGATTACCCAAAACACAATGGTCTTTGTTCGGTGCTCTTGCAAAGGAAAATACCTCTCTAGCTTGAACTCGAGTCGCAACTTTCAGGAATAACCTATGCACAGGAAGTTTGTCACTGGAATTATACGTAAGTAAAACTTAGCTTGACGAAAAAGAAATAGCTGACTAGTGAATTTCACATGCATTAGGATTAATAAATTTTCTATGAGTAACAGGATACATGAAAGAAGACTTCAAAACCAGATTATTATTTAAAAATATACATATATACACAATCAAGTGTTTCAAATACTTCAGATATAATTTTTCTAATTCCATACATTGTGACATTTTGCTGTGCTGAAAAGTCTGGCTGCTGGCCGAGTCAGACTGTTTTACTGCCCGCCCAGACAGGCAAAACAAAGCAAAAGGGAGGGGGAGGAAGGAGACAAAAATGATGTGGCGCACATCGAATATCACGATTATTTCAGACACGATTTTATCAGTGTATGTGTTACGGTAAGAGCCCGAAGTCTGCTAAATTCTAGGTTTTACCGGAAAACCTAGCTTTTACCATAGTGGCTTGGTGAAAGTCCGAAGTGTGCTTTAATATGATTCCATTTCAGCCTTTTACCAAGCCTTTGCGGTAATACCTAGGTTTGCCAACGCTTTCCGGTAAAACCCCGCAACGAGGGAATACTTTTGATAGGATTTTTCATATACAGTGTGTCTCAAAAGGGTTATAAAATACACCATAATTTCTTAATCCATAATATAAATGGCGCAAGTGATGAAAATTAAATATGATATGAGCAGGGTCAGCCTAAGAGCAGGCCCGGACTGGGAGGGAGGGACCCGCCCGTCTCAGGAGGTCAGGAGAAGGGGGGGGGGTTATTGTGCAACCGATGAATAAATAGGATGTGTTAACTTTCGGGGTATGGGGAAGGTATAGTGCTATTATTAATTAATTATGATTGATAATTAATGCATTAATAAAATATTGATCTATTAATTAATATGCGTCATTTATCACTCAGAACATTTTGAGAACTACATTTAAAATGAAGTGTTATGAAGCCTTCTGGGGCGCAATTGCAGCTGCAAAAAAATTTTTATGTGTCAAACTTCATTCAAGTGCTATCAATATAGCACTTTTATTAAAAATTTTCTTTTATTAATTTGCATCTTTTTTCTGTTTGGGGGGCCCGCCCTCAGCAGGGAGGGCCCGCCGAGGGCTGGGGCCCACCCGTCTGCAGACTGTCGGGCACCTTGGCCAGTCCGGGCCTGCCTAAGAGCAAAATGCTGTGTCTGCAAGAAAAGTTTTGCCCCCCCCCCTTTATAATGAAAATGGTTAAAGAAAATATTCCAAAAAATGGTATGGGTGCTCTATACTAACTAGAATTTGTGGCAACTTAATACCTGAATTTGGCATTTTAAAAGAATTAAAAACCAAAATTTAAAACTAATATTAATAAACAGTAAATATTAAAGTAAAGTATTTAGTATCTTTTCATTATTTTTTTAAATGATCTATTGTTGCATCTGTTCTTTTACTCGTCTTTTCAAACTTTATAGGCGTAGTTGCTTAAAAAGCAAAAGCAAACTCTAAAGAAATTCTTTTATTCAGTTTATTGCTTTGTCAGGTAGAATATAACAGACATATTTTATGACTACAATAAAAGTTTTATTTGATTTAATACTCATGAAAAATTAATATCAATTTGAATAATAATAAATGAACTAAACATGTGATAGTGATTGCGACTCACTATTTACAACTGTTGAATTCTCTTATAATAACAAAGAAACGGGCTGGGAGACCGTCTATGCTTTTTTTAAGTAACATTAGAGGAGTAGGAGTATGTTCAAACTGGTAAAATTGCCTTTAAAATTTCATAAGAGTTTTTACTTTATAATTTTTCTGCATTCTTCTCATTTTGGCGCCCCTCCCAAAATCCGCGATAGCACAAGTCTCACACGCCTTGAGCCATGCGTGGATTTAAGAATATGTCGACAGAAATGTCTTACAATTATTGTTCGAAAAGTTAAAAGAAAAAAAAATATATAAAAAATGCAATATTTATGTCATTTTACAGATAAGGTCCCATGTAAAAAATTGAACTAATGCAGAATTTTTTCGATAACTGCTGGAAGAGATTTCAGTAATTTCTAAAACTAATTGCGGCAATGATTGAAAAATTAAATTTAGAGCTAAAAATAAATAAATAATAATAATAATAAATAAATAATAAGAAAAATATAGCTATGTTTTTCTTTAATATTACTACTTTAATACTTCTTATTACAAAAAGAATGACATTTATGGCATTTTGAATTACAAAGTAGATCAGTTGATTTGCACTAACACATCTTTGTAGTGCACTTCTTTGAATAATTGCATTCTGAGTCGTTGTCCCCTAACTCAAGGAAGCCCTTATACTACTTCACGTACACTTATTTTTTCTGTACCAACTTCTTAGATGTTTAAAAAATTTTCTTTGCAAAAAGGGAACTGGTATCTTGTGTACAACTGGACCCAAAGTGTAAAATATCTCTGCGAATGGATAATCCCTACTTTCGGGCTTTTACTGGAAGGTGTTGGTAACTCCTAGGTTTTACCGCAAAGGCTCGGTAAAAGGCCAAAATGGAATCTTAAAGCGCACTTCGGACTTTTACCATGCCACTTTGGTAAAAGATTGGTAAATTCTAGGTTTCACCGGTAAAACCTAACTTCGGGCTTATACCTTAAGATATGCACTACTGCTGAATGTATAGTAAAATCCATTTATTTGCTCACATCCTTGCAACGACGCGCACAAAATAGGATACCCCCTTCCCCCACCAATCTTTGCTTTTCGGTATGTTGCCGCACCGAGCGCCATGTTGAAGCAATTAATTATTAAGTATGTTTTTTAATCACTTCATTAGCAATCTAAATATATGAAAGTTTTCAGTTTGATTCCGTAAAAGAGTTATGCTACATACATTATTTTCAACAGACAGCATTCTTTTATAAATTTCAATCAATAATATATATTAATTTTGGTTTGCTTGAAATATATTAACATGCCTGAAATACACTTTAAACAATGAACTCTTTCATTAATTACTATTTTTTTATGTGAACCAATTGATTCGACTTAGTCCGTCCGCTAAAAGATAAACCTAAAATAATGTGATTAATATTTAACTTATATGTAGCCCACTTCCACTTAATGAGTGACAGTAACTAAATTTTAAGCAAAATTTATTTTTATTTATTTATTTATATATTTTTTTAAAGTCATGGGCACCCATGTAAGTACTTTCAGAAAAAGAGGGGTCTCATCTCAGGCTTCAAAAATTTTAATACTAAAATAATACAAAAATAACTCGACTGTTTGAGCCTCGTCAGGGGAGACTCCCTTGAACTGTGACCTTCGCAAACAAGGCCTGCTGGCTCAAATATTGAGTCATCCTATGTAGGCCGAATTTAGACGTAAAATTAAAAGTCGTATAGCAATATTATGATTGTGGTTGCTTATCATCAGTTTATAAAATTCATTATTTCTTACACTTATCTTGATTTATTATTGATTACGGATTAAATATGACACTAAAAATGCTTTTTTGCGTTAGCAGGGGGCGACACTTACCGTTGGGCCGTTCTTATTTGTAACCATTTTAATTTTAAATTCCATTCAGAATCTGAGAGATTTCAGTACCAAGGACATAGTCATTAATAATATTGTATGCTATAAAATGTTTACTATACAAACGACTAAGGAGATGAGAGGAACGTGAAGTCTCCGGGAACCCATGGGGAAAGAACAGTTTTGATCAAATTTGAATAATCGATAAAATTTTTAACCAATTAATAAAATCGATTAATCGGCACAAGAATGGTACAAAATAACTTACGCAATAATAAAATGAAAAAAAAAAAGAAGGAAGAACAGTAGGAAATGTGATTTAAACGAAAACAGAGGGGGGGGGGGAACTACTAGTATCAAGACTAGTATAAACCAAGCAAACAGAAGTCGTAATAGGGGGTAGCTGATTCTAGTAAAAACAAAGACGCCAAAATGCAAAATTAATTTATTGTTACGAAATAGCAAGTATCAATCCTACATTGAAGTAAAGAACTATGACTATTACAAATACACACACTTCAAAAAATAATTTGCGTACAGATCTATAATTAAAATTTATTCCAACTTGGACCGCAAAGGAGTACTTTAGATCCCATGCAATCAGCTACCCAGTCAGGTGTTATGTATTTATTTGTTTATTTAAGGAAAAAGTTAAAGTAGGATAAGGATTCAGTTTAAGCAGACCGAGAGGGGGAAAAAATTTAAAATTAACGTACTTCGGCTTTATACTTTTAATTAAAAATGCTGACAATAATACACTTCATGCTCGCATGCATTAATTAAATTATCAGGGCAATGAAAATCAAAGTTATTTGATATATCATTCGTCATAGAATCAATAAATTTGTAGCTTGGTGCCATGGAAACAGCTATATAAATCCAACTACAGATAAATGTACCAATAAAATCAAAATTGGTCAGAGCTACTGATTTAAGTATAATACACCGTCACTTTTTCGAACATTCATTCTCGAACTGAAGACATAAAAAATATATTTTATATAAACTGATAAGTGATTTTAATATTTGCTTTTATACGTTGTATATAGCTATGTCCAATATAACTAATCATAAAAATTATAATAAATAAATTTCAACTATCTATGAAGTCACAAAATTCCTCAAAACATTTCCAATAAAAACTATAATAAAGAAAAAAAAGTTCTTGAAGTCTTTTAGCCCAACAAAATTATTGAATTCCTGAAAGTGCTAAAATAAAATGGCCTCTTTTATTAGTTCTGTAAGCCCAATTTTAACTTATTAAGAAATGGCGTCAATGAGACGGCAGCGGACTAACGTTAGCAGATATCTGATGCGATGAAATAAAAATGGAACCCAATATTACAAAATATAGGTTATTGGTAAAGAGAGAGAAAAAAGGCAGCAGAGGTGGTGACGGGGGTGTCTTTCAGCAATAAAGAACTAATAAGAAAACTAATATTGAAGATTTCATGTCTGGAACGGCAAGAAAACTAAATTATCGAATATAATAAAACAAATTTATGACTTACAGAAAGAAGCTTCTATGCTTCTCTCTCTCTCTTATTACTTTCCGGACATGCATCATGTAAAGTAAGTGTTGTAGTCATGAAAAAATTCGACTTTATGTATTTGCCCGGTCTGAGGTCTTCTGAATTCACTTAAACTTTTTTTACGAGATGTATGCATGTATGTATGTGCGTATGTGTGTGAACACGATAGCTGCAAATCGGTACATTCGATTGAGGTCAAATTTGATATAAATATTATAGACCACAGTCGCATGACCAGTATTGATATTGGTGTGTATTGGACTTAATTTTTCTAGCCCTGTTAAAGAATTATTGTTTTTTTTTTTTAAGACTATGGCTTACGGGCAGAAATTCTTAAAAGTGCACAACTGTCTAAACGGTGCATTCCATTGAATGCAAATTGGGTATGCATATAATAAGTCGCGGTCACATGCTCTGTATGGAGTTTACTGTGTGCAGAGCCAATAGTTTGTTCACAGGATTGCATAAACAATTCTTATACATTACGGTTCCCACAGAAAAATTTAAAGGGTGTTAAATGGTTGCATAGCTTCTAAAATAAAATTTTACAACTTGTCGGTCATGTAAGTGGGTGCTGGGAACTTGAGTACAATCGAAAAAAAAAAAAAAAATAGATATTGATATGCAAAATTCTAAACTAAGATTAAATTGATCTAAGGGCTTTAATAAATATCAACCAGGGGAATTTTTCTCAAAATAATAATAATAATAATTTCTCCCCCGTTTTAAAAAAAAATGAAAAAATGTCTAGAGCAGTCCCAATTTTTTGTAAAGTCGACATATTTGGTTTCAGCAGCAGTTTAGTAATTTTCTGCACCGACATCACTCTTTTGTAATACATTAGTTCAAATCAGTCCGAGTCTGAAAAATCGCTTAGTAATGAAAAATATTAAAATAACTAGTAGATAAAGCCCGTTGTGGTGCCAACTAATAACGGGCGGGCGCTAGATATATTTTGCACTATAATATTTTACGTATACATGATTGTACGAGTCATATATCGCGCAGGACGTCGTAATATACTTCGCAGGTTATATACGTCGTAAAATGTTGTCAATACTACATAATACGATTTATCAATGTACCATGTTTCGACAAAATTACATTAAAAAAAGTGAATTATGGCTTCTGAAAAAATGTCAATTCTTATATCTATGATTCAGGTAGAAAAACATTCGGGACTATTTCCAGTTTATATAGGAATCTGGGGATTCGAAGAATCATTTCGCTCGTGACGTAATTTGTGCGCCAAACCTTTCAAACTAATTGAGTTTCTAATGCATTTTAAAACTTGCGACATTAAAAGGATGGCAATATCACTTACGATGTAATTTGAATTCCTGAAATCAAAGAACGAACTTTCACTTGGAAGTGCACGTGACTATCCATGAGTGGATTTCAACGTGTCAATGATTTAAATTAATTGATTTAAAAAAAAGAAGCCTAGACTTAAACCAGGAATGCAAAAACTGTAGCTCAGGGGCCATTATTGGCTCATAACACCTGTTCTATTCACCCACCAACACAGTTGCATATTGTAAAACACAAATCACAATCTATAAATTCAATTTTTAAGAAAAGGAATTACTTGTAAAAATTCAATTATTTCATATTTAGTTTCAATTATCATAAGCATGGCAACAATTAATGTTTAGTTATAATATTATAATTGACTTTTATCCATATGTTCCATCATATTTTCAAGAATTTTTATTTGATAATTGGGTGATACTACAATACTGTGAGTTATGTCATGTCTGCAAGAAGTTTGATTGTTCATGACTACATAAAAAGTTGAGTTAGGTGAACAGTTTTTCTTTTTTCTGTAAACAATATAACATACTATTATCCTCTCCCCCCCCCCCAAAAAAAAAAAAAAATTGTTTAGTTATGATCAACTGAAGTTGTTGCAGACATGACCTAAACACTCCCAAATACTGAGGAATCACCGAGTTGCCATCAATTTGTCTTTATACTTAAAAGAACGCTACTTAATACCGTACATTTTAATTTCTGTGGCTCAAAAGCTGAAGGAGGTTGTGCATAATACTATTATTGTTACTGCATGTCATTACCATTCTTGTAAAGTTTTATTTCTGAAATATTTGCTTTTAAATAATTTGTTGAGTTCGTATCTAATTAGTTAATTTTGTTACGCTTCCAAAATCATCTTGTTGGGACAATTATTTAATTTTGCATGCAAGAAATATTTTATTTACAGACTAGCTGCATGTCCGTTCTTCGTACGGTAGGAAACAGGGTTACCAGCCGTCCCGTGAGAGCCGGGACGTCCCGTTTATAGAGCTTTAGAGGACACATCCCGAGTAACGTGTGTGCGGGACACCATAAGTCCTGTTTTTTTTAAGTAATTCAATAATTTGATAAATTAGAAGAAATTTTAAGAGTTAAGTTTCTTTTATATATAAATATGATTTTTGCAGAAATGATTGTATATTTTGTTTCTTTTCCAAATAGGTAATATTATGATTTCAGTAAAAGTGGTTTAATATAGCTTTTTTTCCCCCCCAAATAAATAATCATTATAATCTTTGTAGCAGAAGATGTGATTTAAGACTTGAAGTTTCTTTTATAAAGGTATATTATTGATACCTAATTATAGGTTGTTTTAACTATTTCTTAAATGCCAAAGTATAAAGGTTTTGCTTTTGTTTTTGAAAAGAATTAAAAAGTTTAATTAATTTAATTACTAGTGATAGTACTGTTTGTTCTGATTATAAAGAAGAGAGATAGAGGACTCAAATAATTAATTTTAATTTTTCATTAGTTTGCCAGACCGTTTTAATTTTTGTTAATTACGTTGCTTCACTTTTGAGTCGTTTGAAATAGCCTAATACCTCTAAAATACGCTTTAATGAATTTCGGCCCATAGAGCGTATGTATTAAGAATCTCTTGGGCGACCCTGTAGATAAACTATCCAGTCGAATGGAACCGAAAAGAGGGGGGGGGGGGTACAACGAGAAGTTACACCAATCCTCAATATAAAGTTTCAACATTCTACGACCAATAGTTTTTGAGATATGCGAGTTACATACATACGTACGCACGTACTGACGGCATGGAAAAATAGGTCAAAATAGACTCGCGGTCTGTAAAAATGGGTTGAACATGCATTTATATGAACGTGCATGCTAGTTTACGATGAGATGCATTGAAAAAATTCTTTTAAGTAAATTTAGAGGTAATCAAATTTTTTTTTTTTGTCGAAATTTTACTCCGAAATTTTTCGGGATCACAATATGATTCGAATTTCAAAATAAAATATAGCTTATGTGTTCGTCAAGGATAGTGTGGCTTTCTATTAGTGAAAGAATTTTTGGAATCAGTTCATTTGTTCTAGATATAACCCTCTACATATACACAACGTTCACCTATTTATTATATTAATATAGACTTATACTTATTAACAACTAGACATTTACCAGTTGTTTATTATACTCTTTACTAGCTGAAATACCCGTCGTTGACGGGTTAGTACTGAATGCAAATTTCCAAATAGCAAGAACTTTCGTCAGCATTGTAGGAGTACACAGAATGGATGTAGTATGTTGCCAAAGTAAAGAAAGCGAAGTTATAATTTTTAAATATTGTTAAAATATTACAGGTTACAGAATAACTAAGTAATATCATTTCATTCGCATTAGTCGTAATTATGGGATGCGCGAACGAATATTTACGCATATTGAAATAATTTTTGCAAAATCTCAAAATCAAATCAATATTTTAAAAAAATTGAAAGCCTAGAATTTAAGTTGAGTGACAACCTATCATGTCACCAAATTTCATTTCATTCCCTGCAGTCTTTATTACGTGATGTTGGAACAAAATTTCAGCATTTTAAAACAATTTTCACAAAATCTCAAAATGTAATCACAATATTTTAAAAATTCAAAGCCTATAAATTAAGATTAGCAACTACCTATCCTATCACCAAATTTCGTATCATTCGTATTAGTCATTATTACGTGATGCTTGAAGAAATATAAATGTACTTTGAGAGAATTTTCACAAAATCTCAAAATCTAATAAAAATGTTTAAAAAATTGGACACCTATGTTGAGCAACCATCTATCATGTGACCAAATTTCATATCATTCGCTTTAGTCGTTATTACGTAATGCGTGAACAAAGATTCACTCAAGTTTTAAACGATTTTCGCAAAATCTCGAAATCTGATCGATTTTTTAAAATTAGATGCTTATAGTTTAAAGTGAGTGACCACCTATCATTTCACCAAATATCATTTTTTCACCTTTGCAGTTAATACGTGATGCTCGAACACAAATTTACGCAGTTTGAAACGATTTTCGCAAAATCTGAAAATCTAATCAAGATTTTTAAAAAATTCGACGCCTATGTTTTAAGTTGAGTGACCACCTATCATGACACCCAATTTCATAATATTCGCTTCAGTGGTTTTTACGTGATGCTTGAACAAAAAAAGCGTCGCGGACAGAATGACAACGACAGGCAGACAAACTTTTTTTTTGAGGGTCGCAGCGGATTCCCAGGTGCTTGAAACGGATAGAAATCGCAAAATTTTTGAATTCCAAGAAATGTGCAGACAAATGTCTAATTTTATTTATATAGATAGCTTAAGACAGGGACGTACCCAGAAAAAAATTTCGGGGAGGGTCAAAAAATTTCGGAGGGGGTCTAAACGGTGAAAAAGGGAGAATTTTCCACAAAAAGATTTAAGCATTATTTATTTGCTAACAAAAATTAAAATTTCAGGAGGGGTCCGGACCACCTGGACCACCCCCCTGGGTACGTCCTTGGCTTAAGACAAATGTATAAGTTTCAGTACCTATACAATAAAAGCCACAGTTGTCTATCAGTGACGGCTCCAGGTTATAGCATTCCTTCCTTTTTTTTTTTTTTTTTTAAAGCACCTGAGTGCTATTAATTTCAACCTTGCTTTTTGTGTAGACACGATTTTGGTACAATTAGCGCGTGGAGTCACTTTTGAAATGTGTTTGCCAGATAACGTGGAGGGGGGGGGGAGGCGTTAATAAAATGGTGAAAGCAGTGGCGGCTCGTGGGATACAACAAGTACAGCCGGGCTGCACTTGAAATCATCAGCACATACTTTAAAATAATTTATTCTACTAATTTTCCTAAATTCAGATTAGAATTATGGAATTCCTATGGTAAATTAAAAAAATCTCCAAAAAAAAAAAAAAAAAAAAACCAAACAAAAAAAACCGTATTGTGGCCAGATCGCTCATTCAGAAAAAAAGCACTTTAATCTTCCCGCAATTCAATTGGGAAAATCTTTCGTTCAGCCCAGACCGCTGATAAGAAAATTGGCAGCACCGTTGCCATGACAACGGTTACGTAAGCATTTCCTCCGGCATAGGCTATAATGGGGGTACGCAGCTAAGACTCAGCTCATTCAAGATTTTGAAAGGTCGGCAGCACCTGTGAATTTGACTCTCTGATTGGCTCGAGAAGTGAGGGAGGGAGTAAGGAGAATATTTGTTCGGCAAACTCTCGACTTTATATTGCTGAATTTATCAAGAAGGTAAACCTGAATAGACGCTTATGAATGGACAATTAAGCAAGAACTGGCATTTAGAGGACATGGCGAGCGAAAAAATTCTTTAAACATAGGAAATTTTAAAGAGCTTTTAAAATTATTGATATCTGAATTGAAACAACGCCTTTTTATGAGGGCATCACTGACCGATTCGCAAGTTTAAAAGAAAGGAGGATTGATTTGACTTATAAAAAATAAGAACGTTTTCTTTTTTTTTTTTTCTTCTCAAGTTATCGTTACAAAAGAAAATTCTAAGGAAACTTCGAATCAGACACGGATTAATGCAATTTTGAGGATAAGAGCGGCTGGTTGAAATTTATGTCCATTTTATGGAAAAGTAAAATAGGATCTCTTACATTTTTTATGTAATTTCTTTTTTTTTCCTCGGTGAGGGCTTAATCCGCCAGCTTTCGAATTCAATAACAAAGATTTTCCATTCCTGTCCGGAGGAGGGGGGGGGGGAGGCTCATATGCTTCCGGCTGCACTAACAGTTTTGACCACGGGCCGCCACTGGGTGAAAGTCGCACAAGGTTTGCAATTTTTGATAAATGATCGCTAAACTGGGTGGCAAAATGCGACAATTTATTATAAATATATTTTTAGTATAGTTAGAAAACGCCTGGCGAATATTGTAAAATAGTTTTAGTAGGTGATTTAAATATAGATTTTAATTCCGAAGAAGTGTTTTATAGAACAGTGAAGACAAATACGGTACACATCATAGATTATGATACACTTTCCAAATGGTATTTATAAAGGTGAAGTGTAGTTTGACTATGCCTGGCGAAAATTGTTAAACAGTTTTGGTAGGCGATTTTAATATAGATTTCTATTCCGAAGAAGTATTTTATGGAACAAAGAAGGAAAACACGATACACTCATGGATTATGATGCTCATTCCAAACAGTATTTAAAATGTCTACGAGATGTATTTGGAATATACCTATAGTTCAAATATGCCTGGTGAAGTTTAAAACAGTATCAGTAGGCGTAGGTTAAGATAGATTTGGATTCCAAAGATGTGCTTTATGGTTCAAGAAAGAGTTGATTCCTATTTTAACGCCCCTACTTTCGCCAACCTAAAAATTCCCCGCCCTTAGGCGAGCTTGGAAGTCATGGGTCTCTAGGAGTTATGCACAAGTTTCAACACTCCCTAAACAACTACATGAAAACTAAAGTGAACAAATTAGTGATGAACGCACTAGTTAAGGAATTTGAAGACACTTATTTATTAAAACTACATTAATTGGCAACCCAAAATAAATAAAAATGTAACGGAATGCCGTACTTACAGGTTGTTCCAAATCGCCATTTTAATTCTAAATTAGGAAATCCAAAATATCCAAAAATACGCTAGTCATCAATGAATTTGGTAATTTACGAAATTAAATTTCAGTAAAGACGGAGTTTTAGGTGAATCAATTTTATAAAAGTGGATGAAAAACCACCACCATTGATTTCTAAACAGTACTTAGACAAATTCATATAAAATAATTTAGTTATATAAATCTATATTGAGATTTTGTGAGCTATTACCTGAATGAAGTCACCTAAAAGTCTTGAAATGCAGCAACAATCTTCATATTCTGATACTTCGTCGGTATCATGATCTTCGTAATTGTGCAGGTTGCCAACAGGATTATCTTTTGAATTAATATACTGCTGCGTATAACCGCTTTTTAAATTGTTAATATTATTCATGGTATAATATTTATAAAACAAAATTTTCATTCAGCTTTTATTTTATCAATTACTTTTTCTTCATTGTTGACACAAATTATTTCGGAGTTTTTGTTTTCTCATTAAAAATTGCAGTTAAATAACAAAGGATACATATTTTTTACACGATATGGAAGCATAATTTACAAAACAATGGATTTTTACACGCCTAATGAAAATTTATTCACAGGTAATCGAAAAACGGAAAAAAATTCATAAGAACATACCACATTCATTAAAAATTACTTTTAAAAAGAAATCTGTAACTTAAGAATATAAAAATATTTACTAAAAACTTTGGAAAAGAAACAAACAGATAGTAAAAGGAAACATTCTGGCTGAAAATATAAAACTGTATCAACATGAAATAGCTACATAGAACTAAACCAGTTTCATAGTACCAGAACCGGAATAAAGCACGATGTACTCGTACATGCTCCAAAATTATGGTCCAAATAATTCAAAATGAGATTTGCACTTTCTGAAACAAAATTTGAAAGAAGAAGAAAACTAATTTGAACATAGCTAACGGATTTTTAAAACTATAGATAAGTGCGTTACATAATTATTTGATGAAAACGCTGCATGCATAGATATATTTGCTGAAGCACAATAGAGATAGGAATAAACTGATTGCGAATCTCCCGAAATTAAATTATTACAATATTTCTAACAATCTGCTTTCATTTAAACATCAGGTTCCCAAAGAAGTAACTTTATGCAAGAAATTTGCCAATTATAGGAAATAAGGAACGGATAGAATTAAATATAACTTGACGGAAATCTAATTAAGACATGAAAAGATAAACTGTTACAAGGAAACGGATAACAGAAACCACTCGGAGGAGATTGAAAATTCCGACGGTAAAAAATATTGCGTTTCAAATCAAATAACAATGAAAATAGTTTTCTACGTAAGTTTCTTTCTTTCTTTTTTTAAGTATTATCTATTTTGTTATTTAAATCAAAAGGCGACTAAATAAGCAACACTTCTATTTAAAGAAATTATTGACTTTCCTCCATTTGAAAACATTTTTTTCTTCATTTCAGAATCACCATGCACAGACGAAAGTATATAAGTATAATTCCATTTTTAAATCAAAGTGTTAATTGTAATACATGATATCCAGTCGCAAAATGCCGATCAATTAGCGGATTAACCACTCACAGACACTATAGAAAACACGATGCAAAACAATGCATGTTCCGCAAATGGATAGATAAATTAAAAATTAACAGACTCATGACAGAATGTTCATCTCCAGAATGAGTAAAACCGAAAAACAGGGTTAAAAAAAAAGAAAAGAGAGAGGAAGGTGTGGTGCGCAGCGCAAACGAATCCATATAGCCACGCACTGAACGTCATTTGCCAAATCCAACCCCACTGTCCACCCCCAACTCGCTGGTTGCCGCTAATATTTACCAAAGAGAGAAAGAAAGAAAAGGGAATAATGAACTTTGATAGGTAATATATTAAACATATAATAACACTAACTGGTTCAGCATACATAAATTAGCAATATCTACCAGTACATACTTCGGATACGTAGATCAGACAAAAGCAGGATACGATAGAATTTAAAGTTACCAGACATTATTTTTTACACGACTGATCGTCATTGTTAAAACATTAAGTAAAAATTAAAGTATAAAACTAACATTTGATATTGAAGAAAATAACTAAAATGTTAAAAATAAAATTACTCAACGGTTAGGAAGAAAGAAATGCCATTTTCCTACAAAAAAGATTTTCCTTGCGGTCTTATGCAAGACTCAAGACGAAGACTGGATAATATATACAAACACAGTTCCAAAAACAATATATAATTTATTTAAAAGAATATTGGTAATTCTCTGGTGACAAGACAGCAAGAAGTAGTATTGCTCTGGTATTACTTAAATCATACCAGATAGAAAATTTCAAGGAAATAAACTATTAAAGTAATATTAAAAATACTACATCTGACAACGATGTTACCTGAAAAGACCCCTGAGCTCGGAAAGGGATGGGGAGGCTGAAGCGGGGATCGTATAAAGGTAATTCACTTTTTTTTTTCTTTCTTCCCTTTCTTTCAAACGAAAATGCATTTGAATTTACAAACTAAGTCACCTACCATGATACGATACGGATTAATGTAGATGTTTAAATTAACTAATTTTTGTATTGTAAATTTTGAATAATTTGGTTATTTTCAAATGTACTTGTCTTTTTATTTATTTATTTATTTTTTTTTTCTCAAAATAAAATTTTTGCTATGACCAATTGTGTATGTATTATAACAACCCCATAAATAATTTTTACTGAATAAAAAAAAATGAAAGATTATTTCATAACAAGATTAAGCTTGCATGGATAAAAGATGAAAATCGTTTTGGGGTACTTATTGCAATGCTTTTGCTTGCATGCATAGAAGTGAAAAATTTTTGTAGTAGTTATCACAGTGCTTCTTGTGGAATATATGTTTGAAAAATAAATAAATAATTACAATTTTTTTTTCAAACTTAATTTAGAAATGTTTATACATTTATTAAATACTAGTGGATGAAGCCCGTTGTGCAGGCAATTACAACGGAAGCTGGAAAACAATATTTGACCCCCACCCCCCCAAAAAAATCACAAAAATAAAACTATGACGTAGATGCCAAAGCTTCTAAATTTTCTGTCGTCTGTCAAATTTTAACTTTAGGAAATTAGACAAATTTCTTAAAGTTAAAAATTGCTAACAATCGGGGCACGAGTAGATTGTCAGGTTTTGAATGTAGCGCAGATTTATCTCTAAATACTTCTTATATAATTATTTAAATTTTCAATCCGGATGGCACCAATAGATGTGGATTTTAATAAGTTTTTTGAGATTAACTTTTTAATCTTTTTGGAGTAGTGGTGGCGTAAGTTTTATTTTGGAGTGTTACGAACAGGATTCATTTCATATTTCGAAACTTAAAAATGATACTAATTTAACTGAATTAATTTCTAAAAATTAATCAATCGTCGATACATAAAAAGAAATATAGAGCAAAAAAAAAAAATGTGCTACTTAGAAAATCCGAAAATCCACCAGTTCCAAGATTCTTAGCAATTTTTAGCTTCAGAAAACTGCTCTAGCAAAGTTCGTTTTAAAAGCTACTCGATACTTATGAATATTTTTGATTGCATGAATGCCTGAATTTAGAGTTCATTTACGACTAGGTGGCAACGGTGTTATTTCGGTAACGACAGGGTGATCAATTTAAAAGAGTACCCGTTGGTTTTTCTTATTACCCTCAAATCTCACGGATGTGGAAATTATTCTAAAAGTGAAATATGGTTGTTTGAACATTGTTTAGAGTGTGGGAGACATTTTCCAACTTTCCAACATTGTTGGACTGTTATAACTTTATTTTTGAAAAAAAAAAAAAAAAAAATTAATTCTTTTTTTTTCTTTTTTTTTTCTTCTTCTTTATTTTTTTATTTTATTTTATTTTTATTTTTTTTGCATTATCATTCCTTACAACAAATTTTGAAAATGTTCGTGCGCAGATAGGGTTTTCCAGAGAATTCCTGAAAACAACGGCGAATTTAAAAAAATCATAACTGAAGAAATTTTGCCAATAACACCAACAATCTTGGAAAGTGTGTCCAAGTTTACATTCAAAATTGGGGCGGACATTTTCAATATTTGTTGAAAGTAATGATAATGTAAAAAATTTGGATTAGATTATGTTGGAAAGGGCTATATTTTGATTTGATTTTCTCTATGTTTTAATTTGGCTTTTTGGCGAGTACAGACCGACATTGCATTATTTAATTTTTATTTTAACACTATATACTATTTCTCTAATGTTTTATATACGCAATCGATAGATTTTGACGGGAGCTGACGATTGAAATGCAAATGAACGTTCAAGCTTCTCAGAGTCTAAATTTATACTTAACGGACACGCAACGAAACAACCTCAAAATGGCGGTGCTTTCTCCTCCGTCGTATGCGATGCGTCACAGTCCTCACTCAAAGTAACGAATTCTTGATCATTTAGCAATCGAGTGGTGTAATTAAATTTTGGATGTAGATGATAGATATGTAGCTGCAATCATGGGCGCCGGCAGCGTAGGGCAAGGGGGGAGGCATGCAGTGTTTTCCCTTGCTTTTTTGCTCTTTCCAACATGGTAACCATACATTGAAGTAGTTTTTGCCCCCTCTTGAGTAGTCTTTGCCCCCCCCCGGAAGTATTCTGCCGGCGCCCATGGCTGCAATATCAAACTGCATCCCTCGATTTTGCTATAATCAATTTTCTGAATTGTCTTCCACCATGAAAGCAAATTTAAACACGTATTCACGTCATAACTTTTTTGTATTATTTAGTATATTTATTTTAAATATATGCTTTTATTTAAAAAAATACCACCAATTTTATACGACTCGAAAATTATCAATTAAAAAATCTCCTAAACGAACGCCAGATACGTTCGAACGCTCGATTCTTTACTTTCTTAAAATCTTTAAGGCTCTCCAATAATCTACACATCAATATAAACTTTCTATGTAAATAAATCTATGGATTCTCCTTTCCAACTCCAATAATTCAGAAAATTTATTGGTAACTTTTAATCAGAGGCTATTGACATAATTAACAAACTTGATACGTTAAATTATATTTTTCGTTTGTTTAAAATGATTTCTTTGATATTTTTTCATAATATATCACACTGCTTCATACTGTTTTTGGACACAGACATAAAACGACATGTTTTAAATGACAGTTACATTACTTAATAGATTTGAAATTGAGAGAACACATTGCCTAACTTCGACGAATGAGTAACAGGGTAAGGAAACTGATAAGAATTTACCAAACAATGAATGACAATTGGGTACACTTTAAGCTACCACCAAGCCTAACGTTACAGGCTGGACTGATACTGTTGTATTAAACTAAATGCTTCTGAACTGCACCAAGTTCATTAACACTCAAGTAAGTGAATAACAAAGTGAATCATTGGAAGAAAAAAAAAATCCTTCAGTAAATTTACAAATTCCCCCCCCCCCCCAAGAGGTGAGTCGCCAAACCAGAGATCAGGGTAAAGGTAAAGAAAAAGGAAAAGCAAGCACATTACAGATCAGAATGAACATCTTTTGTTTCTTTTCTTCTTTCCCCCACTGTCTCTCTTTTTTTTCTTTCTCTAACATCCTCTACTCATTTCTCTCTCCTAGTGCTACTCATGCAACAGCGCGTCCTCCAAAAAACATAAAAGACCAATGCCACAGTTAACAGTTGAGAACAGGCAATATGCCAGGTAGGCCACATGTGAACAAGCTAGATTTGCCCGCTACTGGCAGATAAAAGATGACGAACATTCATAGAACAAAAAGCGAAATATTGAAATGATTCTTTACAGATTATGAAGCTCTTTATCAAAGGCACCATCTACCCAAGTGGACAGTAAAATAGCTCCTGTAAATTTGTGGGCACGTTTGTATTCAATGAAACATTTTAAATTGCAGGAGAATCCACTAAAATGAAATAAACAACCAAAATGCTTTCGTTTACTCCTTACATTAACCCTTTGAGGCGCAACCCTTTCCCAATGCTGAAAAAAGGGCAGCCGTTGCCATCGCTCGACTTGACTACCAGCAAGATGGCGGACGATCGAAACGTTCATCGCGTGCCACAGATCTAGAGACCCTTTTTTGAAGACAGCTGGCTGTGCCCGCGCACAGCCAGACGTTTCGATCGTCCGCCATCTTGCTGGTAGTTAAGTCGAGCGATGGCAACGGCTGCCCTTTTTTCAGCATTGGGCAATCTATCCAGCTGTTCTCGCATTCTTTCATTTTCCAGCAGATGTCTGTGCTGTTAAAAAGAATCGTGACCATTTTTTGACGGGAAATGAGGTGCTAAAAAGTAAAGGATTCTCGTGGAGCTAGGTCACCCGCAATTTTTATAGAAATCAAATCTATTCTTCGTGATTGGCAACAGTCAAAACGTCAGAGTTTGGTGTTCCCAGAGCGGGAACACTGCGCATTAAAGGGTTAAACGTTTTTATAAAGCAAAATTCCGCAGTTAAAATGTTGAAAATATAATAAATGTTGTAAAATACAATAAAGTTGTATAACTTCACGTCTATAGTGAGTATTAGCTTATAATGTCAAAATAATTTGTGCAGCTCACACGTCCACAGACTTTACTGTTGCGTCTACTTGCCTAAGCAATGTCTAAAACTGTTAACATCGGTAAATGCGTTTACATTTTACGTTACGTAAAACACACTGATGTAAAGACATAATTTAGTATCAATAAGATCGAAATACCCTGATTACTATGAATGCAGTTACTAAATTATTACAGCAGTTAAATTCGAGTTCCCCTTCCCCTCATTCTTGAAGTCACTAAGATATACTATGAGATCACTGAAGGATAAGGGATATAAGCTATTGAATGAAACAGCATGACTGAGGAAATTACAAGAGAATCTAGTTGTATTCACGTTACACATAAATTATATTTAGAACAACCGACTTAGAACTCGGGTCTTAATAGCCATGTGCCTGGGCTGCGCAGCAAGACAGATTTAGGACTGGCTGGACAGGGCTGATTTTTTGGATTTTTTCTTTCGGGTCTGTTTCGTTCAGATATGTGCAGTGCAAGCATTAATAAAAAAATAAGTATTAAAATAATACAAACATTAATACATTGGAAGACTAATATTGCTTCCCAGAATGCAATGAGTTTAAATATATTTAAATGGCCAATGCAATAACAAAGTAACATTAATCGACGATGCCACGATGGTTATCAAACTTCATATGTTATGGCTCGGTGTTTCCCTCACCACCGGTCTGCGGACTTTACTACGAAAAAATTAAAATCTCCAAGAAAAAATTAAAAATTTAACGTCCTTTCTAAAACTATTTAAACCTCTTTAAACTACTTTTCATAAACAAAAGCCTAAATACATACATAAACAACATAAAACTGATTAAAATCATTGTAAAATAATATACATATAAAAAAAGATACTTAGCAAAACTATCGTTTCGAGTGGTACAAAAGAATCACCTTGCTTCGAGTGCAGAAAAGCTCCACCGTCCAGAGGTCAAAATGTTAGAATTAAAAATTCTAATAAACGGAGTCGTACTTCAGTTATGAATTATGTATTCATATTGAATCATAAATGGGATGGGCTTAGTTTTTCTTTTTATAAGAAAATCCGAATGAAGGGTACATCACCTTACTAGCGTGGAGTTGACCTCCAGAGAGTCAGAAATCACAATTTCAAAGAGTGGTATTTCCGAATCTACCACTGAAGCTGTAATTCAAAAACACACCTACGAAAGGAAGTCTCATTCTGAATAAAGAGTGACATGTCATCTATTACAGGGTGAATTACGCTTGTTGCAAAGACTTTTTATAACTAATCATATTTAAGAATGACAAACATTTTTTATGGAGTGGTATAGTTTAACTTTCACACTGTTGGGGACTGGCATGTAATACTTTAAAAGCAATAAAAGTAATTAAACGTTTATTTATTTTTGTAACTGATACTATAATATATTAATTCCTCTTATAATTTGAATTACGTCTTCAAAATTCTATTTTGTATTGTCGTATTTTCTGCACATATGGTTCCTTTTACCCCCTCCCACTATGCACACACAAGCCGCACATAGTACACACAGCAACGGCCGCTTACAGATTAAATAATGAAGTACATTTATTCTGGTCTATTCCAGTAGTAATACCTATAATTTTAATCTTGTAGATTCTAGGTCAGTGATGGCTCAAACGAACAAATTAAAACAATAAGACATTTTTTTAAATGACTTTTTGGGGACGGGAAGGAGTCAGAAGAAGAGATTTTAAGTACCTTATAAATAAAAGCCTTAGTGTAACAATTACGGACTGTACCACATCATTAAAAAAAAATCTGGAGTGACTCCACTTAACTTCCCGAACACTTGACCTTCAGCAAGCGCTTGAATAAATTTCATTCATCTCAATCGAATGCAGTGTTCAGACGCTAGTGCACTTCAAAGAAGTTGCGTCTATAGGCCATAATGTAAAAGAATCCTTTCCTGAAGCCCTGTACAGAAACAGTAAACCATGCACACACTAAAATTTATGCAGTATGTAAAACAGTGACTTATAATATGCGTACCTAATTTGAGTTCAATCGAAAGCACCATTTAGACACTAGCTCACTTTAAATGATTTACGTTCATACGAGTTACGTAGACCGTAATGCATGAGAATTACTTTTTGCAAGCCTGTGAACACACAGCAAAATCAGTAACATGTTGTGTAATGGTGACCTATAATATACATACCCAATTTGCGCTCAATCAAAATCACCGTTTAGACGCTAGCGCACTTTCAAGAATATCCACCCATAGTGTCTCTCACACCCACGCACACACACACGTACGCAAGCACATAAACAGCATAATGAATTCAGACCGCAAAACCTGAAAATACATCTAAATCTCAAAGTCGATTTTTTTCATGATTGCAATGCTTTCCTCACATGGTACATGTTCGGAAAGAAGACGCACACACATAAAAAAAAAACACTTTTTACCGTTAATATTCCAAAACAACGAAAATTTTATGCTCGGAAAAGTAGTAATATAAAAGCTGTTGGTGCGATCGGCTTGAAATTTTTCATAATTGTGTAAAAAAAAAAAAAATAGTTATACGACGAAACGGATTCCCATTACAAAACTCTTTTAAACCAGACCGAAATGCGTTGGCTTTCGAAAAATCATGTGTTGAACTATCTTCTCTGGACTAGATTTGGTGGTTTAAAAGTTCAATTTCTCTCCGACTTCATCGAAAAACCTAACTCACTGAATTTAAGTCTTCAAAGTCCGTCCGAGATTATTCAACACATCAACATCAAAACTATAGGTATTTGAGAAATAATTAAAACTGTGGAAATCTGAAATATCTAAAGGAATTCTTCACTATTTTTCCGGTGTCAATGAATCCCACTTGAAAAAATAACTGCCGACAAAATTATAACTACCATTGACGAACTTACAACCTCAGCTATTTTCCTTAGCTTTCAGTTGACGAATATGAATGGTTAATGAACCCTTTTGTAATTTGCAAGACACCAAATTTGGCAGTACCAGAAAAAGAACAACTGATTGATTTGACGAATGATATGTTTTATCGCTCTATGTTTTTTGAGAAAAATTTGGATGAGTTTTGACTTGCTGTCAAAAATGTGATCCTAAACTCAGCTTGAAAACTACTAAATTTTTCTGCCTTTTGCATCAAAATGGTTTTGTGAAAATGGATTTTTAACATTCACAGAAATCAAATTCAAAAAGCGAGAAATACTTTTAACAATTGACGATGAAATTTGAGCCAACTTATCAGTGGCGTTGCCAAGGGGGGTTAGGGGGGTCCCCCCCCATGAGGACACAACCCCCCCATGAGGAATTTTTTTCCATACAAAATGTATATTCTTCACTCCCTTATCACACACGTATACATATATAAGGGTTGCAGTAGCCGTACCCCCCCCCCCATGAAAAATTTCTAGCTACGCCACTGCAACTTATCTGGTAGCTTTCGAACCACGTATAGATTTAATTTGTTGGGGGAGAAAAAGGCTCAGCCTTCTCATTGAAGGTTTTTTTTTTTTTTTTTTTGTAAACAAATAATCTTTTTATAGTTATTTATACTTATCTATTTTTTGTATCATACACACAGGGCCGCTTTTCTGTAGGCACGCTAGGCACGTGCCTATGGCGCAAAAATTTTGCCCAAGTACAGTGACACAACAAAGAATAAGGATGTATAAAAGTACAAGATAATAAACCCATAAGCTATTAAAATGATGATAACTAATAAGTTGAAAACAGTTCATACAATAATCTAAACTCTATACTGTAATTGAAAGAGATTCCATTAATTTACAGTACTAATTTACGAAAAGGTGGGTGGGTGGCTGTAAGATAAGAAATTAACAAGAGTGGTAAAACAATGCCACTATCCCTTCCTTTACGGCTGCCATTCCGGGAGGTCTATTCTCCCACGGTTGTTAGGAAATAGTCGTTAGTTAGCTGCGAACTGGCCAGACCCAATTTCTTAGTTATCAACTCTATGGTAACAACTTAGGAAGGTCGTTTAGCTAATCACAAGAACCCCTTGGTGCTCCTCCTTTAGGCTCCATCTCAAGTGACCTCAAGGCGGGGCAGAGTTAACCACCGACTATTTTCCCAACAACCGGGGAAGAATAGACATCCGAGTCCATAGATGAATGGATAATGGGAAGTATCTCCAAACTGCAAAAACATAGGGCATAGGGAAAAGAGTAAGAGAGTTAAGGGAAAATCTTTCCCGAAACAAAATTGGCCAGGTAAGAGCTGAAGGAAGGGTTATGCTCTGGAAATAGTGTGTGTGTGTGCCTAGGGCGCCGGGTTGGTTAAAAATGGCCCTGATCATACAACTTTAGTATTTTTCATATTCAAGTGTGCCGCAAGTAATTCGAGATATTTTCAGTGTGCCGTCAACCAAAAAAGGTTGAGAAACACTCATATAAGAATTAAAAGACACGGAATTTAGTTTGGCTTGGCGCAGTTTAGGATGTCTTTGTTTTGTAACACTAGCAATAAGTTTCATAAATGGCATAATTTTTGGTTAGTATAGTTTCGGATAATCGAGGTTCTAGTAAATAAAACCTAGTAAAACTGAGCTTTCTTTTTAATAAGATTTTTTTTTTTTTTACGGAAAACTTATTTTGCACTGCCAATTATAAAAGACAACTTGAATCTTGACTAACTTGACAACAACAAACTTGAAAAGACAACTTAAAATGACATCTTGTCTGAACATTATTCAGACTTGGAGTTATCTGATCTGATACATTATTCAGACAAAAATAGGTGTTTTATTTAATCTACGATAATAAATGAGGGGGGGGGGGAGGGGTCCGGCCATAGCTATGGAGGTTTCTCCAAAAATCCGCAGTGATTCTTTGCTAATGTAAACGCAAGTGGCTCTGATCGGCCTTGCGGGGAGAGACCAATATATTTTCCATAGCGGGTACGGCCACCGCAGTGAATCGAAAATGTTCAAAAGAGTTTATATTAAATTTGAAGCTAAAAAGCTGTACAAACTAAGCAATTTTTTGTAAAATTATTGAAAATTTCCACTGTTTTCACTAGCGCGCGAGAATCTCGCATTTTTTTTCTTTTTCTCGCATTAAAAAATTATTACTGCGAGAAATTCGCGCACCCTACAAATCAGTTTTATTTTACGCAAAATTCTCGCATTTCGAAAGATACGGGTATTTTCTCAAAAAAGTCACGCACACTTCCATTTTTCATAAAGTGGGGACCCATTTATAAATACCTTACCCACTGGGTATTTACCCAACCAATATCTATAGTTTTTTTTTAATGAATTGTGTGGTTTTTTTTTTTTTTTTTTTTTTTTAATAAATGTATTTCGAGTATAGCTAGAAAACACCTGGCGAATATTGTAAAATAGTTTTAGTAGGCGATTTTAAAATAGATTTTAATTTCGAAGAAGTATTTTATAGAACAGCGAAGACAAATATGGTACACTGATAGATTATGATACACTTTTTAAATGGCATTTACAAAGGTGAAATATAGTTTGACTATGCCAGGCGAAAATTGTTAAACAGTTTTGGTAGGCGATTTCAATGTAGATTTCTATTCCGAAGAAGTGTTTTATGGAACAAGGAAGGAAATCACGGTACACTCATGGATTATGATGCCCATTCCAAACAGCATTTAAAATGTCTACGGGATATAGTTGGAATATGCCTGGAGTAAAACAGTTTCAGTAGGCGATTTTAAGATAGATTCCGATTCCAAAGATGTGTTTTACGGTAAAAGAAAGAGTTGATTAAAAAATGATACGGTACAAGCAAGAGTTCATTAAAAAATTATTACTGCGAGAAATTCGCGCACCCTACAAATCGGTTTTATTTTGCGAAAAATTCTCCTATTTTAACGCCGCCGCTCTCGCCAACCTAAAAAATCCCGCACTTTGCCGAGCTTCGCAGTCATGGGTCTCGAGGACTTTTGCACAAGTTTCAACGCTCCCAAAAGAACTAGATGAAAACTACAGTGAACAAATTAGCGATAAACGCACCAGTTAAGGAATTTGAAGACACTTAATTATCAAAACTACATTAATTAACAACACAAAATAAATAAAAATGTAACGGAATACTTTATTTACATGTTGTTCCAAATCGCCATTTTAATTCTAAATTACGATTGCCACATAAATACAAAAAAATCGTCGTGGTAGCAACATAGAGGAGAGGAGGGCATTATGGAATACCATTTACATTTCTAACTGTAACTTCATAGATTTTTGAATAAAATCCCCAAAAACAGCATGAGTGCATGCTATAATTAATCGTAATGAAATGTCACTTGCAAAGAAAAACGCAGTTTATTTTGTTGTTATAGAAAAAAAAGTTACGAATGGAGTAATATGGAATAGTTGGCTGAAACCGTTGAAAAGCAATTCATATGCTTCATAAAGTATAGTTATTTGTTACTATAAAACTACATTTTTATGGTTTTGTAGTTCAAGTCATTATCTTTGAATCATTTCTGCTTCGAGTCGATTTAGAAAAGTTGTAGATATAATCTTCTTTCTTTGCTCCGGTACAGTCATGGTGAGCTCACAGAGATTCTGGAGCATTGAATCCAAACTTCTCCTTGATTGATCTTTGGTGAATTTTCCGAGACAAAAGATGCATTCAGCGTCTTAGTTTTCAGGTTCTTCAGCGCATGGCATGAAATCCATTACAATATTATCCAGTATTCCATAATACCCGACATGCCATCTCGGAAAATGAATCTTTAAAAACTAATTGGCAAAACCCTGTCATCTAAAAAATAATCATAGCACAACAAACTACCATTCTCTTAATGTGCATTATGCGTAACATCAATGTTCTTGTCACGTCTTTACTAGTAAGTTAAAATGTTTGAAAACTTATCTACAAAAACTCTTGAAAATCGCAAAACACACTTTGTTTTGTATCGAGTGGTACGGCAACAACAAGCGGTCAACTCTTACTGCATTGTAAGATGGGAATCTTTCTTGAGTAGTTCATGGTATTCCCTTGTGATAACAGCAACTAACAGAGCCAAGAACTCGGTATTCCATATTTCCCGACTATTCCATAATACCCTCCTCTCCTCTATGTTTAATGATCGCCACCTTGGCGAGAGTCGGGGCGTTAAAGTAGGAGTCAAACCAGAAAAAGAAATACGCCACACTCATGGATTATGATGGACATTCGAAACAAGATTTAAAACGGTGAAGTATAGTTGTAATATACTTCGCAACGATTATAAAATAGTTTTAGTAGGCGATTTTAAGATAGATTTCGATTCCAAAGATGGGTTTTATGAAACAAGGAAGCAAAATACGGCGCAGTCATGAATAATGATACACTTTCCAACTTAATGGAATAAGGAAGAAAAATAGGGACGACGCATAAACTATGATACGCTTTTAATATATAGCACTTTGGTGCGTATTTAAAATCTGAAAGTGCTTCAGATTTTCTTTCATTAATTTCTCCACAATAATTAAGGTAATACTTTTACTCTTAAAAAAAACTAGCAATATATCTAGTTACATTTCTAAAAAACAGCCAGCTCCAAAGTGGTCTCTTATACATGGTTTCAATGGTAACAAGCAGTCAGAAATTTTACTGGATTTCGTAATGATAAACAATTACCTTTTTTAATACATGCTTTAAAAAAGAATTACTAAAATTTGAGCCTTCATTTCAAATTAATTTGTATACTATTTAACATTGCATTAAAAAATCAAGGTATTACAACTTACTTTTAAAGGCCGCACAACTGTAACAGTTTCTATCGTAGTTGATGGAGCCATTATACCTATTAAATAAATTTTCAAATAAGTAATGAATACTGTCGATACCAATATATATATATATATATATATTTAAATAATCATTAAACACATTCAATGAAATTACATAAGTGCATTAACATTTGAGCATACGCTATATATTCTATTAAACAGAAAAGGGATTATCTGACTGGCTTGAATTTTAAACAACTTATTTTTGAATTAACTTTTTGTAGCACAGCTGGATAGAGTACCCCATCTAATTTTAAATTTTTGACTGTCAGTCAATAAATATATATAGTACAGTGAAACCTGCTAAGTTAACCACCCAGTGGTTCACGTTTCGTGGTCAACTTATCAAGGGTGCAATATTTGCTTTTTGATTTTCGTATTTTATCATCTACGTAGTTATACATTAGATAGTACATATATGTAGTATATTAAAAATATAATATCAAAATGACATAAAATAGGAGTACTATTGCTTATTACTGTTAAACATTAATTGCGTAAATATAAAAAATTCTGGAAGTGGTCAACTTACAAAGGTTTTGAGCTATGCTTTGGGAAAAATTCTACCTAATTGCCAGGTCAACATACAAGTTAGACAGGTGGTCAACTTATAAAGGGTTCACTCAATGTAAAAGTAGCAAAGTCATTCCGCTCTCGGTCAACTTAGATAGGTGGTCAACTTCACGGGTTCAACTGTACCTCTGAATTCATGGGAAAATTTTTTTTTGGATTAGTGATGAAATTCCGTCTATTTATACACATATAAGTTCATATCCCCCCCCCCCATTTTCCAGGAGCATATCCCCCCCCCCGAAAATTTTTCCTGGCTACGCGCCTGGTTTGAGCCCCCCTCCCCGCCAAAAAATACTATGTTACCCAGCAAGTGAATCATAAGTAAATAAGTTTACAACTATCCTAGTATTCACTAAATTACTTCTAAATTGATTTCAAAGCTATTAATTGTCCACAGTACAATATAACCCTTCTGGTCCCAGACACGACGAATCATCCAGTTTTTATTTTATTAAGATTATTTCTAAATATATAGTGGTGGAAATTCATTTATGAAATAATAGTTTTTTTGGAATAACTTTATTTCTGTTCATTGAAAATGTTATTTCACATGTTATTCATGCTATGCATAACCAATAAAGTGTAGCATCAAGAAATAATTCAAATTAATAAATAAAAACAAATATTAGCATTTTGAATTTTGTATACGGAAATTGATTTATGAAATCTATAAATAAAATGGAAAGATTATTTTATAAAAGCAAGTTTCTTTAGCAGAGTTTCTTTAATTCTATTCTTCGTGCATAAAATGAGATTTTTGAATATATTTCTGATCAATTAATGTCCACTTCTGACTTATTGAAGCTCTCGATTCTGCAATCGATGCAACTATACTGCTTTCTATTTTCATAAACCATTAGAACAATTTCTGCCCGAACATTTTCTAAGGGGCTAAGATCTGGACTAATTGGAGGATGAACTAAAAGACCAATATTTTGTTCTTTAAGTCAGTTGTTCCTCTCATTTGAAGTATGAATGCTTACATTATCCTGCATAAAGATGAAATTTAAGCCGTAATTTTGCCATGCAAATGATAGAAGAGTTCTGACGACCTTCTAAAATGACAATTGCACTTCTTCCATTATAAGCAATTACTGGTCAAACCATCAAACCTCCACCACCAAAATTTTGACTGATGATATATCTTCGTTCATTCCTGAGATCCCTTCACTGGTACTTTAAACCACCGGGACCATCTAAACTAAATTTTTCCGAAAATATTACGTCTGCCCTCTGACCCATTTCCATACATTTATCACACTAGGGGCCAAGGCCCCCAGGCTAGCTACGCTCGCTTTTCGTATGAGGCATTCGGCCCCTAATAAGGCTTATTCGTAAAAAAGACATAATTTCAACAGACAAAACCCGAAGATTGGATCAGATAGAATGTTACTGAGCTACACATTGCTTGGTTCTTGCATGTTCATTGGTACATAAAAATTTAAACTTCACACTACAGTAGACCCCCCTCCTCCCTCATAACACGGAAGATAGTTTGTTATGGGAATCCGTGTTGTACGGGTCCTGAGCCATACTCCATCTGGAGTGCGGACTCCGCTTATAATCGCTGGAAAAATTATTTGCACTCCTCAGAAACACAATGATATTTAATGTTGCCATTCAAATTTATATTAATTAGGAGCTAAAGCGTAATAAAATCAGAACATCTGTTTCAGCTGTATTTTTAATAATGTAAAACCTATTGGACACCTTGCGAATTTGCCACCCATGGCGATTTTTCATTATTTGGCGACTTGCATATATGTAAAGTTAATAAAAGCTACGGAACAGATAGGATAGCTTGCCATCTATGGCGACTTTTCATTATTTGGCGATTTACATATGCTCACAACCTATAATTTAAGGTTAAGGTAAATATTTAAGGTTAAAGGGAAAACCGTTATCCATATTTTCATTTACATAATCGTTTGCAGATTGGTGTACTTAGCACCACGAATTATACCATCTCGTCGCGCTAGCAAATATCCAAAGAGTACTATAACTGCCATAATAGCATAGTTAACGCCGCCAATATTTCTACTGGTAGCAAATAATCCAGCTGGACCGAACCGGCTTTAAAATAATCTGCATTTTAATTATTTTTCATTTTCAAGATATTAATTATTCTGTTTTGGAAAAACGAATAATCGCTAATTCTAAACTCCTGTTATCTAAGCGGACTTACTATTTGAAAATTGTCAACTTTGTGTAACACATTTTGAGTTACTTATTTCATATAGTTTTTATTTTGGCGTAAAATAGGCGTAATTCTAACTCATGTTTGTAAATTTCTCGCGATTCTAGATACTTGGAAACGCTTTGTTACAAAGGAATGAATGATTTTATGCCAAATCTGGCAACCATTATGTTTATTTTTTTTTAGTTTTTTATTAATATCTTCTAAAATAATTCGATTTTCGAAATTTAAGTCAGCTTAGCAGGTTCCTCGGAATTTTTCGAATCTGTGGGCACCTTAGTCGAAATTCAAATCCCCACGGTTTAGGAGAAGATAGGCGAACAAGCTTTTGACAGCGGCCCTTACTTTTTTTTAGAATAGAGAGATTAGTGCGAAAGCAGTTGCTTGTGACGATAAGTCAACTTTTGGGGCAGCTTTCATCTTTGACCATCTCAAGTGTTTTGAAGACCTTAAACTTTGTCTTAACTCTTATAGAAGTGACGGGAAGGCATAAAACAGAAAAAAAAAAAAAAAGTTTTTTCCTTTTTGTTTATAAATATATATGAAAATTTCTTTGCAGAAATGTTGTGTTAAGAAAATATACAGCAAATGAAATTTTAACCAAATTGAATGCACAATTCTATCAGTTTTCTAAAATTACTCATACTTCATAAATCAATTTCCACCACAGTACTTTTATACAAACTTCAAATTACTATGTTTACATTCAAATTTAAAAATTCAACTACAAGTTACAAAAAACTATTGCGTATATAGTACATATATACATTTTGAAAATATTCATTTTGGAGTATGTAAGTGTGTCTGAGAGAGAGAAGGTGGCGGCGGCATGAAAATAGGCATGGGGACCCGGCATTAAAATTGGTACCGGGCCACGTTAATGGTAGTGGCGGCCCTGGACATACCTTTTCAAAGATACCTGATGTTTCATGAACAGTTGTAGCAGCGTTGTTAAGTTTTACAGTAAGGTCCTTATCACACAGTCAATTGAATCAGTCACTCATCTACGAGATTCCAATTGATTGTGTGATAAGGACAGTTGTATAATGAATCAAGTTTGATTTACAGTAAGGTCCTTATCACACAGTCAATTGGAATCGATACGGAATTAATGAATGTCAACGGACCGGGCCGGACTTTTGTCTTTTTTTTTTTTTCTTCTTTCTGCAACCCGAAAAAAAAAGTGTTTATAGAAATTGGCTTTTGTATTTAATAAATTGTGGAATCGTGGGGCTATTACTCCGTTTACTTTGAAAGACCTTTAATGTACTAGTTAACACATAATAACTTTGCTTAATATAAAATGCCTGGAAAATATTTAATTATCAATCTATTTGGTCGTCTTTATATATATTTTTTAATTTATGGAATTTTCGAATTTTTACTCCGTAATTATGGGCCGGTACTCTGTTATGATTTGTAATTTAAATGTAATTAGTAGAAAATGTTTCCCTTTTATTATACTCTAATGGATATTTTCTGGTAACTTAGAATTTAGTAGACAGTTTGAAGTCACGGCAGTACAGGCCGGGCCTTGATGTTTGTTTCAAATGTGTAACGGTTTTGGGCAGGGCAGGGCCGGCCCAAGGGGGGTGCGAATGTAGGCGATCGCCTAAGGCCCCGCGCTTATAGAGGCCCCGCTCCTGGGCTATTTTATTGCTATCTCATAAGACATGATAGCGAAGAGGCCCCGCACCCCCCCCCCCTCGGGCCGTCTCTGGGCAGGGTCTACAATTTAAAGAATCGACGGGCTCGAGCCGGGGCACGGCCGGGACAATTTTTAAGGCCGCGCAGGTCTCTATGGTGTCCCCATAAGAAAAAGTTGATACCTGATCAATTTGGCGAACATGCTGACCAAGCGACTGCTCTGCTCCACCCAATCCATAGAAATAAAAATAAAATCTAGCTAAGTATGCACATTACAGTGAAAATGTTCTGAAGTGACATCATGTTGGAATCACATAGCATTTCATTTCCGACCCCCACCATTGCTGTACAAAATATGGTTCGCGCGCGTTTCATGTATTTTAACATTACCTATCCTTAAATTTTGGCCCACGAATTCAGGGTACCCTGTAATATAAAGATCAATAAGAACAGAACACTAAAATAAAAGTCTGGTGCTTGAAGGTCAAAATTTATAACGAACTATGTAAATAAGCAGGGGCGTAGCTAGGGGGTGGCAGGCGGGGCAAGTGCCCCGGGAGCTGAAGGAGAAGTGGCGCCAAAAAGGAAATTGCAAATCAAACCTGTGAGGGGATGATTTTTTTAAATTTAGTTTTACTCGGTTTTGCAATCATAACTTTTGTCGCCGTCAGCACTAATGCCATCACAGCTGAACAGTAGAACAGAAGACCAAAATGAAGCCCTTACAGACAGTGAGACAAAACCAAGCAACTAAGTATATGAAGTGGACGTAAAACCTGAAGATAATGCTGAAAATGAAGAATTATACATTATAGATTATTATAGATTTATAAAAAATATGATCATGTGCTTATCAATTCATTATGAAGATCGATTTTTGAAGTAAAACTTCTTTAGGCGCAACTAGAGAGTAACTCAGATTTTTTTTTCTGACGGAAGTAACGCTCAGTAAAGGAAATGACGTATCTTTTTCCCCCTTGCTTTTTCATTCCGCCATGACTGCAAAAACATTGCAATGTCAAGGACAAAAAGCCTGATAATTTCTACACCGTTTGTACGATTCCCTTGAAAATTTCCATAATCATGTATAAAAATATAGAAAACAATCTGCGCTACTTTAAAAATCTGAAAATCCACCCGTTCCCTCATTTTTAAGCGATTTTTCGCTATTTTCAGCAACATTTCATATCCGAGAGTCAAAAAAGTTAATCATTTGCGTGACAAAATTAGCTATTGCAAGTGATTTTTACTGCATATTGACGTCAAACTTAACAAGCTTTTTCTAGATTTATAAGTTTAATTATTTGCGGAAGAGCTATCGGGCGTTCGTTCCCAAGAACGTCGAATGCGCTCCCTGCGCGTCGACATTACTCCCTACCTGTTTTGAAGCAAGATCTTGTCTGATGACCCTGTTCAGTGGATAAGTGGACCGGCTCTTGTCAGAGCCACTGTGTGAAGTCTTTCGCTGAACAGGCGGCGATCCTGCTGACTGTCTCTGCTCACTGTTGTTACAGGCGGCGACCCAACCCATCACCTCCGATAAACAAGGCCTACGCACCGAATACAGAAAGTGGCACTGTGGTGCATTCCGTTGCTTTACTCACATGTTTTCAATGGCATCAATACAATATTTAATGGAATTATGAGTAAAAACTTGACATGATTGGTTGCCATGATACATAAATATTGTTTGTTTGTACTTAAATAATATGTAATCTTTTAATATTGCTCATGTGTTTTTGAGTTATTTATAATAATGAGCCAAATGTAAATTTTTAAACAGAATAATACTTCGAGCAAAAACAGCAGAGGAAAACAAAGGTTTAAGAACACTGCCATAGAAAGACGCAATAATAGACCCTACGTGCATTCGATACCAACCGACAGAAGAAAACACCAGTTTAGGAACACAGTTTAAGAAAAATACCACAACAAAGACATTCTCTCGATGCAAACCCTACGGGAAAACATTTTAAGAAAACAGTGAAAGAATAATAGTTCAACACGGACACTTCCTGGATGCTGACCCGATATCCAGACGGAACAACGGTTTAAGAACACGGGTATGTAACACCACAAAGAAACAAACACTGGCTGCAAAGGGTTTAAGATCAAAATAAAATAACAAATGGACACTCCGTGGATTCTAACTCAACCTCAAGACGGAGCAACGGTTTAACACGGGGATGGAACACCACAAAGAAATGGACCCTGGCTGCAATCATTCCCAAACAATGGATAGAACCTGCAGTTTAAAAACACGGATACAGATAAATAATTCGAAACCTACCAGCAGACGAAATTAACGCTTAAGAATACTGTGATAGAAAAACACTAAAAAAAATTTACACTACCTGCATTCGAACCCAACAATCAGAGGAAAACATCAGTTAAAGAATAGAGTTAAAGTATAATACTAGACTATGGACATTCCTCCCATTCAAACCCAAACTCCCGACGGAACAATGGTATAAGAAAACAGTTAAAGAATAATACTACTACATGGACACTTCCTGGATTTTAAATAATTATCATGAATTACCGGTGATTCTTACTCGAGATTTTAATGTTAATTTTCGCTACCAAGAATCTCAGTCGTCAGTTGATTTTTAAAAAGAAAAATTGGATCTAACTATGAATACTTCTCGACTTCAATCAACAACGCGTTTCGGTATAACGATAGATGCTGTATTTTCAAGAAAGTTAGCAAATTTAGAAAGTAAAATTTATGTTTCACAGTATAGTTAACACAAACCTTTAATTTCATACATAAAATATTATGATGACATTCAAGTTCCTATTTCCAATGAATAATATGAATATAACATTTATATAATCTTTGTAAAGTACATGAATAATAAATATGATTAAATTATAATATGATATTTATTTTAAGTTAAAGTTTAATAATTTCAGTGATATGTATCGTAAACGTCAAAGAAGTTTTACTTCAATCGCGCGATAAGATTACACGCACACAGTTTTTTTTATAACTTTGTCATCATGATCGCTCAGTTGAACATGGGGGGGGGGCGCAGAACACATCTTTTGCCCGGGAGACAAATCCCGTAGCTACGCCCCTGTAAATAAGACACATATATGAAAAAATAGTAGAGTACAAACGTTTCGAGTAGCACAAAGAGTCCACCTTCTTAGCTGTAAAAAATTCCCACTTCCAAAGAGGCAAGAATTTTTTATAAATGTGTTTTCTTTACAAAATTCTTAATTTTAATGTAGAGATTAGTCATTCTTTTTTTATGATTAATATAACTGATTTCTACAAAACACCAAGTACGACAAACAATAAATGAAGACTACTTTTTTTTTAGGATATTTACAAAAAATTCATCAACTGTTCCTAAAATTAATGTTGGAAATTTTATTTTTTGCTTATGAGTATCGATAAGCACTGGAAATTGCAATGAAAAAGACTGATTCCTCACCCTTCTTAACAAAAAAGAGTTAAGGTTAGAAAACAAACATGCCAGTGGCGGCTCGTGGAATACAGCAAGTACAGCCGGTCTGCACTTGAAATTATCAGCACATACTTTAAAATAATTTATTCTACTAACTGTCTTAAATTCAGATTAGAATTATGGAATTCCTATCGTAAATTAAAAAAAAAAATCTCAAAAAAAAAAAAAAAAACCTATTGTAGTAACGACCGGATTTCTCATTCAGAAAAAAACCCCTTTAATCTTCCCGCAATTCAACTGCGAAAGTCATTGGTACAGCCCTCCGCGCTGATTAAGGAATTGGCAGCACCGTTGCCATGGTAACGAGTACGTAAGCAGTTTCTCCGGCTTAGGATAGCATAGGGTGTTTTAGCTGAGACACAGCCGAAGAAAGGGTTTCTGTCTTTTGCAGCACTCGTGAATTCGACGAACTGATTGGCTCGGACGATCAGTGAGGGAGAGAATAAAGACACAGAATATATGTTCTAGCCCAGCGTTTCTCAACCTGAGGGGGGCGCGCCCCCCGCAGAACTTTTGCAGAGGGGGGGGGGGGGAACGAGAAAAACTATAGAGCAATAGGGCAAACTATAGAGCAGGGTGCATTTTTTTAAAAAATCATCTTATTTATTCGCATTTTTACTCAAAGAATATCCATATTCGCTTAAAATGTCCATTATTAAAGATTAAAAATCTCAATGTATGCTGAAAAATGTGAGGGGGGGGGGAGCGCCACTGTAAGTTAGCCTTTGTTGGGGGGGGGCACGACGTTAAAAGGTTGAGAACCGCTGTTCTAGCCCATTCTAAAGGAAACAATAGTTGTTTTTTGTTGTCTGGGAAGGTTGAAAGTTTTTAGTCTTATTTGTTACTGTGTCCATGTGTTATTGGAATCTATGATTTAACCGTTTTGAAACAAGGAGCCCCGTTATTATCCAGTTTGCGTCTTGCTTGAAACTCCGTTTAACACATGGAAAGAAGATAATAAACGACAACCATTAAAAGAAAATAGACCGACACCAAAATTGTCCATTCATAAGAAAAAAGCAGGTTCGTCTCAGCATGGTCGTAGCTTCCATTTCTCGTGATATGCACTATTCTCATGGCTATGGGGCAGTTTTTATTTACAAAAAAATGTTTTGTTGGCCGTGTTTAATCGTTGAGATAAAAAAGACCGTTTGGAATGGTACTGGATAGGATGGATTAACCACCATCACACGAGCACGTAAAACACATGAAAGCTCAATCGAGCATTTAAAAAATTCTTTAAAATTTAAGGAGTTGATAAGAAGTGGGAGCTAAATTGCTGACGCATTAAAGGAAAACTCTCGACTTTATATTGCTGAATTTATCAAGAAGGTAAGCCTGAATAGACGCTTCATGCAATTACCCATCAAAGCAGTATTGTTTTTAAGTAAGCAAGAACTGGCATTAAGAGGACATGGCGAGCGAGAAAATTCTTTAAACATGGGGATTTTAAAGAGCTTTTAAAATTAATGATATCTGAATTAAAACAACGCCCTTTTATGAGGACATCACTGACTGATTCTCAAGTTTAAAAGAAAAGAGGATTGATTTGACTTATAAAAAATAAGTAAGTTTTCTTTTTTTTTCTACTTTCTTTTCTTCTCAAGTTATCATTACAAAAGAAAATTCTCAGGAAACTTCGAATCAGACACGGATTAATGCAATTTGGAGGATAGGAGCGGTTGGCTGAAATTTTATAGAAGTAAAAAAGGATCGCTTACATTTTTTATGTAATTTCTTTTTTTTTTTCTCCTGGATGAGAGCTTAATCCGCCAGCTTTCGAATTCAGTAACAAAGATTTTCCATTCCTAGGGGGGGGGGGGGTGTCATATGTTTCCGGCTGCACTAACATTTTTGACCACGGGCCGCCACTGAAACATGCCTAGATGTTAAAGTTATGATGAAACCCTGGATTGGACACAATAATATGAAGGTGCTTAATCTATATAAATAAAACAGAGTGTAAACTGTCAGTTAGTTGGTTGGTTAGTTAGTCAGTTAGTTAGTTTGTTTGTCTGTGTCTCGCGTAGTTCCAAAACGGGTGATCGTAGACCTACCAAATTTTGTATGGAAATTCTCCAGGACGGGTCCCGACATACCTCGAAGCGATTTTTTCGAAATTCGAATTATTTTAGTTGATATCAATAAAAAACGTGTCGCAAAAGGCTCATTTTTTTGCCTCGCCATTTCGCAATTGTAACCCCGCAGTGGAATGAGTGAGAATTTAAGCATATCTAGGTTGCCATATTTATTAAATGATTCAGACTCTTGAAGTAAAAATAAAAGAACGACGATTTTTTTTTTTTTTTTTGTTTAGATTATTTGTAAGGTTGCTTTTTAATTAAAATATCGTGTGCATGTGAAATGAGCAGGAATGAATGTTTTATACTCAAAAGAAAAATAGTATTTGAAAATTTTCCGAGACTAAAATGTGCAACTTTTTTATTTGGCGAAAAATAAAATGGTTGATGTACGATTTTGAGGAGATGATTCTAACGCTTGGAGTAATTTATCGAAATTTTATTGTCTGCTGAATACATCTGAGAATAAGTTTTTGAAATTTTCATTCAGTTGGAATTGTGCATTTTTCTGCGCAGCTTTTCTCCCATACATTTCTAATGTATTACATCCAGAAAAAGGAAGTTAGAAATATCAATTTTAATTTTGTTTAATCACACTCATGAATAATGATATACTTTCCAACTTAATGAAATAAGAAAAGAAAATAGGGAAGACCCACGGATTATAATAAGCTTTTAATATATAGCACTTTAGTGCGTATTTAAAATCTGAAAGTGTTTCAGATTTTCTTACTTTTTTTTTTTTCCTTTTCCGTTTTTTGATAAAGGCCAATATATCCAGAAGCTCTTCAGAATTAATATAGGACGAAAATAATTTGTTCATTTTTGTAGGTTTTTATCATTTAACCATCTTATTTTAGCAACCGGGGCGGCCCGAAACAGTAAGCATCGCATCTGGGCGTCGGCTTCGAAGGGGCGTCCTTTCGAACGCAAAAACTAAGTAGAGCATAAAAGGGGGCGTCTTTTTTATATTAGCAGGGGGCGCCACTTATAGTTGGGCCGCTCCTGTTTGTAACCATCTTAATTTTAAATTCCATTCAGAATCTGAGAGATTTCAGTGCCAAGGAAGCCGGTGAGGAACAGGATTCTCTCCGAACAAGATTTATGAAGATGGCGAACCAACTGGTCGCAGAAGGTGGCTAGTTTAATATAAGTAAAATGACTTAAATATTTTAATCACTCACACCTCCGCACCAAATTGGGGAGCAGCCTTTATATTTACTGCACTTTCTTTGTAAAATACTAAATACATTAGGGACTCAGAACTAATGATGTTCATAAAAAACACTACATAATTTAAATCATAGAAATCAGACAATCAAATTACTGTCATGCTTCCCTCACCCTTCACTATACTACCAGTCACTGATACTTTTTATGCATTTCGGGAAAAGAATGGAATCCTTTTACTTCATAACATATAACATCCTATCACTTATTTCAATATAAAATTTGATATGATTTTTAAATATTAATTTTGGTTTATGGTATTAATAAGAGTTTATCAAAAAGAAAATTCAGTATCATTATTGAATTTAAATATAACAGTGCAAAAGAGACTCTTGATATGCCATCAATACAAAGTTGATATAAAAGTATATTAACAGTATAAAAAATGGTGAAATACAGGCAAAAATTGTAAAACTTATTTCTCAAGAAATGTACAGTATTGTATTCAATATAACTTTACATCATTGTTGTAAATAAACAACAATGATGTATGTTGTTTATTTACAACAACATACATCAGTTGTTATTTTTAGGGAGGGTTTTAATTTCAGTAAAACCTTTTGGTTAATCTGATTGTTTGCTTCTGTAACTGTAATGTCTAGAATATAAACATTAATTTATGTTAAAAATAGATTTATTTTAAAATGTTTTCACTGCTTTTAAACCTAGTTTATCTCATACAAACGAGTCATGTATTTTAATAGTAATTTTTATTTTTATTGATTACTAAATTTTTAAAAAATTACCTCATGAAACTTATTTTTTTATGCTATTTAGTTTGTTTTTATAAATAAAACTGAATAAACACCAACAAACCTGAAAGAGCACAACACGTGGTGGCTAAGTTTAAAGGCGGTGAAAAGAACATTTAAAGTGTAAGGTTTGTATGTAAAAGGATGGCCAATTTTAATTTGCACATGGATGGCGAACGGTCTGGGATCAGTTCTGGCCTGAACCCTAGACCTTCACACTTCAGCCATCTAGCCTATGTTTGATGTCTTATTCATTCTTGGCCATTAAACTTCTATTCATTTCAATTCAAAAAGTTTTTAAAAACATACAAGAAAATCACATAATTGTACTACATTTCTTGAATATATTTTCTTTTTTAATGACTAGTAACCAAAGAGCACATGTCAAAAAAAAAAAAAAAGTATAAAAGTGACATCAGTTAATCTATCAACTTATATATAGAGTAGGAGGCAGAGCAGGAAGGTGAAGCATAATCAGCACATTGCACATAAAAGTGAGCAAATTACACAAATATTACATTATTTTAAGACATAATTGGTACATAATATGAAAAAGTGCATAATTTTAGTCTGTTTTTGCAAAGTGTATTTCTTTGAATTGCCACAAAATGTAAAGTGTAAAATTCGAAAAAATAAAAGTCAGAGTAAAATTTATTTGCATTTTCTGTAATTTTCCTCATTTTTGTTCTTATTACTTAAGAATTATCTTAGTCAAAAGATCAAGAAACATCGAGGGGCCAAATTAGCCCCTTTTTGTCTTTCTAGGTACTAAACAGCTTCTGTCTTCCTAGTGTTAAACTGCATGATTTTTTTTTTTTTAAACAAACATTTTTAGTTGTTCTTTTAATTATTTCAAAAGTCAAACATTGGCGCAACAGCCCCTCTGTGGGTCCAAGGCCTGCGCTGCCCAACCACACCTTTGCGACCATAGGCTCTGGGGTGCGGATGCATATGCCTCGGCCAGGTGGTCAGCCTGACGCAAAGCCCTCAGTGTTTGACCCCAAGCAAGCTTGGTCCTCATTTTATTCACCCACTCAAGGGATGAAAGGCTGAGTCGACCTTGCCCAGCCCGGGATTCGAACCCCGGACCTGTGGGACAGCAGCGCGATGCACTAACCATTCTTTTAATTATTTATTCATTTTAAAATCTAAAACTTGTAACATTATCAGTTTTGATTTTACCTAGACTTTATTAAATGATGCATTTTTGAAGAAATATATATGTTGGTCCCTCCTTCTTACCTCCCAACCTACCCCCCCAAAAATAAAATAAAATAAATATAGCTACTGGTTTGCGAGTAAAAGAAGAAGGACATATACACAATGTGTTAAAAATCTAGCCCCCTTCCCCCCCCCCTTTTTTTTAAATAGATGATACAGCAGTATTAGCAATTGCCACAGTCTGATTCATTCCAGGTACAAAATAAGACATAGTAAGGGAATCTCTACAACTGCATTGAGCCTTAACTTAGCAAAGGCCACCAGTAGGAGATTGTTGAGAGCCTCTAACAGCTGTGGTTCAACCCACTAATGTTTTTTTGGTCTTAGCAATGGATAAATAGAAGCAGATTTTAGAGGGGTTCAATAACAATGGCCGTTTTTAATTTATGACTTAAAAAAGAAACACTGGTGGATTTGGTCATCACATTTTGGGGAAGAGGAGTTTCACATAAAATCTGCTTGACACCAGAGGGGGCTATGGTAATACTTAAAGCCCAGTAGTTGCATAAACTGGATGAATTTTGGCAAACACCAATGGCGTTTTCTCAGGGTGTGCAAGTAGCGTGTTAACACGCAGTCAAAAGCAAAAAAAAAAGATCAGATAATTTAATCGAATGAATTATATGAAAATCCTAATGTTTTTCTTTGGTCACCTGCCTCCTGAATGACAGAGAATGAGGCATTGGAACATGGCAGTGAAACACACTTGTCGAGAAAAGCAAGGCACTAGAACTGGAACAAGCACTTTACGTCTTCTACCTCAAATTTACAATAGCAAAGGCGTTGATTCCCATTCCAATGCTTTTACAACCAGATAGGTCAAAAGAAGCACCCATTATTCTCATTCTCTCTTGGAATTGTTCCCTTTCCTCATAGGCTTCTTCACGCATTTCCTATTTTCAGTTTTCTCTCACCAAAAACATTCTGCGACTGTCGTCATAAGACTTTAGGACAGATTAAAAAATTATTTAAAAATAAACCAATGATGACTACTCGAAAAAATTACTTTGCTTTTTCACCCAGTGCACTATGGACTGACACTAACACTAAAGCTGATGTCTCATGCAACTTTGAGAAATATTTATAAGTACAAAAATTGCCTTCAAAAATGGGCCAAGGAGTTACCAATTCAAGGAAATATTGCAAAATTCAGTAGGTTTAACACTTTTTCCTCAGTTTTTCAAAACTCTTATAGGTTCATTGCTTGTAACAGTTCATAGTACAACTTGTAAAAAGCCTGGTCGCAGAAACTGTGCAACATGGCGACTCCCGTTGCAGGTTCTTGAGAAGGTCTGCAGAATATTTCAAGAGTTCATATCAAACGACATCGCCGACTGCAAACAGTGATTTAATATCAAATCTTTCTCCATCCTTTTTGTGAATAAAATCATATTTTCGTTCATTGCAAGCCATTATGATAACTTTTGTATCAACACTTAAAATTGCTACATATTTTTGATAAATAATGATTGTTTCGCCAAAATATTTCTTAATCTTTTGGGTGAGTTTTTATTTTTCAACCAAGTTTTGAAATTTTGTTGCATTAAAATATAAGCATGTTTATAAAATTTGTTAAAACGCTATTTGAAAAAAGTGAATTGGCAGAAGAGATTTGTTGGCTAGTACTTCAAAGAAAATTTTACAAAAAGGAAAAAAGGGGGGGGGAGGGGAGAGACTTAATTCTAAAACTAGTTCTCAAAATTATGTTACTGAACAAAATAAATCTACACAACTTGAAATTTTAGGCAAATGGATGCTCTAAAATGTGCAAATGCTGCATATTTGACACATAAGATGAATATGCTGATTTAATATGCATTTTGTGGGTAAGCCACGTACCAGCTGTTTGCCTCCCAGATTATTTTTGTATTTTTAAATCTGTGTTGCAGACTGGTACAGAAATTTCTGCAACTGGGGTAAAAAGAAATTCCAAATTTTTCCAAGTCCCTAGCAATTAAATTCTTTAAAAAGCTGTTCAAAAGTTGCATGATTAAAAAAGAAAAAAAAAAAAAACAGCCTAATACATTTTAAAGGTGGCTTCTAATAATGTAATCTAAACACTATTAAAATACTTCTTCTTGTCACTTGCTTATATTGGAATACATACATATATATATATATATAAGTAAATAAATAAAATAATTTATAATGGTTGACCATGCCTAAATCTCACAAGGTCAACTAATGTGAAAGTCAGAAGTGGTGCTGATTTTCGGATGAATTTGAATAAAATTTGAGACTGGCTTTGTGAATACAGTGAAATAAATAAGTTCCTCACAAAAATAGGAGTGAACAGGTAAACACTAAGCCAATTTCCCTTCCCTCTCTTGCATAAGCAGATGTTTGATCATTTTTAGAAATGGTTACAGGGCTAATACATTTTTCAACGCCCCAAGTCAGAAGAAGCCACTGGTAAACACATGGACTTTCATTGGCATAACTGGGTAGGGCTAGGGTGGGCCCCTGGCCCAGACTTGCACCTGTTGCAGCATAATAGCATCCAAAATAGTAAATAAAAAAGCATATGAACTGTAGACGAAATGAATGGAATGAATATATTATTTTCTCTCATGGAACTTGGTTTACAGTTTATCTGGATATTAACTGGTTTTCATTTACAAAATATGTGGTGATAAAAGTAATCAAATAAACATGCACAAGTGTTAGGTTTAGGAATAGTGGAATGATGGTCTGGGTGGGCATTTCCAATATTGACCACATTGGCCTTCATATCATTGAATGTGAGAGGTGAATGATATAGAAATGACATTCTGAGAATACTCTAAATATATTGAGACATCCAAAGAAAACAAATACCCCAATTAAAAACAATTTCTTTATTCGATAAATAAAATAGTATGTTTTTGCTGTTGTTTACCTCAAATTTAGAGTAAAATGCATTCTTTCAGCTATCTATGTGTGACTTATTTCTCATGGCTTACACATCTTCCAATCATTCTTCAACCATATAAAATCTTTATTCACAATACCTATCCAAAATCTCATTATAGTTTGATTTTTTAAACAGAGTATTGCATACAATTACGTAAGAAATGTATTAAATGCCATAACTTTAATAATGTTGCAGACTGTTAACTATGACGATTAACTATGCAGACTTACTATGAAATACTTCAGTATTTCTGGTCAAGATTTAATAAAAGAAATTAACATGTAGATGGGTGGTAGAAAATAAAAAGTCACCCATTTGGTATTAATAATTAATAGAAAAACAAAGCAAAAATATACTTTAATCTAAGGATATAAAAATCATTTAGAGCCAAAACAAACTAATCTCCAGGGGACAATTATGAGAAACAAAAATGTGAGGAAGAATCTATGAAAGGTTGTTTATTATCAAGAATTAAGTTTAAGGGGCACAGATATAATTTTATTTTATTTCTGACAATCATTTGGAAGTATAAAAAATGAGCGGATTCTGTTAACGATATCAAACAATATACACACGAGCTGAATGAAGCAATAACCAAAGACCCGCCGTTAAAAAATAAAACGATAAGCCGATTTGCAGTTTCCCCATTTGTATGGATTCCAGATAATAAAAAAGTAAGCCAGTGTCGGGCACATTTTCTGTATGTTTATACGGCTTCAAGATAATATAAAATCCTTGAAATTCAGCAGACTTACTTGAATTTCTACCCTGATACACGGAAATGTAAATGAAATAAAATGTAATTTGAGAGTACTTATGTAAATATATTCTTGACTTTAAATCATCGCATTAAAATACATAGCATCACATAACTAAATGACATAAATACGGAACTCTCAACCAAAACAACTTGCATTAAACATCCTAGCAGACATCGAAATTTTGATTACAGAACAATCCCTTTAAGACGAAACCATGCTCAATTTTACTACAACGCATGCGCAATGGCCTGTTTCACTTCGTCTGCGGAATGTGTACTAAAATTTCATATTTTGTACTTTTTTTATTTTCTTTCTCATTCTTTAATTTAAATCAGTTCTGTATATGCTGTTAAAACAAACTATTTATTTAAAAAACTTTAAATAAATGGTTTCAAAAGAACTTTTCTCAAAATTTTCTGAATTTCAGATATTTCTTGGCGTTAAGGTAATGGGTTGCTACGTCATTTGAGTGACAACTGACTGCACCTCCTTCTGCATAGTTTCTGGCCGCATTCGTAAACGCCGAACGAGTTTCCATCTAAGTTGTTCGTAAAACGTAAAGGAAACTGAGATAACATTTAGTTACTTTCAAACTAAGTAAGAGCACGCAGCAGGTTCATCCAGTTGTTGAGATGACACATTTGCTGCACGTTGTTGTTATGAAATGGCGTCCGTAGTTACAAAAAGTATGTTGTTATGTATGAAAAGTATTTTACGTTTGCTGAAGCTGCTAGAAACTGCAACGAAGATACAGAATTTTTCAAAGGTAATCATTTTCTTGTATTTTTCATTTTAGTAAATCAAAATGCGTATTTTTAGTAGTGAGATTGATATCGATTCAAACCGTTATTAACCAAATTTGAACTTCTCTTGCTAAAAGAAGCAACTGTGAACAATTTTTAATTATTACATGCTTTTTTTTAAATTAGATTATTGGGTGCATTCGTAAACGACAAACTCGTTGCAAGAGTTTTTCGTAAGAAAATACAGTATTTTAGGGACAAATCAAGCATAAGCATAGAGCATTTCGACGGGCCGCGCCTCTCTGCGATTGGTTGTCGTCTTGCGATGCAGCTTGCATTTTCGCCGATCCCAACCGTTTGGGCAATCGCTGCGTCTGCGCACGAGCAAAGAGCTTTAATCACAATTCTGGCGCCATCTGTTCGTTCTAAACATAGTTAGTTTATTATAGTGATTATCCCTGTGAATTATTCATTAAATTAGATTATCTATTATCTTCAATGAATATTTTTCAACCCTCATTTTAATGAAACATAATTTTAGTTAATAAACATTAGTTTATTTTATAATAATCAAATAAAAATGACTAAAAATAAAATACATTGAAATGTCAATTTTATTTCCAGATCTTTAATTTTGCTTTAGCTGATGAAAAATAAAAGCATAAAATTCTTAAATTATAAATTTAATTTACATATGAAACACATGAATGTTAATTAAGCCACTTTAATGTAAACCTCCAAATTTTTAAACATTTTCCCTAAAGAATTTAGAAATATGTTAAGTGGCTTTTTAAAAGTATCTTTTAAAAATTATTTTTATTAAGAAATAAAACCTATCAAAATTCATTTGATTTAAATACTTGTGTAAAATTTTAATTAAGGTATTTTTAATTAAAGAAAACAATATTTCATATTATTATTATTTTAAAACTGATTTAAAAATTTTGCTTTTTTAGTTTAAAAAAATTATTTAAATCAAATTAATTTTAATAACTTGTTGTGGTATATTAAAATTGACAATTGCCTGTATATCAGTTTATATTGATTATTGAAAATGCTTGTTTCAGGTACCATGTATATTTGCTGTTTTATTACTTTTAATGGTTACTTTAAAACAGGAAAACTTCAGTGAGCTTTTCAATACATAATAATACATCCAATGTAAAGTTTTATTTCTTGAAATAAAAATAATTTTTAAATGACACTTTTAAAAAGCCACTTAACATATTTCTAAATTTTTTAGGAAAATGTTAAAAATTTAGAGAATAACATTCAAGTGGTTAACTTATATTCATGTGTTTCATATGTAAATTAAATTTATAATTTAATAATTTTATGATTTTATTTTTCATCAGCTGAAGCAAAATTGAAGATCTGGTAATAAAATTTATATTTCAATATATTTTGTTTTTAGTTGGTTTTATTTGATTAGTATAAAATAAACGAATGTTCATTAACTAAATTATGTTTCATTAAAATGAGCGTTGAAAAATATTCATTGATGATAATAGATAGTCTAATTTAATGAATAATTCATATGGATAATAACTATAATAAACTAACTATATTTTAAACTAACAGAGGGCACCAGCATTATCATAAAAGCTCCTCGATCTCCAGGAGCATGCACAGACACAGCGATTGGCCCAAACTGTGGGGATTGGTAAAAATGCTGACAGCATCAGGTTCTCGTAATGTATTTCTATGGGAAAAACCAGATTTTCAACATTCAATAAAAGTATTAAATTTAATTTTTTGGATGATTCTAGTGGGTGGAATTTGTTAATCAGACCTTCGACTTTTGAGTCCCAGGTGGCGTTTAATATTTAAAAAAGCTTAACATATAATATTTTAATGATATTTTAAGAGACTTTTTCCGCTGGTACTGCGTTCGGAAAGACAACATTATGTACGGGAGTGAACACAACCTTTATTTTAAGATTTGCAGGTTATTCGGATTACTGTTGGTATACAAATATCATTGTGCATGTGACATTTTCTTACGTTTTGAGATTTATGGCAAGAATAAAATTTTATTTTTGAATTATAATTCATCGGATACTCTGTATGTCCTTGAAAACATCAAATAACATTAATATTTATGTTAAAAGAAATGTTTATTTAAATTCCTGTTAGGATATATTCAGATTGTTTTTTTTTTTCTTTTATAGAAAATAAAATGTACTGCTTGTTATTATTTATCATATTGTTCATTTAAATATGTAAATGCCTGTAAAATAAGACCAGTTGTCCGATTAATAAAAAAAGTGTAACTTAAGCATCGCATAACACATTTGTACATGTAATTAATCTAATACGTGTGAATGGGAATTAAAAAATAGTCCAAAATAAATCAACTAAATTAAAGACGTAGACCAATTAATGTAGTCTGTACTTAGCTGCATAATTATTTAAATTGACAGTAAGCACGAGTGCAAAGTGTAAATTCATGATAATTCCATTATGTTACGTAAAGCTTCTGCATTTTTATTATAAGATGGAAAACATTTCTGTTTCACAATGTTAACTCATAAAACTGTACTAAACAATTTTACAATTACATTTTTTAATTTTGTTTCAAGCTAGAATCAGAACAGAAATCAAAAGCTAAAACAATACTTAACATCTAAACCAAAAATGAAAATTGAATTTAAATTTTACTTTGCTTCACTTATATTTTAGAACAGAGCCTATTCTATTTAGTTTGGCTTAGTTAGAATCTAAATCTAAAACTGAAATAATAACTTCAAATTGAAACCTTTTTTTCTATTTTATGTAACCTTTGCCGAAAAACCAGTGCTTTATATATATGTGAAACTCCTCATATTTTCTACTGTCCCAAGTATGAATATAATAGTTTTAGAAGTTCAGAATTTTATTAATTTGAACATAACCTTCAGTGTCAATAAATATCAAGTTAAACAGACCTCATTTGAAATAACCTGAATGTTTGCTAATTTCACTTAAGTACCAGCTGCTTAATAAAATTGTCTGTTCTTAGCTAAATTAAATTTAATAAGCTGCTGATTTTTATATGCGGTGAACAATACTTAAACTCGAAGAGAGCGTGTACCTGTTGTTATGTCCCAAAAACGGAGAGAAATTACAAAATTGGATATTTCATAGAATTAATAAAATTGACTTGATTATTAGTTTATTATTCATTTAAAAATTTTAACATAAACTTACAAACGCATACTACATATAAAATGTTTTTATTTACATAATAGGCTTTCTGAAAAATTATTGGCATTGCATTGTTTGGATCGAGCAGAATTCAGGACTTAATTTGCATAGGAGCTCACTGGAACTCCGCCATTGTACTTCTTTTTCTAGGTGAATTTTTACATATTAGGCAAAACCCAGGAAAGCTGATGAATACTGTGCTCCGAAGTTCAACACTAGTACATTAATTCAAAAATTTTCGCCTTTTCAAGCACAAACTGATTTTAGCAGACAGACAAATCAGACTCACTTCCCCTCGAACAGATTTGAGAGTCCTGAGACCACCAGATTTTGGGTGTTTTCTGTATAATGCTTATATTTTTTCCTGCTAATTTCCGACTATTTAATTCATATCACTGTTCTGTGAAATAATTAAATTATGTAAAATAATTATTATATGGAAAAATCTTTAAATTATCATTATTTTAATTAAATGTGCCACCAACCCCATATTACAGGGGCTTGCAGTGCACTACTGAGTATGAACATAAGAATATTAAGGCCGGGACAATTCCTTTTTTTACTAGAAATTAAGCCCTGGAGCAATTGCATGCTTTCTCATTGAAAAATTTCTTTCATTAATTTCCAAAAAGTTACACTTTTTGTATATAACCCGCGTACAAAAATATCCCCAATCAGTAAAATGTGCTCCATATTCTAATGAGGTGATGTACAAAATTTGAGAATTATATCCTGAAAAGTGTCAAAGGTATGAAGTTAATACGCACTGACTTAAACCACTTTTCAGTAGCTCTTGAAGGGAAAAAAAATCACATTTTAAGTGTCACACAGATATTTTGAAAGAATTTTTTACATTCAATTTCAAGTATAGACCCCAATCATCTTTATTTATAGATATCTCTTAAGGGGTTTGATGAAAGGCTGAAATTTTGTACATCATCTCATTTGTGCATGGGGTACATTTTACTTGTTGGGAATTTTTTTGTATAGTAGTTGTACGCAAATTTAAAAAGTGTTAACTCTTTGAAAATTAACAAGAGGAATTTTTTCTTAACATAGTCTTTTCTTTTACCTTATTAGCATTTTGGTGCTATTTCTTTCAAGCATGGCGTGGCCACTTTTGTGTGGCAAGTAGACACTTTTCAAGTTTCTTGGTTTATGGCACATTTTCAATATTCTTGGTGAAATTTTCAATGTTCTTAGGACTTGGTGTAATCACTTTTACTGTTTTTCGGTTCAATCATGCCTAATATGTCGGCGAAAGGGGAAGTGGTCACTTTTCAAGTTACTACACGAATATGACATTGAAATACATTATCGAAAAGGGGTATCTCATGGAAATGCAGATGCTCTATCTAGAAGGCCCTGCATAGAAAGTTGTCGTTATTGCTCCAGGCCTGAGAAGAATTATCAGCTAAAACATCCTGTTGTCCACTAAGTTACGTCATATGTACTAGTTCAAGACCCCTCGAGTGATAAACAAATCTGGGCTGACCAATTGGCTGATAGTGGCATTGAAGCTATTGTGAAGTTAATGAAAAATTCTAGTGATGTCCAGCTGGCAAGAAATATCCACCTGTAGTCCGGCAACAAAGTAATACTGGGCTATGTGGGATTCGCTTCACTTGGAAAATGGAGTTCTGCACTGTAAATGGGAGTCGGACAAAGGGAAGCTGTACCGATGGCAGTACTTCCTCGTCTGAGAATTCCAAAGATTCTAGAAGAACTGCATAATAGCTGGACTGGGGGGACAATTTTGGCATAATGAAGATTCTGAAAAATGTTTGCAAGCACTTCTACTGGGCTAGGGCTCGGGACGATGTTGAAGGGTAGTGTCAAGCTTGTAATGCCCGTAAAGGCCCGAAGAAATGAAGCCATGGAAAACTACACTGCTATCATGTAGGAGTGCATTTTGAGAGAATTGCCCTCGACATCTTGGGTCCTCTTCTGCGAATGGCAACAAGTACATCCTAGTTGTCATTATTTCTCAAAATTGCCCGAAGCTTATCATATTCCCAATCAGGAAGCTATGACCATAACAGAGGTATTGGTGTGAGAATGGATTTTTAGATATGGAACCCATCTGTAATTTCATTTCGACCAAGGAATGAGCTTTGCAGTTTATAAAAGATGTCAATTGTTCGGCATTGGCAAAACCCAGACTATACCTTTGCACCCATAATCCAACGGTACGGTACAGAGGTTTAATCGCACTATTTTAAATAACCTCTCACTCCTGGCATCAAGAGGACTGAGACAAGAAACTTCCCCTCTTCCTGTTAGCATATAGGAGTGCCACCCATGAGATTACTGGCTTTACACCTTCCAAGATGTTATTTGGTAGAGATCATCTTCCTACCGATCTACTGTTTGGTTGCCTTCCAGAAATGCCTTCATTAAACCAGAGGAGTACATGGCCTTTCTCCAGCGACCGGCTACTTTATAAATCAATACAAGTTGCTTAACTGAATAATAATTGTGTTTAATTTGAAAGTTAAGTTATATGAAACCAATGGGCTGCCAGTTGTACATGGTGGTGAATTTAGTGATAAAAATGCACTCACTTTAACACTTAAGATACCAAATACCTATACCTGTATGACATAAGTTGGGGTTGAAAAGAGAATTTACTATGAGATAAATTGTAATGATGACACATGTAACAAGCCCTAGCAATGCCTGATTAAAAAAATTTTTTGCTGAAGAACTCTGGAATTTTTATTATTTGCCCAAAGTAACACTGGCTGAATTTGGCAAGTGCCACTTACTAACTATAATGTAAATTTGGCATCCTGTGTGTGTGTGTGTGTGTGTGGGGGGGGGGGGGGGCATGCACATGTTTAGGACCGCCACCCATGATTTAAAACTTTGTGCTGCCATTTAAGCCTTTTATATCTTTTAACTACATAAATAATAATACCTTTCTCTTCAGACTTCATACACCTTGATTTTTTGAAAAGAAAGTACAAAGCTCCTTCCTACAACTTTTCAATGTTTGATAAAAGACTCGGTAGTAAGAATATTGAATTAGCTTTTTAATATATGCATTTTCTTAGAAATATCAATATTTAGTACACCCATTCAAAAAAGTATGCAAGTATGAGGAAATTCCCTACTTTAATTTTGTGAGCAACTCATTAATTAAAAAAAAGAAATTCCCTATATTAATTTTATGAGTAACTGATTAATTAAAAAAAAACATGCAGCTAAAAATAAAAGTTCTTTTTTTACAAGATGTCCCAAAAAGGTGGCAACGTCTTTAATTTTTTAACTATTAGAGACAAGTGTGTAGTGTAAGTTGAAAAACTGTTCAAAATAAGGTCGGAAATAACAGTCCATTGAGAAAAAATTCTTCCCGTTAATTTACATAAAGTTACTTTTTAAATTTGTACATGGCTCCCGTACAAAATAATTCCCAATTAGTAAAATGTACCCCATACACTCATAAGGTGACATACAAAATTTGAGAATTATACCTTAAAAAGTTTGGCATATGAAGATAAACATTGTGCTGACTTAAACCACTTTTCTATAGCTCTCGAAGGGAACAATCACATCGAATGATTGGGTTTCAGGGGTCGTACAGAAATTACAAAAGAAATTTTTTTTTTTTTCCCGAGTATAGAAATCGAAATCATGTATAGCCCCTCATCATCTTTCTTTAAAGATATCTCTGCAGCATTGTATGATGAAAGGCTCAAATTTGGTATAACACCTCATTACTGTATGGGACACATTTTACTAATTGGGTATGTTTTTGTACAGGAGTCCTATAAAAATTTGAAAAGTAACTTTTTATAAATAAACAAGAGAAATTTTTTATTAACAGAGTCTTGTTTCCGACCTTATTTTTTTACATTTTTCAACCTTTACACTATATAATATAGTTTTTATAAAGAACAATATGAATAAACCAATACAAGAAAACTGACTTTACCTGGAATACTTTTTGAGAGAGTGTATGGATATACAGTTTTGCATAAGTGCAAAACTTTGTAAAAAGGTTAATGCCATATAAAAGAAAGATGTGCAGAAAATTGTTAACTATGCAGAAACAGAAATTTAGCAGAAATTTCTGCTTTAATATGGACAAGTAAAATATCAATTACAAAAGCAACATTACTCAAATGTTTTTAATTTATTTATTAATTTTTAATTTAAGACAGCATTTTTCATAGTAGAAGAACTTTTTACAGAAAAAAAGTAATGTAAAAGTAACATTACATAACATGTAAAAATCAGATCTATATGTTGTACTAATGACTTAAAAGCATGAAAGCACTATAGCAATCAGGAATAATTATCAAAGTCTGGTTACATTAATGGGAGTATAAATTACTGTATAAGTACAATCAGTATAAGATAAAAAAATTTCATAGTAGAAAAGTTATATCGTAGTAAGAGTAGATAAGCAGATTTGGAGAGTTTCATTCTCTCCCAAACCTTTCTCAACCATTTTTCAGAGTTATATAATAATATAACTTTACTTTAGAAAAATATAACATCTAGTAAATATAGCATATTTTAAATTGAGCACATAACAAAGTAGCATGGGTCACAAATGTAAGTCTTAATATTTCATTTTCTTTTCTGAAGTGCATTATATTTGATAAAATAAGGATTTCTTTAAAACATATGTAACTTTATAAATTAGTTAAAAATAACTAATATTAAAAAAGTTATTTGATTACAATAATAAAATAGTATACATTGTTTTAGTTGGAGAAACATTGAGTTTCATTATGAGACTTCAAAAAAATTATTTCTAAAAATATGTAAAATTTTGGTAGTTTTAATGAAAAAAAAAGTACTTAAATGACTAACACCAAAACCTGTCCTTGCTTAACAAACTCTTGAGAAATGAAATATTACTATTAATATTTTGTGAGGTATAAATATATTCACATATGTATATTTTATTTTTTACACATTTTAAATTTATCACTATAAACAAGTATGCTTACTATCTTAAAGAGATATCAAATTACAAGTACAGAAATCCTTACAGAAAAAATATATTTCTTCATTTATAGGTTTTAAAAATAAAACTATTTTAAGAGTCTTAAGCAGGTTCACGCGACTAAAAATTTTTTTCAAATGTCAACCCCCCCCTTTTTTTCCTCAAATCTTAAAAGTTTCTTTCATTTACACTCGCTCCATATTTCTCTATACAAATTATGAACTCTTATATTATTATTTAAATGACTTTACTTGAAAATTTGATGATTTTCAAGAAAAATTATTTGAACAACGGAATACAGAAACTAACACACTGAAAAGGAACCATAGACAAGAGTTCCAAACAGTTAAAGTTTAGAAGTATTCAACCATGAGAGATGACGAAGGAAAGGAAGAAAAGAACATAATTCTAACTTATAACAGAAAATTGATTCAACAGCTGATACTGAGATGTATATTTGTTGAGATTAACAGAAAAGAATTGGAATCTTTCAGCAATTTTTATAATTTTGAGATTCACACATTAAGTGAAATTCTTAATTTAATATCTGTGCAAATTAGTTGAAATTAGCCAGGCTATATATTTATATAAATAGACAAAAAAATAACATGTATCTTCCTTATTTATTACAATATGTGACCAATGCAAACTTGCTTTCAGACTAATAAAATACATTTTTGAAGCTCTACAGTTTAATATTGCTTAGATTTTAATTGAACATTTAACTATACTACAAATACATGCAACTAGTCAAAAAATACAAAATGTAACAATTTACAAATATATAAACAGCTTAAAAATGGAAGGTCTTATATGACATAAGCAATATAGCTTTCGATAAAAATTTACAAACTTTGAAAACTAAAAAAAAAAATCTACAAATTTACATCAAGGAAAAAGATAAAAATGTCACTATGAACAGGTACCAGACATACAGGAGAGTAGCAAAATTTGATAGCAAACTTTTAAGAACTTCTGTCAGTTAAAAACAAATTATTTTTATTTTGTATGCCTAAGTCTTCATGCAACAATACTGTCTATACAGTATATAGGGGCTGGTATATATTATTTTGCTTCACTGAAATGTACTAACAGTGAATGATAAAATTATTTCCTATAGTGACATAATGCACATAATTGAAAAAGACATGTACAATTTTAACATGTGATAATGAATAGAAAGAATTTATAACAAAACTTTTATTGTCATACTTCAGTAGTATCTTCATTAACATTGTGGGTAGCTAGTAGATAATTAGCAGCTTGTTTCACATCCCAGCTGCACTTGACCAGAGTCTGTTTTAAATTTTTAATAGGAATCAAATGAGAGTTAAGAAGACACTGCAACCTCATATATTTGATTGCCTTTAGTGTATCCCAATCGGTTTCATTCAGAGCAGCAACACATTCTTCTGGAGTGACAACCTAAAATAACGAAAAAATATTGTTTATGAATGCTGTACACACATTTTCTAATAACACTTGCTAATAAAATGTGTTTCAGACATAACATGAAAGAATTGAAAAAAATAAAAAAAATCTGATGTGTCCAACACATGACTTCCTTGCACGTCTATTAAATCAAAAATATTTTCGACGCACTTCCTCTAAATTTATTTGTTTGAAAGAGATAAAATATCAATAATATTAAGGTTTAGCGATTTCTAGCCAAATATTTCGATATCGCCAAGCTGAGTTCAATTTAAAAGATTTCCTTCTGACACTTTATTTGGCGATATTTCACCAAAAGCCGACAAACTTGAGATAGTCAGCGAGATTTTGGGGATAGCCAAAGTAGTCATTGACCACAGACTTTCAATGAATTGAATGCATCCATACACCTTAATGTATTTAAAGTCATTTGGCACACCCTGTAAATAAATTCCCAGTCGATTGCTGTCAAAAAAGATATTGAAAACCGTTAGATATTATAATATAGTTCTAAATACAAAAGTTCAAAATTCTACGGGTTAAAGTTTTAGAGTTATACAAAATACGAAATAATTTTTGGCGCCAAATTTGGTGATATTTCGGCGAAACTCGTCAATGTCGACGACATTTGGCGAGATATTAAGCATGGACCAACAATGACAGATTATCGCCAAATTTGGCGATATTTCGCCAAAACTCGCCAAGAACGATGACAAATGGCGATACTTTGGGCATGGACCAAATGACTGACTATCGCCAAATTAGGCGACATTTCGACAAAACTCGCCAAGGTCGAGGACAGACGGCGAGATTTTGGGCATGTACCAAACAATGGCTGTCTACAATTGTATTATATTTAAGATGTCCATAGACATTAAAGTACTGAAATTCTTTTCGGTGGTCCTGTAAATAAACTCTCCAGTAGATTTTAACCAAAAATCGAGATGCACAACTAGATGTTACAACAATCTTATACATGAAATTTCATAATAGTTTTTGAGATTTGAGAGTTAAATATGCACACACGCACATAAAAAAGTCGCCAAGCTTGGCGACTTTTGGCATAGTACTTGAGGGAGGCACGTGACCGTGGTCGGACCATTACCTAACTTATGTGGTAGGACGGTATTGTGCTTGAAATGGATGAATCTCCTAAAATTGCCATTAACCGTAATGTATTGGAAATCTTTTGAGTGTTCCTGTAGCAGAACTGTAAATGATAAAGACACTTTTGTTAATGGAGAAATTCATTTTCTAACTCTTTACAGCATATATCACTTCTGAGTCGTTTGAAATAGCCCAATACCTCTAAAAAACGCTTTGATGAATTTCGGCCCATAGAGCGTAATGTATTTCGAATCTTTTAGGCGGTTCTGTAGATAAACTATCCAGTCGAATGGAACCGAAAGGGGAGGTGCACAACTAGATGTTACAACAATCCTAAATATAAAGTTTCAACATTCTACGCCTAATAGTTTTTGAGATATGCGAGTTTAATGAATTTCGGCCCATTGAGCGTAATGTATTTCGAATGTTTTGGGCGGTCCTGTAGATAAACTATCCAATCGAATGGAACCAAAAGGGGAGGTGCACAACTAGATGTTACAACTATCCAAAATATGAAGTAATAAATAAATAAAAATAAATAAATAACTTTCATGTAAATCTGATAAAACTAATATTTACCATATTTTACTGCCTTTATTCTTAATATGACTTAAATTAGAATTAATTTCAGATAAATTAATGAAAACATAAAGGAAATTAAAACTAATGTTCAATAAATACATAAATAGTCTAAAAACTTTAAAATATAACTTGCCTCTTTTGCCAAGACTTTCTGCAAGATTCTAACCTCATCAGAATCAATACCTCTAGCTCGACCTTGAGTTCTAAATCATAAATCAATATATTTTTATGCATATGCTCATAATCTTATGATTCAAAAAGTTAGCAACAATTTTTCATATTCAGTGTAATTAACTTATCAACAAATTGTAGTTGAAATATGGACAAACATGTAAATGCTTTTTAAATAGAAAAATAGCCTTTAATTAATATTTTCTTATAGAAACTTATATTGCTATTTAAAAAGGCATAACATATAAATATTTCCAAAATAAATGTTACATGAGCTTTTGAAAAACATAGGCTCAACTTATCTATTAAATACAGAAAGGCCTTCTGCATGGGAATATTTCCTACTTAAATTTTCAATCGATTCTAAAAACAATTATTACAGCTTCATTAAAAAAAGTGTTAGAATCTGTTTTATAAACCAAGACAAACTGTCCCTACTAGCAATTTTGCTCGGGCTACCACCGGCCACGCAGCCAGCCGATGACGGCCCGAGCAAAATTGCTAGTAGGGTGTCCCACTTTTTCCCATGCTTGTAAAAGTTTTTGAATTGAAATACCTAAAATCTATGAATTTAAAGCATTTCTTTATACACACCAGAAATGTCATTAAAAACTTTTGGGATAGTATTTTATAATACTACTAACTATCTCTTGTATGCTGTCTTAAAACAAACAAACAAACAAACAAAAAACACCTGAAAGCTATTTGGAAGGTTATACAATAGGGTGGATCGAAAAGTATGGGAATTTTTTTTTTTTTTTTTTGAATCAATTTTGGCCTAGGGTTTGGAAAAGTTGCATATTGAGTATTTTAGTTTACATGTTAATTTTTATTGAAATCCATCTACATCTTGAGGTGTCCCATGTGTCTGAAATATAGTTTAAAATTGAAATTTTACAAAATTAAAAAAAATGATAATATTCGAAATTTCTTTTGGCACAGAGTTCTAATGTTGTGACTTAAGTACATTAATTTATACATATATTTTTATTTAATTCCATTCATATCTTCCTGTGCAGCAAGCCCCAACAAAAAGTAGTTAAAATTGACAATTCCACAAAAATGTTTTAAAAATTTAAGTAAATATTTTTGTTTATATATTTGAAAGAGTACTCAGGTAATAAAGTATAAACGTTTCTGGAACGTAGAAGTATCTGTATGAAAACTAGAGGTGGTAGGAGTATTTTTTGTCGGTGCTCCAAATAATGTTTTGATTTTTGCATATCTGATTAAGATGATATGCTAAAGATAACAAATAAAGTGAAAACCAATCCAAGTACTTGAAAAAAATAAACCTTAAAGTACTAATATTAAATATATGATATAATTATCGCATGAAAAAAACTGTATCTAAACTGTGATTTTGAATTAAAAGATTTCATTTTCCTTGATTTGAACCTAGATCTTATAAATGCGGCCTTTCTTTCTTCTCCACAAACAAGATATGCAGCTTCTGTTACCAGTTTCACACAGTGCCTGGTTCCTTGTGTGTGGCATGGAAAGCTAGACCAATGAAGAAATTTCACTGAAGCAATCTCCTTTGACAGGAATGTTTTTAAGTCTTACATTTGGAGATGACTTTTAAAAACAGAGGCTTGTTAAAGTAAATAAAAAACTTTGTAAAAAACACACATAAGATGATATAGGTTTATTTTTGTATGTTTCTGCTTCTTTCCTTTCTTTTTTATCCCCCCCTTTTTCCCCCTCTCCATGGTTTTGTTCAGCTTTTCGTTGTCCCTTGTGGCAACATGCTTGCTTGTTTATCTCTTTTCAGTTCCCTGTGCTCCTTGTGACGAAGGGCTTTGACTGAGGAAGACCAAAACAATTTTTGGTCGAAACGTACCTATCTACTTACCTATATCATCTTATGTGTGTTTTTTACAAAGTTTTTTATTTACTTTATCGTTTAACACCAGTATTTTGAGTGTTTTCTCCAGAGGCTTGTTATTATCATTCCAAAAAATTCTCACAAATAAAGTATTCCGATTCTCTTCTGTCAAAAATAACTCTACTGTAAGCTTATACTATATCTGTCATCCTATAACATAGTTACAAGCAAATTCTCCATCTGTGAAAAAATCCATTTCTTTGGTTGGCAGCATTAACAGTTTTTCTTAGGTGATCCGGCGCAATTTGAGTACATAATTAGTTTCCACAGGTATCTCGAAAATTCAATGCCGAATGGCTTTCCTTTTATGTGGAATCCCATTGAACCGCATACCTTCATAATATATGTAACTAAATGTAACAAGTTTTCGGAAGGCTCATCAGTTGCCAATTAAGACAAAGGAGACGAAGGATACAGTCTGCTTTAGTCAACCACCAGGAATGCACCACTGGTCCTGGTTGAATAGCAGCTAAATCTTGAATGAATTCTTCTGAAAACACAACTTTTAACATATCCAACAAATATCGTTGATCTGTACTCAAAATACTCCTATTGACATCTGGAAACGGATTCCCCCAATCTTGCAGAATTCAGTTACAGAAAGTGTATGGTATGTTTCCAATAACTTGCCAATTGCACCAGAAAATTCTTTAAGGCCATGAGTTACACCATCAAGCTAGTTAAATTAAAAGATGTAAAATAAGTTCATTAAGAAGCAGCATACAAATAAACCACTGAAGTGCACAATTTAACTCAGCTTCTAGAAGACTTATTACTTATGCCTTTGTACCAGTATTGACGATTGTCCCACAGCATTAGATTGCTATAAGTGAATCAATTGATATACCTTTGCCATTAAAGAAGGTTAATATTTCACTCTTAATGTTCGCAGATTGAGACGAAATAGTTAGATGCCCAAGGTAAATGCAGCTTGGTTCTTGTATTTAAAAAATATGGTCTTCTCTGACACAGGTGGCTGTGCGGCCATGCAGCCAGCTGTGTCAGAAAATTTTTTTACCTTTGTGATGCCAGATTGGCTATTCGATCGACCATTATGTTGTTGGTAGTTAAATGGATCGAGGACAAACAGCTGCACTTTTCAGCACTGGGCAGTCTATCCAGGTGGTCTTCTATATTGATGTGAAAATTCTTGTGCTTCAAAGGGTTAAACAAGATGTCTCATTCTTTTTCAGAGAAAATATAGTGACTTCAGATCAGAAGCACTGATGAAAGCTAGCTAGCTAGCTCTTGTTTCGTGCCAAAACAGATGAGGGAAATAGCCTAATTTTGTAATTTTATATTTGAATTTTCGGAGCGACTTAAGAGGATGCTCATAAAGGTTTTGTTTATGGGAAAAAAAAAAAAAAAAAAAACCTTCTGGCCATTCGGCAAATTATGCCACCGAAGCCATTACATACATGTATATATACTTTTTAAAAAATTGATTTTTTGGGGTAAGTGGGGCACCTGAAGGGGATGTTTCAAAAAAGAATTTAAAAAAATTAAAAATTCTCACCTAATCATTTGGCAACTTTTGTCATATAGGCCATCATGGGGGAAAAAAAAAATTTTTTTTTTTTTTTGGATCCACCCTATGCTACAATTATGTTGAACAACCTGATAATTACCAGGGTGATCACCAACTGGCATCAGAGTTTAAATTTCTGGAAATACGAGGAAATTAAGTTGAAAACTAAGAATTAAACTTACTTAAAAAAAAATTCTAATGCAAAAGAAAACTTAATGGTCTATTGAAATGTATGCATGAAAGCTTTTTATTTGTCATTATCACCAGCCTTTTAGAATAGTTTACTTGATTGGTAAAATAGTTACTAATATATGGTTTTCATTTATTCTGTAGCTAGCATTTTGAGAACTTGGGTCTTAGGTATAGATTTTTTTAAATTTTAAAATGTAGCATTCTTTTTTCAGCAATAACATTTTTTAAAGCATAACGTTACTTTCAATTATTACACTTTATTTTATTTTTATAATAGTCTAACTTAACTGTCAAAATATTCTAAGTTTACCTAGTAAAAGCATATCTTTAAAAAATGTAATAAAACCGGTAGGCTCCATATTGTAAAGAATTACCTGCGAATGTTTGGCTTATCTAATGCAAATTCAAGCAAGTCTTCGCAACTGACATGATCAGCACCTTTATAAATGAGTTGAGATTCTTCTTCAGGTATATTGTCTAAACTATCTATTTCTGCTTGAATTCCATTTTCAAAAGAATCATCCAGCCTAGAAAAGAGACTCAGCTTTAAAATAAAAGCTAACACCATCCAAGGGGGAAAAAAAAGAACACAGTATTTTTCAAAAAAAGATACAACAATGAAGTAAATAGCTAAATGGCAGAAAATATATAGTTTTTCTCTCTCTTTTTAATTGATTAAAATTTTGTAAAATAAAATATAAAATAGGTACTTGTTAACAAGATTATCATCATCTTGATAAGTATCTGCTTTTGTGTGTTATCTTACAAAAATAAATTTAAGCACTAATTATTTAGAAAAGAAAATAAGTATAAAAAGATAAATAATAATTTACAAATTTTCACAACCATGATGTTTATATACATACATTAACTACTATCAATCACCCAAGGCTGGCCATACAACTATGATGCATTTATGTAAACTTCCAAAGAACAATTAAGAATCTAAAACAGCCATTTTTTACTTGTTATAATTAAAGTTTTAATGTTTATTGGTTATTTAACTACAACATTTAACCCTCTGTGCATCTTGGAAATGGGTAAATAATCTAAAGTTATTTTCACGGTAAAATATTCATGTACCTTTAAAATTATGAAAAAATGAAATTTCAATAGGACGATTTCAAATGATTAAAAAATAAGCTCCTAAATTACTTACAAGCTTTAATATCAAAAAATATTCCATGATACTTGAGTGTTATAAACAATTTAAACTATAGATGCATTGCAGTGAGAACTGGAATGAATTGGACAGGATTTTACGTCACAACCGCTTGGAGGATTAAGCCACTTCACATTTGGAATTTCAATACATTTTGAATGTATGATAATTTAACAAGGAATTGATTAATAAATTGCACATTCACACATTCAAGAAGTTTTAATATAATTTCTCTGAATAATTCGGTTTGGAGGGGGCAGGTTGTCACGCTTGAATCAGTTAACAATGCAAGTGATAAATGTTTCCAATGTAAGCGATGAATGTTTTTGTTGCACAACAATAGACTATAGAAACCCTGACTGGAATGTGATGTGGGATTGCAAAGAATTACCTGCGACACGTGACAACCGATTTGCACATGTTGCTGATGCTGAAGATTGTGTTTGCTGTTCTTGAATTTGAATTATGGAATGCTGGAATATTGTTTGTATTCAAGACGTAAATATCTAATTATTTGTACATCAAATATTAATAAGTTGTATAGAACTGTAATGAATTCAGCTTTATCATATGTTGTGTTGTTTGTGAATCATTCCTAGAATGAATTTTGATGAAAAATTGAAAACATTTATTGTGAAGAATACTTAACATACTTGTGTTAGGCTTAAGTTCTGCTTATTTGAATGATTTTCAATGGAATTATTTCGTGAAAAAGACAACTTGTTAATAAAGAAAGACATATGTCAAGGCCACAGAGAAGAAATAAAATGGAAAATTTGTGGTAATTGCTTTTATTTATGGGTCTGCAGTTGAGCGTTTTTATTGTTCTATGGTCATGTATTTAAATAAAGTTTTTTGTATGTTGTGTTGTTTTTTGTGAATTGCTGCAAGAGCGAATTGTTACAGAAAATTGGAAATTTTTAAGGTTCTAAGATAGATTATTCCATTTCATATATCAGTTTGCTTTATGCTTAGTTGCAGAATTGATTTAAGATGATTATATGTTAAATATTAACACTAGATGAGAATTTTTGAGTTGTTTTGTGATGAATTTTGATTTTAAACTGTTTTTACTAGTGTAATTTTTATGTGTTTTGAAAATATTGAAATTGCACAAATTTCATGGGTGAAATTATTACTTTAGGGTGAAAGAAGTAGCTTATTCTAGTGTTTGTCTTATTGGCATTTCTGGAAAGGGGGTAGGGTGGGCTAAGCCCACCCTAGAAAAATCCTAAAAGTCTATCCAGTTATGCCAATGGTTTGTCTTTTACTCTTAAATAGTGTTTTTAACATTTTGACTGAAGTTTTGTTGTACTTAAGGTTATTTTTTGCAGAAATATGTTTTAGTATTTTACGTATTTCACAGAATTTTTTGTATGCACATACTCCAAAGCCAGTTTTTTATTTATTTGTTTATTGTATTTTAAATATGTGCACAAATTATGTAATAAGGTGTTTAGATAAGAATAGTTCAGTTTTGGATTTATTTTTTGTCATATACTGTGTATATTTATAATAAGTTTGCTGAGAAAAGTTGCCAAGGTAGACGTTGGCAAGAAAAGTTGACAACTAAGCCCATCCCTGCTTACCGTATTTTACCCTAATTTTTAATAATTTATTTATCTATTTATAATTTTTATAAGTTCAAATAGCACAAGACAGGAATGCACATATAAAATGTGCTGCAATATATTTCAAGTTGTACAAAATGCTTTTAGTGAAATTGAACAAAATGAAAAGATAGTAAGGCAATAAATTATAGTGAAAATTTAAAAAATTAATATGACGAGACAATTTTACACATATAAAACATTAAAACAAACTCAAAACAACAAGAATCAAAGATTATTTGGGGGAAAAAAAAGGCTACAATAAATAAGATGAATACTCTTTTCATATGTATTTGATATAACATGCAAATTATTTTGTAGCATATAAATGACCTTTCATACTTGAAAAGTTATTTTGGACTCAATGACATATTCACACACAGTATATCTAGATACACTAGGAATAGTATTAATAAAATACACACAAGAGAAAAGGGTTAATGTTTGTTTGTTTGTTGTGGCAATGCTAAACATGGGCAATCTGCCTGGGATGGGGATGCCTTGGGTGGAGGACTTTCTAAGAGGTTTTAACACAATTTCACATTACACCTGGAGAAAACTGCCCAAACTACAGACTGTTAGATCGACATCTGCACAATGGGGCCCAAACCCAGGACCTTCATACTTCAAAAAATGAGTTAAATGAAACTGATTAATATTTAAGTAGTGTTACAAGAAAAACACAAGCATAGCTCTTTCTAAAGCTTGATTTTGTTTTTCCTTATCATACAAAGTTATCATAAGAAGACAGAAATATTTGCTTACCTTTTTTTAAAACCCAACCAGGTTTTATTCTTTTCACTTGAACAATTATTGTCAAAAATATTGAAGATATTTAATGCATGTACAATCATGATTTTCTACTTAGAGATTAAGTGTATTTTCTTTTTAATATGCTAGAATTTTCGTTCACAAAGCCAAAGTTTTTAGATTACAGATTTTAAAATATTCCAAATTATCTCGTACATTCTGTCTAGAAATTTTCATTCAAGGAAAAGGAGAGTGAGGGGAGGGGAAAGAATTGCAATTTGATGAATCAGAACAGCCCAGATATTATTTCATTAACATTTGAGATATTTCTAGTAGAAGTTAGTTGTTTTTTTTTTTTTTTTCCTGGGAGCGTGGGGAAGCAAATTTGTAATTTGCTGTTCACAATTTTACTAAGTAAAGACATAAGAGTCACAAAATGTGAAAAGAATTAAAAATAAAACCTTTTGTGAGAGGGTAATTATGTCTAACTTTACACTATACCTATTTAATTCATGAATGCACCTATTCCCACATGCTATTCATTGTTCACTGTCAATAAGATGAGCTAAAAAAGCCATTTCATTGTTTAATCTATTTATGTTTTACAACAAAAGAAATTTCCTACAAATCTAAAAAAAAGTCCAACATAAATAAATTTTGTTAAATGAAAGTTTTAATAAAAACAGAAAATTCATTTTAGTTCAAACTATTAGAAATATTTTAATATTTTCCTTGTACAGAAAACAATTATTCAATGAACAACTCATTATAAAAAGACTCTATCCCAGGAAGTTTTTGATATAACAGAACGTAAGATTGAAAAAATTCAAACATTCAAATTTTTTTTAATGTATACTCATGCTTTAAAGTGAATGGGAAAAAAATGAAGATAATCATCAAATTTTCTTATAAATAATTACACTAGTACAATCAAAAAGTTCCCAGAATTTCAAAATGAAAATTAATTTTTTGCACATACAAAAGTTTAAGCTACACACTTTTCAAAATAGCCTCTCGAATACACATACCTTTCTCCCAATATTATACAATTGTTCAGGACAACCCAGGAACACTTTCTCAAAAAACTTTTCAGCTGTCTTGTTGAATTCTCCACAATTTTCCAATTATTTTGCCAAGTGGATTACAAATTAACTTTGGAAGTGATGCTACAAATCATTAGTTGTTTGTGCCCATGAATGATTTGACAGGCGTGCTCAGTGTTTTAGCGATGGTAGATATGGACAGCAGACCTCCATAGAGATAGTCTTTTAAACTTGTGCATTCTGAATAAAAACAGCTTGTGCCATTTCAACATTTGATTTATTTATATTTTTTTAATTGCCTCATTTCAATACGCTTAATTTAATACGGTAATGTTTCAGAAAGTCATTTCCATAATAAAATTTAATGCTTGCAAGTTATTCATAATTTGACATTTCAAAATCCGGTAATGTTAGTAATCTATTTAAATGAAAACACTTGCTGTATTCAGTAACAATGACTAAATAAAAAGTGGTTAGCTTCCTGCTTCCTCTACTCTAGAGACAAGCTCTCAAAACATAAGTTTTGTTCTGGGATCATTGTGACACTCTCTGGTAGTTAAATTTTATTATAAGGAATTTTATTGAAGGAAGCTTTTTGATCATATTAGTATATGCTTCAGATACTTAATGATGTCGAAAGAGAATTCTAAAAAGAATATTGAAATGCAATTAAAAGACTGTAGTGTACTTAAGTTTGTGTGTTTTAATTAAAAAGACTTAATAAATACAATGAACAACTTTATTTACAAAAATACACTTACTCTTAAAAAGAAAAATTTAATTAGGATAGATTATAAATTTAAGTACACAGAAATAACCACTTAAAATAAAATAAACACATCTTAAAACTGCATACATAATGCAAAATAAGTACTCACGTAAAAGTGCGAGCTGGTTTAGGAGGAGGTACTGAAGCATTATTATCTAATCCTATTAAAGTACCATAATTTAGACTAGAACCATTAGATGTAGAATCTAACAAAGAAGGATCACTTTGAGGTGGTGCACCTTCACTTGCCCTGCGTTCAACTGGTTCACAATTGTTAAAAGAATGTGATGGAACATCAGGACATGAAATTTGCTTTGTAAGATTATTTCGAACACTGTCCAAAACAGAAATATTTGTACCAGGAAGAAGTAAAGGATGCTTTCGTTGATGATGCTTTAACATAGGTATTGGCTTTGTTCGGTCTCTGGGTGGTAAAGGCAAAGGATTTGGGAAAGCATCATTAGAACTTTCACTACAACTCACTGTTGTATTAGTGCTGGAAGAGTCACTTTGATCTTCAAATTTCACATCAGAAGAAGCATCATCACATTTAACAGTATTGTTAGAAATGCTGGAGTCTTTGGCATAACGAGAAGTAATATTGGGTCTTGGGAAAGTTTTAGGAGCTTGAGGAGGTGGTGGAGGAGATCCAAGTGTAGATCTTGAACCATTAAATAAAGGACTGCCATTGCTGGCAACAGCATTGGCAGCTAGCCTAGCAACAGTTGCTGTATGTGGGGTTGTGGCACGTCCACTACCGTGTATGCCATGCCGATTGCCCCTAACTTTTGGTCGGACAGGAACACCACTTCTTAACATTCGTAGTGGATTATTATCAACTGCCTCAGATTCTGGATCAGAAGAATCAGTAGCATGAGATGTTAAAGGTTGCCTTGACCGAGGTATGTTAGGTTCAGTAACAGTTTTTGGAACAGTAACTGTAGATGCTGTTGATGCATTTCTTTCTATACCACTGTTTTTTTCAACTAATGAATTATAAGCCTCTTTTGCTTCTTCTGTAATTATATCCTGAATATCTGGTATTGCTTCAGCTTCTTCAGAAAAGTTCCTTCTATCAGACTTGGGACTAGTTTTAAATTTAAAAGAAAATTTCCTTTTGAATGGTGATGATGGTGTTTTGGGACTCTCTAATGGAGTATCATTATCAGATCTATTGTCTAGATCTAACAAACTTTTACTTGCTAATTCCTTTGCTATAGCTATTGCAGAGTCGAGAGTTTGCTCATCAGCTGCAGAAATTGGCTTTACAAGTGCATGTTTTTTCTTGGAATTATCTCGTACCAATTTGGAAGATATTTCTTTCAGTTCATTTCTGACATTATTATTTTCAGAATTTGGCTGCTCTTCAAATGCTATGTCAGGTTTCGCAGAGCCCAAAGCTTTAAACACTTCATCCATGAGCGATGGCCCAAAATCCAAAGACTAAAAACAGAAGAAAGAAAAAAAAATTAGTTTAAAAAAAATAAATAAATAAAAAATTAAGAATATTCCCAGGGTTCTCATTATGGGGAAAAATGGGTGAGAATGTCTCTCAATAGATATGAGTTTGGTAAATATCCAGTGGGTAATGTATTTATGAATGGGTATTTACCCCTGCCTCGGGTAAACACCTAACACAGGGTATTTATGATTTTTAGTTATTTTTATTGCAAGCAACTGGAAGTCTGTAAGTCAGGCCCAGTTATATGCAATAAAAATAACTCTCCACCCGAATTTTTCGAAATATGAGAATTCTGCACAGAATGAAACCATTTTATAGGGTGGGCAAATTTCTTGCAGTAATAGTTTTTTAATGCGAGGAAAAGAAAAAAGAAAGAGAGATTCTCGGGATCTAGTAAAAATGCTGATTCTTTTAAAAATATTTGATTTCTGGAAAAATGTAAAGAATACTGCTATATTTTATTGCATTCTCAAATTATTAAACAAAATTGAAAATGTTATTAGAATGAAAAAAAATCAGTATGAGTAAAATTTTAAGTAGAAAATGTTTGAAAATTACATAAATGCCACTCAAAATATAAATCTCAGTTATCAATTACTTAATGATCAACTACCTATGTTAGATACTTAATTTAATTCTGTACTAAAATGAATCATTTTGGGTTATCATCTTTCTGCTGAATGTTTTCCCGATTCCCACCAGATCAGTTCATGAAAATTTTATAACTAAAGGAAACCTTATTTTCAAAGTAAAATTTCCAAAAAACATAGTAGTACATAACTATGTTTTGTGCTCACTTACTTGCAAACATATATAACTGATTTGCAATTAATTAAGCAATCCAAGCAAGTACTGCACAATAGTAGTAATAACAAGTTCTATAATTTTGAGGCAAACATGGACAGGTAAACAGATATGCAAGTGGTCATGTAGAACCATTCTACACGTTGCTTTTTGTTAATTTCATTCTCACAGGTGAAAACATGGCATGTGCTTCTTGATTTTACCAAAATCTATGCCAGACAGCTTAAGTTATCTTAAAACAATCAACTGTTTATGGTTACATTCTATAGTAAATGAAAAGCATTCAGAAAATCTTTAAAAAAAAAAAAAAAAATAATATTAATATTCACCATTTGCATGTGAAGTTTATTGGTTAAATCTATGTTACATGCATCTTACTATACTGATTGTGCAAACTGAACCATTTATTTGATTTAATAAAAAAATCAATCGTTATCAAAATCATTCAGCGCAACTATCTATATTGCATATTTAATTCAATTATGTACTAATGTAATTGAATGAAACTATTATGACATTCCATTTTTAAAACAATCATACTTTACAGTGCACACTAATAAATCTCAATGCTGCATGTACTTAAACTCTTTCACCACTGGTAGCATGTTTATTTCAATGTTGGCTTGCAAGTTATTTGGTAAAATGCAGGTGTTTAATAAACTATATATACAGTGATCTCTCACTTATACGCATTTTAAGGGACCGATTTATAATCGCATATAACTGAAAGGTCTTATTTTCTAACCCTTCATCTAAATTAAGAAAGACAAAACATTTGAAAAGAAATGCTTAGTGATATTTTTTTCAGTTAAAAAGAGTAATATTATATTTTAAAATATTTAACTGTGTACAATTTATAGTTTAGCATTTAATTCAAAACTAGAATGAACATATAATTTCATTTTACATAGGAGAGATTTATTGTTCTAATATTAACAAAATGTCATCTGTACAGCAGTTTATTTTTCTTTAGGCTGCGTTTGTAATACAATCCCCTTCTAACATTAAAATCAGTTATTGTATTTGAAGTTCTCATAATTTTACAGATAACGTTTCAATTTTCCTCGGGCTCCTAAAGCAGTAGCACAAGATGGGACAGAATGATCAGTTGAATCATTATCATCTTATTTATCATCATCTTCAAATGTAACTCACAAAAAACGCTTTCAATGTCTTAGTTTACTTGATATTATACTTTTATAAACATTTGCACTTTCGAAATAGCGTGTCTTCGAGGATGATGGAGAAAAGCACATGTGTGTGACAGGATTTGTGAATCACACTGTTAATTTTCGCATATAACAAAGAGACAGTTCAAAGTGGTGCTTACAAGTGAGAGGCCTGTATCATTATTTTCCTATTTCTTGTAATGGGACTTCCAAAATTCTCAAATAAAAGAGAGATGCGTATAACTGAGAGTCGCATAAGTGAGAGGTCAATATATATATACATATCCATTGGGGGGATATCCATATTAACTTAAACCTATGTTTCCGAACCTTTTTATATGTCTGCAGATTGGCAAAAATGGAAAAAATATTTTGTGGTCCAGCATCACCAAAAATAATTACTTAAGCAGGTATTTTATTTATCAAATCAACCGTTATAAAAAGCATAGGAAGGCTAAACATGGTATAACTCAGTTATTTCAGCTTTATTAATCTTAATTTATGAACTAATTCAAATTTAAACAGTTTCCCTGGTACTTACAGGTAGTACTTACATTGATACGCATACTTGCCAACTTTTAGAAATGGCCATCAGTAAAATTATGCGCGAACGACATTTTTCAAATTTTTATACTAGATAACACGTGGGCATAAATATATCCCTTTATAATAAACATACGTACATACATATATATATATATATATTATACGTACACACTGAAAACATACAATAGAAATATTTAAGTGTTTTAAAAAGTGATTTTTTTTTAATTTCACAAAATTACATCTTACCTCTTCTCTTCATTTTAACACTTCCAACTCTTTAATAGCTATGTCCTTTCTTTTATATACAGGTTAATACATATACTTTGTGTACATAATTAAACTATGCATTTTAACTAAATTATTACAGAGCTAAAATATTTAATTTAGTACAATTAAATTTAAGCAAATAGGCAGTTGTTGAATAACAAAATTATAGTATGATATCAAAAATGAATGATAAAAATTAAGTCCATTGTGTCCACATGTTGTTTTCAGCTTGTGTGCCCGTAGTCTAAAAATTGTATGTTTATTATAAGTTTTTTTCTACTGCTTATTATTCCTTAAAATTGCATATTTTTAAGGCTTTTGTTTGTGTGCCAATTTTCCAAACACAGATAAACATCGCGTATTTTTGATGTTTTCGGCTTGTGTGCCCGTAGTCTAAAAATTGCTTTTTTTTTTTTTTTGCTTATTATTCCTTAAAAGTTTAAATTTTTCTAGTGTTTGATTAAGTGAATATTTCTTAAAATCGCATATTTTTACGGCGTTTGTTTGTGTGCCAATTTTCCAAACACAGGAACTTTTTTTTTTTTTCAGGAAATTTTTTCTAAGTTCTTTCTATTTTTAATGCGATTTTTCAGGTATGCCTCTAAAATATTTCTAAGTCTTTTTTTTAGTGCCGTATTTTTTGTGTCTCAGGTTAGTTTCGCATTTTCAAAACACTGGAAAATCCAATGACTAGAGACTGACAATCCCACCACTGACATATGCTCGCGCTTCCCTTTGGCAGGGAGAAAACGGAGGGATATCGGACATGACGTTAACAGGCAGAAAGAGGAGAGCCTTTCTTTCCCTCCTTAAGAGGGAAAAAAAAAAGATTACATTTCCAGCCACCACCCTCCCCTTCTCTCTCTTCTAGTGAGAAAAAAACCGGTCTCCTGTCCGTCTCGAGGGGGAAAAAGAGTACAGGGGAAAAACTGACATAGCAGCGTACGTGTAGGGGAAAAAATTTCTCGCCGATCTCTAAGCGTGACGTCGGACTGCTTGAAATGCGTAAAAAAATAGCCCTCTTCAGTAAACGTGTAAAAAACTAGGAGAATCCTTAAATTTTACGGAAGATCCGTAAAAGTTAGCAAGTATGGATACGAAACATAATTCAAATTTTGGATAATTTTAACAACTTTACTGTCTATTAAACTTTTAAAACAGAACAACCAGACTTAGTTTCCATATTGTATTTAGTTTTTGTACTGAAGTATATCATTTTAAGCTAACCAATACACATATTTACCTCAAACTTTGAATTTTCAATGAATCCAAAATCTTCTTCATCACTGATTTCATGATATTCATGATCAGGAGTATTGATAAGCTTTTCGCTATCTCTACTACTCCTTTTAGAAGGTCCATCAATGATACAGGCACTGATCATAGATGAATCATTCTGCTCACATACCACTTCTGACCAGTTGTCTGCAATTTAAAAATTTAATAATTTTAAACATATAAAGAACACATTTTTTATTTTAAAAGCAAGTAGTTAGCCAGTCAATCACCTAATGAATTAAAAATGCTTAAGTAAAAAAAAAAAAAAAAAAAAAAAAAAGAAGCAAATAAGTTTTATTAGTAACAGAAAAACAGACAAAAATTATGAACAAAACAGAGAAAGCAAATATATATAGATAAAAATTTAGTACTTAAAACAAGCAAGATGGTAAGACCTAAAATTTGGTCTATAGCAGTACTAGTTAGCCTTTTGTAGTTAGTGCACTATTTCAAAAAATAAGTAAAATAAAACTAAAATATAAAATTGTTTACCCCTTTATGACCCAATAGAATTTTAGTTAACGGGGCATAAATCTGCAACAAATGATCAATGAGATCTTTAATTTCCAGGAGTTTAATATTGAATTTAATATGAGACGCTTCTAATACTACATAAGAAAGTTCAAAACATTTTGTATGAGGTAAATTACTTTGGGGGTTAACAGATCTGCCAACCTCAAATTGTAAAATATAGGAGCATCTAGTGCCACTTTGTTTCTCTCTATTCTAAAAAAAAGTAAAGGCCGCTGTCAAAACCCAGCAAACGCACACACGTATATATTACGTATTCCCGATGTCGAAATGTTGAAAATAGGTCGAGGAAAAATTACAGCAAAAAATAGTGTTTAAAAGAGATCAAACATACATTGTGTTGTCGACGTTTTAAAGAGCCGTTGTATGCTGGTCAGGGAGGTGGCTATCTTCGACTGTTAATGTTTGTCACCCCCACGAGGTCTATAATCCATCAATACATCGCCGATTTTCCGCTCATAGCTTCGGCGATCTGAGAGACCCCCCAGCCAGCCAAGAAGAAACAGATGGAGCACCGAGAAATTTTTTCAGCTTAGTTAATAGTCAGTTTAACGTCGAATAAACAGTGAGGGGAGACAAACGTTACAGTGTCCTTTCACACGACCTTTGACCTGTCCACCCCACGCGATTTCTCAGAATTTTGGAGAACGCTGAAGTCACGTCACAGATGCCCTTTTTTTTTTCTTCTTTTTGTGTGTGTATTCCGTCGTGGTTCGCTTCGCAGTTTTTTTATGCAAGGGCAGATCTAGCTTCATTTTCATCGCGTGGTCACTGGCTGAGCTGCTGCACTGCACAGAAGAGTACATTTTCGATAGTTTTAACTATAAAAGTGGATATTTTTCAAGAATCTCTTGGAATATTTTCAAGTTTAATGCTAACACGATTTATTGTTAGCTTGACATGTATTAATAAGTTTGTCTGGCTCTCTTTAAATTGTGTTGGCCGGTGTTGTTAAAGTTTGTCGGGGTAACTACTAATTTTAATTCCGGCTGTCAAAATTTTAGAGGTGAGTTACATAATTAACTAATACTTATGTGCTTTGTTTCTTTTAATCATTTTCTTTTTAATCGCTAATTATAATTCTTGTTATTCCTTATTATAGAGTGAAATATACAGGTACAATTACCATAAAATCAACTGCTTACCTTAAACATATAAAATATTTTCTCATAATAAGCACGATTTTACTTAATGTGAGCTTACTATAACAAAAGTCAACCATTATTGCATTATGGCTTAGAATGAAATAGGTTAAGCTTTTTTGTGAAAAGGTAATTTTTTTTTCTTTTTAAATTGTATACTAATATGTATGCATCTAGTATGTAATATAAACCTGTTTGGAGTAGTAAAATTTAACAAATCAAAGAATTAAGAGAGATAAATAAAAAACTGTTTGTGTAATGAAGTAGACAAGATTTTTCTCGTGGGACGGGGGGGACACTAAAATTTATAGATAGAAAACTTGTTCTCGTTTTATTACAGGGAAAAAGTAATAAAAAAAAAGCAGGCTTATTCGTCTAATAGATCGTTCCTTGACGATTTCATCGAATCCTGACAATTTATAAACGTTCTAATTGTACCTCAATTCTAGATAATTAGAGAATGTGTGAGTCACATACTATTTACATACATCGTGAAAGCATGGAAATTCAAGCAGTTCTTATCTTGCGCACATGCCGTTTAAAAAAAAGGAAACACTTTATATTTTTAAATATAAAACATTTTACTACTGGTTTTAGCTAATGAAAAGCAATTTTGAATTAAATGTTCAGTAATAACAAGTTTTAAATTAACTTCTAATCGTTTAGATAAAGTTATAAAATATATATTGATAAAAGATTGAACATATACAAAAAATATATTAAAGTTAAAAATATAATCTTGATTTTGAATTGAACTCATAAGTAAGTCGCATAAAGAGCAGATGTTGCTTTTACATATTAAAGGGTTTCCATTTTTCCCTGGTACATTTTATTAATCATTTTGACAGTATTGGGTATTTTTAATAAAAAATTATTTAATCTACTGTTATAAAGAATCTATATATTTTCATATACTGGTGAAAAAGTAACTTTTTTATATAAAATAAGTAAATTATATTTACTATTAGTAAAATTGCATTTTAAACTGTATTAGTTAACTAAATTTACTAATATTTATTTAATTTTTTAAGTTACTTTTTCACCATTTTTCAACAATATATGAAATTATTTAGATTGTTCATAACTTTGAATTTAACAACGCCCCCCCCCTTTTTTTTTATTGAATATACCTAATACAGTTAAAACAATTCATAAAATGTACCGGGGGGAAAAGTAAATCCTTTGAAATGTAAATTAGAGACATAAGCTATTAATGCGAGTTACTGATAAGTTAAATTCAAAAAATCAAGATTATATTTTTTCTTTCATATATTTTCTCTGTGTTCAAATTTTTATGAATGTATATTTTGTAACTTTATCAAAACGATCAGAAGTTAATTTAAAACTTGTTATTTCTGCATATTGGATTAAAAATTATTTTTCATTAGCTAACAAACTAATAGTAAAATGTATTTTATAGAAAAATAAAGTGTTTCCTTTTAAACGGCAAAAGTGCACAAGATCAGAGCAGATTGAATTTCCATTCCTTCACGACGTATGTAAATGGAATGTGCCCATTCTCTAAAGGTCTGGAATTGCGGCATAATTACTACGTTTATAAATGGTCAGAATTCGACAAATTCTGTGAAGTCTTTAAGGAACGACTTCTATTAGACGAATATAAGCCGGTTTTCTCTGTCCTGTTGAAGCAATTCGACAATGTATAACGTAAAATCAACCACTATGAGCTGAATTTTATAAACGGATTCTGAGAATCTGTCTCCCTTTGCCGTTATAGCGACGATTGTTCGACCAATGTCGGCGATTTTCTCTTCCTGGCGGTCACCCTTTTTCATTCTTGCGCCGTAGTTAAGCGAGATTGTTATCTCTCACGGTCGCCCCTCGCGGGTGATACGCCGTCTAGAAGTTCAGCGCTCGACGGGCAAACAGGTGGACATATCCAAGGATTTTTAACGTCGATGATTACGTCGACGGCGACGTTAATTCGATGTATCGTGGCTGGCTGGGAAGCTTGTCAGCATATCTCCTCCTAAACCGTGGGGATTTGAGTTTTGACTAAGGTGCCCACAGATTCGAAAAATTCCGAGGAACCTGCTAAGCTGATTTAAATTTCGAAAATCTAATTATTTTAGAAGATATTAATAAAAAACTGAAAAAATAAACCGAATGGTTGCCAGATTTGGCATAAAATCATTCATTCCTTTGCAACAAAGCGTTTCCAAGTATCTAGAATCGCGTGAAATTTACAAACATGAGTTAGAATTATGCCCATTTTACGCCAAAATAAAAACTATATGAAATAAGTAACTCAAAATGTGTTACACAAAGTTGACAATTTTCAAATAGTAAGTTCGCTTAGACAACAGGAGTTTAGAATTAGCGAATATTCGTTTTTCCAAAACAGAATAACTAATATCTTGAAAATGAAAAATAATTAAAATGCAGATTATTTTAAAGCCGGTTCTCGTCCAGCTGGATTATTTGCTACCAGTAGAAATATTTGGCGGCGTTAACTATGCCATTATAGCAGTTACAGTACACTTTGGATATTTGCTAGCGCGACAAGATGGTATAATTCGTGGTGCTAAGTACGCCAATCTGCAAATGATTATGTAAATGAAAATATGGATAACGGTTTTCCGGTAACCTTACATGAACAGTAATTATAGGTTGTGAGCATGTGTAAATCGCCAAATAATGAAAAGACGCCATTGGTGGCAAATTCGAAGGGTGTCCAATAGGTTTTACATTTTTAAAAGTACAGCTGAAACAGATGTTTTGATTTTATTATGCTTTAGCTCCTAATTAATATAACTTTTGAATGGCAACATTGAAAATCATTGTGTTTCTGAAGAGTGCAAATAATTTTTCCAGCGATTATAAGCGGAGTCTGCACTCCAGGTGTAGTATAGCTCAGGACCCGTACAACACGGATTCCCATAACAAAATATTTTCCGTGTTATGTGGGGGAGGGTGTCTACTGTAGTGTGAAGTTTAAATTTTTATGTACCAATGAACATGCAAGAACCAAGCAATGCGTAGCTCAGTAACATTCTATCTGATCCAATCTTCGGGTTTTGTCTGTTGAAATTATGTCTTTTTTACGAATAAGCGTGATTAGGGGCCGAATGCCTCATACGAAAAGCGAGCGTAGCGAGTCTGGGGGCCTTGGCCCCTAGTAAAAAAAAAAAAAAAAAAATCAAACAAAACAAAATCAAACAAATTGTAAGGAAACTTTTGCTTTTTTACAAAATAAATAAAATAATAAAAAAGATTAGGCTATCTACTTTATATATGAAGTGATATCACACACAATACTGCAGTAGTAACTAAAACAACTATTTTAGACAAGTGAAACAGTTTGTTATAACATGACTGTCTGCATAGGTAGTTATATCTGCATAGGTTACCATGTTATAATTTTCATTAATTAATATTTCAGAAACACATCTCAAATGTAGATCTTTTAAGTAGATTTGACCTTAAAAATTAATTGCAACTTGCAGAAAATCATGTGAATTTAAATAACAAATTAATTAAACAAAACTATGAAATAAGGGTTAATTTTTAATCATTAGGTATTGGAGACTTCAATAAAAGAATGCTCAGTAAAAGATAGTCATTTACAAGAAGGATGAAGAAAGATTGAAACTTTCTCCCTGCCTCTATAAATAAATTTTGAAGACTGAAAAATCAGATTTTTGTTGATTATCGGATTTCTGGAACAAATTAAAAATACCGAAGAAACTCTGGCAAAATCGGAGCAATTAGCAGCTATGTGTTAAGGTCAGGCTGTAAATATTTTGTTTTTATTTAGAAATATGCCATAATTTGGAAAATTTGATAAAAATGTACCATGGGTTGTACCATGGCTACCCTTGGTATGGAAACATATCTATTGTTGATTACAGCAACCTATTAGGTGCTCAGCTAAAGCATTAGAGTTGACTTAACGAGTTTTATTTTTTTAATGTAGAATTTTTGGAAAAGTGGGTAATAAGCATATTGGTAGTTAGCTGAGGAACTTGGAGTCAAAATACCTTTGAAACCAATGGGAGAAAAGGATAGCCAAAGTGGGGTGAAGAGGAAATGCTCACAGAATCTAACACCACTGATAATTGACCAATACATCCATAACTGATTAATATATTTGACTGATCAATACATTCATGAAGATATATTCATTTCTTGGTCAATATTTATGATGATTTCTAACCTCTGTTCATAATATTTTTTAAAGTGGAAAGGCTACTTACACATATAAATAAAAATTAAAAATTTGAAAACTAAAGTTTGATATTTTTTGATTATACATGAATAAGTTCCCTGCTTAGTAAAATGTGGTGATAGAATTCTATTGTTAAAAAGTTATTTATAAATTATGCCTTTCTCCAGTTCTTGTATTAAAAGTCAATTTAATAAAAGCATTATCGCAAAAAGTAAGTAGAAAAAATTGCATCGTTATTAGTATGATATAATATTTGTCAGTAAATAAGAATGAGATGACAGAAGCCAGAGGAAGTTTAAAATTATGTAGTTCATAATAAAGTTAGAAAAAAAAAATGTCATTATATTTAATTTAAAAGGCATGCATAACATTAAATGAATTAAATTTTGGTAAGCAGTAAAAGGATTAGTAGTTAATATACCAGAGGAAGATCCACTCCTACCATCAGATGTACTGAATTTTTTCAACAGAGGAATTTTATCAGATGAATCTGATGATAATGTAGTTAAAGTTGGACTGACATTTTCCTTGTCATCTTGTGGTTTGTCTGTGGGAAAGAAAAAAAGAATTAAAATCTTGTGGAATAGTTTTAAATTTATATTGAAAAACAGAAGAAAAAATATATATATATATATACATGGTGTAACAATCTGTTTGGGAAGTTGATCATATTTTTCTAAAAATGCAACATCACCAAAGAAAGCACCATCCAAGCCAATGTGGCCAGTATGTTTAAAATCCCCTTGGGGTCGAGATATCATATCAGCACGCAATCTGCAAAAGGAAGAAAGAACATTGAAATGTTTGATAAAATTATAAACATTAGACTATAAAGGAATTACAGACTTCTACAGATATTCGATTTTTTAATTCTGACTTTTTGAACAAGCTGGAATTTTTGAAATCTGGATCCCACTTGATCACAACTTTTATTAGACACAATCTCTTTTAGAAATTTTACCTCATTATTTTCACCCTTATATATTTCACAATTCTCATTCATAGCAATCTTTATGGAAAATTCCCATGAAATTCACTAATAATTTAAAAATCTATTAATATATAGTACTCAGAACAATAATATAGTGCAGTATAAATCTAAATGATTCTACTGGATTTTAATATATATGCCAGACAGGAACTTTCTCGATGTACAAAACATATTTCAAAGATTGGCTGTACAAAATTTTTTCTACCTCTTTTATATCATTTTCATTCAAATAGAAAGTATGTGGCTAAAACAAAATAAGGTGGTTTTTAAAATCTGTGTACGCTGATAAATCTTTTCTTTTCTTTCTTTAAAGAAAAAAAAAAAAAAAAAAAAAAAAAAAAACACATCTGGTACACAAGTCAATGAGATTAATAACGTTATAAGCTCAACAAGATATTACAAAGTTATCTGGTCATTTCGCTTGATGCAGATTTCAATAAATTATTAATATTGAATACAGGGATCAATATACATTTAACTTTCATTAAATGCCACAGAGAAGAAGAGACAAATTGAAAATTATAAAATAGTGCAATTTAAAATAATTACAAAAATATCAACATTAAAGTTTCAATAGATTAGAGTGATTTTCAGATTCATATCAACGTCAAGATTTGAAAAGCAAACTTTTACATATCATGGACATAGACAACTAACAAGGAGAGGGCGCGACCTTGGAATCACCGCTTTGAATGAAATTTGGTACAAATATAGCTCACAAGACATATAATAACTGATGCAAATTTTAGGATGCAACTCTTGGGCATTCTCAGGAAATCCCGCTCCGAACATTTGAAAATCAGCGTATACAGCTTAAATACTTTTTTGATGTGACATCAAGGGACCGACTGTGGCGTAGAACATATAATCGCTGGTTTGCAGAGCCGCAGATAGCGAGTTCGATTCCAGCTGCCGCTGGATTTCTTTTGAATGTTTCTTTTATTCATTTTAATGTCCAATTTAATTAAATAATAAAATAAAATTAATTTTACTATCACAGCTTGCGTAATTGAATCGATTTCATGTAAATTATTAATATAATAGGTATTTTTTCCACTTTATGGTATTTACAAATAGTATAGCAATTTAATAAGCAAAAAATAATAAAAATAAACAATTTAATCCTAGAGAATGTTTATTCGTAATACAACCATTCACAAAATTAGATATGTTTGCATGCTCCGAGCATCTGTTCCTTGATGAAACATTCTCTAGGATTAAATTGTTTATTTTTATTATTTTTTGCTTATTAAATTGCTATACTATTTATAAATACCACACAGGGAAAAAAATACCTATTATATTAATAATTTACATGAAACCGATTCAATAATTATGCAAGCTGTGATGATACAATTAATTTTATTTTATTATTTAATTAAATTGGACATTAATATGAACAAAAGAAACATTTAAAGCAAATCCAGCGGCAGCTGGAATCGAACTCGATACATACGGCTCAGCAAACCAGCGATTATATGCTCTACGCCACGGTCAGTCCCTTGATATTGCATCAAAAAAGTATTTAAGCTGTATACGCTGATTTTCGAATATTCAGAGCGTGATTTCCTGAGAATGCCCAAGAGTTGTGTCCTAAAATTTGCATCAGTTATTATATGTCTTGTGAGCTATATTTGTACCAAATTTCATTCAAATCAGTGAGTCCAAGGTCGTGCCCTCTCCTTGTAAGTGTGAGTTGTGAAACAAAGCTTAAATATTTTGATGAGATTCAATTTTGAATGCATGCAATGGTACTTGACAAATTTATAAATATATAATGATACTAATAAGCACATACTAACAATGTATTATTTATTATTATAAACATACCTTCTTTTACTAGCGTAAATACCACTTTTAGAATCAGCTCTGGAGAAGCTAGGCCTAGTAGTAGGAAAATTAGCAAAGTAGGCTACTGTATGGGCAGGATTAAAAAGACCAGTTTTCCCAGAACTGAGCACACCTTTCCATAAATTTGCATTATCTGGCAATGGCCTACATAAAACAACTGACAATTAATAACAAACAAATATAGAACTACTGAAGTTGTATGTACATTTCAGATAGTCCAAAAGGTAGACCCTTCTTTAGCAGTAAAATTACCAAGCCACATAAAGCTTTGTGATTTAACTGATGAAGACGGGTGGACTTTATGTACAATCTAAAATGCATGTAAAGTACATTTTATGCATTAGAGTAACCAGGATTATTTTTAGGGGTTGGCTGATCACTCAAAACTGGAATGCAATATAACTTATAAAAATCAGTATAACAATTTTTTTTTAAAGTGAGACAGGTGGCGATAAGTAAATGTTCGTACATAAAAAGACTTTAGAAAAGAAAGAAAATTTAAAAAAAGTTCCTGAATCGTGTTTAAAAATTTTTGCAATTAGAAATACATAAGTAAATTTTTAAAGAAATTTAAGTCTGGTATAGGCCTCTAGATAAAATTCAAATTTCTCAGGGGGAACTTTTAACCAACTATAACCACACGTGCATGAACAACGTATCCCCCACTCAGGTAAAAAATTTATATAAAACACTAGCACTCCCGCACGGCGTTGCCCGTGAACCCCTTAAATTAATGCGATATACAAAATCTGACATGTAAACTGCAACTCCAGATTAGTACTCTAGGCCGCAATTGTATAACAGAATGTGCAGATAATGGTTCCAGAGTTTCAGGTACGTACTTACAAACGCACCACTAAAGACAACTCACTGCCGTGGCCGTCACATATTTCCCCCAGAAATATCGTGTAATTTGCATTAAAATTGCTGGAGTTATTAAATATTTCATCCAATTAAGCAAATTATCTTGTAAAATCCACAATTTTCGATTTAAATTTCTTAAAATTAGGAAATGTTAGGTCATTAAACATATTAAATACCATAAAAAATTTCATGAAAAGGTCCCATTAGGAAAAACGCACCAAATGACAGAAAAATCGTCAAACTTGGCGAGTTTTGGTGAAATATCGCCAAAATTGGCGCCAAAAATAAGTCCCCAAAAATTAGGCTTTCGAAGACCTACGACCCATAAAACCCGAGATTTCCAGAACATTACATATCAATGCAACAAAAAGCAAAATTTAACTACTTAACACAAAGAATACGAATTTTAAACTATTTTAAACCCCAGAACAGCGGGTTGCTCCCAAAATTTGTAACACAGGGTAAGAAAATTTCCATTTTAGAACGGTTTTTAATTAATAATTAAAAAAAGTAATTAAAATTTTAAAATTCTGATTCTCAGGTGCACATTATCGGCATTCATGGGCTTATATATTCAAATTTTCAAAGTTCTGTGTGCAGTAGATTTGTCTTGAGACCGCACACAGACAGATTTACAAACATTCATTTTTATTATTATAGAGATAGATAGATTTGGCGTAAACCTGATGAAATTTTCGTGCCATTTTATGCTTCTCAAATGCAAACGATTTGTTAGTAGCATTCGGGCGAAACTCGCCAAGAATGGCAACGTAAAAAACGGTTTTTTACTTTTGCGGTTACCACTCACTTCAAGCATAAATCTTTTCATGAGGCCAAAGTTCGCCAAACATGACGATCTAAAATCTGTTTTTAATTAATAATTTAAAAAGTAATTAAAATTTCAAAATTCTGAGCCTCAGGTGTACATTACCGAAGGAATGGGCTCATATGTTTGAATTTTTAGAGTTCTGCGTCCAGTAGTTTTTTCTGGACATCGCATGCATGCAGATTTTCAGACATTCATTTTTATTGATATAGATTGGCGCAAAACTGACTAAATTTCCATGCCATTTCATGTTTTCCAATGCATGCGATTTTGTTTCACAGTATCATGCTGGCAAAACTCGCCAAGCATGGCATCCTGAAAACGGTTTTTAATTAATAATTAAAATTTTAAAATTCTGATTCTCAGGTGCACATTATCGGACTCATGGGCTTATATATTCAAATTTCCAGAGTTCTGTGTGCAGTAGGTTTGTCTGGAGACCGCACACATACAGACAGACAGATTTACAAACATTCATTTTTATTATTATAGATTACTTCCTGTTCCTTTATCCATGATCAAAACTGTATAGGATTCAAATTATCTTTTCATTTTTTGTTCGACAGAGAAGAGACTAGTTACTAGTTTTAGGTGTATTACAGCTCTTAGAATGAAGAAAACAACTGCTGATGTGCAATATTGGTGTCAGCATGATTGAGCAGTTAAGATTTTATCTTAAAAGATGAAACAAAAAATTTGATGTGGACACCACATGAATTCCTTGTACATCTTTTAAATTATAAATATTTTCAGTGCACTTCATCTAAACTTATTTTGTTTGAAAGAGATCAAATTCTGCAATAATACTGAGGTTTAGAAATTTCTAGCCAAATATTAGAGATATCGGCAAGCTGGGTTTAACTTGAAATTTTTTTAAAAAACACTTAATTGGATGATATTTTGCCAAAAATCGACACGCAAGAGATAGTTAGCGAGATTTTGGTTAAGGCAGAAATGGTGATTCATCACAGACTTTTAATGAGTTGAAGGTATCCATAGGCCTTAATGTATACCTATTTTCATAGCGATCAGTTGCACAGTCAAGAAGTGATGCACTGCAGCGCGATCTAGTGGTTAATTAAAGTAATGATTTACTACAGTGCCGTCAAGTGGCGAGTTATAGCAAAATGGATAACGCCAAAATATTCTCATTGTTCAAATAGCTATGTATACTGATTTTCATAGCGACCGTTTGAATGGTCAAGAATTTGGCCTGCTGCAGCGTCATCTAGTGGCGAGTTAAAATAATAATGCATTGCAGTGCCATCTAGTGGTGAGTAACATCAAAAGGAACACAGTTAGAATATATTCTTCGTGCTGAAATGTGTAAGTATAAGAAATTTTATGCCGGTCGGTCGAACGGTATAGAAGTTGATGCGTTGCAGCGCCATTTAGCGGCAAGTTACAGCAAAATGGATAGTGAAAAATATTCTCCGTGTTCTAATATCCGCGTGTACCAAATTTCAAAGAAATTGGTTGGACGATATTTGCATAGTAAACGGCTACACGGAATAGAATTCGACATTCTGCTGCGCCACCTAGTGGCAAGTTAGAGGAAAACGGATAGCATAAAAAGCTTCTCAATGATAAAAGACTTAGGTGAACCAAATTTCATGGTGCAACAGTGCTAGAGTTTTTCAACCTCATACACACATACCAACATTTATTTTTATATAACCAGTCTCATTATATATCCCAGTCTCAAATAAAATCCAGTTTCAAATCTAAGCCTCGCCAAAGTGCCAACATACGCCATTTTGCAAGAGTTTTTTCAGGAAATCATTCGAAGCACTGACTTAGCAGCAATCAATATGGGAAATGGTTCGGCCGCCAAAAAGTAAAGCAAGCATTTATTTGAAAAATGGAATCCCTTAATACAGCCGAATTTTTTAAAATTATCAACTATAACGTGTTTTATTCATCGTTACTCCGATGTACTAAATGAGAAGATTTCAATTTTCTGAAATTTGGCGGAATTCCCCCAACTTAAATCAATGTACTCAATCGGCGAGAATTCTGAAGATAGATAGCTTGCCCTTAATAACTGCATTATTTCTTCACGGATCATTAAAATTTAACGCTGTATTCTAATAAAACCTTTGCACTTGTTTTCAAAATTCTATTTCCTTAAGCTTTCAATAAATTGTGCCAAGCTGAAAACTGTGCAAACCGCTAGAACTCACTTTCTCAAAATCGGCATTTGAGCCATTTTATTTTTTCGCCAAACTAAAAAAAATTACATATTAGCCTCGGAAATCTTCAATTCTTATTGTTTTGCATATAAAACATTTCATTCCTACTCCGATTTCTCATGTACACGATATTATAATAAAAAATTAATAATCTTACAAATATAAACTAACAAAAAAAAAATCATTATTATTCTTTTATTTTTACTTTGAGAATTTAAAACATCTTATTCGGCAAAATCGCCACACATGGCAACCACGATCCTTATTTCACACTTTTTTCACTACAGGGGTTACAATTACGGAAAGCTTTTTGCGTGGAGAACAAAAAATCTCTTAAATTCCGGGAACGGGTGGACTTTCAAAGTTTTAAAGTGGACTATGATTTATTATATATTATTTTACATATCTGTGCAAAATTTCAGGCTGATATGTCCATTTTTGTGGATTTGTATACAACTCAAATCCACAAACAAACAAACAAATAGAATTTCATTTTTATTTATAAGATAACAGCAGAAACAGAGGGCCAGACAGCATGAAGATCGAAAAATATTGAACCATAAATTATACAAAAATTAATGGAATGGAAATTATAACCTCTGGGACCCTCATCAGGGGCCATACCCAGAAGATTATATTTAAAGACAACAAAATAGTAGGATTTCAGTTGTGCGGCATATCAAAAGAGATATTCTCTCCCCACATTTAGGCGGCCCTATCCCACTATAGAACAAGAATCTAAATCAAGAAAATAAAAACATAAGTATTTTGAAAGCAAAATAATTGAAAAAACACAGCAAAACAAACATACCCAACAGGAACAATGCAGATCACATGGCATAAGACAGCCAATTTTGCTGTAAGAATATGGCCAAAATCAAGAGGCTCAACACCAGTGTTATGTATGTATATATATATAATAAAATGGCTAAACTTACGAATCAAGGTATCATTCTACAGCAGTTTCGTAGTCCAAATATACAATGAACACAAAATCATGCAAAACAGGAATAAGTAGATATATCCAGTAAATAGAAATCCAAACAATGGTAAAAATGAAAATTAAAATGGAATTGGATGGAGTAAAACAACAAGCAGCAAGCATTGGCTATACTCGTCAGGCCTCATGAACCGAATACTTACTACCAAGATAAAAAACAAAATAACAGGATTTCAATGTAGTTACTTTGCACAAAGAAAGCTAAATATGTAACATATATATAAGGAAAGAGCACAAATCATTCAAATAGCATTCTAAGAAGTTCTGTTACAAGTTTCAATTACACAATATGAGAATCATAACATTAGAACTGTGTTCTGATGATGCACAACAAGTAAACAAATAGCAATAATACAATACCTTTTATCAAGGACAGTAATGATTTCTCCAGTTTGATAATGAAGCCAATCTTTCTTTTGCTTAGGACCATTAACAATCTCAATAGAATCTTGAACAGCTTTAACTTGTTCAGGTTTACACTAATAATATAAAAAGAAGCATTAGAGTAAGGAACAAGTAAAGCTAAAGAATAAAAGTAGAGATATGCATTTATTTAGAAAAATACTGTTACAATTCATTTAAAATATTGAATATATTGATTTAAAAAACTTTCAAGACCAATATTTATGCTACAAAATAAGGAAATACATAGTATCTAGAATTATACAAAATTTTTAAATATTATCACAAAATACCAGTACTGAATGAGACTTATGAAAAATCTGAAAATAGGTGGATCTTAGATTCTGAGATTGACAAAATTGTAAACGCTTTCAAACTTACTAAAGAGAAAAATACAGCTTGATTTTTAGATTACTAGAGCATGTAAGATTTTTTAAAAACATATGTACAAAATTTCAAGTTAATTAGTTTCTTGATGTGCAGTTGCAGCTCCTTCCTTAGTATATGTATGTATATATATATATGAAATTCCCCAAGTGGGAAAGAAAAAAAAGGTGGGGGGGGGGGGGGGGGGAGAAAAAGAGCCAAACAAAATGATAAAAGAATGAATGGAATGGAAATTATAACCTTTTGGACCATCCTCAGGAGCCGCACCCAGAAAATTATAATTAAAGACAAACAAAATAGTAGGATTTCGCTTGTGTGGCATATTTACACCAACCCACCACCAACTAGACTTTGACCTTGAAAGGTACAAGATGTTCTCAAAAAATTTCTCCCATTTTATGAAGAAAAAATGTCGCTGGGGTGAGATTTACCCCAGCACACCTGGTTACGGGTTAAATTAAGTGCAATTTATTCTATGAATTCATTCCAGGGTAATGTGAATATATATATGTATGTAGAAAGGGATAATGAAAAGTAGTTTGGGTTTTTGTTTGCTTAAAAACAGGATATTCTCACTGTATTATTAGCTTTTCAGACATACACAAATTTCCACGACTTTTCTTGGGGTAATGTTTTTCGTTTCTTGATCCCTGAGACTCACTGTCACCATTAGAGCCACACCATTGTAAGGATGTGAATGTTTCTAAGGTTGAAGGCAGTAGTGTTGATTATATAAAATTACCAAAATTAAGTTAACCTTCATTCAGGGGAAACATAGCAGACTGGTTAGGTTTTCATGATCTTTTTATATCAAGAATTAACAACAATGTTGCTATGATAGTGTGGATTAAAGCATAGTATACTGCGTTAGTGAATATTTTCAGTACACTTAGTTAATTTTTTTTGTTTTATTCATCATTTTATAACAGGCACCTTACAGTTAACTAAACAATGAATAATCCATTTTTAGAAAGTGATTCCATCAACCTTTCAAGTTATTAGGCAAGTTGGAGTGGATAGGCTGATTAATTTTTTATTTTTCACCAACTATGCGAAAAATTTGCTATCTAATCTAATACGAGAAATTTCATCTGGAAATCTTCCCAGAGTAGCTCAGTGGTAGAGCACCCGCACGTTATGCGGCAGTCCTGGGTTCGGATCCCAGCTCTGGAATTTTTCGCATAGTTGGTGAAAAATAAAAAATTAATCAGCCTATACACTCCAACTTGCCTAATAATGAATAATCCTTTATTAATATACATCCCCATCAAGTTTCATCAGAAGATACTATCTGAATCTTTTTTCATTTAATTGTTGAATTTAGCATTGAATGGCAACAAATCTGCTGTTTCTATGGTAACTATAAAGTTAAAAGTCAAAAATGAAATTAGTTACACCTTGGATTAAAGTAGAATGATGTACATCATTTCCTGTGAAAAAAAACTTTGGATTCTGTCAAAAGTACTAGTTGTCACTGCATTTGATAAGGGGAAAACATATAGTATGCATGTGCAGCTCTGGGTAATTCAGAAGATTTGTTGCCACATATGGGAAGGAAATGAAATGCAAAATAGATAAATAGTCCCTTAAATCAAAGTATTTTTAAAGGTTAATGTTTTACTTGCGTGTTTTTCATATTCATGTATTTTTATTTTTCAAATCTTGAGAGCTTCAAAAATTACTTCAGCTTTTGTTTTATTGCAGCATTTAAGATCTTAAGTAACAACAATGGAAACTGTTACTAAGTAACTAAATGGTAATATCAGAACTGGAAATGAAATTAATTACACTTTGACATTGTTTTGCATAATGCATTTAAAATTGCATTAGTAAGATAAATGCTAACAAACATAGATTGGGGAAGGGGGGGGGGGGGAAGAACAAAACAAAACATAGTTTTGCAGCACCAAAAAAAAAAAAAAAAAAAGCGAACATGAAATATGGAAAGATTCTATAGATAAAAATTATTTACAAGACGAAAATTGCTGATATAAGCAGGTTATATATAAATATTATATTTCATTTGTATTAATTATTTTAGAAAATTTCATCCCCATGCGAAAATTGGGCACTTCAGCTAGTTTCATATATATTTACACAGATATGCATTGGATTGTAGAGTCCATCTAGACAGGCACTTTGTGCTCATTCCTTTAACTAAAAACTTCTACTCAAATTAATAACTTTAATTCAAATTTAACAGAAAGTGTGTACTGCTGTAATTTAAAAAGAGAAAATAAGCACTTTTTAGAGAGAGAAAGAGGGAAAATTTTTATAAATAAATTTATTAAAGGATTTATAATTTATCCACAGATTAAAAAACAGTTGATTTGGAAAAATGTACACTTACTTCAGGCAACATAATATAAATATCAGCAAATTTTGGTCTTTTATTCGCATCATGTTGCCAGCATTTTAACATTAAACTATAATATTCTTTTGGACAGCATTCAGGTTGCTCTAGTCTCTGGAAATTTGGTTCATCAATAGCTTCAAGAATCTAGAATATTTAAGAATGGAAAATTTTCAGTTATATACTACCGATATACAGTACAAAAGGCACTCGCATTACACTAGTGTCCCAAAAGAAGCAAGTTGAAAAAATGAAACAATAAAAACTAAAACAGATAGTATCATACTGTTTGTTGCTTTCTACTTAAATCAGTGAAATTTCAATTATTCAATATGAAGTGCCTATAGTATGTTCATAGCACAGGGCAAACATTTTTACGACAAGGAGCAGAGTGACACTAATCAGTTATAGATTACATAGGTTTGCCATAAACAATATATTTTCACAAGATGTTCATTTCTGTTTTGAACACGTTGTTCATTCTTAACAATGCTGAAACAAAGGGGGGCAAACTGAGCACATGTTCAAAACGTCATCTTGAAGGGGGGGGGGGGGACCAACAACAGTATTGGTTCAAAAATAAATTTTAAAATTACCCAATTTAATCTTTAGGCCATAATGTATAAGAATTATTTTTTGCAATCTCGCGAACAAACTATTAAGTCGACACACACCAAAATCTATGCAGATCCTGGTCACAGCAAAATCTATGCAGATGTGACTGTGACCAGGGCTGGGAAGTAGCGTGCTACAAGTAGCAAAACTACAGAAGTCACTACTTTTTTTAATAGTTTGTAGTGTAGAGTGCTACTTTTTAAAATTATGACACTCCGATGCCATTCTTACATTGCTTACTGTGTCGGGCCGCCCCCTGGCTACAGGGGAGCAAAGAGGGAGAACTGTACCTGGGCGCAGCATCAGCCAAGGAGCACCAAATGCTATAAGAAAACTACCTAATTGTATTCTCACAAATGGGAGGGGGGGGGTGCAAAATCTTGAGTTGTCCCCGGGTGCAAAAAATCCTAGATACGCCTCAGGGGAAGAGGGCCACATTTTTGGTTTCATGGAAAAAAGCATACGGATAAAAGAGGGCCCAAAAAAAGTGCACTCTAGATATTATATCTTGAAAACATTTACTTATAGTGAAGCAAGGGAATTTTACTACGATATTTCACACTTTGATCTAAAGTTGTTCTAAAGTTAAAAGAAATGTTTCAAAATAGCTCCTTTTTAATAATTGCTTTACAGTTTTGGAGGGGGCCTGCCATCCCCCTCAAATACTCCCCTGGTAGTTGCTTATTAGAGGAATAGTTTTCTCTAATTAGGATATCAATATCCTTAAATATAAATGTAACGCAAACTGAATCTGTTAGCAAAATTTGTCTCCTAAAAGTAGCGAAGTAGTGACTACATTTCAAAAGTAGTGTAGCTAACTACATTTGTCAAAAAGTAATTGTAGTTAACTACACTTTTCGAAAAGTACTTGTAGCTCGCTACAAAAAAAAAAGTAGTTTTTCCAACCACTGACTGTGACCTATTATATACATATCCAATTTGTGCTCAAACAAATGCACTGTTTAGACACTAGTGTACTGTCAAGAATTTTTGCTCATTGCCCATAATGTAAAAGAAATCTTCTTCATAACCCTGTAAAAAAACTATAAGTCCTACACACACCAAAATCAATACCGGCCTTGCGACAGTGGTTTATAATATATGTTCCAAATTTGAGCTCAATCGAATGTACCGTTTAGGAGCTATTGTGTTCACTCACATACACATACATACATCTCGTAAAAATAGCATAAATGAATTCAGAAGTTCTCAAAATGTGTAAATAGACCAAAATCTCATTTCATGATTACAATAATTTTCTTGCATGTTACATATTCAGGAAGTAATAAATTTCAATGAAGTGCATCAAAAATGTATGTAATTTAATATACATGTGATGCAGCCACTGCGTATTCAATATTTAAAAACTAGACATAAAATTTATCAACAGATAGTGCTGCAGCAGATTTGTAACAAATGCATTAAACTTCTCTCTGTAAAATTCACTTCACTCTCCTGCTTTTAGCCTGTGGCGCTTAGAGACTGCTAGTTATTCAGAGATTATTAATTATAACAGTGACCATGTCATAACTAAGAATGTCACAAAAGGGATCTGAATATACTAGGGAAAGTGCTAACTCTATCTGTAGAGGAAACATGGGGCATCTACTGGAAACCACATTTTATTTTTATAGATTATATATATATATATATATATATATATATATATGTATATAATTATGCATAGAACATAATTACTTGGATTCAAAAATTTTTTCAATAAAAGATTGTGGTATTCTCTTTTCTGTTTGTTAATAATACCAGTTTTTAAAAATGCCCTAACATTTAACATAAAATTATAATTAACAATTCATAATATTTTAAACAATGTGTTAGAGTAATGGAGGACATATTACAAAGTGACTAAAATTTCTTCCACATATTACAAGAACGAAAATCTCAAACTAAATATATAATAAAATCAAATATGTACACTGATATTATATATCAGTTTTTAATGGTTATGTTGTTTCTTATGCAAAATTACTCAAATGCATTTATTCAAAGCTACTTAAAAAAACAAAAACAAAAACTCCATGCTTTCTCTTTGATTAGAAAGTATGCATAGATAAATCAATAATTCACATCTTTCATCCTTTAGTATTTTTATTTCCAGAAACTAATCCCTTAGTTAAACTAATGTACACAATTTGAAAGTATACTAATAAAATCTTACAAAAAAAAAAAAAAAAAAAAAAAACACTTAGTGACCTGAAAATACACAAAGATACCTGTTGTCCTGTCAGTGCTGGCCAAGGTTGAAAGCCATAACTAAACATTTCCCAAAGTGTAACTCCATAAGCCCAAACATCACTAGCAGACGTAAAACGGAGGTAGTTGATACATTCGGGAGCACACCTGTAAAAATTATTATTAGGGAAAAATTAACACATTGTTAACAAATTCAGTGCAATAAATTAAAAATTTATTTTAAGCCAAAAAAGCAGACTTCCTCAATTGCATATGCGATTCACCAAAAAGTGAGCATAGGAACTTTAACGTTGCCAATACATGTGCTGAAGAATGCTATATTATAACAAAAAGCTGCAACTATACTTAAGTGAAAGGTGCTTGGATAAAAAAGTTGCTCTTTTGGAGATTAAATGACTGAGATAATAATTTGATGTGTTAAAAAAAAAGTTAGTTAAACAATGAATTACTATTAATTTTAAAGAAATGAAAAGTAATTATTGATTTTAAGATTTATAAGGTATAGGATTTAAACTTCAATTTGGGGCTGTTAGTGCTTTCGTTGCATAGTGCAGCATTTTTGTTGAATAGAATCAGGCAAAATCTTTGAGTTGAACTGAAAAACTGAAGGAAAAGACACTTTCAAGAGTTTGTGTGTTGTTTGGCACAAGGAATTTGTAAATTGTCATAGAATGGTAGGAATGGGCATTCACTTTGCACAACATACCACACAGCATGTTTGACAACTTTTTGAGGGTGACTGGAATTTGGCAGTTGCTGAGATTGCAGATGAAGTTGGGAGAAGTAATAACAGCAATTTCTCCATTATTTCAGAAGAGTTAAAGCTTCGAAAAGTGTATGCTGGTGGGTTCTTCGCCTCTACTTTCTCCAACACAACACCCTTTCTATACTACAGCCTGACCCAACAAAAATTGGAAGAACTCAGCTAAAAAAACATACAAACAGCTTCCACATAGTCCATTGCAATCATACTGAGACTTGAAAGTCCCTCTCCCATTCAAAAAAGCTCTAGGAGGTCAAAAGTTCAATAATGATGGTAGAGTTGGAGACAATGCATACAATCGGCTGAAGAGTATACTTCAAACAAATTTCACTTTAGGAAGAAGGGCTGACAAAGTTATTTATCCATTGGGATAAGCATGTTTCAAAAGAAAGGGATTATGCAGGGAAATTATCAACATTTCAAGTATGAAATTAAAAAAGAAAGTATTGTTTAGATTTGATTCACTCTCGTATAAAAGCAAGAAATGGAAGAATCTAAAATATCTTATCTCATGGGTACCTTTTCATCACAAGACTTTTGCATAAGTGAAATACTAGCCATTTTGATTAGAAATGGTTAAAGAAATTTGAATTCAAGACTATAAAACAGGATATCAATTTTAAGATAATAAATCAACTACAGTCAGTATTTAATCAGGGATTGAAATACTGAACATAATGATGACAGCTAATAGAAAAGTGAAAATATCAACAATTAATTTTAAAAAACGAATAATCAATTTGCATTTCCAAAAAAAATTTCAGAACTGTTATTCAGTACAGGTTGATTAAAAAACAATATGACAAATTTCAGAGCATCATAGATTATTTTTGAATAAAGTTATTTATATGAAATTTCAATGTGGTTTCCTTTAGCATAGTTCACCTTATGTAAACATTTAGGTCAAGCCAAAAGAACTTTTCCAATTATTTTGGGGGGTATTTTGCTAACTTCCTCTTTGATTGCTTTTCAAGCCCTTGAAGTGTTCTTACTTTATGTCTATTTAATTGTTTCTTTTAAGCATCCCTATATAAAAAAAAAATAAAAAATAAATATTGCAAGAAGCACAGTCAGAAGATGATGGTAACCATTTTCTCAGGAGGAAGAAAATTTATTTATTTTTTTATCTTTCAGCCATTTTATAGTTTATTTTGCAGTATGAGCTGGTGCAAAAGCTTGGTGAAAAAGTTTCCTTGAGGGTAAAGACATTTTTTCTCTTATGTGCTTTAAAACTTAATTCTGATAGTATTTAGCATTGATTTTTAGCCTTTGGTTCAACAAAAAAAGGTTTTGTTAAGCTTTGAGAAGACATTCCTATCCATACCATAAACACCTGAGGACCAACTTGCCTTTTGCAAAACAGCTGCATTTTTGTGATATTGTTATACTGTGTTGTTTTGTGATACACTATACTGTATCTTCATTTTGCCTTTTATGGATGAGAAATGAAATAGTGCTTCATCCAAAGTTATTCAGGTTTTGTATCTACCTTTGCATAATATTAAATATAGAGGCCAAGAACGCTTTCTTTGTTTTTCTACGGTATTTGAAGACATTTGATGACAGACTCGTTCCTTCACTTTTTTTTACAGCCAATTTGCTGTATCCAACAACAATTGTTGACTGCAATACCTGTAGTTTCTTTGCTAAAGTTTTTTGAGGCAGAGGATTTTTTTACACTGGTAAGTCTTTTTAGCTTCTTTTTCACCAAGGATTTCCTTTCGCCCACATTTTTTTCCTGGGAGCTTTGATTACCAGCCAAATTTTATTTCTTTTCGAAGTTTAGATAGTAATCCATTAGAAAAACATCTTTTCGGAATTTTTAAATGCTTTATTTATAACAGAATTTGAGCAACCATCCTTCAAAAGCTTTAAAATTTCATTTCAGGTTTAAGGATCTAATTTCAGAGCTATGATTTACTTCCACTAATAAAAATAATTCAATTGGCAAAGCGATTAAAATTTAACATAAATAGTTACATGTTTTTAAAATTGGTCACAATTTTGAATCAACCTGTACAAAGTAATAATGACATCAGAACTTCTTGAATCTTAAAACACAAATACAGAATATTAGATTTAACTACTCTGTTTAATATATATACATATAAAATACATATAAAGTGTCCCAGAAGCACTAACCTAGGCTATTATTCCTGAAATATTGATAACAGATTTACATTTGACATTGTAATTCATTGTACGTATACAATAAATTACAATGTAAAAAAAAAAAAAAAGTAAGGAATTCTATGATACCGATCAAAACTTTCAGGAGATTAAATCTAAATAAATACAAAATTTTAATTTTTGTATGATCCCCATACAAAAAATGAACTGTACATAAATGTGCCCCATACATTAATTAGATGCTGTACAAAATCAGCCTTTGATCATAAACAGGTTTTGAAATAAGTTTAAATTAAGTTGGTAAGGGGCTGTACAATACCAATAATAGCAAAAGCATATATTTATACAATCATTGTTTTATTTAATAATTTGTGTACAGGCCCTGAAATGCAATTTTCTGATGTGATTTTTTCCCTTCAAGAGTGTTTAAAAAGTTCTTTAAGTAAACATATATTTATTTCCATACGTTTAAACCTTTTTATGATGAAAGGCTAAAATTTCCTATTTCAATTAATCTCCAGAAAATTTAATTGATACTATAAAATTTTGTACTTTTTTAAACATAGCTTTGTAATTTATTGTATATGTCTATGATCAATATTTAAGGAATAAAAGCATACATCAGCATTTTTGGGATACCCTGCATATATAAGTAAATGAAATAAAGTCATTTTTAAATGTTTACAAAATAGTCCTTACCAGGCAATGGGTAGTTTCAAATTAACATTAAAATTTGTTTGATAATAATCTTTTCCTACACCCAGGGCTCTAGATAAACCAAAATCACTTATTTTAACCTGAAATAAATTATTTTTTTTTTAAAAACTAGATACTTACATAAAATAGATTCTTTGTACAGAGATCAAAGAAAAATTATTTTTTATAAGTTAAAAGAAACAGTAAACAACTAGGATGGCATAATCAAATGCACATAAAAGGGGCTGGGTATTCAAATCATAATTATTGAAAATTCATACAGCTATATTTTAAACAAAAAAAAGTATGAGAGATTTTACAGTTAAATACATATTACACGAGGATCTGTCAAGAATAACAGTATTTGAACAAGAAAATCATAAAAAAATCTTCCGTTTAACAACTATTAGCCTTTCTAATGATTTATGCATCTTCTTTTTCATTTTACAAACACAGAAGAACTTTGATTATAAGAGCCCCCAATTATCCAGCAGTCTGTGTTTACCGAGGTACAAAACTCAATTGAGCTGTCTGCTTTAACCAAGGAGCAAACTCAATTCATGCAGAAAAACTTAAAAACAAACAAAAATTACAAATTATTTAAACTAATTTGATTATTAACTACAAGTGTTTAAAATTGCAGTTGAAACACTTTTAGTAGCTCTTTAGCAATGCCAACCAGGAAAAAAAAAAAGAAGAAAAAAAAAAAAAAAAAAGAATTGGTGCACATTTTAACAATGCAAAACAATAATTGTATCTGAAAAGGGGGTGTACATTTTACCAATTAAGTTTTGTCTTCAATGCTCCAAACTACAAGGATAAAAGACAAATGAGGGGTCTCCCCACTATAGTGGACCAAATCCACATTTAAAAAAAATGAAATAGTTCATGTTGGAGTAGCCTAAAAACATGTTCCATTCACTGCCAGAGTGAATCAAGTGATTAATATGGTTTCCCTCAAAAGGATGACATTTATTAATTGGCAATATAATGCCACTATACTATAATGTGCAACTTCAAACTTCTTTTTCATCCAACTTCTTCGTCAAACTTCATTTCTTTCATTTAGTTTAGATGGTCTTGGTTCACCATGGTTGTGAGCCTCTGAAATATGACTAGTGGTTTCAAATAATAAATTCATTTTTTGGTCAACAGAATTATGTTAGTTCATTTCTAAGTTTCTGTCCAAAGTTTGCTTAAGAGTTATTTGCACACTTCTCCAAGATACCTTTCTTAAATTTAGATTCTCATAAAAAAAAAAAAAAAGGAATGAATATCTATTGGCACTTCTTGAAAACTACATTAACATACAGCTAAGAAAATGTTACCTATTTAGCATACATATATACTATATCTATATGATGGTCAATTGGGGGATTGAACTTACAAACCTCTGGTTCCTAGTCCAATATCATAACTGGATTGCCATAACTTATTCTCGAAATTTGTATTTGTATAAATGAGGAAAATTGAGTAGCAAAATAATAATCATTGACTGCCATACAAAAAGACCTGAAACAAACATTCCAGTTGGAGTTGATACTTTTTAACAGTACAACTTCACAAAATACAAGGGGTGATCAAATGAAAAGGTACGAAATGATGTAAAAATTTGCATATTCCACCATGGGAGAACGTAGCGAGACATCGCAGGATGGGATTGGAGTCTCTGACTGGGATCGGAGAACGCGCAGGCGCCCACATGCGCAGGAGAGAGCAGAGGCTCTTATCAAAAGTGGTGTCCAAATGATGCGGCAGTCCGTATGAGGACAGGATGGCGTTCGTGTTGCAAAATTCGACGATTGAGGAGCAGTGAGGTGTTATCCGATTTCTGACAGCGTAAGGTGAGAAACCGGCAGCTATTCAGCACTGGATGGTGACAGTTTACGGGGAGAAATGTGTCTCTGACAAGTCTGTCAGAAAATGGAGTGCCAGTTTTTGTGCAGGCCGTGAGAGTGTGGGTGATGACCCGAGACCAGGCCAGGCAAACACTGTCATCACGAGCGATCTCATCGACAAGGTGGACGACCTAGTGAGAAGTGATCGGCGTGTCACATTGCGAATGTTGGCAGTGATGGTGGATGTCAGCTATGGAACCGTGTGGACAATTGTTCACCACAGGTTGCGATATCGGAAGGTGTGGGCCGCTTGGGTTCCGAAGCAGCTCACCGACCAGCAAAAGGAACGGCATATGGGGCTAGCACTACAACATCTGTTTCGGTATCAGGAAGACCCCGTTTTCATGGAGCGGATCGTCACAGGTGACGAAACCTGGTGCCATCACTATGAGCCTGAGACAAAGCAGGACAGCATGCAGTGGAAGCATGCGTCGTCACATCCCCCTAAAACGTTCAAAGCCGTGCCGTCAGCAGGCAAGGTGTTGCTCACCATCTTTTTCGACGTTCAAGGTCTGCTACTTGTGGAATTCCTGCAGCACAGAAAAACCATTAACTCCGATGTGTACAGTGAGACACTCCAACGCCTACGCAGGTCCATCAAGAACAATAGACCGGGCTGCTCACGGAGGGTGTGGTTCTGCTCCATGATAAGGCGCGTCCATATGTCTCCAGAATCACACACATGGAACTGGTCAAGTTCAAGTGGGAACAGCTTGATCATCCGCCCTACAGTTCGGACATGTTGCCCTGCGATTTCCATGTGTTTGGTCCACTGAAGAAACACCTGAAAGGGAAGCGCTTCAATGCGGACGACGTACTCTAGGACGCTGTGACGGACTGGGTCTCGTCACGGCAACAGGAATTCTGGGAACAAGGACTCCCGCAGCTTGTTCATCAGTGGGATCGTTGTGCTCAGGCCTATGGTGTATATTTTGAATAAAGTCTAACTTTTTACCTACCGTGTCGTTTCGTACATTTTCATTTGATCACCCCTTGTATAAAGGATACCCTTGTGGCAGAAACAGGCCGACATTGTCGCAGTAACAGAATGATCCTCTGCAGACACATGCTGTTTAAATAACCAATTTTCATAAACTAAATTGCAATTTTCTACTAACAATGTTTAAAGGCATGCACATCTATGTGTGTACATGCATGCATAAATATATATTGTGCTGCAGAAAAATTTTTATATTTCTTTTTCTGCAGCTTGCTGCAGAAAGCATGACAAAATTCTGCCATTGGGAAGGATACGTTAAAATCTATACATAACTCCATGAATTATTACTTGCAGAGGCACAATTTGATACACCAATTACATATTTTTTCTGGTCAAAACAACATTTACATAAAATGGAATTCATGGCAATTTGATAGAACCTTGAAATACATTCTCTTATATGCAGAGTAAAAAGATTTAGTAAAAAAAGGAAGGAAAAAAAAAGATGTTTTAGTTTTTTATCCTCTTTTGTTTACAATAAACTACACACATCTCATTTCCTTTTCCATATTTACAGTAACAAATTAAAATTACCTTATTTTTGGCAAAAACTAAGATATTTCGAGCAGCTAAATCTCTATGAATCAGCTTTTTATTTTCCAAATACAGCATACCATCACAAATTTGCAAAGCAAAATCACACAAAGACATGACAGGAAAACTTTGTCGAAGAGCTGGTTCTTTTAAACATTCTAATAAAGACCTCAATGGTGCTAATTCAGTAACCTAGAAGAAAAAAACAAAAATATGCAGAAAAAAGAAATGTATACAAAATTGCAATTGAAAAATATAAATGTTACAAGTGTTCCTAAGAATCAACATTTAAAATTTAAATATTCAACCATAACATAATATGCCATTATTATTTAGAGTTGATAATCATTTTAAAAAGGGGAGCTGCAAATAACAAATTGGTTTAGAGACTGTAACACTGAGATTGAGTTAAGTGGTTAAAAAAAAAAAAAAAAAAAACAGTTTTATGTTTTATAAATTACTGGCATGTGGGTGATTAGAACACTTGTCGATAATGAGTGCAATCTTTCTTTTCTGTTTTAAAAGCTGCTTACCCCAGTCGTGCAAATAAGATAAAAATAATTCTGATGCCATCCATGCTTTATTTTCGATTTGTAAGTCATTGGTAGGCATTTTACTCCTTTAAAACATCTTGGATTTGCAGATTTACAAATAGAAAAAAGTTTCTTTGCCCGACATGTTGCAACATACTAACACATACGATTTTTCAGCAATTTAGTGCCCACACATTTTTCACCTTTTAACTTCATTGTTTAATAAGAGGTTGGATTGTAAAAAAAAAAAAAACGGCTTCATCGGCATTGTGTTATCTTCAGCATAATTTTTACATAAATCTTTTCATGTGGTATTCAGCCAATTTGTCACATGCTTGTCACTCACACTAAAGGCTTTGCCGATAATTTTCCCCACGCAGACGTTGAGACACTGCTTGAAATGATGCAGCGATCCATTAGAGCATGAAAAATCCGTGTAACCTAGTTGAGCTATAAATTTTTTAGCTTGGATTTTAATTGTGGGTGCAGTTATTGGCAAACTAGAATTTCATTGCTGAACAAATCACTTTAGCAGAGCTTCATCTAAGTCCTCTTGTTGCACTTCTTCCACCATTTGAAATAAGTAGCATTTGCTTCATAAGCTTTTAACAAGGACTCCTCGTTTTTCAAAAGAGTTGACACAGTTGAAGATGAAAGTCAAACTGCTTACATATTGCAACATCCCCCCCCCCCTTTATCTAACAGTTTTATAATTTCTACTTTTCCTCTTATGGATAAAACATTTCTTTTCGACATTTTGAACAAGCAGAATAAAAAAAAAACCTGTTCTCAAAGACAGATACATACTGAGAATGAACTTTTTTACATCAAACTCTTAAATCATGAGTGAGATTTAGCATTTCCAGATGCAATCAATGCAGACCAACTGGTTTGCTTGCATTATGAATTTGTCAGTATTCTCCCTTTGCACTCTTTGGAAAAGAGACAATAGGGCTGTGTTATAGTCTATGCTATGATGATTGAATCTGTTGGAAAATTTAAATGAATTTTTTTTTTCTTCGCAAGAGGAAAAGGGATAATTCTAAAGATACTGTGCATTTTTCATTAAATTTTTTTTTTTCAATCTTTCTGTAATTTTTTCACATTTCAGTAATTATTTCCTTCATTAAATCCGAGAACAGTAGAAAAAAATTCTTGTAAAGAATATACTATAATACATTTTTACCAAGCAAAAGACTCCATTTTCCTCGTTAAATTTGGAATCTCGTTAAATGAGGGCTCGTTATAAGTAAGTCTGACAGTATATAATTGATACAGATTCACAGTTATAATTAGTTAAACTACTTTCAAATAATTTTTTTCAAAGTTCACATCAAATAGGATTTAGGCTGTGCAGAAACAGTCTGACGATAATTCAGCAACAGCATCAACTTTTTGACGCACAGAATTTAAACAGCAAATGAAATGATACGGCTGTTATGAAACCTTAGAACTTCGGTTCTGTTTTAAAATGTAAATGACCACTAAAAAGCAATTTTACTAACAATAAGAGAAAATTTAGCAAAATAAAATAATATTCCCTCTACGCCTTCTTACACTATCTGGGGTTTTTTCTGGGGAGGGGTCGTTTGTTTTAACAAAAAAAAAAAAGGCTTTTTCTATACAAAGAATAGGTGTTTACTGGTATTTATAAAACAAAACAGACTTACCAACATGAGAGAATTAGTTTCTAATACAACACCATACAGTCTGACTATATTTTCATGGTCTATTGTATGCATAATAGCAGCTTCTTTTAAGAATTCCATATGATTTTTTTGCATGCGTTCTTCACTGAGACATTTGATAGCAACCTGAATCTGCAATAAAATATTAATCATGATAATATTTAGAACTGATCCTTTAAATTAAATATCCAAAATCAGGTGCAATTTATAATTTCAAGTAATAAAATTACACATTCTTAAATCCTTAAAGAGGAGAAAAAAATGATATGCAGAAACTTGTCAAAATTAATACTAATTTCACCACATATATCTTATGCTTAGTTGCCATGCATTATCCCCCCCCTCCAAAAAAAAAAAAATGGAACTGAATATTTGATGAAATGAAATCAAGCAAGGCAATTACAACAGTACAACTAAACAACAGAAACAAGGAATAAAAATTTAGAACACAGAAATTACCAAAATCATTGCTTGAAAAGTTTTCCAGTTAGCCAATAGAGCACCATTTTAGGTTTGCAATGAAGCATGGGCGGCTATACATATAAGCAGGGAGGGGCCATGACCTTTTAGTTTTCAAGAAAAATATATATTACTGTAATGATTTATGTGTTGGTATAATGTAGAAGTGGTTTGGTTCAATAATAAAATATTTTGTTTATGTAATGTTTTATTTTACATAAAAACTCATCGCAATATTTTGCATAAGTCGGAAAAAGTGATATAAAATCAAAAACAAAACTTCCAGTCCCATCATTTAACCTTGTTCTTCAAACAGTGTATCATTTGATACGTTATTTGATTTTCAAAGGTTGACAGTTATAAGTCTGGCAGTGTGCCTTATGTGAAACGTTCAAGGAAACTTAATTTTAAAAAATCGATATTTTCTATTTATTATTTCCATCACCAATAAGAACATAAGAACACACGTAAACCATAATTATTTAACATTTCCACACACACACACACAAAAAAAAAACTTATTAAGCATAGGGTTAGCTGGTGTGGAAAACAAAACTGTTTTTCCTGTGAATGCATTCAAAGATATTTTCTCAATTCAGACTTTAATGCTTTGCTTTCTCTTTTTTCTCAGTTCTAGGACATGTAGTTCTTTTGTAGTGTGAATTTTATTAAAAATCTGTTAAATATGGCAATGAGTAGTTAATTTTTCTGAGCCACTATGATTTCTAGAATGATTAAGTTTCAATACATCTTCGCATTACTTCCAAACATCCTAGAACCCAGAAAGAACATTTTCTCATTTATTTTTGAAAGTGGATCTCTTCTAAAAAAAAACAATTTAGAAGTTTTAATGGTTTGTTTGCATCTGTGTGCTACCTCTCTTTACACATGGAATATTATTTTAATCAGAATAATAAAACTGATATACCACATAACTGGGCCTTTAGACAAGAAAACTCCAAGTATGTGTACATATTACAGTAACCCTCATTATATTGTACATTCAGATACACTGTTTCTTCAGTCGAAAATAAAAGTACAAATATACATGGACGTTAGCACATAAAATTAGTAAGAAATGAGATTTCTGTGTCTTTATTGGGTTACTTATTATTATTATTATCCATAGACAAAGTTAAAAAAAAAAAAAAAGCTCATTTTTTTGCTGTGACACCCAAGAGCCTAAGAACTCACTGTCTTCTAAGGTTTTGAAATTTTTCTGGGACAAGACTTTTATATTGGGAGGCAAGAATAGGTTTTCTTCACTGATTGCTTCATTGAAAACTAAATCACTTTTAAGATGTTATGCAACTATTTCTAGATTCATTATATTGTACATTCAGATAACAGTTTAAAACTAAAGTTAACTCTTGCAGTAAAATAACTACATACATTCTTAATTATATGTACCTCTCATAAGTCCAATTTAAAGTATAACACTTTAAAAAGGGTGTGAGAAAGAAGACAGTTTAGCATTGAAAACTCTGTTCATAGCATAATACTATTTACAGAGTTAGTAATGCAGACAAAATAAACTAGTAAGTCTCATAAGGAAAATAAGCCAACAAATAAAAATGCAATATTCAGGCATGAAAGCACGAAAGAGCTAAAAAGACTGAACTTTGCTGCGGATCATACAGAACAAATAAATTATTATGCATTGAACACATTGCCTGTTATTCTTTTATCAGTATTCATTATTAAACTAATTAATATTCATTGTATCACTGTATTCAGTAAAACTAAATTCATTAAACTAATTTAAATATTACAAAATCTCAAATGCATCAATGATGTTGAAAAAACTTTCATGCCTGAATATTATATTCTAATGAAAAAAATATTTTTATGTACAGACAATTTTTAATGCATACTTTCATCTAAACATGAAAACTGTGGTTAGTTTTTCTAATTTGTCAAAAATAAATAAATAAATAAAATAAAATAAATTAACTTTTTTTAAATTGAACTGACCATTTAAAAACTAAAAGAGAACATTATTTTTGTTCTACTGATTTGAATTTGCAATTAACTTATAAATTTAGAAAATATAGAAGAAATACATAACACAGTAGAAACATCTTTCGTAGATTTTTATCTATGCTAAATTGCTGTTCAGTTGTAATTAATTTAATTAAGCAGGGGTGATTGTGGAACTTCTTCAAAAAACTTAAAAAGTACATGGCGAATGTAGCCTTGTTTTTAAACTTTTGCTTGCAAGAATAAGTAAACAAAGTAATAACTGTTTTTTAATTAATAACAGTTAAATTACTATAATAAATTCTGCTATTTTAAACCTGAGAAATAATATGTTATAACCTTCATTAGCTATTGCCAATAAATGTTTCACAAACATTCCCCATGCAGATCTTTTAGGAAAACTTGACTTTAAAAACCAAATCCAAACAGCCAAAAATTGTTAGTTATTTCATCATCTTAAATCTGTAAAATATAAAATAAAAGCCAGATTTTAATCCTATAGGAGATTTAAATAAAGGAATGCTGAGAAAAAAAAATAATAATTCACAAGAAGAAAGGGAAAAGACTGAACTGGAATGCTTGAGCATAATTTTCTATGCAAATTTCCCCATTTCTAAAAAAGTGGATTTCCGGAAATGACTTGCCCAAAATATTCAGAATTTTAGGTATACCCTGGACCATAAACACCCCTGATTAGGTTCAATCCTTGAATCTAACACTATATTAGGCTAACCTTCTAAAACTGAAAACAACATATTTACCTTTCACTAGTTATGCTTTTCGTTAAAATTTGTCACATATCAATAGCTAAAGCTGATTTTTAAATAATATATAATCTAAACAATGTTGCAACACATGGAATATACAGGATATCCCAATACTGAAGAATGATGTTGAAACAGCAAATGGCTAAAATGTGCTTTAGCCCAATGCATGGTGACATTTTTTAGATGGGCAATTAATGCACCAAGTACTGTTAATTTGACATTTTAAATCTGTGAAAAAGTCTGAAAGATCTTGAATTTTTGTGTATCCATTATTGTTATTTTGTAATCTAGCTACTGCATGACATATACTTGCTCCATTTGACGTCATTGAACTGTTAATTTGGATTTTTTGCATATGGGTTATTGTTGTTTACTTCTAGTTGTTGCCATTCGCAGTGCAGTGTGGAAATATCATTGATTTTCGTACTTCATAAGCTAGCATATTATATAAGTAGATAAATTATATATATACAAATAGACTGTTTTAACAGGGTATCAACTAAATTTCTGTAAGTCAATTTCCTGACTTTTGAGAGCATCTGGAAAATTTTTCTTGAACATAGATGCATTTTACTTAGGAAAATCCCTCAATAGTACCACCAGCCTTTTGTATTGAATATTTTGTTACAACTTACTTAGAATAAATTTTCAACTGAAAATTCAGTTATTGATGTACTTAAGTTACACAGAAAAAAATTATTATGAGTTTTATGTAAGATACTAAGTTAGTTCAGATTTCACCAATATCGACAAATACTACTTGTGATGTTGGTCAATTTTTAGTTGACCAATTGAGTTATTAAAGGTGGTACTTATGTGATATGACCAGATGACAATATGAATGCAGATGCCAAATTTCATACACAAATTTTTATCTTTTGGTCTACTGCACTTCAAATCTGGAAGAATACAGGCGATAGTAATGAAAACGTCTATATTTTATCACTGGTCATGGACAGATAGATTTTTGGTTCTTCTGACACACACACACAAAAAACTCCTCACAATGTAATGTACAGAATGTAAACATATCCCACAAAACCTACAAAAATTCTGACCCATTCATTCTATTTAAACATAAATAATCTTTATATTTAAACATAAATAATCTTTATATTTAAATCTTTATATTTAATCTTTATATTTAATAATTTATAAACATAAATAATCTTTATATTTAAATAGAATGGATGATACATAAATAATCTTTATCTGAATTTTTCATTCCCTGGAGTCTTGAGAGAGAAAAAAAACCTGCCGAGTAATTTTTATATGAAGAAAAATTTATTCTTCTAGAGAATTTTTCTGATACATTTTGCATTTTCCGGACTTTCCTGACTTATTTCCCATTTTCCTGGCATTTTCCGGACTTTCCTGACCGGTAGCCACTCTGTGTAATAATTGATAAAAATTAATATAAATTTTACTTAAATTAATGTATTTGGTTAAATTATTTTAAATCATACAAAAGTACAATGCACATTTAAAACATTAAATCTGATTAAAATACAGAACAAATACACTCCTTACCCTCTCTCCGTCTTCATTAGTCCAAACACCTTGCTGAACAACACCAAATTCACCAACACCAAGCTCTTTATTAATCACAATATTATCCTTTGGTATGATGTGTTTACTAGGAATTTTTATGTTATTCTTCTCACAGGAACTGTCACTAAAGTAAATTGATGATCTATCCAGACTGTCTTTATTTTTTGGTAAAATCATCTAAAAATAAATATTGATGTCAATATAATTTCTATAATCATAAATTCTAATAAATACAATAATGAATAAATCATGTTTTTGCATAAAAGTGATAAGGGGGAGGGAGAAGCGAATAATACTAAGAAATTTAACATGCAATTTTTGATAAAAAAAAAAAAAAAACAAACAAGCATTTAAAGAGATGAAAGGGATATCTATAAGATATGCACGAATGATTGACATGTGCACAACATTGGTTAGAGTACTGACTTAAATTAAAACTTGAGAAACTTAGTTAAAGTCTTGAAATATATTTAAAAGCAAAAACGATTTATAAAAAAGCATTTTGTAGCATATTTAAAGCATATATCTGCAACAAAGTTTTATGAATAAAGATCTTAATTCTGACTTTCAAATTTCTCAGGAAAGTGACCTTCCCCACTTCAGACTGACATTTCTAACAGAAAACTTGCATCTTTACAGGTAACTAACTAATGGAACTTTTAGTTTGGATAAATCTTATTAAATGTGTGGCGCCTATCATTTAAACAAAGTACTTTACATGGAGGATGTCAGATGTTCAATAGGATTTTATCAAGAGCCTTTAAAATTAGTCGTTCAGAACTCAAAGGGGGGTTTGTCATTTGTTACCATTTTCCGATCTCTGAGAAAAATTTATAAAGTACGATGATCAATTAATAAATAAGATTAACTAATTTCTTACTGTTAAATGGTTAATTATTTCAAATTAATAATATAAATCTATCTTAAACATTAAAAAATAAATCTACCTTAAACTGAGTTTTCCAAAGAACAGATTCCAAAAAACAGCAAATAAATTAGTTATTTCTAGCAAGAAAGTAATATGGGAGTTAATTTCTGGTTTTCCCAGTACTCTTTAGTAATATTAGGAGCTCCACATATATTTAGAATGTCTAAATTAGCATCAGTGGAGGAATAAATCATCATACTTTGCAAACACTTTATATTTTTACTAGAAACTCTTTTGCTGAGACATGTTGTTCATTGGTAGCTTAAAACAGAACAAGAAATTCTTCTAGAAATTACAGGGGAAAAAGAAAAAAAACTATTCCACATGGTCACTGAACATAATTTATATTTGTGAGAAAAAGTTGAGAGGTAAAGCAAACTTCATATTTTTAAGATGTGTAGTTTTACTATAAAACACTTAAATGAGCCTGGTTCATTAGGATTTACCAGGTCATACTACAGGTCTTTCATTGTCATTACAAAAAATGAATAAGAAACTTAACAGTCAGACAAGTATTTTTAAAGGGTACTAATAATGAAAATAGAATAAAAAACTAAAAAATATATTTTCAAAAGAGGAAGGGGGAGAAAAAACAGTTAAAAAGTCAACAAGAGTTTATAACTAATGTACTTATTTGACAGTTTCTTGTAAGCAAAAAATAAATAAATAAAAATAAAGGTTTAAAAAAACACAAAACCTTTTTTATCTTCCTTAAATATGTCTGTGGACAATATTTCTGAAAATATTTTCTTAGTCTTCTCATTTCAGGCTTTGACATTCCCAATTGCATGAGATCATCCTCCTCTACATATTTTAACTGAGTCACAGAGGTTACTTTCAAGTCATTTTTTAAGGGATTAAAATATTGAGAAAGCTCAGCTTCTAAGAGGAAATCATAAAGAGATGGTCCCTTGGGAACAACAGCCATTTTCAACTAAAAATAGAACTGAAAGTTAAAACAGTATTAAGAACAACACGTCTGAAACATTTATTGCTTGATAAATAAAAAAATACAAACAGTAATAATTAAAAACACATTTTCATCCTTATTTTAGGAGAAGGGGCTGAAAGGAAGGATATTCAAGCACGTGATCAGTGCTTCTTTTAGTACTTTGAAGCAAAATATGGGGAAATCTCATTACGATGAAGTCTCAAGGTAGCAAAAATCTTTTAGCAATTGTAATAGTTTAAAAGTATTTGATTAAAGAGAAATAAAATGTAAAAATATATTTATTTAGTTAAGACTATAAAAAAAATCAAATTGCAAAAACATTAGTTTATCGTTTGTAAAAGGTCTTTGCATCCATTTATGTAAATAAAAAGTAGAGCTGTAAGAGTAATACACTGATTTTTTTTTTTTTTTTTTTTTTTTTGAAAAATACAGTGAACTCTCACTTGTACGTGAATACAGGTGACAGAGAGAAAAATTACAAAAATGAGCTTAAAAGAGAGATAATCAGCACATGGAATTACATCATACTGTTAATTAATATTATGTATACACTGAAAAAATATAATTTAAATATATTTCAAAATGCTTTTTTTTTTTTTTTTTTAAATGAATAACATTACAGTGTAGAACCTGTTATCCGGAATGGTTGAGACCGGGTGTATTCTGGATAATTGAATTTTCTGGATAACTGGTTGGGGATTAACATGACATCTACTGATTTGATTGGTAGCATAAATGTTACTCTCTTGATTAGAATTAAACATAAATAGTTATTATACTAGAAAAATAATAATCATTTAGAGAGGAAGTAGTAAATATATGATAACTTCTTGAAAACAGTCACACACTAAAAAAAAAAAAAAAAATTAAATAACTTACCAGATTGTTTACTTTAAATTCTAGCTGTAGTACTCAAAAAAAAAAAAAAAAAAAAAAAAAAAAAAAACCTCATTTTTTGCTTTTCTTTCGGGGAAAAAAATAGGAATTTAATCGATTGAAAAATGATTCTGGATAACTGGTTTTCTGGATAAGAGGTTCCATACTGTACCTTTGATACACCAAAATTTTGAAAATGCTTACACAGCTGAACTTTATTTTACTCCTATTACTGTTTACACGTAAAATAATTTAAAATTGAAAAATAGGGTAAAATTATTGCGATGCAACACTATTTGTTTAAAGTTAAGGCAAAACTACACAAGGGCTATCTGTTTAAAGGGGAATATGTTTGGACGGAGGACTTTTTAAGTTCTAATGCGCATTCATATATCTGAAGAAAACTGGCAAAAACTTTAGACTGTTAGAAAGACAGTCACACGGTAGACCAGAACTTTGGATCTTCACACACTCTGCCATCTACTCAATGGCTAATACACTTGCCCATAGTCTTCCTGATAAGCCATACCTGTATAATTGAAAATTACTTACTAAAGGATATGAACTTATATGTGTATAAATAGACGGAATTTCACCACTAATCCAAAAATTTCGGGGGGGGGGGGGGATATATCCCGATATCTCCCCCTGGCTACGCCCCTGAACTCTGGTGTTCAACATAGGCGTCTTAATAGGAAAAAAGAGGATTTTCCAAAAAATTCAAGAAATTATCGCCTATTTGAATATATTTACTATTACAGGAGACATTCTGCCCCCCCCCCTTGTATGCCAATTTACACCAGTGGTGTTCAGTACTGTTTATTAAAATCAGCATTTTAAAAAAAATTCTTGATCAAAAATTCAGTTTTTCCCTAGATATATCTTGAAGCTAATCAAAACATGAGACAAATTTCATGGTTTGATTAAATGCAAAAAATATACAACGCAGCAACGTTCCGATATAAATTGTTTGTCTGGGTATTCTAACCCAGATCAAATATTTACAAAGCCTGCAAGCTGCTAGGACAAAATACGCCTGTTATTGTTAAAGATTATTTCTACGGACAGTAGCAGAATAGATTACAGTTTACAAACACATTTGTTTAAACATGGAGAAACATATGTATAGCGTTTTAATTTAACAGCTAACAAAATTGATGAAAATATTTTTTTAGAAAGATGTTTTGATGAGCATGAATGCACAATTTTCAACGGCTCTTGCACAAACGCGAGATTTTCTTTATCAGACAGAGCGTAACATTCCTCACAACAACGAATAGATTCATACTCACAAAAACAAAACAATAAATAAAATACACTTCAGCGTTTTCGGGATAAACAAGAAATTGAGGCAATAAGTATGTGTGAATGGAGCCGGAGGGAGGAGTACACATTGCAAAACTAATCCTGTTACTCCTCCATATACGAAATAAGTTTTAGACCATTCTTAACTGTCACATCAATGCGAAATTCTGAAGAGAAGAGTTAAGCAAGCGTATCTTTTTTGCCCCCCCCCCCTTCTCATTCATCACGAGATGAAAACTTGTCCTTTTACGTAAGTGCGAGAGCGCATAAACGCTCTTTTGAACGAGAACGTGGACGAGCGTTCTGCGATTGTAACGATAGGATTTGCGGGGATAACGTCACTTCAGGGAACGCTATATATAGAAATGGGATTCAGAAAGAAGTACATTATGAAGAGAAAGCGGATGGAGAAAAAAAAATCCACACCAACAATCAAGATGCGTAGAACTTCTGGAGTACAGAGAGACAAAGAAAATATGGCGAACACACTAATACAAAAGAAAAAGAGAAAAGATCAGTATAACTCTCGGCAACGTAACTTTATTACAGAAGATGAAAGATCAGATGATAAAAATACAAATTAATAAAAGAAATAGGAATTAAAAATAGAAGAACATGTATTTTCTTAAAGTAACTTACAATATGCTAAGTTCAGAGGAGGCACGTATCCAGGGGTTGGCTGAGGGAGCTGCAGACCAACGGAATCTGACACTACTTAACTTTCAATTTGATACCTTCCCCCCCCCCCCCAAATATATTATAATAATAATAAAATTCTGTGGCTACGCTACTGGTTGAGACACTAAAAGGATACAGCATATTTTAAAACATTATTCTAGCAAACTGTTTCTGCATTAGAAGACAATACTACTAAAAATAAGGAAAATTTTATTACTATTGTTCTTTTTAAACAGAGAAAAGCAATTACCTCCATATCAGATTCGGATTTTTTTTTTAAAAACATAATAAATAAATCTTGAGGTGATCTTGAGTGTCGCAAGAGTAAACGATATAGTCAAATCATTAGATTTTAGTGTCTGTCATTCGAATGCATTGTTCTGGATCTACCATTTAAATAAATAAATAAATTTTTAAAAATGATTTTATAAACTTAATCAAATATTTTCAGTGATGTTGCGAAAATCGTTTTTAAAAAGCTATTAAACGGTTCCAAAGTGGAAAAGGAATGCGCACATACACAAAATAAATATTAAGCAATCCAATGAACAGTTGTTGCGCAAAGCATTAATTATATTTGACAACAAAACGCCTATTTAAAATTATTTCTTTTTTTCGATAACATATGCACCCCAGCCTATTAAAACTGGAATTGCTGAGCAAAAGGAGGGAAGTAGAGGGGTTAGCCCGAAAAAGAGATAAGCGACATATACAATTCAGAAAAATTAAAACCGTAGCCTGGAAAAACAAATCGGGGTGTTTTGTGTTTTTGAACACCCTTCTATACGTGTTCCTAAAAATTTCGGTGGGGAAGGGTGTTGATCCCCAAACCAAAACCCTAAGCTTTCCGTGGGGGACTTTCTACGGGATTCTAGCCCGTATTTATGCGAGGTTTCGGAAAAAACCACGGAAAACTCCGAACAGCTAGGTCGACAGGCGCAGCCGGGATTTGAACCTGGCACCTCCCGCCTTCCAGTTACGAGAGCAGAACCTCTCATCTACGGCTACGGCCTAGATTAAACTAAAAAATAAAACAAAGAAAATAAACCTCTATTATAGCTTCCAATTGCGCACAAATCGGATGCTCTAATTGGTTTCTTTTTGGAATTGTAAAAAAATAAGAAATCTAAATTTATAAGACAAAGTACTGTTACACAACTCGGTACTGTATGAAGCGTCTTGGATTTATTAGTTCCATGCCGCTTACTCAAGTTGCTAAAGGAGAACAACCAGTGATATGGGCCAGGAATAGCAGTAACGTGCTGCCATTTCTATCCACAATTTTGTTTTTAAACCCCGAATTGCCGGAGATAGCTGTTTCGTTCCTTTCTAAATATTATAAGTGTTTTAATTATTTTATAAAGTTATCGAAAAATAACCTTGAAAATTCAGTAAGAGACACTTCAAATACAGTAGTTCCGCTATTCCCAACTAGTTGGGACCGAGCATTGTTCGGAGTAGGGGGATTTCACAAATAATAATATAAACGTATTGACTTGTTAAGGTGTAAATAAATTAAGTGCGGGGATATTTATTAGTGTCAGTTCTATACAGCGTTGATCGGCTCGTGAACAGGTTCAGCAGAAGTCGGAAGGGCAGTGTTTCAATTGTAATCGTTTTCAAGAACATCTTTTTAATTTCTCCTGCTTTTAAGTTAAAAAAATCGGTATTTTTAAAAAAAAAATTCTGTTCGGAACTGGGGGATTTTCGGAATAGCGGGACTACTGCAGTTAAAATCTTGTGCGTCCCTGGAGATCAAAATTTTGAAAACGCCAGCCCGACTTCTGCTGGGCCTGTCAATGAGTCAAATGTTTTCCATGAACAACAGGTAAGGAGAATTGGCAGGTCCAGGCAGTACAACAATCTTGTGGGCGAAGAATTATTGATCACTTTAATTAATCAGAACAATTACGGACAGAATAAAATTTTACTTCTCGTAAACTGACAAAATTTGGTGACGGCGATAAGGAAGAGAGCATTCCGTTTTACTTCTTTTCTATTCCTAGCGTGATGAACTTGAAATTCACAAAGAAATATTCGTGCTTTTAATAACCGAAATAGTTATTATTTGTTCCGAGGCAACCGAGCGGAAAATTTTATCTGGAACCTCATCAGAGATCCTATGATGGTGAGAACAATGCAAGATAAAAGAGAACGAACGTTAGCTATCACAGAGGAGAAGAGCCTAGTTTTGTGAAGCACATGCTAGACAAATCTCTTTCACGCCACCATAAAGTGTTTATTCTTTAGATTAAGGAGTTCCAGAAAAGAATGGGTGAAAAATGAAATGCCAGCCTTGAAAATGCAATATCCTTTGAGACTGCACGCTGAAAAGTTTTCTTCAAATAATTTGAAGATCCCCCCCCCCCCCCCCCGCAGTTTCTGCATGAACGCAGATTACTGCACCAGGCCATCTAGGCCGGGGCGTAAGTCCTCCAGATTTTAAGGGATCCTAATTCAAGTTTGCCACTCAATTTAACCGACTTTTCCAGGTTTTATGATACACATGTAATTTACAACTGCCATATTAATACACGACCCCTTATCACAAACAAGTCAAATCATATTTGGAGAATTTCAGACTGTTTCATCTTTATACTTAGAATACTTTTTCGAATTATGAGATGAAGATTTTTTCGAAATTATTGATACACAAACCAAAAAATTCTGTAATGTATGTGCGGCAAAATATAACATGCTATATATATATATATATATGTATGTATATGTAGTATAGATTAAAATATTAATAATAAAGAACAAAAATTAATGTCTGAAGAAATGCTTATAATTTCACATTCCTGTGGATAAAAATTAACGAATTTTAGTTTTCGTAGGAAGCTTCTGTAAATTTGGCTTAAGACGATCATACTCTCTTCCAGCTTTAGAGCTTTTGGGACCCCTGACTCTTCGGGGGCGACCTCGTGCAGCGGGGTTCTGGGGTCCTCCGCTGCGCCATTGCGTAAAGACGTAAGATTACTTGGAAATAAATAAACTAATTACTCTAATTATAATGTAGTACATCTATTTTGGGCCCTTGAGCCGGGGGCCCTCAGCGATCGCCGACCAATCGACCTGGCCAGTCCGGGCCTGTAAATTACTGTGCAGTGAAACATTTTTGCAACTGAAGAAGGATGAACCTTCAGCACAACCTGAAACAATTCACTTGATATGTACCCATTTTTTATGTGCGTTATTTTAAACGCTCTTAATTAAATTTAATTTTAAATACCAGTTTTCTTTTTCTATTTTGTTGAGTGGTCTTTTTAAAAACAGCAATTGTTTTGTATTCTTGGTAAAATTTAGTTGATTTTTATTTAGTTCATTAATTAATCCTACTTCCGAGAAGAGTCTAAACACCTTTTTTCCTTTCCCAAACTGATTTCGAAAGATAATGATCTAACCAGAGGCGTAGCCAGGGGGGGGGGATCGGGATATATCCCCTCCCCCCGAAATTTTTCGATTAGTGATGAAATTCCGTCTATTTATACACATATAAGCTTATATCCCCCCCCGAAAAATTTTCCAGGCGAATATCCCCCCCCCCCCGAAAAATTTTCCTGGCTACGCGCCTGGATCTAACTCTTGAAAGAGTAATAATTTATCAATGACAATGTTAACTGCATAGACTTTAATTGTAGTGGAACAGGCACTCATTTCACAGGATCAATTTCGAAAAGATTTCAAATTTTCGAATTAAATCATTTGAAGCTATTGAGAAAAAAATAATGAGAGCTGAATATTTTAAGAAAACTATTTATAATAAAACTGAAAAAGAAAAACACACTGCTACCGGATAACCGGATGATGTCCGGTTGAAAATTTGACCAAATATTCAGTATTCGGTCAAATTGATATTCGTTGCCTCACTACTCTCAACTTTTTTTTTTTTTGGTTGCTGTTGATATTGTTGAAAATTAAAATGGTTGAAAAAGTTTGCGTCAGACGAGGATGAATTTGTTAACACACCTTGCGTTTTGTTAAAAATTTAACAATTCGCCAATTTCCAGCGGGGAAAACTTTTCCTTTCGTCAAAAGCATAAATCTCTAAAAATCTAAGCAAAAACTATGTTACCAGTATGAACAATACTTTGATATATAGGTTTGTCAGAAATTATAAACATGTGGTTACTAACAGATGGTTTTTATTCAAGTACACAGAGTCATCTAACGGTTTATTTATTTATTTTAACCCAAATCTACTTTTTTAAATCGTATATTATTTCTGAAATTGTTAAAGCATGGATAACAACTGTCGAGCAAATTTAATTTAGCCTTGTCTTTGATAACGTCATCGCTCATATTATTTTTAGTAATCGGCAGCACCACTTCGTAATTGCAAGCAAAAATGAAATTGCTTACATTCAAACATGATATTTGAGGATTTTAAAAAAATTAGTGATTAAATAAACAACAAGTAATATAATTTTTTTAAAGTCAATTCCTACTTAGATCAACAAAGAAAAATTTTATTTTAGTAACTTTTTATTAAATTTAATTAATGAATTATTAGTTAATTGATCAGTGCAGGGCCATTTGTGAAGACAGGTAGATATCATTAATCCAGTTTGCTTAGTTTAGTTTGTTTTCATTCATTTTTAACCCCACGTAACAGGATCTAAAATTAATTAATTTAATTTAATTAATGAATTAATATTTGAAAAACTGTATTAACATCAAGTGTCATCCACTACAAGTTTTAAAAAATGTAATTGCTACTGATAAGTCTATCCTACTTATATACGATTTTGCCAATGAAAAATAAAGATTCAGGAAATTTTTGAAAAATTGAAAACTGTTTTTTTTTTTTTTTGAAAAATTGAAAAAGTCTGAAAATCAGACAAAAGTCTGAAAAATCTCATCCCTGATATATAGAGAATGTGAACTAATAGTAGGAATTGAAAATACATTTGATATATTTAATACTATTAACTCACGTTGCTTTTATTCAAGTCAAAAGAAAGCAGTTTTTACACATAAAATAAGAACCCCCCTCCACCCCTAACTATATATATATCCGAAACAAAATAACGTTAGCAAATAGGACTTACGGAAGCAATTTCGAAATTGCTTCTCTGTGGCCTCTTAGCACACTTGGCCTACTTAAAGACATCTATTAGCAGGTAAAAATATTATCACAGTTGTTATGGCTTGCATATGAAGATTCAGCTAAGTGATGCTTGCAGTAAACTCTTTCTTTTTCATGCAAAGTTATTTATTTATTTTTTTTTAATGAAAAATTTTGTTAAGGGCGAGAAATGCTTACATTAATCACTCGGACCGCACACCATCAAGGAATAATGAATTTTAAGGTGTATTTTAATTGAAGAATCCTATTTTTAATATCAAGGTACGGTATGAAATTAAAATTGTTGAGCGACTGCCATGGGCGCCTATACTATACCTATGGGCAGGAAGGGCCCTGCCGCCCTTAGCTCCCAAGAAAAATATATATTACAGTAATAATTTACGTACTGGTATAACACTAAAATATACTTACTTTCTTTAGCAAAACCCCTGATTCCCCCCCCCTCCCCTAAAAACTATCATATGGCCACCCATGGTTATTGGAACAGGTTTAAATTGTTACGCGAACCTTTTAATTCGATTTTTCTTGCGGAACACGATGTTTTGCAGAGATTTAAGATAATTAACTTTGGCGTTTTTGGTTGTTCTCTTTTTTAACAGAACACAAATATGATGACAGAATCTGGGTAGTCGTTTGTAACTCTGACGAAGCACGCGAAAAGCTCGTGTCTAATGCGCTATAAAATCCACACGCACGTCAACTTGAGAGAATTTCCAGATACCACGTTTGCAACGATAAACAGTAGTTTTTAGTTTCCATATGGCCACCGCATTTCAGCATTCAAAGTGCCAAAATGGCCTGGAAAACATTTAGGGTGAAGAAACTCTAGGTCAAAGTAACAAACTGCGAAGATTTGTAAAAATGGGTGCGATTAAGCCCAACAAACTTGGTAATGCACACCTGGAAAGCATCGAAAAATATGCAAGTAAAAAGGGAAAGTTCAAAAAAAAAGAAAAAGAAAATGATCTGCCATTTACGTTTTCTTTAATCTTCATTTATTATTGGGGTAATTGACTGAAATTAAGGAAGTTTGTGTGGGGGCGGTAGGTGGTTGGCTATATTTAGAGACCCTTAATAGGGTATCAAGGTTGGAAAAAAAACCCGGTTTATTTGAAAAAAAAAAAATTAAATTTGAACCAGTTTTTTTTAAATACCCTTTTATAATTACCTGTTACATACTTATAAATAAAATTATTTGTAAAATGTTCAAATAACAATTAATATTCCTCCAGAAAGTAATTAAAACAAAGTCAATAAACAATTGTTGCTATACTTATGTGGACATTGAAATAATTCAATTTTAATATTTTATTTAGAGATACCATTTTTTATAATTAGTATATAATATAATACAATAATAATTGTTTATTACATTTACACGGAATTTTGCACTTAGATCCATCAGTAATAATGATAAGTTGTTCAAAATGATATTTTTAAGGTTTAAAAATAAGTTGTTAAAACACAAAACCTCTATTTTAGAAACAAATTAAAAATGCAGCCGATAATTTAAGTTTAATTAATAATCTTTAATAATGATAAAACAATAAGGTATCTATTAGATTGATATAAAAACTTATTGTTGATACTTATAAGGATAATTTTAAAAGATATCAGAACACATTCTATCTAGTATTCGGAAATTTATAAATTATTCTTTTAAAAAAACAAATGGATTTTTTTTTCTTTTGAGAAAAAAAAAACATTTGGTTTAAACCATGCCAACCCTGATAGATATTAAAGGTACCTTGAAATAACAAGCAGTGGGAATCCTTGATATTTATACCTGCTATATATCTCCCACTGCTAAATATTTTCCCCGTCTATTTACGGGAGAAAGAAAAGATAAAATGTTTTCTATAAAGAGAGATAGGGCTGTACACACAAAATAATTTCGGAGGGGGGTGACTTAATGAATATCATCATATTATATATAAATATACTCTCACACACATATAAATATACCTAAAATATGATAATTTCGCGGGGTTGGGGGGGGGGGACCCATAGGACCACCCCCCTGTGTACGGCCTTAAAGAGAGGGTTAACTTGCTTTATAAATGTTTCGTAGTCAGCAATTCAGTTTTAATGACGAAACACATATTTTATTGGTTCTAGAAATTCGACGAACAATCTTCAGTACACAATTCACAGAAATTTACAGGCAGTACTTTGATTTATAACAGTCAGCAGATCCCAGAAGCCTTCTCAGATACTGTATTTCACATACAATAAAATCCTTCCACAGCCTAAAACTAGGTGGAAATTCTCGAGCAGATCTCTACACTGCTTCTCAGCAAACAAAAATGTAGAATTCACAAGCAATCTTCGGAAATAGTTTTCTCAAAAAATGGGAGAAAGCGTCGGTCGCTTTTAATACGGAACAGTACGCTGGATTGATCACTAACAAGTAACTATACATTGTAATTACGAACTACTATTTTCAACATTAAACCAACTAAAGTGATTTGCCGTTGTTTGTACTAGTTTGTGCAATGAAACAAGCATAAGCTGAGTAGCTGATAAGAGTTAAACGAATTGCTTAGACCTAAATATATAAATGTGTAAGTATTTGAGCTATAGTTTTTTTTTTTTTTTTTTTTCAAGGTTTCAGTCGGGTCGATTGAATAGATGAAGAATATTGTCTATTTAATTCAATGAATATAGGGATTACGTTGATGCTTTCGAATACCTCTGGGCAGCTTTTTGATAATCTCGGAAAAACAAACGAAAGCTGACAGGTTCCCCTAAACTAAAATGCAATTGATTCATCTCTAAATGGCACATTTTTTTTTTTTTTTTTTTTTTTTTTTTTTTTTCAAGGTAATAGCTCTAAAAAGGAGTTCATGCGATTATTGGGTTTAAATGACAATCATCTCGGTCAAAGCATAGACTCTCCAGGCTTGTTAGAGTAAAGCGATAATTCAAATATAATTTTAAAAAGTTGATATATTTATTTACAAGACTTCTGTTTGCACCGGTTGCTTTATTTTCTCATCATCACCAACAAACAAACAAAATGTATAATTTTAGTAATTATTATTATTATTAGTAGTAGTAGTAGTAATAATAGTATTAAAATAACTGACTAATTTGCATTTTACTAACACGGGTTTTGAGAGAATATAAAGGTTTTTCTAAATTCTCGGAATTGAAACTTGGATCCTAATATTTTACTGAGCATTAAGTACTTATTTTAGGATGGAAAATTGTGGAAGTAAGATTAAAGTAGTATTTCTGATTTTTTGTTGTCAAGATACTATTATGTCAGATATGATTTTATTTTAATTAGAAAATGAAAAAATCAAATTTTGAAATGTCCGCAACTAATGCCTTTCTCGGTGAAATAAAATCACTTTTGATATTATTACAGCAATAAATCTAGATCATGAGAGAATCGGAAGCACTGATAAAAAAAAGTAAAAAAAAATTAAGAGCAAGAAAAAATTAAAATAAATAAATAAATGCTTCACACAGAAGTACTCAAAATTGTCGGGCATTTTTCTTTCACGCAAGTTTTGTCTTTGAAGCACCTTCGATATGAACATAATGACGGTTAGTAGGTGATACTGGGGAGTAAGTACCCCATGCCTTAAACTTTCTCTAAAAACCTTCTGTTTCACAAACGTAAAGAAAATCTATTATTCTACTCTTGAATTAGGTACCCCCCCCCCTCCCCCGAAAAAAAAAAAAAAAAAAAAAAAACTATGCCATTACATTATATCTTTAGCGGGTATCTACTGAAGTATATTAAAAATCGTTATAATTGTCAAATCATTTAAAAATTTCAGTTTTCCAATTATCTTTTTATTGTCAGTTTCACTTACTCTCAAATTATGAGTATACCTCACTCATTTTCTATAACAACGTGACTAACTGAAACTGTTCTCAAAGGTAGTTACATGGAAAGAAGTAATTATGAAATGCAATTTTCACAAAGCAAAGGATATCACAGTTTGCCATTTATCTATAAAACAGCTGCATTTGTGTTACAAACCGTTTTCTAACAATTCTTAACTTTACAGAGAGTGGAAGATACAGTTCCATTTTAAGCAAAATTTAATAGAGCATTTTATGACACGACATTAAATGAATAAATGCAGAAAAGTTCGATTGTTTTAATTCTCAAAGGACAAAAAATAATAATAATAATAATAATAATAATAACAATTACGACCTGTAGAAACACAGTACAAGCGTTTATACGATTATCCAAAAATGATTATTAGCTCACAAAATCACAATATATTCTTTAAATACGATGAAATGAAAACTTTGAACCCGATTGGACCAAAATTTCGAAAATCATATCAAACTGTTCTAGATCAAATAACTAAACTTATTTCACTGTCAATAAAAATAATAATGTTTAAACGTACTATTTTTATTAAGCACGTATTATTCTAAGTTTCACCGTGTTTCTATGTAACTAACAACAACAACAACAAAAAAGTAATTAACATTAGTTTCTGTTTAGCGTTATATTTCAATGTAAATAAAATCTTAACAGTCTGTGACGTGAAATCGATGATGAAACGAAAATTTGAGTGAATAATTTGGAATTAGAAATGATGTTATTTCTGTAATAGATGACATTTGCTGGAGCAACTACCAAGAAATTAATCTGAGAATAATGACAATAGGAAGAAGCGGTTACTTAAATTCATCAAAAACTTGATAGTTCGAGCTAAATCATATTTTAATTGAATATAGAAATTATACACAGTCAGTCTTGTAACATCAACGAGATTGCCATTTTATAGTTTTCCCCCACATTATAACACATTTAAAACTAACTAAATTGTCTTTCATAATTAGAGAATTGAGAAATATATACTCCAGTTGATAGAAAGCAAACTTTACTATACGGAAGAGGGGACATGCATGAAAATCCTTATTAAGCTATATTTCACAAAAACCAAGTCAAAAAGAAAAAGAAAGAAGGAAAAAAAAAAAAAAAAAAGAACTGAACATACGGGTTATGGACCGGTAACTTCGACTTCAAGGCTGCAGCATAAATAGTTCATTTACGTGAGTCACTTCGTGTATAAAAAGTTTTAAAAAAATAATAATAAAATAAAGTTCTTAAAAGCCAAAATGCCACCACCTTTTTATCCACTTTCCAGATTTTGAAAAGTGAATCATCACGAATTTACGATACCCTTAAGTGAAGGCTATAGAAAGAGGTCTATATATAGATCTGGGAAATGCAGCCTTACAATGCCTTAAGTTCAACCAACTCAAATTAAACTCTGGGAAGAGAGTAACATTTAAAATGTTTTCAGATATTTTTTTCTAAATTTCTCACACTGTTTATACTATCATGATACTTTTTGAACACGAATTATCTAAAATTTCAATCAAAATAAGATAAAAGTGGAATCTCTGCATATAGAAATAGCTTGGTTATGCCTGCAAGATCACTTACGAAAAAATTTCCTTATACGGATAGTGCTGTAACTTTCCGAGTATTTATTTATGACTTGTAATAGTAAAAATGCAACAAATATACAACTTTTATTGAAATTGCTACTTTTTGAAGAATGTATGAAATACACACAACTGCTACTCAGAAAATGCTGTGCAGAAATCTGAAACTTTTTTCAGATAGCTGGAATCTTTTGAAATGAATTATTAAAAATAATTATAAGAATATTTCAATAGAGTCTAGATTAACCGGAATCTGATTATCCGGACTGCAGCTTATATGAGACGGTCAATCTATTAAATTGATGACGCATGGAAATTAAACATAAACACCTTGAACATCATCAATACCACGTATTAAAAACCTGAGGCAACAGAACAAAATTACAGTAAAAATGCTTCATTGCTGAAATTTATTTATTTATACAGTATCAGATAGTTTTGGAATTCAGCAATTAACAGCAACATGCACAATACTGTACTAAGGAGAAAAAAAATCCGCCTTAACACCCCCAATCCCTAAAAACAAAATGTGTAACTCGTCAACAATTTTTTTTACATTAAAAATTTCGCTGGAAAAATAAGGCCAGCAAAGCACAAAAATACGGCAATAATTCAAGCTTCCTTCAATAATTTTGATAGTTTTTAAAACTTAATTTGAACATTTCAAAAAATTTTTCGTTACTGTGTAATAATCGCTTTGACGCACTTATAGATAGCACATTAATGATCGGCTGAAAATCAACTTGTGCCAAGTGAAAATTTGAAAAGAATTTTTAGTTTATTTAATAATAAATGTATAACCTCTCTGAATTTCACATATTTCTTCCAATTTCTAAAATAAAATTTGACAAATTTTAATTAGTAAAATTAGTGTAAGTTTGAGGACACAGAGTGCGAAAATATCAAGAATCTTTTGTCGAAGGACGTCTCATAAATATTTTTTACAACAAGCAATCATCCGTCGGACGTCATTTACATTGGAGGGGGAGGGGACACATTAAGACGCATTACAATAACGTCATACTTCTTTCTTAAGCTGAACAAATATAGCTTTTTGTTTCTTTCTTTCTTAAAAAGCTTTAAAATATAATTTTACCTTTATCCGAAACTCCATTATAAAAATATACCAAGTTTCATAAATATATACAAAGTGAACTGTGCGCTATTATCATTTTTACGCTATATTAAAACAGACAACAATAAATAAAATCTTGATTAATGAGTGAGTTTTCGAATTAAAAAAAATACAGTCGAACCTCGATTTAACGTACTTTGATTTAACGAATTCTCCGATTTAACGAATATTTTTTTTTTGTTTCGACAGAAAGGGTGCTAAAATGCTCTGATTTAACGAATTTTTAGTTTTGATTTAACGAACAACAATCGCCAAAGGCGGATCCAGGGGGAGGGCGCAGGGGGCGCGCGCCCCCTCCGAGAAAAATATATTTACACTAAATAAATGGGGCTTTCAGCAATATTAAGTGGGCTTTACACTAGATAAAATGAGTATTCAAGATTTGCGCCCCCTCCGAAAAAAGTTTCTGGATCCGCCCTTGCAATCGCTGAAATAAAAATCGCACATAAAGCTAAAACTTAAAATTTTTCGCATTCGCACACAAAATTTTGAATATTTCACACCCTAATCCAAGTGTGTAATACAATAATTTTTTTTTCTCATTTCTCCAAACGAAGCAAGTGCCTACGAAGACAGCGATACAGAAACAGTCATTTACAATTACGCCGTGGATAACTATGATCAAATGGCTGGATGTGAAGACGCTCCTAGTAATGGAAATTTTACAGAATATGTGTCTTGAGATCTACAGCTAAGTACCTGCGATAGTGAACAGAAAGAGAATGAAGATTCTGAAAGCAGCGAAGATGGCGAAGAAACGTAAATTGAATTTTAAAAAGTGGCATTCTAAGAAGCAGTTTGCAGCTTGAACGCTTTTTTTTTTTTTGGTCTCACGAGGTTGATGATGTTACTCTTATGAAGTTAGAAAATATAGACAAAGAACTTTGGAAAGTCAAAACAAAGTACTATCAAAGATTTCTTTCCAAAGTGCCAATAATTATGTATGTATTATGTATTAAGTTTTAAGAGCAAGTAACATTAAAGAATTTAGATTAGTTTAAAGTTGATCGCCTAACGTATAAGTTATAATTTTTAAGCTGTAGTAAACAATTTTTTTCACATCTATATCTAAGGGTATTTTGCATTGATATTTTTATACCATACTCTTCACAAAAATTGATATTCGATTTAACGAATTTCTTTGATTTAACGAACGGATTTGTGGGTCCCAATCAATTCGTTAAATCGAGGTTCGACTGTATATATATATATATATAGATAGTGGGAGTTAAAAAAACACTCAAAAATAGTCAATCAATGGAAAAACCGTTTACTTTCCCATACAGCTGTAACACCTATTAGAATATAACTATTGTTAATTATGCAAACATTGTTATACATAAATTTTTAAAAAGTACCTTACAGATAAAATGATTTAAAAAATGGTTGAACTAGCACGCAAAAAGTATTTTTGAATATGCCTGAATTTATTGAATTCACAAGTATATTGAAGTTCATGAAACTTAGTCAAAATTTTTATTTCCAAATTGAAACTCAATAATCTTAAAAAGTCCTTTTTTGATTGATAAACGTAAAAGTAACATTTAATAGAATATATATAAAAAATCAATATAAAAAACAAATTTAATAAAATATTTCTCATATTTTTGTTTCCTACTTTTAATTCTTCCTTGAATCCTCACGTGTCACTGATACAGCATGGATACTGCATTAATGATCGGCTGAAACTTGACATGTGCCCAGTAAAAATCTGAAAATAAATAAATAAAAAAAATTAGGAAGCAGTTTATTATAAAACATTAAGATATGCCCTTTTAAATTGCAAACATTGAAAAAAATATTTATTTCCAGAACAAAGCATAATAATTAAGATAATGACAACCGAGAGAGATTAAAGGCTAATCATTATATTTAATCGGTAAGTCAGTAGAAAAACTAGATGCTAGCTCACCTGCGTATCCTAAACTCAGAGAACAAATCAAAAACAGTACATAATTAAAATTACACGAATCAGTAAGTAAAATACATTGAAAAGTATTTCACGGTTACTTGACATAGGAATCACACAACTTATGCAAAAATAAACACTTTGAATTTTAAATATCTACACTAACTTTTAAGGAAGTATTTGATGAATTCTTCAGCTTAATACAATGCCCGATTACATACTTCGTATAAAATCCTATATCATCTTTGCTCTAGCTCTACATCAGTGTTTCCCAACCTTTTTACTTCTGCGGACCAGCAAAAATAGGAAAAATATTTTGCGGAACACCGTTAGCCAAAAATAATAAAATATTATAAGCGTTTATTTTATTTATCAAATAAAGTGTTACACAATTATGATTTTTAGTTGGAGTGACATTTGCCGCTGATTATTTTTTAATTAGTTTGATATATTTGGACCGGAAGTAAAGTTTCGCGGGCCTGTGGTTAGGAAACACTGCTCTACATAATTGGCTAAAAATGAGCATAAAAATGTCCCGATTTTTTGTACATACGCAGTTAAACATTATTTAAAAGTAATTAAATGTGCTGTCATTTAACACGGAAGAATACTGCAGCGTTTCAATACTGTGAAACCTATGGACAAAAGCAAATACTGGCACTTAAATAAAATATAACATCTGCTAATTATATTTGGAAGCGAAATAAAAGTTAGTGTAATGCAATTTGACGTATTCTATACACAAATAAAACAAGTTTTACAGACGAAGGCAATTCTATATATGACGGAATGACAAAGTAACCGAAATTACCCTGAAGCTATTTTCAAATGAAAACTGATTTCCCGGTTTGCTAGTGACAGTTGTGATTATAAAACTTAAAAAAATCTGAAACAATTTTAAATCTCTCTCTCTCTCTCTCTTTTTTTTTTTTTTTTTTTTTTTTTGGTGTGTGTGTGTGACAGCTTGTGTTATGGCAAGCCTACAAAAGGGGCATCTGTCAACGGGTGCATGTGTGTGTGTGCCTGCTTTGGTCGGGTGACTTTTTAAGGAGTTCTAGCACGTATTCACGTTACAACTGGAGAAAACTGACCAAAACTCAAGACAGTAGAAGAAACCAAGGAATATCGTTTATTAAATCGGTTTTAAAAAATAACTTCAAGTAAAATGCTTAGAAATTTCACGATAAAACTATTTGTATCAAACAGGGATCGAAAGGTTGAAAAAACCAGGTTAAATATAATGAAATTTCTAGAAACTGACAGAGCAAGCCGTTTGTACCCTAGGAAGAAAAAAAAGAAAAAATAGTTGTTTGAATGACACTATGCATAATTTACATAAAGTGTTTATTAAAGGTATCCTCGGCATAAAAAAAATTAGTTATCAAACTTTTTGTCGTCAGACCATTTTGGATAATTTTTCCAAAAGCTTCCGATACAGAAACATGTTTACACAAAGTGCATGAAAACATGTTACTTTTAATAAGGAAGTTGTATAACTTGAATATACAGTAAAACCTCGCTGTAATGATATTCGATACAACGATTAATCCTCTATAACGATACTTTTATTGGGTCCCTTAAGTATCACTATATCGAGGTTTTACTGTAGCAGGTAAAAAATGAACATCAGAAATTCTTAAAACGAAGTGCTACGAACCCATTAAAGTAAACGACTTTTAAAACAATCTGTGCTTTTTCAGAAATGGATTAGTAAAAAAGTTCCAGTGCAGATAGAATGTGAAATAAAAATGTGCCCCTTAACCTGGGTAGCTATATATGATTTTGCCCCCCTCCCCCCCCAAAAAAAATATCAATTACACAAATAATATATTTCTTAATATCAGTACACCAGTTATAAAGTTTATAAAGACACCCCCCCTCCTCATACATACACACACACACACCACCACCACTACACAAGAAAAAAAAATTCAGGACTTTTGATAGAGAAAACTTTTATGCCTATTATTTTAATTAAAATAAGCATTTTTTTTATCCATAACAAAACATCAGCTTAAAAGTCTATTCAGCACTAGCACAGTTCTTTAATGTCATTGTTAAAATCCTGACTAATAATCAATTTATCTATTTTTATACATAATTGATTACTTAATTAATAATTATTATCGATTTAAATATTTTTTCATTTTATTGTAATCAATTGTCATTCGATCATTGTAATCAATCATTTGATTTATTGTAATCAATTAGTTGCTTTAAGGTGCATTTCGTAATTAGCAAAAATTTTTCAAACATTCTGAAACCTCATCGCTTCCCTTAAAACACGGTTGAGTTTCTGACGTCAAAAACTGGGTTTTGACACGATAAAGGTAAAAATCGCGTTTTAACCAGCAAAAGCCTACCTTTTCTTATTTTGTGCTATAGCGAACAGTAAATTTATATATAAAATTTTCTTTACCACTAAAAACTGCAATTAATTATAGTATTATGTACACAGATAATTATTTTATTATGCTTAAGAAAAATAACAAGATATAAAATATTAAAAGTTATTAAAAATTTCGATGTATATAACTTTCAAGTCTTGATCTGCAAAGAAATTCAAAGTCAAAAAATTTTGCACTTATAATTTTATTTATTTATTTTAAGTTAAGAACTGTACAGATTTTATTTTGTTATTGCTATCATTTAAGGATCTATATTTTTTAAGATAAGACTGGATGCATAACCTTAAAATATTTATCCAAAATTTATAACTACCCCAAATATAAACTAAATATAGAACCACTACAACTTTATCTAATCAAAACTTTAACTTAATTAAAAATTCCCTTTAATGTAAACCAAAAATGTATGCAAAAATGACATTTCTAGCAATCAGGATCACTGCTTCAAAGTATGTGCCAGAGAGTTTCTCAAGTTTGTTTTGCGTTCGTTCCTACAGCAGAGATTTTACTAAAGAATTCTAAGCCTGGATTATTTGTACTTTGTCTCTCCCCCATGATAAAAACTATCTAATCGGAATTTTTAGGGTGTAATGTAAGGAATGTTTCATGATATTCAAAATTAATAATGGAATGTCATAAAATAATTATAAATGTAAAAAAAAATTAAATATTTATTTTACTTAAAATATATAAAATTATGGAGTAATTATTTTTGAAAGAAGTAAATTTCCTAATTTTTTTTTCTTTGCATTAATCCAGTTATTTCTTCAAATATTTTTTATAACTTTTTATAAAACATTGTTTTACAGAAGAATTTTTATATAACTTGTAATTAGATGAAATATAAAAATACAATGTTATTAAAGATCTGGTTTTTTGACAGTTTTCGACATGTTTGATAAAGAGGTTTTTGACATGACGGTAAAAACCATCAAGCGTCAAAATCTTGCCAACTTTGACTTAAAAAACCTCAAAACCCTGATAAAACCCGTAGAATTTTTTTTTTCTGAAAAAAATCGAGGCATCTCACAAACCTACACAAAATAGAGATATTCAAATGGATATTCAGAGTACTAAAAACGAAAGAATTTTTTAATTATTTTTTATTGTTCAGTTTTCAATTAATGCATTTAACATTGTGCATCAGTATGAGGAGGTTTCAAACAAGGAAAAAATATACTACTTAATATACATTGATTTTCCAGAAAATTATTTGTGCAAATTTACCAGAGAAATCCAATCTATCAATTTGGTGGATCAAAACCACAGGTGACTATACATACTTGTGTTATGTATTGTCAAAAAGAAAATTAAAGAAAATCCCGTCTCCTATGCAACAATTAGCGCATGTAATAGGCATTATTTTGAAGCAATTGCACATTTGCTTTCTCTTAAGATTTAAATCTGTTATACCTGATTTGAAAAGAAGAAGAAGATTCATTTTCTAGGTGATGGGTCAAGTTCTCAATACAAAAATAAAACAGCTATGTTCTAATTGATAGGTGTATATTTATCCTCGCAGTTTAATCCTGGAGTGGATGAAATTCATTGGCATTACATAACTAGTTCTCGAAGAAAAAAGACCTCCAGACGGATCCGGAAGAACAATTAAAGAACTGCTGATAATTTAGTATCTCAGCAAATAGATATTCCGAATAGCACAGCTCAAGTTCCAATACTTCAAATACACCGTAAAAGCATAACGAAGAAAGAAAAAAAAAAAGTTGAAGAAGCTTTATAAGTAAGGTACAAAATTCACATTCTTAAATACATTTCAATATGTCCTGGAACAATGACAATTCATGAGATTCTATTTAAAAAGGGTGAAACAAATATTGAAGCAAGATTTCTCACTAGGGAATGCAATCCTGCACTGTTTTTCGCTTCGCTGTATTGCGGTATTGAGATTTGTTGATCCCGCGGGATTAGCATTTCAATTCAACTAAAAATTGATTTCGATAGAGAAAAGTTGGAAAAAGCATGATTGTAAGCTCTATGAAGTTTAACTTAACAATAATACTTTATCTTATTTGATAATTAATACAATACCTTACATAAATATGAAAATTATAATCATGATATTCATAATAATATACTGTTATTTCTTAGTTGCTAAAAAAGAAGAATGGAAAAAAGACAACGTAAAGGGGCACTCATCTTCCTAGTCTTCATTTAATTTTGATTGAGAATACAAAAGCATATAACAAAAGACTTTCTTTCTTCGTATGAAACCCCGAGGGAGAGCCACGCTTAATTAAAGTTTACCTTTTAAAGATATCACTAGTATGGGCGGCCATATGGTTGTTTATGGAGGGAGGAGGACAAGTCAAGGGTTCTGTCCCAGAAAGATACAATATTTAGTGTTGAAACTGGGGGGGGGGGGGGGAAACTAAGGAGCCTACGAGCCTACTTGCCAATAGGTATGAACGCCCAAGATCACTGGTTCTTATTGTTCCTCTTATGCAAAAATTTTTGGCCAATTGATGATCGGGAAAGAGGCGTGAAATTGTAATAAAAATAATTATTTTTCAGATTCAATCCCGAGAGATTACGGTCTTAATACCGCGGGCCTATTCCCGTAAATATTGGTGCGGGATTCCGCAGGATCCCGTTCTCGCGGGATCGGGATTGCATTCCTTTTTCTCACATATTTATTTCACTTGCAAAAAGTGATCAACTTGCACGATATCATATGGGTACGATTAAACATGCCAAAATAAACTCTCCTATTATGATGTATATTCTGACTCAGAGTGAGGAAGCAATTGCTAAAAATTAAGCAAACCTAAATCGAATGATTATGCTGTAGTACAGTTCCTGGGTTTAAAAAAAAGAAAAAATAAATAAATAAATAAAGTGTCAAAGAGGCTTGATTATGTCAGAAGACAAATTTGAAGAGCATAATTCATGCGAGAACAGGAATAAATAAATGTATATTTCCAAATGATTAAGATATCGCTGTTGTCGAAATTACTGATGTCCATATTTTCAAACAGCCCGTTTTGGGCATGAGAAATCTTAACATGTTGACATTAAAGATATTCAGCACTTTAAAAATTTAGGCTAACTTACAGTTTTGAAATGTTAATATTTGTATTTTCTTCTGTTCATCAATAAATGAATGTCTGATGTTTATTAATCAAGCAAATAAATGATTATTTACTGAAAAATATTTTCATACTATTAACTAATACACTATGTTTCATTATTTAAAAATAGTTATTTGTTTGAAAATGTATGTTTTCTTGCACTGGTTTTAAATAGGAAACTTAATGTATAATTATTAGGAAAGGGACTAATTATTTACTTAACATATTTTAAGGTATTATTAATTTAAGAAAGAAAGGACTCATAATTACGTGTTTATGTTTTCCATCAAAGTTTTAAAATGTAATTATTCCTTCCGTTGACAATTACGTCTGTTCTATGGACATGTTAAAATTTAAAGAAATCAAAAACTCGAGAAAAATAAAATAGGAAACTTATGTAATTTACCAAGCATAAATGAAAACATACATGCAATAGCCAAGATTTTTTTTACATAGTTTTGTAAAATAACTTTTTTTTAGCTATTTGTACCTTTTTTTGGAATAATGACTCTGAACAATAACTGAATCGTAGTAGATAGGTTGATATTTTGCACTTTATTTAAGCATTAAAGCTATTTTCTAATTCAGAAAATAAAGATAGAATATATTTCCCGAGCAAAAACAACACTTCAGTCACCTTCAGTTAAAATGACTTTAAAGAAGTTCGGGTAATAAATCCATTGTGTTGTTGTTGTAATGGTCTCTAGCAACCGCTTAGCGGTGCCGCATCCCCCATTATAGGAAGGCGATGAGCGGAAGGGGCGGCTTCCATTTCAACGAGCCCCAATGGGAGGAAGTCCGACTTAGCTCGGGATCCCCTAATTTTGAACCAATTCCGGTGAGCTGCCACCCATCTGAAATCGGCACCCACAGAAGTAGCGTTAAACATGGAGGACATTGGAGCCACGACGGATTTTAAATGTAGCAGCTCCCATTAGTATACACGGTATGAATCCGTTGTATAGACGTGAAGCTCAACTAACATACGCAATGTATTAATTAACTTCTTTTGATTTTGAATTTACTATATGGAACTTTACGATTCAATAAGGTGTGGAAATTTTAGATACAATTTTACTAACAATATACATTAACATATGTATAAAAGATGCAACAGTTGATTTTTTTTTATAGCATTACAAAAGAGTAAATTTTCTACAAACTCCAATGTTTTGCGCCACAGCACAGATTAAAGGCTTTAGAACACACATTAAAAATCTAAGATTAAAAAGATTAAGGCACTCTATGACTGAAAAGGCTTACTTTTTTCATTCCTATTCTGCAATATTTTATTATCGTATATTTTGGACCATTGTTAGTGTTTTCCAAAATAAAAGTTTGAATTTTACGAATTTATAAAACTTTTTGTAAGAGTAAAATTATCGTTATAGACAGGTGCTTGTAAAGAGTGAATATCGTTGAAGACAGGTTAAAAATACATTAAATAAATAGGAATTTCGCCGGGACCAAAGAAATTATCGTTATAAGCAGGTTTATCGTTATAGATAATAAAGTTACACAGATTTTCACTGTACATGTAAAAAAAATATTTTTTTTTCCATTTTCTCTCTCTTATGAATAGTAGTGAAAACGTAAGACGTGCATCCTAAAACTGTGTTTTGAGTACTACATGAATATTTGAACTTCAAATACACACACACACAAAAAAAAAAAAAGTTATTTGAAAGTAAAATAAACACATACAAAATTAAATCGTAATTTCGATCAGAGAAAAAATGGATTAATAATATGGATTTTTCCGTATTTGACTTTTATCATACCCATTTTAGCCACGTTATCCTATTCATTTTACTAAATCATTTTTGTTTATCACGTATAGTTAGGTGGTATGATATGGATAAAACGTCGAAAACTATGCAGTGTTTTCACAAGAGCGCAAGAATCTCGCATTAAAAAATTATTACTGCGAGAAATTCGACACCTTAAAATTCGGTTTCATTCACCACAAAATTTTCTCACTTTGAAAAAATCGGGCCTTAAAAAAAAAAAAAAAAGTGTCGCACGCTTCCATTTTTTTAGTTGTAAGTTTAACACAGAGTGGAAAAGTAAATTTTCAAGAACTCTTAAAGTCTATGGAAGAATAAAATTGGGACACGATTGATCAACTAGGTTGTTTTTATTGCGTGCAACTGGAAGTGACTTACAGATTTGGCGTCCCAAGTTGCATGCAATAGAAATAACTATAAATCCTAAATACCCTGATTTTGGGTGTTTACTCGAGGCACCTTACACACTGGGTATTTACCCAAATCATCTAAAGTGATAAATTCTCACCCATGTTTTAAAAATCTCACTCAGGTTTGAGAAAATTGTGAGAAATTCTCACCCATTATTTCCCCGTAATGAAAACCCTGCTATGTTAAGTGAATTTGACCCCCCCCCCAAAAAAAAAAAAAAAAAAAAAAACTAAAAAATTACAATTTAAAGTATGACGCATCTCCTACAAACGTCATATTACAATAACTGCGTACACGTCCAAATGAAAAGATCATGAAAGTTCGTCCTTCTTCTAGATTCAGATAAGACGTTCATTCAGAAACTGAATGAACAAGTAATTTAATATGGTGGCATACTAGACATAGAAAAAACCCTACCCAGCCGAAGGAATGTAAATCATTTGTAAACATAAGAAAACGCTATCATTGAATTCTTTTCGCACGAAATGCGTTGGCAAATGGCCAATAATTTTTGTTATTATTTTCTATTTATTATTCTATTTTTTTAAAGAAGACTTAGTGGTAAAGTTACTTAATCGCTTCGTGAAATTCCAGACCAAAAAATATGGCTTCATCAGCGCGGAAACCAGCCAAGCACAATATGCAAATGGTACAGTGAAAGTGAACTATTATAACGAAACAACAACAACAACAAAAAAAAAGTGCTAAGTAGAGTTAATTGTTACGAAAATAAAATACACATGATTTATACACTTTCTTAAAACACAATAAATTTAGGTCAAAATATTCACGCCACGCTTGTTTTACGATCTCACCTGTTTATTAAAAGATGCTCAGACGACTGGACAGATACACTGAATACTACGATAATAGAAGAACAATTTGTAGAAATATTTTCAATGTGGGTCGCTAGGACGTGCACATTGTTTCCTTTTGTTTTCAGCAAAATCCATTTTCATATAATAAGCTTCTTACGTATTATGGTGACAATAGAACAGAGGCTAGGTCAATTGATCTTGCAAAATTCATTAAAGACTTTCTTACTCAATAAATCTAGAGTCGAGCCGATAGTAAAATAGGCAAATTTCGCATAGCTCTTTTAGAATGCTTTGATCCTCGTCCTATATCCAAAAAATGTCCGTGTTTGCAAATTAGCTAGTAAAATACGAATGGAATACGCATACAAAATTTCATCATATGGGATAAACACAGCAAAAGTCAACTTTTAAAGTCTACCGTCCCCGTAATTTTCAAATGTTATATTCATGATTTCTTGTAAATTCATACATTTAAGTCACTTTTACGTAGTAAAAATGCTTAAGTCCCCTCTAGTTTTTAGTTCATCTAAGGTTTTTGTTAATTTTGAACAATAATAAAGATGTAACGAACAGAGTTTTGACCGAATATTCGGCGGCCAAATATTAATTGTTTTTATATTTCATTTTAATTCTAATTAAAATGTCGCTTTTCTAATTCGTAATTAAATACTAAATAAAGACCAATTAAAATTCGAGTGTAAGAACTTAAAACACAAAACAGTATATTATCTGTAAAACTAAAAAAAGTATTTCACGAAAAATTATTTTACAAAGTTGAACACTAATAGCAGCATAATTGTATTTCGAGATATTCATAATTTAACAGTAAATGTAATTAATCTGGTAATTATGCACAATATCATGATGCTTTGGTTTTTACAGCCTCTGAGTAAAACATATTTAGCAGCTTTTCAAAATTATGTTTGTGATTGAGGATTTGAAGATTCCTCCTACCCATAAAGAGAAGTATAAAACCAAGTCGAGTCACCAAGTAGAAAAGTTTGCACTTCTTTAATATTATTAAATACATTAGATTGTTTCATTCAGCTTAAAATTCAATGACTTAGAATATTTTATATGAAATTAACACATTGAAGTATAACTTAACAATATTATTTGTAAATAGATTTAAAAATAACAAGTTGATTTTTTTCCTCTTTCTTCTGAAATTATTCGGCTGAATACTTAGCAATATTCAGCCACAACTATTCGGCTGAATACCTGTTCAATATTCGGCTTACCGAATATTCGGCCAACTGAATACTATTCGGCAAAGCAGCCGAATATTCGCTACATCTCTAAACAATAAAATACAGTTCGACAGCAAAGGAGTAAGTTTTTCATGCACCAACATTCAAGTGGGCTTAGGAAAAAAAAAAAAAAAATCCATTACAGCATGGCTGTTAGAAATGAAATGTTTAGTACCAGCTCATGCTACAATGTATTTGTTTTATGAAACATACATAAAAGGAATTAAGAAATATGCAAGATACGGAAGTGATTGTGTGCGCCAGTTAGTTGTGAATTACTTCGCAGTCTAATAGCGAATTTTTATTTCTGACCCATAAGAAAATGCAACACACTTTCCTATGAAAGACATAACGTCCCGTGTTCCGAAGAAGGGGGGGGGGGACAGAAAAAAAAAACAGATTAATACATTAACACATTGATTTTTGTCATAATTTATAAGCTTGGTATCAACATGGTCCTTGCAAACACTCACAAATTCCGTTAAACTTGGTAAAATTAGATATCTAGTTGGCAAACTTGGTATATAAAAATTTTAATGAAAACCGTAATTTACTTTCTATTTCTGATACACTTGGCAAAATTACACAAACCCAGTTGGCAAAAAGTAAGAAGATGGTAATATAATTGTTAAAAAAAATAAATGAGTAGGTGAGAACAGATATTTGACTTGTAACCCCCCCCCCCTTCCTTTTCCCTAAAAAAAGTCTTCGTAATGGCCTTTGGTATCGAACCGTTTTGTGACACAGTCTAGTTACCGCGGCACAATCTTGAATGGAATGTAAACTGGCTGAAGAACTAAGAGCATAAACCGCCGAACGATCGAAAACAAATTAAGCACAATGGAATATATTTTACAGTTGTTGACTTTTACTGCTGCATTATATGCAGCAGTAGCAATCTGTTCTAGCGCATCGTAACACTGTCAGCTTCTTTTTTTATTCACAACTGTCATCAAAACGTAACAAAAATAACGGAAACAATTCACTCAGGCAAATAATGAATTGGCTAACTTTCCAATGAATGGATTCGCGAGACACTTTTTGAATATCGCCCGTAACATGCTTTGCGTGCGATGCTATAAGAGCTTTTTAACCCTATTAACCCAAGATAACGGCTGCCCACACTTTTGATTGTGTTCATAAAATGATGCCACGAGTGTTTCTTTAAATGTTACAAAAACGCTACTGCATACATATTTAGTCTGACACCCCAAAGCACAAACTACAAATGAAGATTGTTCGAATTTGTGATTCAGGGAATATTTAAAAACCAAACGCACGGATGTGAAAATGCATAATTGTTTTTCTAAATTGGTTTGTTTTATAAAATACCATGTCCAAATGTTAAAGACTGTCAAGGTAGGGCTTAGTGTTCCCTCTGGCCACGGCAAATACACCAATTAATATGCAATACATAATGTTACAATACATCTACATTTTCAACAAAGAAGCTTCGAATTCAGTTGATGAAATTCATCTTCAATTAATGTTGTCCCTCAGCCATGTGTGACTTACTGGGGGACAGAAAGTGTTATAGGGAAAAGGGGCGTAAATAGCCAGAAGGGGTTATAGGGATATATCTCCCTCGAAATTTTCGGATTATAGTTGAGTCATTCTACAAAAAACGCTGATTTTCAAAGTTAAAATTTACCCCCTCCCCCCCCCCCAAAAAAAAAAAAAAAAATTCATTTTTTTTTAACAAAAATTAATTTATATTGCCCTTTTTATACTTCTAGTTACCCCCATATAGTTGGTCACATTCTTTTTGATTATTTTTAACTTTTTTTTTGTAATTGAAATTTTAAACGAAAACAGAGTATGCGCACAGTAACAAAAAATACACTTTCATGAAAGAAATAATAAATGCATGATATCTTATTGGAGCATTCAATACAGAATGTAAAATAAGCTTTAATTTTTTTGTTTTAAAACTATTGTTTTAATGAATATTTATAGGAAAAATAACTTTCAAGATACAATCTTAAAAATAAAGCGATTTGTTAAATTAATTTCTTTTAATGATTTTTAAAAGCTTTTTATTTAAATAAACCTGTATGTTTTATTAAAAACAAAATTTGGACTAACTAAAAATTATATATTAGTCTCGTAATTGATTTGTTTTTAAAAGTTGTATTCTCCGTTACATTTATATATTAACAGAGGATACACATTGATATGTTTTGTTTTTTATATCGTGTTGATATAAAGCGATCGCATCACTTTAATTTAGATTTTACAAAAAAAAATGCTTATTATTAAATAAAAAAATAATAATTTGAGTAAATAAACAATTTTTATTTTTTGAAATCAAGAACGGAGGATACACAAAGTGAATGTCCTATTTGACTTCAGAGAGAAAAATGTTCAAATTCTTACAAAATAAACTGTTTAACTTCCCTGTGAAGAACAGACATTGAAAACGGTTACCTGTGATTCTAGTCCTCTGTAATGAGGTGACAGTACAGCCATTTATGGGAAATTCCAGCACCTAATTGCATTTTGAACGGAGGATACAAGAAAGACTGTGACGGTAATTCAGAGGATAATTAAAGCTGAAATTTTTATTTCTTTAAGTAAGTGAACAAGTAAATGGAGGAAAATATGCTGTGACATGTAACGGAGGTGTACAAGTATCACTCCGTTCATTGTAAAGAGCAAATAAAAAAATAAAAACATCATCAGTTTTTATTAATTATATTTAAAAATCTATCATAGTATTTAAAATGTCTCATACGAATATTTAAAAATAATTATTTCTGATACTACCAACCACTAACTCCAAATAGCGCGCTTTTTTTTTTTTTAAAGAATGACCCAGTTAGCATAAATTTTATGGCACGAAAAAATTCCGTTTATTTACACAAAACTTATTTGTGGAAGGCGTTAAGTAATATTTCTTATACAGGGAACAGGGACTTCGTATACAAGAAATTCTCTACCTACAGGATATAAACTTTCAATTGTAAGAATAGGAGGGGAAGATCTCCGAGGGCTGTGCAGCCTTTTCTTAGAAAGGACACAGGCAGGGGCGTAGCCACGGGGGGGGGGTTAGGGGGGTCATAACCCCCCCCCCATGAGGAATTTTTTTTTCCATACAAAATGTTTATTCTTCACTACATTATCACACCCACGTATACATATATATGAGTTGTAGTAGTCGTAACCCCCCCCCATGAAAAATTTCTGGCTACGCCCCTGGACACAGGAAATATATAGTAATCATTATGCTAACACAGTAGATATTACTTAACAAGAAATATTTCATCTTTTGTTGAAACAGAGATGCATTATCTTGTAATACCATTAACTCATTTGCGTAGACTTGTTTCCTCTTTAAATCCATTACTACACAACGTAAAAAAGACACAAAATCAACGCCTGAATTCATTAGTAGCTCAGAATGAGATATTAAAATTGCTTTAACTAAAAAGAAGAAGAGGAAGAAGAAGAGAACGATTTCTTTTAAAAACCAGGCATTTAACGATGGCACTAGTCATTTAATCCACTTTCCTAGAATAGGGAGGACCTTGTTATTTTTCACAGTCTTTCTCTCCTCGTGTTCAGTTAACTGAATTTTTTTCTTTCTTTTCTTCAATGAAAGTTTATCTTCTACATCTAGAAAGTTTTCCAAGAGTTCTCTGTTAAATGTCATGTACAGATATCTCAGTGTCGTGTCAAAACATTTGGTCTTAAAAAAAAAAAAGACCTTTGCAATACGAATATTAATGACTAAATCAATGCCCCACAAGCAAATAGAACAAGAAAAATATTGGTCTCGTATGCTATTTTAAATATTTTGAACATTTAAAAATGTTAATCTCCAGCAAAAGTGAAATATGTATATTTTTCTCAAAAGTTTTCTTAATTTTGAAAGTTTCATTCATTTATGGCATACCTTTGCAAGGATAAATTTTTATTATATGCCTTTAAGGGCCCCACAATAAAAAACTTCTACTTTTAAAAATTGTATTTTTACTTAATTTTTGTTTTCTGCTTTTTTAATTACAAAGAAAGCACAAGTTGATTTTGTGCGTTTTGTGTCTTTTTAATTACAAATAAAACTTATGTTTTATTTGTAGCTAATTATGAAGTTATTTATGAAAGTGCCTTATGATTATTGTAAAACTTGAGCCTTATACGATGGAATCCCTCTTCTTCCGCCCGGAATTGATCCCTGGTCTCCCGCACGAGGGCCAGGTATCCTAACCACTAGACAAAATGGGATTTAGCAACGGCTGCAATACTTCTAACTTCTATAAAGTGGAGGCGCCTTGTTTCTGAGTAGGGATGGACGCGAGACGACTTTTTGCGAGACGAGACAGAGATTTACAGCTTTTTTGCGAGACGAGACACATTTTTAACATTACGATATAGGGATTTTTGCGAGACGAGACAAAACTTTTAGGTTATTATGCGAGACGCGAGACTCCTATTTTTCGTCTCGCGTCCATCCCTATTTCTGAGCGTGACATGATGACGGAACGACAAAATACAGTCTCATTAAAAAGCTTCTAAAAAAAAATCTGCTCACTAGATGAAAGGGTATAACTACCTAATTACTAAAAATGCAATCGACAGTGGGCTTTATTAAATACAGCTTTTCAGAATATATTCAATTAGCTAATTAGATGTCTATTTGCAGCTACAATAATACTTATTGTTTGTCATCTGTATGATGAGAGCCATACCTTGCTTTATTAAATACAGCTTTTCGAAATATATTCAATTAGCTAATTAGATGTCTATTTGCAGCTACAATAATACTTATTGTTTGTCATCTGTATGATGAGAGCCATACCTTGCTCTCTCAGATATCGTTAACTAAAAGGTCATTAAAACAAAGCAAAAGGGCACATGGTATTGTTTTCGATTATTCTATAAATATAATTCGTCGAAGTTTGACTGCGGTTTGGAATAAAATAATGAATATTTCTCTAATTACGTAATTAAGATTAAATGACTGGGGCATGGTTGCAGGGGGCATCAGGTTTTCCTCATTCTTCCAGCAAGAAATCAAGAGATGATGTTGTTCATCTCATGAAACAAACGGAAATCAAGTGTTCCTACTATCATTTGGGGAAGGAGGGGGTTTAATTTAAGGGTTATAATCACTAATTTTGTACTTTAAAAATACAGTTCTGTAGTTAAATAGATATCATCTTTAGGATTTAAATAAACAAACTTTGAAGTTAATAGCACAGCGACTTCATAGTAAACTATTAAATTTTTCTGGCAAAAATGAACACTTTTTTTTTTTAAACATTTCCGATTTTACATTGAAGGATGTCCTTGAATGTGCATAGCGTCCACCTATAAGTAGCAACACTCGCAAAATCGATGAAACATATCCATGATTTAAGTATATTTGAAACATGGACTGTAAGATGTGCAAAAGAGAATAAAAATGCCCTAAATTTACAGTCTTGAACAGAGGAAAGGGTTTAAAAATTAACACTATTAGTTTAAATTTTTCTTAATTGACGATATACCAATGATGAATGAAGATTGTCCAAATTACCATAAAAATAAAGAGTTTCATGCACTGCACGTAATAATCTAATAAATTTAAGCTTACTGCCGATCAACAAGGACTTAAAAAGTACTACTAATAATAAAGTGTTGTGCCACTACCTCATTTTAAAAAGACAAAATTTCCCTACATAAGCTGGTGGTAAAAACACAACCTGTAGTTAGTAAATTAAAAGCTTAAAATTGTCACACATATTTTTAAGATTTTCTACACTTAAAAAAGGAAAACGTTTCTTTCAATAAAAAATAAATAACATAAAAATGAATTAAATAAATCTAGCATTAAAATATAGTCTACTCGGTTTAAGATTAAGAAATGCGACATGCAGCAAAGAATGACCAAGAAAACGAAGGTCAGAAAGACCACTCATAATATATATACGTATATATATAAAAGTGCCTAAAGATGACCAAGAGAACCTTTTGTTGCTCACTATATTAATCGGTTTATTACAAAGCAACTATAACCAGGGCTCTTATTTCTTGGAAAAAAAAAATACAGGAAATTTAATTTGTATTGCATAGCTTGCCAACTCTTCCGATTTAACGGAAGATTTTCTACCACAATTTTTAAACAGTTTTTTATTTGGCATTAAAAATTTGGACTTATTTTAAGCTTAAATTGTTAAGTAAAAATTAGTGGTGGAAAAAGTCTTCCGATAAAATCGGAAGAGTTGGCAGCTATGGATTGTTGATAACATTAATTGCCTTAATTTATTGTGAAATAAGATACATTTTTATTATGTACTATAAAATTAGATACATATTTTATTATATAAAATTAATATCAATGAAAGAAAAATGAAAGATGAGAATTAAAGAAGTGCAGGAGCTAAGCTCCTGTGAGCTCCCATGCAAATTAAGCCTTGGATATAACCAGTGGCGGATCCAGAAAAAAATTCTGGAGGGCGCACAAACATTTTTTTCAGGCTTTTCTTGTAATTTATTACAATTCACGAAATAGGTCAATATTTTATAGCGTAATATTAGTTTGTCTGGGGGGTTAGGGGACACGTGCCCCTCTGGATCCGCCACTGAATGTAAAAAAATAACTGAGCATATCCTTTGGCATGATTCCTGGTACCATAAAACGCCAGGAGTATTTATATCGAAGCATCCCCAAAGCAGAAATGAAGACAAATGTAGAAAAGAGCAATTGCTCTATTTTGGGAAGAATATAGCAGTAGTATTTCCTGAGTAAATAATGACACACGCATATAATGCTGTTAACATTTGCCCTCTTATCGCAGCTCTCATATTTCCACGTTCTGGGGCCCCCCCGAGGGAATGCGTTCCAGCATAACTTACGCGTGACTCCTACTAGGTGTAACGAAAGATCCCTCCACAAATCCACAGACAAAAGGAGTACTGTTGCGACGAATCCATAAATTAATAAATTCATCAAACAGTGGTAAGATTATTTCTAAAATTTACATGCCTTAATTTCAGTGAGGCAGTTTTGCGATTAAGCGACTAAATTCGTTAATCAATTGATTAGTGGATTAAATTTTTAATCAGATTAAATCAATCGTGATTGAAAAGTTAGTCGTAATCACGATAAAACCGAGTAATCGTAGAATTGAAAGAAAACAGCAGTGTGGGTCACCACGGAAAACATTAACAGGTTTAACTGCTAGACCAAAAAATATACGAGCGCAAGTCAAATTTATATCAATTTCACGGATAAAATATTAGAGGATAAAGCCCGTTGTGGAAGAAATTAAAACGGTCGCTAGAAAAAAACTTTCGACAAAAATATGTCTACACTCAGTATATTTAATCTTTGTCCCCTTAAAATAAATAACTTCATTTTCAATTTTTATTATATACCGAATTAGGAATTACATTTCTTCTAAAAACGTGCGAAAACTTCCGGCATTTGAATGATTTCGCTTCACTGGAAACATTCCCTCTTGTATCAAAGCTTCGTGCAGAGGAAATCATTTTATTTGCCGAAAAAAAAAATTAAACTGGGTAATCTAGAAAATCTATTTTAAACGAATTGGAATTGCAATTTTCTCTTCGACGCAGTGAAATTAGTAAGTCTGATAATCGTGACTTCAGTATGACGTCCTTATCAATTACGAAAACCAATTTTCTTATGCAAATGATTAACCTTTTTTTTTTTTTTCCGGAAATAAAATGAAGCTGAAAACAGCTTAAAAATTAGGGGACTGGCTGGATTTCCAGATATTTAAAGTAGCGCTGATTCTTTTCTATATATATTACATAATTATTCAAGCCGATCGTGCAAACGATGTAGATTTTATTACATTTTTTGTGCTCAACTTTTTAATCTTTTAGCAGTAATGCTAGAACAAGTTTTATCAGCGTAACTAGGTAGTAGGATAGTTTTTAATAATAAATGATTAATGTCAAAAATAATTAAAATTTCAAATATTTCTTTCAAACTGCCTGTTTTTCGAAAATTTAGTTATTCACAAAACTGAAATAAAAAATTTAGCTTACACCCGTGACTATCACGCGCTGGTTCGTGATCGGCAGAAAATGCGTTGGGTAGTTAATTTACACTAAATATAAGGAACAAGCTATCAAACCAGCTAACAAAACAATACATTGGCAAGCGAAATATTAACAAACTACCTAACTAAACACAATAACTATAACTACGTAGCAAACAAAAAATTAACTGGATCTACAAAAGGCAACAGGACACTTTCTCTAAAGCTTTCTGTAACTACAAAATATATTTTTGGTAAATTTCTTTTTCTTTTCTAAAAGTTTACAAGAAAGTAGCTTCAAAATGAGTGTTCCAATTGAGGTGGTAGCAAGCAAAACGGGTTTTCGCACTGTATAATTATATGAAAAACCCCCTTTGCTTGGTAACTCCTCAATTCCTTGAATATTTATTAAGGAATTCGCAGGTCCAAAGAAGATATAATAAAACAACAAACTCATGTATTTTCGGAATATAGGAAGCATTTAGTTCATCGAGCTGGCATTAAAAATCTTAAACCTAAAATAAAGTATAAAATGAAGTGACCAGAATTTTGAACAAGGAATTGGGGGACAAATCAGCATGCTGTCTTAAATCCTGAAACAAAAATTGGGGACATTTTTGTTAATTCGGCGCTCTTCCCCAAAAAACATTTATTCAACTAAAGCATCAACATTCATTAAATAAAAGAAACAATTTTGATTTTGTAAAACAAATATAAGAAATGATTATTATACTTAAAATTTCGTCTCCAATTGCTGTTTTAAATTTTGGGGGCAATTGAAAAAATCCTGAAATTGGGAACTCTTCCCGAAAATTGGAGACAACAAATTGCGCAGAATTAAAACATTTCAAAAGCAATTTTCGGAAGTCAACATATATACACAGCTATTCCGATTCAAACTGTGATTCTTTTGTTCAGGAAAAATCCCCATGTGGTCTGGCGCCACGAGAACAATCACAGCTAATATCACACTTTAACACTAGAGTAATCAAGAAAATTTATCAGAGTAGGTCTACTAGTAGCAGGGGAATGGCTTTCAGTAGGGGCACTTGAGCAACTGTACTTCAACAACTCGTTGACAATGCTATCAAGACATTTGATCCCTTCGGAGTTTATGGACGTCATTTTCGGTTCCTGCTAAGCATATGTCAGTCTTCCTTGGTGCGGCTGCTTTCTTCGTAAGAGTTTAATATAATAGACAAAACTGTTGTAAATGGATTCGTCAAGTGCAGGAAACAGTGCCATTTATCTTGTTAAAAATAAAAAGTTCTGCATTGCATGAAATTCAGAGTATTCAGTAGTAATGGGTATATACAAACGTGGTGTCCACCAGAGTCAAGTAACAAAAATAGTAGCATTGGTAACCTCCGGAAAGTTAAAAATTTGCTAAAATAGCATCTTTTACTCAATTTTAATAGCAAAAATAGTAGCACTTTCCCCAAAGTTTAGTTTAAAAAATATATTATTCACATCGAAACATTAAAATAAAATCACAAGATCAAATACTGCTTCAAAAATACAATGAACAGAACTTGTCCTTTCCGATCACCAAATTAGTTGTCAAAGGAAAAGTCACCAAATATTTGAAAATGGCATTTTTTAACCAAAAAGTATCCCAAATTGTCTAATCTTAAATAGTAGCAAAAGTCTCCTTTCTAGTTGCTGGTGGGCACCCTGTGAAGATGATTAACATTGCTATCGGTAAAGTTCAAATAAATATTTTAAGCGAAAATGGATGTTTTGGAGTCTGTCTTCTGCTCTGTCTTGTTTTCATGGATTACGGGGGCTTCGGCGCCTCTGCTTCATAGCATTTTGTTCCAACCCCAAATTCAGATTAGATCGATAGCGGCAGTAGCTGCCAAATGTAGTCATTTCTAGCACAGACTCCGGAACAGTTCATTTCTACCTCATTCAGGAGCTGATAGATGGCAGTCCTGCCGGTCGTTAGGCGGTCTTTGGTTGATCTCAGGATCAAACTCACAACCTTTCCGCTGTGCGACCGACGCCTCTCCCAACTGGACTACCGCGGCCCATGTTTTAGAGTAAAAATAAGAATAAATAAGATTAAACATGCAATTGTTAAAACATGCATTATCGGTTGCTTTTTCTTCTTTTTGACAAAGGGGCGCGCCCTACAGGCTAGCAACCGCAAGCCAAGAGAGCTATTGTATTACACTATACGAGGATGAATAGAATTTTACCTTGAGAAGTTCTGAAAACGCAAGAAGATAATCGCTAAAAATTGGGGAACAAGTGGATTTTCAGATTTCCAAAATAGGGTAAAAAAATTTCTGCATCTTTTTACGTACTTGTAAAAAATTTCAAGCCGATCGGTCCACAGTGTAGATTTGTATGCGACATGGACACACAAACACACAGATTTTCATTTTTATTTGATAAGATTTGCTTTTTAACGAATTAGTACAAATTGAAAATACACGTAGTAATTATTTACGTAAAAAAGTTAATTAGTTAAACGAAACTTCTATAAAAAAGAAAATCGAAAAATTAAAACAAGATCTTAATCGCAGCGGATCTCTCTAATTGAAGCAAAAAAAAACTCTTTGGTGAAAGACAAGATCAAAATCAAAACCTTAAGATATCTATAAACATTATTATCAGTAAATGAAACTAAGTTATCAGCATCTGATGTAAACACTCTACATCCGAGACTATACTCAGACTGGTGTTGTGAAAGGCTAAACCGTAGAATTTCTCCAATAAAAATCTTACTTTTCCGGACACATTTAAACTCGCTGAAAAGTAAAAGCAGTCAACACTACTGGTTACTGTAAAAGCACTTCTTTTCGCGAAAATGAAGATATCGGTGATTTCGGGAATTTTATATGAATAGATCCGAAAGTAAAAGTACCTAAATATAGAACCCCTTTTACATAAGGCATTTTAAGAAACTTCTTTTTGTCCGAAAAGTTCGTCCCCATCCCCTCCCCATTTTGAAGCTGGTATAAATATTGTAAGTGAATGAGCTGATTTCTATTAGTTGTATTTTCTCTTGTATTCAAGAAATAGTTGTAAGAAAGAAAGTTGTCAAGAGAGAGTTTGCAACTGTCCAATAAATCATTAAATTTTGGTAAGTGTTAAATTTCTGATTTTTTATTATTATTTGAAGCGGGAGGAAAAAAGTATTTCGCGAGGATTTAATTTTTGCGATTATAATGGGCTCGCGAAAATTAATGCTTTTACAGTACATAAAGTTAAAACGCAGTACTCTTTCCTATCTAGAATAATGATGGTGGTGGTATATTTGGGGAGTAAACCAAAGAATCACGATCCCTTGCGAAGTGTATGATCATGCATCAACTTTTATTACAGTACAAGTAGGCTGCCTGCTATTCACAAATGGATCTTTCTTAATTAATTAAAACTTTTGTTAAGACAATAAAAAGAAACCGAAGGTTCCAGATTCAACCCTACATGACAAAAAAGCATGCTAATATTAAACTAACCCGTGCACGCTCTAGTAGGAGGGAAGGGGGAAATATTAATGGAAAATTCACGCCCCCCAGAGATTAAAAGGTTTATAAATCTAAGCAATGTTTAAATTTAAGCTCAAATTTTGCGTTTGTTAAAATTTAACTGTACTATCTTATTTTTGAGTCGCATAAAAATGTAAAAGCTTTAAGAAATTTCTGAGCTATTTTTAACATTTTTTTTCCCTCTTCATTCCCTCAAACATTTTTTTTTTTTTTTTAAATAACAGGTGGGCACTTGCCGATTAGGCATTCGCCACTACAATAACCCGAAGGTATAGACCATTCTATAAGGGACGGATAAGCTTACACCCAAGCCCAAGTCGGGAATCGAATCCGGTCCCAAGGCGTAATAGAATATTTCTTTACCCACTACACCACCTGAGCGGCCCTCAAACACAGATTTTGTAAGAAAACTTCTCGTTTGTAAATAACGGATAAGACGGAAAATCAGTTGTTTTTGCAGACTATAGAACTTAAAAATATGCACAACTAGAAGTATTTTTAAAATTTGATTGTACGAATAAATATCTATGGGAATTTCGTAAATCAAACCAGGAGCTGATGCAGACGAAAGTTGGTCCTCCCTTTCACAAAATGAGTCGATTTAAACGGCCCTCCCCAAAATTACAATCGATTAAATTGGCCCTTCATCAGCTTTTTACCCTGCACTTTAATCTGTTTTATCAATTAATTTTTAAGAAAAAGTGACTCATTAAAAATTGGTATGAAAATTCACAAAAATTAGTGTTGAAATTCACAAAAATAAGCAATTTTCACAAAAACAGGACTTCGGGGGAAAATTTCTGGATCCACCCCTGCAAATGTAACTTAGAAATTATTCATTTTTCAAAATGAATCTTAAAGTATGAAGTTTAAAAACTGACAAATGTTCACTGACTAATGAATTCACCATTTGTATAGCCAGTTGTCTACTAGAGATGAGTTCGGGCTCATTTTTTGAAGCCCGAGCCCGAGGACTTTCAATCCGAGCCCGCCCGAGCAATATTATTTAAGTCGGAGCCCGAGCCCGAAATTTCAGCTAAAGATTTAAAAAAAAATTCAAATACTTCATTGATAGAATACAATAAATTTTGCCGTTTGTGCAAATTAAAGACAAATGTAGTTGCAAACTCCCAATACACTTTCTAATTCTTTGTATCCATCCTTTATCAAAAAAATGTCGGATCTCATTACTAAGGAATATAAACCGCCGTTATAAAATACCCAAAGAGCTTCACGCACCTTCTAGGCGCCCGTGCCGCTATTTTTATTTGTTTATTTATTTTTTATAAGTACTTTTATTTTCCCCATGAATCACTTTTTAAAATCTATTACAAGCAGTATGTTCAATAAAGGAGAAATTTTTCACGAGCCCGAGCCCGAACACAATTGTGAATTACAGAGCCCGAGCCCGGGTCTCATCTCTATTGTCTACTACTACTTGTATGAATTATAGACCAACACTCTTCAAGGATTACCATAAAAACTGAAAACTCGACGATAGTAATAATATTGTTTCCAAACTGTATTTCTTCTTGTTGTTGGTTTATACTAAAATTTTTTCAAGCTCCATAAAAATGCAGGTATTATTAACTTTTGATGCAAATTGCCACACTAGCCTTTTTTCTAAAACTTTTTTCCTTTCTAAAAGAATTTCATTTCTCATAATACGAATAAAACAGAAATATTAACATTTTTAAGAACAAATAACAATCTGATAAGTCAATTCTTCTGTTTCTTATTGTAGAATTTTCTGATTTTATCATATTAATTCCAACAAACTCTTAGTATACAATTATATTGTGAAGAGCATCAGACTAAAAAAGTAAAAAAATTTAAAAAACCCAGCCATATCCCACATGAAGGCAAATTTGGTCGAGTAACTATGTCTGTACACGAGTGTTAGACTATAATTAGACTACAGTTGCCCAGAATGAAACTACATACCACACAGAAAACGTTTATACTTCATCCTGTGTTGATTATGAATCATAACGTCACATCCTGAGTTTTCTCTATCTAAAAAAAAAAGATCAACCTTCTACAGATGGTTTTAGATTCTGGCTATAAGTGGGTTAATTCTTGTCATAAAACATTTTGACCCAACGCTGTTACCATTTAAGGGAAGTGACTATCTTGTAGTACATCAAAAAAACAGTGATGCCTTTCTCCCAAACCAAGAGTTCTAGGATATTTCACAAAAGTTATATGATATTCAACAAGAAAAATCGCTAATTCATCGAAGGCGAGTATATAAGCATACAATACAATACTTTTAAAAAATCATAAAAACCAATCAACATCATGATGCCTAATTTTACTAATTAATTATTTTTCTATTAAGTTAATCAATTAAAAATAATTTAATTAGTCCTCGGACGCTTGACTTAATAAATTCTTTGATATAAAAGCTTAGCACTGAAATATCATGGTAAATTAACAAAATCCCGGTAAAATTGAGAAATAATATTACTTTCCGATTTGTTTTGAAATTGAAAAGATAATTGTTGCGCTAGAGTGTCGGTTAAATTAGAAAAAATGAGCTATTTTTAATAAATAAGTAAATAAGTGGAAATCGCACTTTTGTGGGAATAACGAAAACATCATTTACACACAAGTGAAGTGCCCTTACAAGTAGGCTTACTAACTTTTATTCACGAATTTACGAGATTTTCGCGATTGAAATTCGGGACGTGACCGAAAAAAAAGCGGGATTCAGCTTACTAATTACAGGAAAGCTAGAAGCACAATTGAAACAAGATTTAATTTTTATATTTAAATAGTTTTATTGAATATTATGCTTTACTTTGGCATAATTATTCATGCAGCATAGATAACAAAAAGTTAAAAACAATCTGGTAAATTAATGAAAAATTAATTATTATGGTCTTCTATCGCTCTTCTTTATAATCAGAACATATAGTACTACTATTATTGGCAATTAAATTAAATGAACTTTTCAATTCCTTTCACAAACCTTTTTACTTTGACATTTCAGAAATAATTAAAACAGCCTGTAAGTAGTTATCGGTATATATAAGTCATAAATCATATCTACTAATTTTATGATAAGTATTCATTTTGGGAGAAAAAAAAAATACATTAAACCGCTTTTACTGAAATCATAATATTACGTATTTAGAAAAGAAATAAAAAATAAAGTATTACAATCACTTACGCTGTGATCATATTTATTTATTTTTTAAAAAAAAGTTTAATATTTCTTCTGCGATCATTACAATTTTTTAAGTTATTAAATTACTAATTCTATCCAAAAGACTGAACATTTGGCGTCCCGCGCACACGTTCGTGGGACGTGTCCTCTAAAGCCCTAGAAACGGGACGTCCCGGCTCTCGCGGGACTGTTAGAAACCCTACTTATAAGGCTGCTGGCTGCTATTAAAATAAACTTAGATAACTTTGCATAAAAATATCGTTACATATAGTTTGGATAATCACAAGTATTTTGCACTTCTTATGTGTAAAGTTATATATTTAAATTTCAGCTAAAAGAAGTTTTAAGCGAACCGATTTTTTGAAGAGAAGGTGGGGCCACGTGTTAACTGGATATATTAAATTATTAGGTTGTAACGAAAGTTTCCGCCACCGCAAACTTCGTCAGCACACAGTTCTCGTTGGCGTATTTGCTCATATTTTGTCAAACGATTTTTGGCATTTGAAAGAAAGAGGTTTACTTTATAACACTGTGTTGTGAAATCTGTAAAAAATATAGTTATCATTAAGTATAAGGTGTCTCAAATAGAACTATCACTCTAGAGGATTAGAACCATCATTTACCTCCAGTTGTGTTGCAAAAAGTCAGCTACATAATATCAACGAATTATGAGTACAGCTTTAAGTACTATTGTTGTATCATGTGACACTGTGCAGGTTTGGTACCGAAAGTTCAAAAACAGTTATCTAAGGAGTTAGAAGTTAGTATTTCAGGCAGATATGGCGGAAAACTTTCACAACCTGATATTTACTAAATATATACAAGAAATAAAACTGCTCCATGTGTAAGAGAAGCTGAAACTTACTATAAACAATTCGGTGAACAGAATATGTCAACGTTTACAGGAATTTACACTTAATTTGAATGGCCACTTAAGTTTTGTGACGGATACAAAGAACAACTTCTCTCTACTATTTTCACTTTGTGCTACTTAAAATTCTTTAGCACAAGTGTATCTTAGCAGCCAAATGCAAGTTCTTCCAACAAACTAATCTCTATCAAAAGACAAATTAACATGAGGAGTGTTAAATGCCATTATCTTAAAAATTATATGCACTGAAAGAAATCAGGTACAGCAAATTCGCATGCATATTTTTATTAAACCTTCATAAACAATTCAATAATTAGAGTTAATGACTGCCTACAGATTCGTTCGCGTGAAACTGCGTTTTCGTTACTGTGTTTCTTTAAGCAAACATTTATTAGTAAGGAGTAAGTTGTGCATTATAGTAGTTAAACAACGAAGAAAGATCAGCCAATGCACCAAATGTGACGTTATGTATGTACGGTTGTCATTTTCTTCCAAACTTGTATTATTTTATGCCTTTAAAATGTTATTTAAGAAAGAAGCATTTTAACAGCTCTTTAAAAAATGCAAGCTTAAAATAAATGAGTAGATAACAAACTACAGAAAAATTTTAAGTAAACTTGGTTTTTCTTTTCCGCAAAAGTTTTCTATGCATTTCATTAATTTCAATGAGCCTTGCCACATTACTTCTTTTAATTTTAAGTAATTATGAAAAAATGATTGCTTTCATTAATTATTAAGATTACTAACAGTAAATACTTTGCTAATAGTACTAGATGCCGTCGATATTGAATTTGAAAGAGTGCAAACTACTCAAAAATCAAATAAGTGGGTGTGGGAATAGCTTGCTCATCAATGCATGGCAAAGAAAATGAGCAATTAATATACCGCGGTTTTCCAAGTTCGAAATTCAGCAGGAGGTAGCGAGAGTGATATGCTAATTGGATCGTAAAACAGTTTATAGTGAGCAATTATTATTATTTTTTTTGGGGGGGGGTGTAATTTTAAAGAACAAAAAGTTCTGATAATTCTTAAATCCAAGTGCATTACCTGTAAATTGTCTAATTTGCAAGTGCACAAAAATCATAAATTACATTTGATCTAGAGCAGACGACTTACGCGTGGGATGCGTACCAAGAACCCTAGCGTAAATGAAAATTTCCCGTTGAGGGATAGGGCATGTATAGGCTATGGTGACAATACGTCCTCGAAATTCGAGGACAGTCCTCAAATATGGATCTTTTTTTCATTTTGTCCCCAAATTTAAAAATTTGTACTTTTTTCCCCTGAAAGTTTAAGTTTAGTTTATTTCTTTCAGAAAAAACTGAAGAAATAAGAAAAACAAACCAACTAAAAGCGTTATCTACTCAGAAAAACAATGAAATTCGATCTCTGAAAACGTTTGTTGTCATTGTGTGTGTAGCCTGTACAGACATTCAATAAAGTATCCGACTATGAGCCAAATTTCCCATTTCAGTTTTGTTAATGATTAATCACTTTTAATGAAGAACCATGCTTTAAATATGAAATGGACGTACGAAAATTTTCTCGCAGTCAAATACTTTTTTTTAGAGGGTGTACAAAGTTTCATGAAAAATGATCACAAAATGATCTAATGTAAAAAGCAATGTCTTCCGAAAAATATAAATACTATTCCAAGAGTTATAAAATTGAATAAATTGCAATATTTCAACAGGATGTTCCTTTCATATTTCTGGTTTAAATAAATATTTATAAATGAATGAAATAATCCCATTCATTTATTAGAAACTAGCTGAAGTACCCGTCCTCGACGGGTTAGTGAATGCAAATTTCCAAAAAAGCAAGATCTTTCGTCAGCATTGTATGAGTACACAGAATGGATGTAGTATGTTGCCAAAGTAAAGAAAGCGAAGTTATAATTTTTATGTATTGTTAAAATATTACAGGTTAGAGAGTAACTAAGTAATATAATATCATTTAATTCGCATTAGTCGTAATTATGTGATGCGCGAACGAATATTTACGCATATTGAAATAATTTTCGCAAAATCTAAAAATGTAATCAACATTTTCGAAAAAAATGGAAGCCTAGAATTTAAGTTGAGTGACAACCTATCATGTCACCCAAATTCGTTTCATTCCCTGCAGTCTTTATTTTGTGATGCTGGAACAAATTTTCAGCATTTTAAAACGATTTTCGCAAAATCTCAAAATGTAATCAAAATATTTTAAAAATTCAACGCCTATAAATTAAGATTAGCAACTACCTATCATATCACTAAATTTCGTATCATTCGTATTAGTCGTTATTTCGTGATGTTTGAAGAAATATGAACGCATTTTGAGAGAATTTTCACAAAATCTCAAAATCTAATAAAAATGTTTAAAAAATTGGACTCCTATAGTTTATGTTGAGCAACCATCTACCGTGTGACCAAATTTCATATCATTCGCTTTAGTCGTTATTACGTAATGCGGGAACAAAGATTCACTCAGTTTTAAACGATTTTCACAAAATCTAGAAATCTGATCGATTTTTTTTTTAATTAAATGCTTATAGTTTAAGGTGAGTGACCACCTATCATTTCACCAAATATCATTTTTTCACCTTTGCAGTTTTACGTGATGTGCGAACACAAATTTACGCAGTTTGAAATGATTTTCGCAAAATTTCAAAATCTAATCAAGATTTTTTTTTTAATTCGACGCCTATGTTTTAAGTTGAGTGACCACCTATCATGACACCCAATTTCATATCATTCGCTTCAGTCGTTTTTACGTGATGCTTAAACAAAAAAAAAAAAAAAAAAAAAAGCTTCACGGACAGAATGACAGACAAACTTTTTTTTGAGGGTCGCATCGGAATCCCGGGTGCTTGAAACGGATAGAAATCGCAAAATTTTTGAATTCCAAGAAATGTACAGACAAAAGTCTAATTTTATTTATATAGATAAGAATACACAATTGATATAAAGAGCTATTAGAGTTCATTTTTAAGTATCAAAATCAGTCAAGATTTAAAGTATGGGTATACATGGTAATATGTTGTGTCCTCGAATAAGTCCCCAAAAATATTTTCTAGTGTCCCCAAGTTTTCCTTGGATTCGAGGACACTGCTTGATTTGTCCCCAAAATACTGTCTAGAAATATGGTCGCCTTAGTATACGCCCATACGCATGGACAGGGTGGGGCCAGTCCCTCCTATATTATCGTTTATATGATTTACGTACTGATATAACGTGGAAGTGGTTTATAGTTCGAGTATCTTTCTGGGGCAGGACTACGGTTGCCAACCGCCCCGCGAGAGCCGGGACGTCGCGTTTCTACAGCTTTAAAGGCCACGTTGCGAAAGCTGTGTGCGGAACGCCGAATGCCTCCCTCCCCCCTTTTTTTCCTTCTTTTTTTAACAGAATAAGTAATTTAATAATCCGATTTCAGAAGAGATTTTAAACATTGAGTTTCCTTTCTAAACAAATGTGATCTCAGCAGATGTGGTATTCTATGTATTATACACGTGATACATTGTATACTTGTTTTTTTTTTTTTTTTCCTTTTTTAAAATAAGTAATATTTCATGATTTCCGTAAAAGTGATTTAATATATCTTAAGTTTTTTTCCAAATAAAGAATTTTAGTACAAGATATGATTTAAGACTAAGTTTCTCTTATAAAGGTACATTATAGATGCCTACTTATGAGGTGTTTTAATTTTTTAATGCCAAAGTATAAAGGCTTTGTTTTTGTTGTGAAAGGGACCCCAACCATGGCCGAGTGGATAAGACGGTCAAAATGGTAGACGGCTGAAGTGTGAAGGTCTCAGGTTCGAGCCTGTCGATCTAATGATCTGGGATTTTTGTCGGTTTTCCCCAGATGTAACGTGAATACGCGTTAGAATCCCTTAAAAATTCTTCCGACCAAGGCACCTCCTATTCTTGGGAGATACTCTGTGCGTAGCTTTGCCATAAAACAACACATTTGTTGTGAAATGAAATAAAAGGTTTATTTTATTTAATTGCAGATGACAGTACTATTTGTTTTGTATGTAAAGGAGACAGAAGACTAATAATTAATGTTAATTTTTGATTAGTTTGCCTGATCGTTTTAATTTTTGGTAATTATTTGCATGTATAATTATGCCAGTAGTTAAAATAATATTCAATAAAACTATTCAAAATGTAAAAATTAAATCTGATTGTAATTGTTTCTCGCCCTTCTGGTATGCTTTTTTTTTAGCCCCGTTCCGAATTTCAAACGCGGAAGTCCTGTAAATCCATGTATAAAAGTTGGCAGGCCTAGTCATCAACCTCTACGGAATATAGCTGAGCCCTTTCTGTATACAGTTTAAAATACCTTTTTTAAATTAGTAATTAGCTCACATTTTAAAATGAGAAAATTTGCTATATTCTAAGTAGAAAACTGCTGTTTACAAGAACTGGTTGGTTATATATACTGCATGACAGGTATAGCTCGTCACTCGTATGAAAAACCAATGAGGTCTAATGACGATCCAGTAAAATGACGAGCTATATCTGTCATTTTACCGGAAGGGGTTAATTATACCTAAATTTTTGTGAAATAACAAAAGTTAGTTTACATATAAGCACTGCTAACGGTGAAAAATACAATTAATATATAAAAATTCTATTTAGACTCTTACTACTGAAAGTATTCCATTACGTTATAAGGATTGAGCCTAGAGCTTTTGAGGCCCCTATATTTAACGAAATTTCCTATAAGCTTAAGCATATTAGTAATCTTACTAATATTATAAATGTAAAAGTTTATGATTTCATATGCTTGTTACTCTTATCACTTTGAAACAGCTGGTCGGATTAGGATGAAATTTGGAATGGAGATAGCTTGTACCCTGAATTAACAATAGGCAGCTTTAAAATAGAGATGTAACGACTATTCGGCCACTATTCAGTATTCGGCTGTTTTGGCGAATTGTCTGAATAGTTGGGTCCGAATATTGCTACACATTTAACTCAATTTCAGAAAAAAAAATATTTTTAACATGTATTTTTAAACGCATTTACAAATAATATTGCGTAGTTATACTTCCATGTGTTAATTTCCTATTATAAAATATTCTAGATCATTGAATTTTAAGCTGAATAAAACGCAATTTAATGCATTTAATAATACTGGGAAAATGCAGTCTTTTCTACTTGGAAACTACTTGGCTCGCTTTTCTACTTTTCTTTATGGGGTGGGAGTAAGGGGAATCTTTACATATTTTCCATTGCAAACGTAATTATTTAACTTTGCAATCCGTATTTTTTCATATCGAAGATTTTTTAGTTTTACAGATAATGTAGGGGCGTAGCCAAGGGGGCGGGGATATCGGGACATATCCCCCTCCCATTATAAATTTTTAGATTAGTGATCACAAGATTTATGCCGTGCAGAAATTTCGTCTATTTACACACATATAAGTTCATATCCTCCCCCACACACGAAAAATTTTCCTGGCTAAGCACCTGAAATAATGTACTGATGTGTGGGTGTTTAAGTGCCTCCAAATAATACAGTTGAACGCCAGAAATCCGCCAACCTAAAATCTGCAAACGTCCGAAATCCGCACACCTTCTCTGATATAAATAATGAAATTCGCAGTATTCCACCAATGAAGAAATTGTTGAAAAGCTTCTTGAATCCAGATAAATATGATTCTGATGATGATCTAAAACTTGGGTAATAATAATAATAAACTCCATTTGATAAAAGTTTAAAGTTAAGAAAAGAATACCCTAAATTTTTACAACAGCTAAGTTCTATAACAAAACAAAAATTAATCATAATTCTGTTTAAATATTCTGATGAAAATATGCATATTTAAACAGTTATACAATTTGCAAAATTAAATAAATAAAAGAAAGAAAGAAAGAGAAACAAAGTAAAAAAAAAATATTTTAAAACAAATCACCACAGAACATGTTTACAAAATTAGAGAAAAGAAATTTTGAAACCATTTGCTTTGCTAGTCTTCATGTAATTTCTTTTTTCTCCTATGCTTTTGTACTTAAAGTGAAAATAGAAATGAAATCCTTTTGACTGTGTTTTTATTTCATTGTAATTGTATTCTCCTTTTCTTAAGTCAGAAATGTAATAGGATTTATCTTTTATGGCCTGAAATCTGCAAAATCCGCACAAGCCTTGGTCCCAAGCTGTGCGGATTTTTGGCTCTCTACTGTATAAAATGAATTTTAATTAGACTTTATTTAATTTGAAAAGCGACAGTTTATTTATAATTAAAATGAAATTTTAAAATATTTAATATTCAACCTAAACCATAAGCCAAATATTCGGTATTCGGCCATACCACTATTCGTAACATCTCTACTTTAAAATGCTGGAAATCCACTTGTTCCCCGATTTTCAGCAATTTTTTGTAACTTTCAGTCTAAAAAGCTACTCCAATGCCCAATTTGAGCAGATTTGTGATGGAAAATAGGAGGTGAAAAGAACGTCTCCTTTCAGGGTGTTTGCAGAATCTTATCAGATTCAGATTTGCTGAGAATATCCACCCTTACAGTTTTTAGGATCTGAAAATGAAAATACCCAAGTATGCAACGTATAGAACATAATGGTGCTTTATCTGTACTTTGATTTTTAATGTTATTCTTGGTATTCTGCATTTTATTTCCTTTGCATGTGTGGCAACATTTCCACAAAGCCCATTACTTACAGTAATGCTGGCAGATAATTCAGAGTCGCACATGTGCATATGCATTTGACACCTTGCAGAGACAACACATACTGTAAAAAAAAATTGGAACCGTTTTGAAAGATTTAGCTTCGTAAATAATGCTTATCCTTCAGTGTAAATCTGTTAATTATACCAAAAATTTAGAATCTTTATTAAACACAATGCTAGCATATATTATTAAGCAGTAGTGTTTGGAAATTTCTTGCCAAATACAGAAGATATTGCCAAGATGGGTTCTGTTTTGCAAACTTATTTTTCGGTGTCAAACTTGACGACTTTTGACACATCAGTGGCGGCTCGTGGGATACAGCAAGTACAGCCGGGCTGCACTTGAAATTATCAGCACATACTTTAAAATAATTTATTCTACTAACTTTCTTAAATTCAGATTAGAATTATGGAATTCCTATCTTAAATTTAAAAAAAAATCTCAAAAAAAAAAAAAAACCCTATTGTAGTAACGGCCGGATCTCTCATTCAGAAAAAAAACCCTTTAATCTTCCCGCAATTCAACTGCGAAAGTCATTGGTACAGCCCTCCGTGCTGATTAAGGAATTGGCAGCACCGTTGCCATGGTAACGAGTACGTAAGCAGTTTCTCCGGCTTAGGATAGCATAGGGTGTTTTAGCTGAGACACAGCCGAAGAAAGGGTTTCTGTCTTTTGCAGCACTCGTGAATTCGACGAACTGATTGGCTCGGACGATCAGTGAGGGAGAGAATAAAGACACAGAATATATGTTCTAGCCCAGCGTTTCTCAACCTGAGGGGGGCGCGCCCCCCACAGAACTTTTGCAAAGGGGGGGGGGGAACGAGAAAAACTATAGAGCAATAGGGCAAACTATAGAGCAGGATGCATTTTTTTTTAAAAATCATCTTATTTATTCGCATTTTTACTCAAAGAATATCCATTTTCGCTTAAAATGTTCATTATTAAAGATTAAAAATCTCAATGTATGCTGAAAAATGTGAGGGGGGGCGCCACTGTAAGTTAGCTTTGGGGGGGGGGGGCACGACGTTAAAAGGTTGAGAACCGCTGTTCTAGCCCATTCTAACGGAAACAATAGTTGTTTTTTGTTGTCTGGGAAGGTTGAAAGTTTTTAGTCTTATTTGTTACTGTGTCCATGTGTTATTGGAATCTATGATTTAACCGTTTTGAAACAAGGAGCCCCGTTATTATCCAGTTTGCGTCTTGCTTGAAACTCCGTTTAACACATGGAAAGAAGATAATAAACGACAACCACTAAAAGAAAATAGACCGACACCAAAATTGTCCATTCATAAGAAAAAAGCAGGTTCGTCTCAGCATGGTCGTAGCTTCCATTTCTCATGATATGCACTATTCTCGTGGCTATGGGGCAGTTTTTATTTACAAAAAAATGTTTTGTTGGCCGTGTTTAATCGTTGAGATAAAAAAGACCGTTTGGAATGGTACTGGATAGGATGGATTAACCACCATCACACGAGCACGTAAAACACATGAAAGCTCAATCGAGCATTTAAAAAATTCTTTAAAATTTAAGGAGTTGATAAGAAGTGGGAGCTAAATTGCTGACGCATTAAAGGAAAACTCTCGACTTTATATTGCTGAATTTATCAAGAAGGTAAGCCTGAATAGACGCTTCATGCAATTACCCATCAAAGCAGTATTGTTTTTAAGTAAGCAAGAACTGGCATTAAGAGGACATGGCGAGCGAGAAAATTCTTTAAACATGGGGAATTTTAAAGAGCTTTTAAAATTAATGATATCTGAATTAAAACAATGCCCTTTTATGAGGACATCACTGATTGATTCACAAGTTTAAAAGAAAAGAGGACAGATTTGACTTATAAAAAATAAGTAAGTTTTCTTTTTTTTTTTTTCTTTCTTTTCTTCTCAAGTTATCATTACAAAAGAAAATTCTCAGGAAACTTCGAATCAGACACGGATTAATGCAATTTGGAGGATAGGAGCGGTTGGTTGAAATTTATGTCCATTTTATGGAAGTAAAATAGGATCTCTTACATTTTTTATGTAATTTCTTTTTTTTTTTCCTGGATGAGAGCTTAATCCACCAGCTTTCGAATTCAGTAACAAAGATTTTCCATTCCTAGGGGGGGGGGGGGTCATATGTTTCCGGCTGCACTAACATTTTTGACCATGGGCCGCCACTGTGACACATTATTACCAATGCCATTACTGGCAAGCCTTTAAGCAATGGTTTTAAAACACTGTTTTTCTTTTCCAATAAAAAATTTTGGAAATTGGTCCACAACGAGGTGATCAGATACAAAATCACTTTAGATTTCAGTTACATCAAGAACTACCAAATGAGTTTTGAATGTGATATGAAAGTCATCATTTGTGTCCATTACAAAAAGACTAGAGACCCAATAATCCATTGTTTTGATCACAAGCTTTGATTAAATATTAAAAATGATTTTTGCAAGTTAAAATAACATTGGATAATTACTTTTCAGTTTCCTTATTCAGTATTATCAAATTTATGATTTAATTAATATTATAAACAGATAAATAGCATTTGTGTAATGATTTACCTCAGCTAAGGTAAACAGCAGAAGTAGTAAAAACATTAACGCATAGAAAGTAGACAAACAAGTATAAATTTCAGACTTGTATTTGTGCTAGGATCTGTATTTTCTGCAGCCCTAAGTATAACAGATCATGACTACTAAGTTATCTCCCATTGTTTTATTGGTAAGTGACAGTACATATAGTGAGATATAGGCATAACTTACAGCTTAAAAAGCAAGGGGGAGGGACAACATTCCCCTCAAAAAATTCAAGAAAATTCCGATTATCACTTATTTAAAATACTTTCTACAATAGAAAACATTTTGCCTCCCAGTGTTACATGTCAATTTACACCAATGTGCTTTATAACTACACAGACTATTGCATCTATAGAAATAAAATAAGTGTAAGTCCGTCTGATGCATATAAAATATGCATATGTGTGTTGCATGTGCCAAGACAGGTGCTCATAAGTCTACCAGATTTAGTATAATGATTCACTAGAACAAGTTCCGACATAACATGAAGAGACTTTCACAAAATTTGAATTAAATATTTTTGGCTTTATGTGATTTTTGTTTTATAAGCAATTTTTATACAACTTCACCTATATTTGGCAAGAAATCATCAAAACCTAATGTTATCCAATGGGAATTTTAAATATTCATGTTAGAGAAACTGATTTTCACACAACAAAATGGCAGATTTTGATTAATTAACATGCCTGGAAGCAGAAAAAGCTTAAAATTTTGACGTGATACAAAAGAGTCACAGACTTTGCAGAACATTTCATCCTTTAAAAGAAAAAAGAAATAAAAATGATATGTTCTACAGAACAATTAAAGCAAAATGCTCTTTATGTTATGCCTTCACTCTTCACTTTTCTGCAATTTTTTTTTTTTTTTTTAAACGTATTTTACATTTTACCATGGTCCGTCAAGCTTGGACAAAATGCCTGCAGAATATTTGCAACTGTTTGTGGTCATGTTGCAGAACACTAAATATAATTTTGCTCCTGGATTAACACATAAAGCATTAGTTTTACATTTAATTAAACCTCAGAAGAGCAGATTCTGCCAAAATTCAAAATATCAACTTAAGAAAATTACTATGCTTAACCAAGGGTCTGTCCCACAATTTTTTTCTGGGTCCCATTTTTGTGATAACTTTATTTTTATGAATTTTCATACTAATTTTGTAAAAGTCACCCTTTTTCTTAAAGTAATTTACAAAAATTAAAATATACAGTGAAATGCTAATGAAGGGTTGTTTTAATTGATTGTGTTTTTGTGAGTGGGCTGTTTTAATCGATTGTAAATTTGTGAAGAGGGCATAAAACAGACCCAAATTTCGTCTGCATCAATCCCTGGCTTAACAAATTTAACATTCAGGAACCTTAGTCTTTTTTTAAGTCACATAAAAGTTAAGATTTTTAAATTCTTTTTTAAAGAGGTATCTCTCCCCCATGCAAAAAATGGGCAGTCCACTAGTATCCTCAGTTAATTACACAAATTAACAAAACTGATAGTTTCTAAAACTGATTATGATTAGCTATTGTTAAAAGTCAGTAATTTAAACCAGAAATCAAAATTAGTTATTTGAAGGTGATTAGTTATATATTAGTAGGATTTGAAAATTTATGAACTTTAAAGAAGCACATTTGGACTTAATTCTTTCTAATGTTTTTTAATTTGGCATAAAACTGATGTTATTTCATGTTTTTCAAATGAAAGTGATTCTGCAAATAGCATTTCTGCTTTATTTCAATAGCATAAATAATTTTATGCAGGCAAAACTCACCAAGCATGGCAACCTGAACACAATTTTTAATTAATAATTAAAAAAGTAATTAAAATTTTTAAATTCTGAGTCTCTCTCAAGTGGACACTATCGAACTCATGGACTTATATGTTCAAATTAACAGAGCTCTGCATGCTGTAGATTTGTCTCATGATCACACATATACAGATTGCAAACATTCATTTTTATTACTATAGATTTTACAGCATTTCTGTCTCATATATGTTCTTAACTTTGTTGCTTTTAACCACCATAAAAATCAAAGTGTTGATCAGATCTAAAGAATAATGAAGAAGTGCTTTATCTTGTAGTGTCAATTATTTTACCAATATTTGATATTATATTTAATTAAAAATAAACAGGCACACCTTTCCCATTGGCGTCTAATTCTCACACATGCACTGTAAGAAGTAAGTGGGTTTTCTCTGTAGTGAGTGCTCTTCCGAGTGGCTACAGCACTTAATGAGCAGAGAGCAGACTATAGACTAATGTTTAAATCTACTCAAGTAATTGAATTATCTTTATAATTGTATTATATTGTTAAGTTTGCTTTACTTAGGTATTTAAAATCCTCACATTGTTCTATGTCTTAAAATTAAAGACATAAAAGTGCAACAATATATTACAGTACACTTCAAGAAACTGACAGAGACACTTATGCATGTGTCAGATTTATTTGCTTATGGGGTCTAGCAAAATTTTCGTAAATATTATGATTTTCCCAGCAAAAAGTTCAAGGAGCCCTGCTTTAGCACATTCACTTTATAGGGCTCCATCTTCTATTCTTGCAATAGGAAATCTAATTTTTCTAGAGAGCAAGACTCATTTAAGAAGTCTGGAACAGGAATGCTCAAAATTATATTGGCAAGTAATTTCACAATGCAACTATGGAAACTGTTTTGGTAAAACTAGTCATGTTTGCTCAGGATGATTTATGCATATAGCAGATAATGATGTGTGCACACTTGGATGCCAGCGGATGAGATTTTCCAATTTTCATTCAATACCCTAAAGCAAATTTAAAATGAGAAGCTTTGTGATCTCGACACAGGCAGCTTTTTCTTGCAAGTCTTAAATGTGATTGCCTAGGTCAATCAGAACCAAAAAATCCACTACTGTAAGTGCCACAGCATGCAGAGGTCATTCTCAGAGTGCTGGATTTATTCGATTCTACACACGAAATTAAGTAAAAAAAAAAAAAAAATTATAGATTATTTTAAACATATGTACCCTTTTATCTTTTATACTATCACAATACTTATTCAACTTCAGTAGTTATCTTATTGCAACTGAAACATTTCAGCAAGGTTTCTGACATTAATGATTCTGTAATTTCTTTAATATATTTATTTTTGTATATTAACAATTATAAAGACCAACACTAAACTGTTAAAGTTTCTTCTTCCAACTAAAATTTGAAAATGCTAGGGAGTAAAAGAAAAAGAACTTGATCATTATGAGGGGGAAGGGGGGGGGGTCCCTTCAGATCTCTACATCTCCGGACATGAGTTTCCCTTGACGAGCTTGCGAATCACTGACGCCATGTCAAGAGTAGCCAAGATTTATGCTAGAGAGGGGCAGGACCATGAAATAGACACACTGGAGTGCACATGTTCTCCCCCCCCCACACGCACATTTATTAAATACTTGCTTCATTTAAGGGGGGAGAGGGGGGCAGCTGGTCACCCTGCCTATGGTCATACAAGATACTTATTTTACCTAAAAAATATTTCAACCATCATCACTATAATAGTGCATGGTGGCACATATGATGCTCTAACCATAACTCAACTAGTCTTCTCAACAATATACAAGGAAAACGTATATGAAATATAATGTTCAGTGACACTGAAATCGCAAGGTAAGGAAAACGTTTTGATTTGAGCCTTGTGGGATTAATGACAGTGAAGAGAATCCCCCACCCCTCCCCCTTTCAAGTGCGATCAAAAAAAGTTTTATTGCACTCTACCAAAAGATTTACACTTATTCTAAACTTGAGGAGAGCTAAACTATTCTATTAAAGGACACGTATAGTATAAAAAAACAGTCTATTTTTCTGTATTTATATAATAAAATCATGAACATGAAAACATTTCTGACTGCTTTTTTACTATTTACAGTGAAACCCCGGTTTAACGTTACCCGTATTTACCGTTTTCCCGCTTATAACGTCATTTTCTATTGGTTCCAAATATCTTCCTATACTTGTAATGCTAAAAAATCCCGTCAATAACGTTAGATTTCCCGCATTTAACGTTTTCTCGGCGAGAAAAATTTGATGCGTTTTCTCTAAAACAAGTCACAGTAATTGTGATGGGAAGGAAATAGTTCTTAAGAATGGCGGCAATGCGCATTCCTTTTCCTTTATTCGGATAAAAAGAGGGAAAATTACTCTTTCCAACTTTACTCTCCTCCAACTGTCCGAGCGCCTTCATTCCCATAAAAACAGAGTGTAGCCTTCTAGGAATTCCCTCCCCCCTTACAGGTGATTCGGGTGTGTCTGGATTAACAAGCTTGAAGAATGCGGCAGACAATTTTTGATGAATTGGGTTTAAGTGCTGGGGGAATTTCCGGTAGAGCGGGAGAGAAGCGTAAAGTTACTTTAAAATTTTGTCGTTGCTACCTTCCTGTATTCTGGAGATACAATAGACCATCTTCGGATTTTCACAACAGGAAGACTTTCAAGCGACGCAAAAAAGGGAGGTTACATGGGGAAAGGGTGGGCAGAACATTTTCTGATGTTTCGATGGGAACCAACAGCTATGAGATTCTCTTTGGGAGCTAAAGTGTTAAAATGACCACCCCATGAATACAATTCATGGAAGGGATAATAAATGGCTTTTCTATAGTATCTTTTAAGCACCTGTTTATCACAGCAGTTCGCACATGCGTATACAGTTCATTTCCTATACCATTGGTCACGTGAAGACCTGTTTACTTGCTAGTTGTTTTCTTTTCCGCTGTCTTCCTTCAGTATTTTCCTGCTCTGTTTGGTACTCAAAGTAAAATAACCGATTTCTTTAAGATATAATTTTGAAAATTAAATTGTGAAGCATTGTATACAAAGAAATAAAAGGTATGTAATTTAAATTAGACTTTATTTCATTGTCATTAATTTGTTTTTATACAACCCTGATTTAGCATTTTCCCGCATATAATGTTACTTCTTTCCGGTCCCTTGAATGACGTTAAATCGGGGTTTCACTGTATTATGAATGCTGATAATGACCTTTATTTATAGTCATCATTGAACATGAAATAAAATAAGAGACTTTTAAAAATAAAGAGAACTCATTCCATTAGTTTATTATAAACACTGGAGTCAAATGTGAACAAAACTATTTGCGATATGGGCCTGAAATTCACGCTAACATGTAATCAGTTTTATGTTGCATCTTCAGATTGTTTACATTTCAAAGTGAGCGAAAAAATTTTTACTGACAAAAGCTTAGTATAATTGTATTTCATCACAAAACTCACAAATCACAATTGCCACTAAGCAAAGTATATTTTAAAGCACATTTTAGCCTTTTTAATAAGCAATTTGAAATGTCTAAAACACAGGAACTGTATGTCAATTGATTGTATGTAGTGTCTATTTTTTATTTTTTTTTGTCAGTAATGCCTTTAAATGAACACAAATTTATTCCTTTAAAATTAATACTCGAAAAGTTAAATACTGTTAGCAAAACTTCACACTTATTATGTCAAAGGCCAAACTAAATAAGAAAACATTTCTTAACTGAAATCACAAATCAGCATTATATGTTAATACTCGCATGCAACAAAAAGAGCAAAACGCTAAAATTAGTCCTGAAACTAGTATAAGTGCATGACATTTTGACTTAATTAGGCAATATGCTTTGGACTGTAGTAAAAAACGATAATAACACTTCTGAATACTCAATTAAAATAACGATGATTATTATGCTTTTTTAAATGGCCTGTTTGATAAGAATTAGGTGAACAAGTTTCAGCCTAAGTTTAATCAATTCTGATTTTATGACAAAACCTGCCATACACAAACAGTACAAGAATAAACTGGAAGCAACATATGACACTATAATGACAGAACAATTTGGAGTAGTTACCTTATTTTTTTTTAACGAACCATACTATATTTTCAACACAAGAGCGAACGCATTTTCAGAGTGTCTTTCATGAACACTGTGTTTATAAACTGCTTACATTCAAAGACGAAGATTATGAAAAAAACATCGAATGACACAGACGATTTCGACACATATGGATGAAGTTTAACAGCGATCAGGATGACCATTGTAGGTATAATTAACTGACTCATAAGCTATTAATATATGTTTTACATATAATAAGAATAAAGACACAAGAAGAGACAATTAAAATAAACTTCAATTCGTTGATGTAGTATTCATAATTTGTAGTACATCAAATGACAACAAAAAAGAAAAAAACTCACATTCGTGAAAACTTATTCAGACTCACCAAAGAAAAGATGCAAGATGCCGCAAAAGCAACGTGGCTTATAATCACACTAATGGTACAATAAAGGATGATCACACACTTTTTCAAGTTCACTTCATTAAGAGACGAATAACCCACACCCACATCTCATGTTTGCTATTCCAGTGTACACACCAACTTTACTGCTGCTCCAGAAAAAGGATAAACTTCTGTCATCAAACTACTTATCCTTATATCGATATTGAGATTCAAGATATCGATTATTTTGATGCAGTTGAATCCCATTCCAAAACTGAATTGTTGAATTAATTCATCGATAAAAGGCAAATGTATAGATATTTTTAATGATAAAATTCTTTTATCAGAATTGTTTCAATTTTTAAGTTACAATAATTGAACAGTAAAATTAAGTTGCACGTTTCACATGTTTCCCTGTAGATGGAGCCACTAAATTAGGACATTCAACTTTCCTCTGAAAAAAAACCAGTAGATTAAGTTTCGTTTTTCGTACCAATTTTAAATGTAATCGCCTTAACTAATGTGCTTCAAAATTTCAATTTCTGTAATTTTTAATAAAGCATTAAGAGGTTTTTAGTTTATATTAAGGGTTTTAAACATGATTTTTTTTCTTGGAATGCGAAAAAATAGCAATCATAAATAGTTCACACCTTATTCCATACAATATTTAGGCATTTCTAAATTGATTTATATCTTATTTAATATGGAAGTTAATTCGGGAAATATGAGCTTTACGACTAGAAAGTTTTACTGAAAGTAATGACCGAATATCTATTCAGACTGAACAGCGCTGGCTTAGCGCTTTCCTCTTTCAGCGCTTTAGGAACCCAACTTGCTAACACAACTAAGTTTTTTGTTAAAAATGGGCGGTGGGCAGGCTCCAATACATCCCAACCTTCGGACTGCGGCTCAAGCTAACACTCTTTTTCATTTTGAAGTATTACTGTTTTTAGAGAAATAAACAAACTTGTTTCAAAAAAGTAAATAGCAGGCTCTGACGTCACTACCCCCCCAAGGGCGGCTCCAGCGAGGGGGCCATAGCCCCCTCCGAACTTTTTGTTTTTGAACTTTAGAATCGTATACTTTACGATTCCTCACGTTAAATTGGCATTTTAAACAATTTATAGACTATCTAAAAAGTTCAATGGCCCCTCCGAAAATTCATCCTGGAGCCGCCCTTGCTACTCCCCCCCTCCCTCAGCACCAAACCAGGTACGCCAACCGGGTATACTTATATATAGATATTTATATTTAATTTCTATGTTTTGAGAAGAATGAAAAGACTCCAGAAAAAAATTTCGGAGGCATGGGTGCTGGCAGCATAGGGCAAGGAGGGGGGGGAGGCATTTGCCCGTCCCTGGATTTTTGTATGCAATGTTTTCCCTTGCTTTTTTGTTCTTTCCAACAAGGTAACCATACATTGAAGTAGTCTTTGCCCCCCCCCCCCCTGGAAAATATTCTGTCGGCGCCCATGTCCGAGGGGGTCCAAATGGTGTGCAAAGGAAGCATTTTTCACAAAAAATCTTCATTATTATTCTGTTAACAAAAATTTCAATTTTGGAGGGGGGGGTCCGAACCTACCCCTTAAATATGTCCTTACAAGGATGAATATAAGAATTAGAGCCTGCATAAACTTTATTAAAATGTTTATTGAAGCAAAAAAGCTTACAAGGAAATCAAAGACTTCAATTATCAAGAATAGAGCTGTCTGGTTGATAAAATCTTTTGCGTATGGGTGACACAATAATGGGGACTTTGCGATATGTTCTCAGGGTGCTCCTATATATTACGTAAAAAAAAAAAAAAAAACGTAAATTTTGAGCCCCCCCTTCCCCATTTTTATATATTTTTTTAACTTATTAAGATAATTTTGCAACATTTTCGTCTTTAACCACCATAAAATCAAAGTGCCGATCAAATGTAAATGCTGAAAAAAGTATTTGCGGTGTTGATTATTTTGCCAAGATTTGGTAGTATGATTAAAAATAAACATACACACCCTTCCCATTGATACTTAATCTTCGCATATGGGCTGTTAGAAGTAAATTGGTTTTCTACGTAATGAGACCTTCTATGTGGCTAAATGGAGAGACCACAGTTAATGTTTGAATTTACGCAAGTAAATGAATTTATTTTTAAAATTGTATTATATTTTTAAGTTTGTTGCTTCTTTAAAATTTTCATATTGTTGTGTCTTAAAATTAAAAATTAAAATTTAATGATCTAAAGCGTCAACAATATATTACGGTACAAGTGAAGAAACTGACAGTTTCACTCTTGCGCATGTGGGATTTGGGTAATGCTTATGGGGTATGACAAAATTTTCATATATATTATGGGATCCCTACACCAAAAAGTTTAAGAAACCCTGCTGTATACTATCAAATAAGGATAGCTGACAATATTAAACTGGTAATAAAACTCAACTAGTGGACTTTCTGTTATGAAAGTTGCATCAAGGATGCATAAAGTCTTAGAGTACGGTGTTGTGATCATAAAAAAATTATAAAACAAAACTCTAATGTATTAACTGCTATACTACTTCATAAATGTAAAATCTTCAAATAGATTAACTGTCAGAAGAATTAACAAGATATTTGGGGAAAATATTTGAAACATCCAACATAAATCTTCATAATGTAGTTATATATTTGGCTGTTTTCATACTTTTTCTGTATAATTTCATTACAAATATTTATAAAATCATAACTTTAAAAATGCAAATCAGTGTTTAGTGAATATATATACACTCAAACCTCGTTTGTACATTACTCTCATGGCCATTTAAAGATGATTTACTAAGCAGAGTTTATATTAAATGCAAAACGAAATTCTAAATGTTTATAAAATAAGTGTGCCTATAATTAACTTATAATTTATATAAATTAGTAGAATAAGAATTAATAAAATGAATGACAAATTAAGGAAATTATAAGTAAAGACGGTATGTAGTACTGATAATTTAACTGTACTATCTGTCATATTTAATCTGCCATCGTACAGAAGACAAAGCAAAGAATAGTCCTGGATGAATTCCTAAAATTTGTTGAGAAGGCAACAATATTTGCCAAGAAAAATGCTAAGAGTCGAGCTCAACAAAAATGAAGTGTCTTTGGTAGGTAACCTTGACAAAGAAATAAGATCGTGTTTGTATACTCTTACTTAAGTGGAGTGGTTGAAAAAATAGCAGCACAATAAGCAGGGTACAATATGTGAAAAGGCATATTAAAAAGGTCAGGACTTCTGAAAGACCATATAATTTGCAAAGTAATATCTCATCCAGATGATTTACTGACAAGGTTTGACTGTATGTATATATGTATTTTATCAGCCTAGATTGTCAGCCAGCCTACCTAAATGCCATATTGTACACAGTAAAGCCACATTTATCAGGACCAGATTTGTGGACACTTTTAAAAATTTATGTTCAGAAGGCAGTAGACCAATTTATTGTTAAGAAATTGTATGAAAGGTTAGTTTTATATTTTTAATGTCTTGTAAACAATTCTAAGCAATTTTGTGGATTTTCATCTTAAAAAATTGTAAGTCACCATATTTAAAGATTTGTTTTGATTATTCCCCATATTGCTCGGATTTTTGATTTCTCAGACTGCCTTTGGTCCCCTATTTGGACTGCCCAATAAGTCTGGATAAATGAGACTATATTGTATTTATATTTTTCTGAATATGCCATTAAACCTATGTAGAGCCACATGTGATGAATAATATTTGGTTAGGCTATTTTATTATTCTTAAAACAATGTTGTGATGAGTTAAATCCAGGTTCAATGCACTTAGTTGCAGAAATAAGATGTTAAAATACTTAAAACTATTTTATTTTAAAAGAAGCTATTGAAACATGAACTTATTACAATGGCTGGTGGTGGCTCATCAAAATGAAGATAAGTCCTACAAGGACAATGATAAAAAGATGGAATGATTTAAAAATTACGCCAGATTAGAATTACATATTGACGAGAACAAACACTTGGGTGAGATAAATAACGCCAATTGCAGAGCAACCTTAAAAGTTAATCCAATAAAATTAAAATAATGGAATCTTGAGCAAATAATTTTAAAGATGAGGCAGGACAACAAAAATAACAAACACCAGCATTATGCCAAAGAGGGGTAAGCAAAAAAGGCCATTGCTATTGCAAATGGATGTAATGTAATCTATTTTTAGCACAACAGCTACGCAGGTCTGATGAGACAAATAAACAACTAAGAATAATGCATACGGGAAAAGCAAATATGCAGATTAAATGCCGGAGTGACAGAAAAATGAGAACAGAAATGATTTTGAATAGATTACATTAAAGAAAGCCAAATTAAATGATTATTAAAATTAGATATGTGATCTTCATTTTGTCACACCATATGATTCTGCTTACATATGAAACTGTCACTGTTCATATGTGTGTCAATGAAATAGAAGTTTACTAGTGTGTCTTACCCTAATTAAGAAAATTATACAACTTATATGATATTGCCTAAATATCGTTTTTCTTTTTTTTTTCTTCCTTGATACTATCTGTGGTATCTAAATGATACTATTTTACTTAAAAATTCATTTTAACCAAATAATTTAAAATATATATTAGCACGAATATAACACAATGTTTTTTGACTGATCATTTCCCGTAAAAAAAAACTGAAACACACTAAATTGGAGGTCTAAATACAGGATTTTTCTAATTATGTTGATGAAAAATTTGGGGGTTGCATTATATTCGGGCTAATACAGTAGAAATCAGTTGGTGTGTCACATCCACCTTCCATACATAAAATGCAATCAAAAAGAAACTCTTAAATTTGCGTCAGAAATTATTGAGGGAAAAAATATTTTGATACATGTTTTGTCTGTATGCTCTTTGCAGCAGCAGGAGCTCAGGCCACCCTGAACCTAGCACTTCCTGAAATTTAGATTTCTGTTAACAAAATTAAATAATCAAGCCTCTTTGTAAGAAACTGCCTTTTCAATGATTTGAGCTACCCTCAAAATCTTTTTGAAGCTATGTGGCTACAGAATATAAATTCTTATAGCAGTTGAGAACACTGTTGTCTGCAAAAAACACTCTTTTAAGTTACTATAATTATATTGTAAGAGCGTAGTATATTTATGTTCAGGGGGCTGGTTTTTTTTAATTGAAAATTCAAACAATAATAATAATAATCATCTGAGCAAGAAAAGTTTGAGTTAAATTTGATAAATAGAACAATAAAAGGTTTTTAAAGGATGTAACAAAATGCAAGGGTATGCGATGTTCAAAGTTTCCTTATTTACAGACTATGTTAACCTTAGGATTGTTATAACAGTAGCACATTCTTTCTATCAATCCTAATGCATATAAGAAAGAATAAATAATATAAATTTGTCACTGTAACTATTAGAAGAAATCCTAATTGATTGCAATTATATAACAACTTCTAATGAAATATATTGCAATTATATAACAACTTCAAATAAATATATTGGAATTACATAACAATTTCTAATTACTTGTGGCCTTCCTATAGTTCCCAGAAAGTTGATAAAAGATTTGCAGATTTCGTACTTTGTTGGTTATATTTTTCAGTGGCATAGCAGGATTTCCTTTCAGAGTTGAGGGGCAGGGGGCCCAAAATTTTTCCTTCAACATATATACATATATATATAACAATAAAAAAAATAGGGATAAGATCCCTATTAGGGAACGGTTCCTGACCTCTAACCCCCCCCCCCTTTGACCATGCCACTGATATTTTTTTATATAATAAGAGTAATATTATTTAAAAGTGAAATGAGCAGTGTGACATTTGGGTCATTAATAGTGTTTAGTTATACAGCTAAGCGATGAGAAATCAACAAAAATAAATAAACAGACATAACAGTAAAACAATAACATACATTTTATTCTCATAAAACAAAAAAATAGCAAAGATAAAAAAATAAAAAACTTTGAAATAAAAATAAATATATACATGTACAATATTTTTCTTTTTTAAAAATAGCAACATTTGATTTAGTAATTACTGAATTAATGTAGACATTTTTGAGTTTAAATTATACTTTATTTGAAGGAGTAAGATAAATAACTTTAAAAATATTACAGTGTGCATAGAAATAAAAATATTTTATGCAATTTAATTGAGTGCTTCAGAAATTCTGATCATAAAAATATTTATTTAAAGCTTAAAACTATAGGACAAGTCAACTCAGATTTAAACAATAATTGTTTGAAAGTAGTACATTTGTATTAACATACAAATCTTTTCAAATAAGTACTTAAACACTATTTTAATGAAAACAAAAATTTATATGCAGAATACTCTTCTAAGTGTGTAAGAAAACTAACAAACTTAAAAAATATTATTATGAAATTTAAATTAATCATAAGCTAATCTTAAAATATCATAAAAATTGAAAAACAATTTCATGTAACAAGCAACTGGTACAATAATTGATTTACATATACATTTCAAATGTGTGATGGTTGAATTACCTTATGAGCTGATTGATTGATTTATTTTCTGTAATAGATGATGATTAGAACAAATGAACCTGAATTGCAGTTATAAATTATAAAAATTTCAGTGAAATGGCTTACTAATATAACTAATACAATAAATATTTTATTTTAGAATGAAAGCTTTCTTCCATTCTTGTGCACTAACTGCTTGCTCCAATATCTAGGTACATTCAGGTGCAGTGTCATCTAATTCATAATAGTGAAAAGGGAAGAAAAAGTTATTTTTATGCTGTAATGAAAATAGAAGTGTGTACTTACTAACTAGATAACAACAGCGATGTTGTCTAATAAAATAAAAAAATAACTTTTAAACAGTCGTAGATACAGATTTTTGTTTTGTGTATCCCCATCCCCCTCATACACACAGATATGTATAGCGTGTGTGTGTGTGTGAGGGGAACAGGGGAAAATAAAAAATAAGTAAAAGAAACTAATTTGATCTAAACAAAATGTACAATAAAACAAAATGTTATCCAAAAGCAGGGTGGTTTTTGGAGGGGAGGGACTAAAGAGAAGCTTATTTGACAGCAATGTCTTTTGTGTCATTGGAGGCTAAAGTAAAACTCCTTATCTGTCACTGATTACAAATTTAATTTGATTGCCAAGAACAGTTATCTTGCTTTTTATTAGATCAGTTTAGTGCTTTTCAGTAGATTATTTTAAAAATAATTATACAATTTTAAATAATAATTATACAAAGCTTTAAAAATTGTTTGCCATGTACAAGAGTTTCACATTTAAAATTAATGTATTATTTAAAAGTAACATGCAATGACAACACATTTATGTTTGTTGTAGGTATTTAAAAAAAGGGGGAAATGCATGCACATATTTATTATTTGACTAGACAGCAGGAATAATATTGCTTTGTAAATTTTAATAAAGCATCATAGATTTAATTTCCTGTCCAAGTGAAATAATCTTTCTTTTCAATAGATCAGCTTGATGCTTTTCTATACACCGTTTAAGATGCGATATGAAAACAGGGTTCTCTTCAGTCGGTAAAAGTCCTAATAACTCAACAGGCTTCAAAGTCTCAGCAAGATGTGCCAGAACACCTGAAAATTAAGATTAGAATATAGTTAGTAAAAATATTTTTACAAAAAGCATTAATGCATACATAGTTTCATTTCTACCATAATATTTGAAGAAATACAACAAAACATTGAATAACTTTTCTAAAAAATTCTCTCCTTTAAATTAAAATGTAGTTAAAATATTAAAATAAAAACAATTAAAAAATGCCTATTATTCATTTTGAGATGTATTACCCTGTCGCTACTCACCTGCCTAGCAATCTATCCCTTTAATTTTTTTATCCTTGTTCACCAATACTGGCGATTTCTAGATTAAGCATTTTAAAACAATTTTTGCTGATATATTTATATACAAGATGGCATTCATTTTAGACAGTATTCAACTCACAAGATGGCATTATCCACAGATGACAATGGGGTGTGGGTAACATTCTGTTTTAGTTATCAGAGACATTCTTAAAATTTCATTATCTTTAATTGTTATCATTACAGCTAAGTTTTTTTTTCTAAGTTCTTCATATGAAAATTTTATTCTTATGAAGCTATACTTAATGTAAGTAAGATACAATATTAGGAAACATAATTTAAGTATTAGTGAGAATTATATAACTGATGTTGCTCACAGTGGAATTTTTATTGACAGAATTAAAGTACACACCATTCCATCTTCATAAGATTTTAAAACTTACACTACTTTTATTTACACAGAAGAAAACTGAAATAATTTAAATTTTTAATATGGTCAATCACAAATTTTTATAATTATTAAAGAAAGGTTATTTTTTTCAAATTGCAGATTTTAGAACAGAGGGAAAATATTTATTTTTGTGTACATAGAAGGTTTTTAAATACTTACCACTGAACGTTTGTGAATACACTTCTAGTTGTGGATGGTCCTCTGGAAGGCCAATCATGTGCTCATGTAACAATTTAAACAGCATGCACCACTAATAAAAACAAATGTAAACATTTATTCAAATAATAAGAGCAGAAAAGGTATACCTCCAAATATAATTTGATGTACATATCATGCAAAAGATTAAATGTATGTTTGTACAAGAGAATATTATTTTTATTGTTTTATACAAAAAAACTCTTTTAAAAAATCTCATAATTAAATTAAACTTTAAAAAAAGCCTGAATACACTTTAGTTAAATTAAAAACTTTTGAACACAGACATGCACCCACTTACAAAATTCAATTAGAAACTTGATAACAAATATTTTATAGAAAAAAATGTAATTAATATAAACATATAATACTTTTTTCTCATCTGTCCCAATAGTATCTTTAGCATATGGCAAAAGCGCTTTTGGTGCAACTCCAATGAGCATTTTAATAGCCTGAGCTTCATTAGAACACATAACCTCCAGACTAAACCAATTTGCTTTATTTTCTTTAGCTGAACATAAGAAGTCCAGAACAAGTCCTTTTACTTCTTCAGGTGGTCCCAAATGTGAAAGAAGAGACTGAAACAAAATACTTTTTATTGTATTAACAAACATAAACTTATGAAGTTTTTATATCTTTAAACTTAATAATTCTCATCTGACATGATTATGCTGAATAAAAATTAAATGTTACTTTCCTAGCAAGACGAATATATTCAGGTTAAAAAGTATTTGAGATAATGTGTAGAATTAAATTTTTACAAGAAGTGAATAATTAAATGAAAAATCTGAAAGTGAAAGTATTTTTCTATTCCAGGTTTGTAATGGTGATATACTATTTAAAAGAAAAATGGAGCTTGTGACTTATTATTGCTTTAAATATATATATATATATATATATATATTAGAGACATCAAAAAGTATTTTTTTTCTTTAACATTAAATTCAAATGAATAAATTTTCAGGAAGTTTTTAATTACAAGCAAGTTGAACCTAACATATTTGCAACATTTTAAAGAAAGAATTTTATGGATAATACATTTTTTTTCATTCAAGAAAGATGGCTAACCTCCCCTTTTTCATGTCTACCCTCCTTGGAAGACAAATTTCTGAATATCCTGACATTGATTTTTAGGTATTTCTGAGTGTTGTATTTTATAGCAAGAATTTTATGGATATATCTTTTTCTTTGAGATCATGCAAGATACATTTTTTAAAATATATCTTTTTTTTTTTTGGGGGGGGGGGGGTCCTCCTTTATTTTACCTAAAAGTGTCTTCATATAAAAATGATTTTTAAAAAAAATCACTGAGTATAAAAAAGAAATTCATAAACCAAGTATAAAATCTTTGGAGTGGGGAAAACATAATTAGGGAGAAAAACTAATTTGGCTTAGGTCTGTATAGTAGATGAACATCAATTTTTTCAAACCAACTTTCAAATACATATACCATGGGGATATCAAGAGGCAATTTTAAATATCTCCATGAATGCATAATTTTCTCCATATCTTATGTTTATTCATTTCAAGAGTGGTTGTAGCCCCATCAGCCACCTCCTGAGTATGCCTCTCCAAAAGGATTTTAAAGTTAAGAATGAAATTAAAATTCTCATAATATATATAACTAGGATTCATTTTTTCAATCTTCTAAAAATAGATTCATTAGAAAAATAGAATTATTTACTGTGGGGGTCTCCAAACTTTTCAGCCCAAGGGTCGCATTAACTATCAAACAGCAGTTTGAAGGCCAACTACACACTCAAGGTCCAAATAAAAAAGATTCAAAGCATGGATGTTGTTTTTGATTATTTGCTTGATATTATTTCAGTTATTATTTAACTAGCTGCTACCCGCGACTTCGTCCGCGTCGGCTTTAGAGTTAGGTTCCAAAAGAAATGAAGCATGTGTGAATAACATATATGTTTGCGCAAAAGAAACTGCATTTAAATATTATTTGCTTTTTACTTATTTTATATGAAGTATAATGTGTGGTAGTATACTTCATTTAAAATAAGAGAGTAAGCAGAGTTACTAAATTAAGATTTTTTTCAGGCATTTGGCGAATACATTTACGACAGTATTTGCTAAATGTTTTTGTTGTTCTTGTGAAAGAAATATTTATGCTATAGCATGAATTTTAGCCTACGCTAATCAGGAATAGTGCAGCTTTTTCTTAGTGAAAAAGTTTTAGAACCGGTTCTATAGTTACAGAGATACCCAGAGAGCGTAATGTATTAGAATTATTTTGAGTGTTCCTGTAAAGAAACTATTTGCACTACATGTATGAATTTTAGCCTATAATACTCAAGAATAGTGTAGATTACTAACAGTGAAAAAAGTTTTGGAATCGGTTCCGTACTTACAGAGATACACATAGAGTGTAATGTAATTCTTATGAGTATCCCTGTAAAAGAACTATCTGTGATATATGCATAAAAGGTAGCCTTTAACACTCAGGGTCCCACCAGTGTCTAAGAAGTTCTACTCTCAAAACTGGAAGGCTGGAAGTGCCAGGTTCAACCCCTGGTCGAGCCTGTCGACCTAGCCGCTCGCAGATTTTTGCGGTTTTCTTCAAAACCTCGCGTAAATAGGGACTAGGATCCCTTAGAAAGTTCCCCACAGAGGAATAACCCATATAGGCCTAGGACCCTAGTGCAGTCAATCGGTCTTAATCCACAAAGAAACAAACAATAATACACAGGAATAGTGTAACTAAGTTTTAAATTCGGTTTAGTAGCTATAATTCCATAGAGCGCAATACATTAAAATTATTTTGAATGTTTTTGTAAAAGAATTATTTATGCTATATGCTTGAAAGGTTGCCTGTATGTTAATCTAGGGCATAAGCTATCTTCTTTACGAATTTTTCCAAATCCGTTCAGCAATTTGTGTGTGATTCAGTCAAAAACATCTAAACACACAAAGGTACACATTTTTTAATGACTATGTCATTTTATCTCTCAATACCCTTATTGAAAAATGTGTCCCAAAAATGCGACATAAAAAAGCGACATAATTTTACATGTATTTAAATACTATTAGTTTACGGTTTAATATCGAGATTAAAGCAGTCTCGATATTGTTACACTATTTCGTAAGCTGTAGAATATGCTCCACATGTATTTTTTACATATATTCAAATATTATTAGTTCACAACAGCTTTAATCTATTGTTACAATATTTCGTAAGCTGTAGAATATGCCCCACATGTATTTTTCTATAAATAGGTTACACTCATAAAAATTTCAACATAGGGTTACCAGGCGAAATAAGCGAAAGATGAGCGATAACATGCCAAGTTAATTAATATAGTTTTAATATGGCAATAATAAAACAAAAATTAGGAGGGTTCAGGGGGATCTCCCCCTGATGAGGCTCGAACAGCCGAGTTTTTATATTATTGATAGGATTTGGAAATTTATGAAGTTTAAGAAACACATTTGGACTTTTCTTTCTAATGCTTTTTAATTTGGCGTAAAATCAACATAATTTCCATACCATTTCATGTTTTTCAAATGCATGTTTATCTGAAAATTGAATTTCAGCTTTATTTCAAAAGCATAAATCATTTTGTGCGGGCGATAAAACGGTTTTTAATTAATAATTAGAAAAGTATTTAAAATTTCAACATTCTGAGCCTCAGGTGCACAGTCATTGGCTTCTATGCTCAAATTTTCAAAGCTCTGCTTTCTGTAGATTTGTCTGGAGAACATTCATTTTTATTATTATTAATAGATAGATTTGGCATAAAACTGGCATAATTTCCGTGGAATTTAATGTTTTTCAGATGCACGCACGCGCTTCTTTATTGAAGCAATAGCATTCTTGTTAGCTCAAAACATGAATCATTTGATTGATACGGGCGAAACTCGCCAAGCATGGCAACGTAAAAACGGTTTTTAATTAATAATTAAAAAAGTAATTAAAAATCTAAAATTCTAATTAGCCTATAACCAACTCCAGGGTCCCCTCTATATCTAAACCAAAATGCATCCTAATCGATTCAGCGGTTTAGGCGTGAAAGCATCATAAATAAACAAACAAACAAACAAACTCACTTTCGCATTTATAATATTAGTTAGGATAACACATTGATATACTACACATGAACACCTGCATTAATGGGAATGGCAAAACTATTTCTTGGATGCCGAAATAGCACATTTCTGGCTTTAGATTTGATGTCCTCAACATCAACAGTAGCATCAGATTATCATCAGACAAGATTGTTCTTCTACCACAGAGACAAGTTTGTTACATTGTCTCACTGACTGCGAACTTAAGTAGAAAAAAGTAAGCAGCAAATAACATTTTGCAATATAGTGATCAGTTGGAAAACATTGCACACTTCTAATTTGGTAAAAAAATAATGTCCATCTAAGAGATGGCTGATCTTAATTGGACATGCGTAAATTTCCATTTTTTTCTCGTAGACACAAAGGTTTCTACAGACCAGATGAGAGGGTCGTATTTGGCCCGAGGTCTGTAGTTAGGAGACCCCTGCTCTCTGCTGCTGACATATTTTATTAATTTAAAATATTTAGCAAGTAGAAATTCATTTTTACAATGTAAGATTGAAGATATCACAATTATTTGGAGTCAAATGAACTAGCTTACTTCTTCTGCAAATAACAGACCTATTAAAAGAACTAGAATTCTTGACTGGATATTTAATTTAATTTCAAGGCATAACATTTTTCTGTAGAAGACCAATTTTCAAAGCCTCTTGGATATACACAATCTCTAAGAGTTGAATTTTATGCTATATTTTACATTTGTAATTATCATTTGTCCATGATTTTTTATTATTTATCACTAATGGACAATTTTATAATTACAGATTTTCCCAAGGCAATAGCATTATTTAACCATCATCTACATGATACCTTAAAGTAAACAGATGCAATAATTTGTTTCAATTAATCTTATTTAATCTGCATGTTAAATAATTAAATGCTCTACACATAAAAGTTATAATTATTAACTCACCTGCAGCCGGAGCAAATCTTCGTTGCATGATAAACAACAACAGAGAGAGGGATCCACAGACTCATTTTTATTTTCATTTTGTGAAGAAACTATACATGATCTAGATATTCCCTTACCTAGAAGGGGGGAGGGGAAACAGAAAGATGAAATGCAATACCAGTGGAAAGAAATTTAACCTTTTTATAAAATTACACTTATCTAGATTCAATGCAACAATATTTTTGATACATCTTGTCTATAACAATAATTTAAACTTTTAATGACTAAAGGAAAAATGATACTACAGCAGTTAAAAACATACGTATTCCAATATCATTTGCACTGAGAAGTAAGCAAACAAAATTAACAGATTTTTCTTTTTTCTACAATCTTTTATTTATTCATTTATTATTATTTTATAAAGTTATTTATATAATTAAAAGTTTTGTCTGTACAATACTTGGAATAAAAATTTAGTGATTTCAATCAGTTTCAAGAACTTGAAAATCCAAATCAACAATTTTTTTTAAAGTATATTCGTGTGTTATTCTGTCATAGAACCATTTTTTTTTTCATACATTATGTAAAAATAGCTGAAATAAATAAATGAAATTTGGTAATATGATAATTGGTCATTTAACTTAAACTATAGATTACAAATTTAAAAATAAATAAATAAAATAAAATAAAATTTAAAATTTAGAGAAATCTATTAAAAATATGCAAATTTTTGATTGTTCATCAGATAAAAACTGCTAAAATGAATGGAATGAAATTTACTGTAATGAAAAATGGTAACTTCACTTAAACTACAGGAGGGGGGGGGGGTGTTCAAAATTTTGAATAATTTTGCAAATCCTTAAAAGGTGTAAATTTCTGTTTGCACGGTATGTAAAGAACACTGAAATAAATAAAACTACTCACATTCAAATTTTTCAAAGATTTCAAGAAAAATGTGTAAATGTCTGTTTGCACATCCCTCAAAAAAGCTCAATGCAATTGAATGGAATTTGATATTATGGTAGGTGGTCAGTTAATTTAAACTAAAGGTTTTGAGGCTTTTAAAAATATTTCAGCGATTTTGTAAAAATTGTGCATAATTCAAATGGCTCAAGGAAACAGAATGAAATTTGGTTACATGGCATTGATTTGAGACCTATTGTTGGTAGTAACCCAAACAACAGATCTCAATTTTTTTTTTAAATTCACAAGTACAGCTTTTTTTTTTGGGGGGGGGTCCCCAGACCCCCACACATTATGGCATCTGGAGCTAATGGAATGACATTTGGTAATATCATAGTAATAAAATTTATTTAGAGGTGAAGAGATTACAGAAGTTAAATAATAATGTGATTTTTTTCAGAAAAAAATGATTTTACAAACATTTTTACAATTTCTTCTGTTCATTCTGTGAAAAGGGTTAAGTGAATGAAGTATAATTTTGTTGCATAGTAAGTGATTATTTAATTTAAAATATAGGCTTTGAATTTCCTACAATTTGTATGCTTTTTGACACACAAGAAAACTGTGAGAAAGATTTTTTTTTTCACATCACATGAAATCATCTAAATATAACCATAACAAACATTGCAGTGTAAAAACAGACTGTTTTCTGTTAAAACATTTTTGGTTATTCACTCTTAAATGTAATATTCATTATTAGCATGTTCCATGTAGCTTTAAATGACTTTTTGATATTGAAAGATCGGTAATAGTATCTTTATCAGTGATGAAACAGTCATATTCTTGAGGGAAGATAAAATTTCATTTTTATTCTCATCATCTTTTCTTCTTAAGTTAACCCCTTAACTGCCCCAGGCGTACATATATGCTTTGTGCTTTAACTGCTCAGGATGTATATATATGAAATAATATATATCAGATATATATCTGAAATAATTTCCTCAGTTGCAATAACTTCAATTTGAAGAGCGATTCATACTTCATGCACTCATTTCTTTGAATAGGATAGGTGGATTTCCTAATAGGGAAGCTAAGGGATTACAGTGTCCCATGCCTCCCTTTCACAAAATATCAATAAAGTAAATTATTCCTAATGATATGTCACTGCTATGTCCATTGACTTAAGGTGCTGGGTAGGCTTTTGGATATTTCTAGAAACAGAGCCCATAGGGTGGGATAAGCCCACCCTATTGGCTCTGTTTTCTATTCTTGCAATGGAATACTGAATTCTTCTAGAGTGGGTTAAAATCTTTTTACGGTAGGCTTAGCCTACCCTATCTCATACCCAGTTACGTCAATGGCTATGTCTCACTAAACTGCTAATTTATAAAAGTCTTTGGTCTACAAAACATTAAGAAGAATTTTGTTAGTTACAATAAAGAAGACTGAAAATTTGTATAGAAGGTATACAAAGTTATTTACTTATGGTGTTGGAAAAGAGCTTTTTTATCACACAAACTAGGGGCGTAGCCGGGGGGATATCGGGATATATCCCCCCTGAAATTTTTGGATTAGTGATGAAATTCCATCTATTATTTATACACATATAAGTTCACATCCCCCCCCCAAACAAATTTTCCTGGCTATGCGCCTGACACAAACTCACAGAAATTTGTAAATAACATGATTTATAGCAATATGATGATGCTATGGCTACTAAACCTGGTGAGAAAATCATAAATAAAAAACTGTGTTTTCTTAATAATTGACAGTGTCCACACATACCACAGCCCTGCCCCTCCAGACTCTTCTCTATATTTTATTTTGATAATTAAGAAACACTCTCGACCTGTCTACAATGATAGTCTATAGCAGTGTTGCAAACTCTGGTGGCAACAAAGTGGCCAGAAATGGCTAAAAATGTTTTCAAGCTCGGAAAAAATTAATTATTCATTAGAGTTTACTTCTAAGTGCTTGTTCAGCTGAAATATGCTTGTCTGCGAATATTTTTTGAGGCATTTGGACTTTTATTTCCGATTTACAAAATACTTCAGTATTGCTAGTTGACCAAGATCTAGTCCCCAAAATGGCCAGATCTAGCCACAAAAAGGCTAAATAGGCATCACTGGTCTATTGTGATATATTTTTAAATTATTATATGCAGGTTTTGTTGTATGTTAATCCTTTCCATGTTTTGATCACCCAAAAGAGGTACTTATTTAACTTAGACACATACAAAACTTATTGTATACATGCATAAAGAAGTGCAGAAAAGCTATGAGTGTAAATAAATTTAAATACCATTGAAAGGTGGCATTTCATTTAACCAAGCAGGTCTGGAACCAAATAGCATTGACAGTGATCCCATCTGTTTATGTTAAATAAATAGAACTTAAGAAACATAGCAAAATATTAAACATGAATTAAAAAGGCATAAAATTACATTTAAAAGCATTTGTTAATAAATTTAAATTTTATTTGAACTTGTTAAACTCTAATATCTATATAAATACAGGGGGGGGGGAGTTACATCCAATTATTATTTTAAGTATTAACCAATTATTATAGTAAGTAAAGAGGGTAAGATTATCAGCTGTATTTTTATGTTTCCACTAGGAGCATAACTGGTGTGTTCAAAACACTAGAAATCAGAGAAATACAGTAAAGTTAAAATTGTGAGCTGTATGAAAAGAAAAATTAGATTTGAAAATACAAAACTAAAAAAAAAATGTTTATGATGAAGAAACGTAAGGTACAAGTTGTGTTGCCTTCATGATTTATTCGCAAAATATGATTTGGTTCTCAATTGCCTTGGTTTGTTGAAAATAAGATTTTTAGAAACTGTATAATATTCTAAATTCAACTAAGCACTGTTCTAAAAATTAAGTTAACAGCATTTTTCAGTCTAAATCAAGTTTGTTGTATTAATTTGATAAACAATCTTGGTTGCATAAAAGAAAATAAATTTATATTTATAAGACATTCTTGGGTATTTAAAACTGTGATATTAAGATTATTTCTGTTTTACATTGAGGAGTCTTTTACAATAGGACTGCTTCACACAACTTTAAATTTGTTTTCTGTTAGAGGATTTTTCTGTTAAGGTTTGTACTAAAGTAATAAAAGCTTAAAACAAATAAAATGAGAGAAAAAAGGAAAACTTACTTAAGTTTTATGGAATTTGTAAAAAATGAATTAATTTAACATAATTAAAATTAATCTATTAACCCTTTCTAGATGGTTGTTGAGATTAAGTGTCGCTGCACAAATCTTGCTGGACAGCAGGTTTTCAGCATTAAGGCTAATTCAGATACAAGGGTAGTTGAAGGCTTTATAACTGCATTGTGTTATATATTAATTACTTTAAACATCATGAAGAGTGCATAAAAGTGTTGCACACTACATTTTACTTGTAATCATAAGTAATTACAATATCAGAATTGAAAGATATTGAATAACATTTAACACTTGAAAAAAATTGTACCCTTTTACAAATTACTGTGGGATTTAACTGAACTTTTATTTCAAGGATGCAATAAAAATTAATTAAAAAGTAAGAAGAAAGACTTGTACACAACTGGGAAATGGATGTTTGCACATTACTTTAGAAACAGTTTTGTGTGTGATACACTTTAAAGCAAGGATTAAAGCATAACTCAACATTGCAATCTCTACAATTATAATAGCTATCAATGTTTTCATAAAGCAATATAGATGTTTTATCACCAGGGCTAGAGGGCAGTGCTTAGGATACAAAATATTTTTTGCACTATTTGTTGTTCTACAAGATTTAAACAAAATTGTAGTGCAGCGTATTTTTTCCCAGTATAATTGAAAAATGTGCTAATGTTGATATAATTGAATAATGTTATACCTAATGTCTACAAATCTAAAAAATAATTTTCTGTATCATTTTATGGTTTTTCTATAGGCTGAATAATACATCAAGGATGCATCATTTATGTGAACCTTGCTCATATTTTTATTACAGTCCAATATATAAATTGGCTTCATGATATTTTCACATGCCTTCCAATCTGTAAGCACTGATTTTTCTACTCCAGTACTATACATAGTGCCACTCTAGTATAACAATACTTTAGCTATCTTTTGCCTTTAAATTCAAACTTTCAAATAGAAAAGTGAAAATACTATTTTAGAACAAATCCCCTCCCCCCCCCCCCCCAATTCCTCAAAAAAATAAATATGTAAAAATTAAAAACAGATGCCTCAGATTGCAAAATGGGGGAGTCAAGAATGACAACAAACCTTTAAATGTGCATTTATATTACCAAAACAGATGTTCAGACATCACTTTAAAATCAAAGCATAAAAAAAAGAAACATTTCTGATGGTCAGTGCTAAAACAAAAAACACATTAGAATTGCTCAAGATGATTAATAGAGAGTTGTATCATCTTTTATTGAAAATGCAAAACTTTCCACTTAAGAATATACGCAACAGCTGTCTTCTGCAGCAAACTTACTCTTGTAATGTATATGCTTTCGCTATCCTTTACAGCAAATTTCTGGTAAACATGTGTACGCGTCACCCGTCCAGAAAGAGTTAAATAGCTTTTAAAATATAGTTGAAATAGGCAAAATTTTATAAGCAATTTAAAAAGTATATTATTAATTTGTATAAAAACTCAACTCAAAATCATACATCCATGAATAAATAATATTGCACAAATCCAACACTACCACAAAAAAGTGTTGAATTACACATAAAATATATTTATCAAAATAAAGAAATTTTATTCCAGCAAATTCCATTAATATAAAGTAAATTAATTCTACTACTTTGTTGAACTCAAATATCTTGTATTTATTGTTATTAACAATAGATACAGAATATACGAATTAAAAAATTCTTTGGGAAAAGGTGATTCACTTGAAATCATATAAATTGGCTGATTTCAAATACAGTATTTAAATTACATTAGCATCATTTCACAGTTATTATTAATCACATGTTCTGGTTAATGTAAAAAATACATATATTATTTGACATGTTTTTAAATATTTGTATTTTTTCAAACATGATAAACACATACATTTGCAATAGAAGAAGCTGATGACTGAGAAACTTTAACAGGGGGTTCTAATAATCTCTTCAAGTATATCTTTACCAATAACGTCTGTAACAATATCACATGATTAAAATTAACAAACAGTATTATGTGCATTACATACCATTATACATTAAAAAGACACATTATCAAAGATATTTAATAAGCATACATTGTAAAATAAAAATCCAAATTAAAAAGGAGTTTTAATTGATGTACAGATTAAAGAAAGGTATCATTTTACTGTGGTAAATGTTTACTCTATTATTATGGATAGTAAATTTCGTCTTTAAGGGATCATCTACATATAAAACAAAGTTTTTAACATTGAATGGTGACCCTATCATTTCACTTGATATTTGAAATTGGCATGTCAATAATACCCAAGAAACAAATTTTCATTCATTTTCAACAAATAGTGTATGACTGACAAAGCACAGGAAAATGACCTTTCTAATATTAACGAGGAACTTTAAGCTATAATGCTAAAACATTAATTTCATTATAATTTATTTCAATGTATAATTTATAAAAGATCAAAGATAATAACTTTTTAAATTATAATTTCTTTCACATTAATCATGAATTATTGAATCCTTTCAAAATTTATAAATAGGTATAATTTCAAAAAATTTATAAGTTCAAAATTTATAAAAAGTCCTAAGTTTTATCTTCATTAGAATCAGTATACTTCAAAACCTATCCAAATAAATTTTACTTCTGTTTGAGTCAATGGCTTTGCAATTTTCAGATAATATAGTTCTTTATGAAGTGAAACTTAAGTGATTGTATATTAGATTCTATGATTCTATACATTGCCTTTTCAGTGATCTCCCTAGAAATTTTTGTCACCCGGGTGACATTAGATACACATCACAGCTTTCATGTCGAATTAAAGCGATATTCAGATTTTTTTGCTGGCTGGCCAGTGAAACTTTTAGGGTGTTGTGCCAAGCCAGAAAGGCCTAGGGAGAACCCTGCTTATTAAGTTGACCAATAGGGAGCTAATAATTAATTCGAATCTCATAAAAAAATTGCTCAAATTTTACTGTAGACCAATGAAATTTTATCTCTCTGCTAAACGGGGCTAATGCAAGCTTGAGCAAATAAAAAGTAATGAATTAAATTAGGAAGTTGGAATGTTTATGATGATTAATTTAGCAACGATGCGAAAAATTCCAGAGCAGGGAATTTTTTGCATCGTTGGTAAATTAATCAGCCTAAACACTCCAACTTGCTTAATTTACTTGAAAGGTTGATAAAATCACTTTCTAACATTTGTAAAAAATAATGCTTTGAAGTGGAAATTTCAAAGTTATGTGGAAAATAAATATGTACTCAGCCCCTTAAAAAGTTAAACTTCATACAGACAAATATAAAACACTGAACCATAAATACAGGTCTGAACAATTTGTTTTAGTGGTAATTAGAACTTACAAGATATTAATTTTTGAAAGATGAACATTGTTTATCTACATAAATGCATATGCAACTTAATTACTGAGGCTATTACTGAATATAATATATATATATATATATATATATATATATATATATATATATATATATATATAACTTTAAAGGCTTACAAGTTGAAGAATAATTTTAATAAAAGCAAGAATGTTTTACTAAGAGTTATTACATTATTTTAATATTCAAAAGCCTAATTTAAACTTAAAACATGCACATTCATAACACATATGGGAAAAAATTGTTGGACTAAATAAAAACACAATATTAACATATTACATCAGGACTCATTTTAATCTGACATATTTAAAAAAAAAAACTATGTATATTTAATTTATTATTTACACAGACGAGATTTTCACATATTTCTTTTTTTAAATAAAATTCTAAAAATAGGTAATCTGCTTCACATAGATTAAAGATGGTTTTTCAGATGACTTTAAATTAAATTAGATTAAATTGTAAAAGGCTATTTTATTATTACACACACACACACACATACATACACACACACACATATATATATATATATAATTATAAAACATTCATAATTATAATTAATATATATAAATAAATAATTATGAAACATTCAGAGAAAAAAAAATTCACCTTACAAAACTTGCTTAAGCATTGCATATCTTAACAAAATATTGCTTGCTTAAAAAATCCTTTTTCTGAAATTTTAGGTTTTTAAGTTATATAGATTTATCATTAAAAAGTGTTTATATATATATATATATATATATATATATATATATATATATATATATATAACTAACAAGTAAAACACAAAACATACTACAAATAAGACATATCTCGCAAAAAAAAAAAATAATAATAATAATAATAATAATAATAATAATAACAACTATTAGCAAGAATTAGAAACCAGAATTTGAAGCCTAAATAAAGTGCAAGAATTATTGTGATAATATAATGGAACGGAAATTATAACCACTGTCACCATCTTCAGGGGCCACAAACAGTGGATTATAATTTACAGCAAACCAAATAGTAGGGCTTCGGTTGTGTGGCATATCAGAAGAGATATTAACTCCACACATCTGGGCCCTACCCTACTATATAAAAGAAAAGAAGAAATCAAAAAGATAACAAAAATTAGAAATAGGAATATAATTTTACATACCAGACCTTGAGCACATGTAAATTTCATTTGAACAAATGATAAGTGTTGCCAATGTTAAGAATTGTAAAAAGTGAAAAATGGTGTTGCCACTAAATAAAAGTGTAAAAGTGGAAAGAAGAAAGTATAGGAGTTGCCAAATACTAAAAGGTAATATTATTAAATTTTAAGAATATCCAGGTATATTAATATAATAAATATATATTGAATAATAATAAATTAAAATGATTGAATAAAATAAATAGTATAGCAAAATTAAATATAACATATTGTTTAAAAAATATAATGAATATTATTATTGACAAAGTATGTATAATAAGTTATTGTATGACAGAAGATTAATCTAGTAAATAAGAAAAAAATAAAAAATAATGTTTAGGACAGAATAATCACAATATAGGAACCCCGTATTTTTTTTTTTTTCCCCCTCCAGATATATATATGCATGCATATACACATCCAAATTGTTTTTAAACATATTACTTTTATATATATATATATATATATATATATATAAAAACACTTTTTAATGATAAATCTATATAACTTAAAAACCTAAAATTTCAGAAAAAGGATTTTTTAAGCAAGCAATATTTTGTTAAGATATGCAATGCTTAAGCAAGTTTTGTAAGATGAATTTTTTTTTCTCTGAATGTTTCATAATTATTTATTTATTAGAGTCATATGTGCATAGTAAAGAAACATTCCAAAAATTTTAATGTCTTAGGCATACTTTGTTATTTTTGAAAACTATTCAAGGGTCGTGTGACATATGTTCCTTTCTTAAAGAACAACCTTAAGAAGATTAAGCTTTATGTGCTTGATAATAGATGTTTAAATTGCTAAAGGTGGGAGGGAAAAATCAAAAAGTCATACACTGTTGTTTTTCCATTGTGATGCAACACTACTTAAAAAATACATCATGAATTTTTGGGTTTGTATACTGTAAGTTTTAGTTTGTTAAATGTATGGTCTTCAGAAGAAATAAATATATCATTTCACTTCAAACATGAATATTAATTTTAAGGCATATTTTGATTTCAATTACTTGTTGATTTTTAGAAATTAAAGTTCATATAAATACATCAGTTAGAGATATACAAACCAGTATTGGTGAATCAACTTGAGAAAGAATTTTTTTATCTGGAAAAAAAAAAAAAACTAAAATAAGAGTAATATTAGCACATTAAGATAAAACACTTATTCTGTGTACCAAAAAAATAGATAATTAGCATAATAGAATTAAAAATTCTGCACAGATCAGCTTTTGAAAATAAATCTAACAAAAATATACTGAATGATTCAAATTAGATGCCACAACGATAATCTCTTAAAATGTAAGTAATCAAAACATACTTTCAATTAGAAAAGTCAGATTTAGAGTAGCTTTCAGACTTGGCAATTTTTTACAAGGTGCTGTATACATATTAAAATATGAAATTTACTTTTTATACTGTCCCTCATTTTCTATTACTACCATATTTACACACATATAAGTCGAGAAATTTTGGACAAAAAAAAAAAAAAAAAAAAAGGCTTTAAAGCAGAGGGGTCGACTTATACGAGGGTCCTTAATTATTATTTTTTTTTTAATCAGAAGTCAAAAATGCCCCTTTGAAAGACATTGTTCTGTTCCCACATTTTATAACACAGTGACGTCGATTTCCATAAGAGGAAGAATGTAGCGATACAGAGCTTGAAAACGTGTATCCTGATGAGTCGATGATGACGAAGAAATTCAGTGAATTGCTTGGCAAGTGCAATACTGAATCGGATCTTGTTAACCTTTGGATCAGTTTAACTTTGTATATTACTACTTCACCCTATTTCTCAGTTGTGTCATATTACTATTATAAATCATCAGTTTAACCTTGTACACAACTTTTGCATATTACTATCTTTATTATTATATATTTAGTACTTTCTTTTTTTCCCAGATGATTTTGAATAGATGTATTTTTTAATAAATTTAAATTTCTTGATCGGGAAATTGGGGAATCAACTTATACGTGGGATTTTAAAAAATTCGAATTTCTTGATCAGGAAAGTGGGAGGTCGACATATACGCGAGATCGACGTATACGTGGATAAATGTGGTAATATTTGGGAATAAAACACGTCTATGCATTTTATTTTGGGAAATGCCTTAATAAAATTCACCATTTTATAGTTAAATATTTTGTTATAACTTACTTGAAATCAATTTTTTAATGCAATATAATTCACACGCTTAAGTTTAAAATTATCACTAAAAAAATTACTATGTGTTTACATATTAACTAGATACATCAATAAAATAGTATTAAGTAAGACACTGATTGGTTGAGATCTAATTAATATTGAAAACAATAATGCTTGTACTACTGGGGTGCTCATGAGATGTACCTGGCATATGTGTCTAATACATTTTAAATTTCGAACAGAAATATTTCTTTTGGTCTGTTAAACTTTAATCCAGAAAGAAATTGTATAGCTAATCATAGACAAGTAGCTTTTGATCCTCCTATCACAAGAAACCCCTCACTGCAGAATGTAGAACAAGTATGAGCATTGCATTCCCCACAAATATTTCCAACCAATTCTTTCTCTCTAAACATAAATTACTTTCATTAGCATTTTCCATTCTTTGCAGTCTGACAAGGAAAGAAAAAAAAATATTTATATAGACAAAAATTTACTCTTTTAGAGATTTTTCCTGACCCATTTTATATTTTCTAGATTTTCCTGACCTATTTCTCCTTTTCTTGAGGGGATTAACTATGAGTTAATAAATTCGTGTCAGTTAAAAAGTAAATTTATTTTTCTCACTTCTGAGACATCTCCATAGTATTTGGTGACATGCTAAAATTTTCAACCTGCGATATCTTGGTAACTGTTCCACTTAGAGACATGGGATTTTTTTATTTACCTTCTTATGCACAGAGCAATATTTCCCCAAATATTAGTGATAGGAAATTGCCGTACCATATAAAATTTAAATTTCATATTTTAATATCCATACAGTCACTAGTAAAAAAATTGCCATAACTAAAAGATTTCCGATATTCTTTCTTCTATTCCTTCTTCTTAATTCTAACTTCTTAATAGCAATTGTTATCATTAGCAATTTTTAATACATGACTTCTTATACTACCTGGTTACTAAAAATGTAAATAAGTTACGAAGACATAAAGAAAGTAACATATTTTAAATAAATGTAATGTCTATTCCGAGACTAAGTAAATAATAACTTTTCAGTCAACAAAGCAGGAGAGTACATAAAGAAGTCTAATAGATATGTGTGTCAATTATATTTTTATATCAATAAATTTAACACATACCACTTAGTAATGCTTCTAAAAACTCCTTCAAAAGTGGAACACAATGAAGATCAAAATTTGGAGATTCATTCTAAAATAGATAAATGTAAATAATAATAAAATATTTAAATTACAAAAGTATTAATATGAAGCTAATATATAAGTTAATATATTAAAATAAATATTAAATATGATTTGTGCAATCAAGGTAATAAAAAAAAACTTTTTAAAATAGATCGCTCTGGAAAAGCAGTGTTACATGAAAATTGTGAATTTATATCAAAAATATAACATATTAACATAAAACACATTTAAGTAATCTTTCTTATCATGTTATACATGAATAAATTATGTACTGCAAACTCAAGAAATTTAATTGTTTTACTGCACAGACTAATATAACTCTTCTATTAAGAATTTTTAAATGATAAAAATCAAATTTAAATTATGTTTAATCAGCTATTATAAAAAATAATTAAATATTTTTTTCATTAAAAAAATTAAATTCAAAGATTGAGATGATATAAATACAAAGCTTTAAACAGACTTTATTTCTGAGAAGAAGAAAAATGGAAGTTCATTTCTAAAAGCATACTGTATATCCCAGTATGTAACACACATCAGTAAATCTAGAATATGTCAAGAAATTTATTTTATATTTTATGTTATGCATTTTATATTTGGTGTATCACACAAAAAATTGAAGTAATTTTTTGAAGTTGAAAGTGTGTGTTATATGCCAAGATGTACGGTAATTGTCAAAAATATTTTTAAATCTTCATTTATTTATTTATTTAACTTTTAAATTTTCCTCAGGTATAAACATATTTTTATTAGATTTTATATTTAATTAGAAATATTACAATTTATATACACATATTAATAATTTGATCAGGTAATCAAACAACTTACATGTAAAATATGCACACACAACAAATGCAACTTCCTTTTTGAGTAAAATACTGTAATAGTGAAAGATCTGGGAATGAATAGGGCCAATTAAATTAACTTCCATAGACTTATGTTACTCATGTAGACAATACCCCCACTTTGCTGGTTTTTTAGTGTTATTTTGACACTTGGTAGCAGTGTTTTCTGCATCAATCTGCAGCAACAAGATCACAAACCAAAATTTATCTGCAACTTTAATGTAAATTTTACTAAATTATTCTACAAACTATGAAATAATCTGCAGTACTAACTGATGTACTGCAGTTTCAGGTAATGGGAGTCTAGCACATACCCAAATGATTTATTTTAATCCAATTAATGAATTAATCATATTTTTGATGAATCTTTTAATGAATTTATTATTTTTTAAATTATGGACAAAAATGTACAATGGTCAAATTTATAATTTCTTTAATAATGAAAAAAACTTTTTTTAGAACACAAAGTCGCCCGCCCCTCTTTTTTTTTTTTTAAGCACTCAGGTGCTATTTCTTTCAAGCACAGGATTTTGTTTATGTGACGCCCCGTGGTCACTTTTCCGTTTGATTCATGTTTTCTGCAGAGTGATTTGATATTGCTAATGGAAGTATGGACTATCCCTTCAGATAATTTTTAAATACCAGGATTCACTTTAGTCGAATGCATAGACAGTGGTTTCCAAAACAGAAAGGCATCTGGAGTTGTGACTTTTATAGAGGGAAACTTTATAAAAAGAATATGAAACACTTTACCCGTGCTTACATGAGCCAGATCAATGGTGTTCAAATGGTCATTGCATATATTCAAGATAAAGTGAGATTAGCAGTTACATCTGCCAGTCCTCGAATTTGTTAAGAAGATAAATTAGACGTTATATTCGAAACGTTACTGATGTTGTGATTAAAAATATATATATTTGTGTTGTTGACTTATTTTAATATCTCAAAATTTGACTTCATTTTAAGTAAATTAACTTTTAAAATTCTTTGGCCGTTCAAAAGGAGGTGCTGTAAAATAAACCATTTCCTTAAATTTCCAAAATACAAATAGATTCAATAAAGCAACAAAAATAAACTTAAAATGGCTTAGTGATCATATAGATTTAAAAAGCTGTACAAAACCGTTGGTGTTATATCTAAATTTCTGCAAAAACCCTATGAAGTTCGAGTGAAAAAGAAAATGCACACAAAAACACTCTAAAATTGTGGAAACAATTCATTTATTAACATTAAACAACTATATTAGATTAAAACTCCTGAAGCAACATCATTTGCAACTTAACAATGTATTTACAAGCAATCTTAAAAATTTACAATCTTTTTTCTTCTGCCCAAGGTTTCCACAATTAGGAATAAATCTCGATTATAATGTACTAACATAACATTTAGCTTAACAAATTTTACTACAATACAATTATCTTCCAACATAAAACTTATTGTTGAACATACTAAAACAATTTACATGAGGCACTCTAGAACCTAATTTCTAATCTTTAAACATCTATTTCATTTAATCCAAAGACTACAAAAATTTATTTTAATTGATCTTACGAAACCCCATATTAATCAAATTAGACAATATTACAAGAAAATATCACTTATTAATGCCTCTTATTACACCTTAAAAATTAGCTTACATTTCAGGCTTAACCCCTCATGTCACACAAAAAAAAAAATTTGTGACTGACAAGAAAAAATTGTTAGTTAAAGGAAACATGCATAAAAAAAACTTATCCAAATATTCTTCGTTAGTAGACGAGAGGGCCCTCTCCTAGAAATCTTTCACTCAAGTTTAATTGTCCAAGTTCCCTCCAGAGATGCCGTCCATCGGCACCATCGCTCCAGTCATCTATCCGGGAGAAGAGAGCGAACCGCAGGAGAAGTCGAGAAAAACAGCCGAATCAGGAAAAGGGTGACACCACCGCTGGCTCTGATATTTATAGCAATCATCATACCAGGGTTCCCACACTTTTTCACAGTATGAATTCCAGGAGTTTTTAAGGAGTTTTCCCAGGAGAAAATATAATTTTTCCAGGAGTATACATAAATACCTTTTCTAACCAAGCATCACTGAAAATGCATTTTCCACCCGGCATCTTTAGAAAAATTGAAACGGACGAAAATCTCAGGATGGTTTAAAATTTTACTACTGTCACATGCGTACAAATTATTTCCAACACACCGCCACAAATGGCAAGCTTTGTAAACATGTACCCCATATACCACAGCAGAGATAAGAGTATACGGCTCATACATCAATCACGAAATACTTTCGAGGTGACGTAAGAGCTAGCAGTTAGCAATAAAAGAGTTTGAGAACGCCAACAGGCATAGTTCAGGAACGAAATTATTGGATATGAGGAGAGCAGGGACGAATGTCTACAGCGAATCGTGCCATCATTGGAACTTTTTGTGGTAAGCTTTCAGACCACTGAAGTGATTACAATCCTTGACTCCAAGTCTGTGGCAGGAACGTCAATAAACATGGCGGTGGATTATTACACGAAACATGAGTCGAAAAAAAAAATTCGGCAGATTGCACATGAAAATTTTTTTTGCACTTTAAATTCTAGAAAGAAAACTAAAATAAACAATATTTCCAGGAGTCAATACTAAAATTTCAGGAGTCTACAGAAAAATTAGTAAAATCCAGGAGTTTTCCAGGGCCCTTAATGTTTTAAATCGAAATCCAGGAGTTTTTAAGGATTTCCAGGAGGTGCATGAACCCTGTCATACTCTCGTACTCAGACTTCGATTGCTGCAGCGAAATGTTGGCCATGGAGTTGATGTTTAAGTCAGCACTCTTTATTGACTTCGTAATTACGGCCTCTAAAAATTACTTTGTAGATAACGATGTGTATATTTTAGTAAACGAATATTCTTTGCACTTCCACTTGAATTTAATAACTCCTTATTAATTATTTGCAAGATGTAAAACACATCGTGAACGGCCGTAAAAATTCTTGTTCCTTGAATCTGGCAACGTCAAAGACGCGGGAACGCATGTATCTGCCGGGATCGTACTGACTCCAAAAGAAAATGGCTACCCAGTAGTGATTGTTGTAAATCAAAAGAAAATTAGTAAAAAATTAGAATTGTTAAAATTTATTAATGTTAATATATTAATTAAGGGAACTAGAAGATCGTTATACAAAAAAAAAAAAAATTTGTCAGCCACAAAAAAAAATGTCAGCCCCCAAAAGAAACACAAAAAAATACAAATGTAAAATTCATTATCAAAATCATTAAGGTAGTTTTCAACATATGTGCAACTCATTATGAAAGAAACTATATCAGGTATTTCACTTAGAAAAATATGTATCTGTCATTTAGCGCGCAATTAATGACAAGCACATGGATCTCTAAATTACAAATCCAACTGACACAAAACCCCCCATAATGTCCTCACATACCCCAAAAACTTAATTTCTCTGGGCAAAATTAACCTAAATAGAACTTTCTTTAATTATTTTCATTTTTCAAAAAAGAACTTTTAAATACAATAAAAACCCGCTAATTTTCCACTTAGTCCAAATGTTATTTATTCCCTACGACATAACACTGAAGGAGGATGATTGTAAGACTGTTTTAGTAGGAGATGTTAACATAGAATTAAATTCCGATCAAGGATCTGATTTCATAACTGAAATGGATATTTTAGATTTTCCAATACGCACTAATCCAAAACATTTCACCACTAGGGGCGAAACAACAATTGATGCAATTTTCAGCAACAAAATTATGCGAACAGGAATCTATATGATCATTTACAGCTATCATTTTCCTCTATATGGCAGAATTGATTGAATAGATAAAAAAAAAAAAAAAAAAAAAAAAAAAAAAAATTCTTCCTGGATATTCTTCCAGCCGAGTGCGTAAATTAAATCTGGAAGAATTTCAGTTTTTTTTTTTTGTCTTTAAAACATTTAGTTGTTTTTAAGACAATCACACCCATCCAAAATTTGGCTAGCTCCCCCCTTCAAATGCCAATGTGTTTAATGACAAATAACTTTTGAGTCATTTTTTTTTAAATTCATTCTGATAGCATGCCTGGACTACATGATTTTTTTTCAATAATTATAAAATGTATGATGTGAGGTTTTCTATAAATCAAGTTAAACTCTGAAGTAAACAATAGTTTGCACACACAAAATATTAAATTAACTTTATAAAGTTATATTTAAATGTTTACAGGAAACTTTTTGTTCAAAAGATTTAACATCTTACCTGGAGTAGCTGAATAATTTCAGAAACATTGGTCTTTTTAGTCTCAATATCACTTAAAAACAATTCAATAAAGGCATCTGGTCTAACTTCTTTTATGAACTATAGAAAAATTAAAAAGGATAGTTTAAATCAAGCTATAAAATAAATTTAAACAGAACTAGGATGTTAAATAAATTAATAAATAAACTTTCATCTTTAAAAACACTTTTCTAAAAAAAAAAAATTAGAGATTATTTAAACTTTTGAAGACACTTTGTTAATTTTTTATTAAAAAAATACTGTAAACTGTGCAAAGTTGAAATGTCTATCTGAACAAGACTGGATATTCTGTTGTTTTGAGTTAACAAAACAAAAATTCTCCTGTTGTAAAATTAATAATTCATTATGGAAAAAAATAAACTAAACTTTTTTTATCAGGTGCATTAAGTTATTCATTACTTTTTTAGTTTTTCTCTATATATGAATGACAGGGCCGTACCCAGAAAAAAAATTCAGGGAGGGTCCAAACATTTCGGAGGGGACCTAATGGTGAAAAAAAGCCAAATTTTTCAGAAAAAGACTTCATCATTATAATTTTGTTAACAAAAATTTATGGGGGAGGGACAACACTGGACCCCTGTTCCACCCCCCTGGGTACGGCCTTGAAGAATGATTATTAGTTTAAAAATCTCATAAAGCTACACATTGTTTTTAATCAAATGGATTCTTCTAAACATTCATTTCAAAAAATATTAATCTATATATATAAAAATGAATGTTTGTGGGTGGGTGTGTATGTATGTATGTATGTGTGTGTGTGTGTATGACGTTGAAAAACTCTGAAACTGTTTGACCGATCACCATGAAATTTGGAACCCCTTAGTCTTTTACCATGGATAAGGTTTTTATGCTATCCATTTTCCTCTATCTTGCCACTAGGTGGTGCTGCAGAATGTTGAATTCTATTCAATCTGTCGAATTCTGTTTGCTATAAAAAACCGTTTAACTTATTTTGACAATAATTGGTACGTATGGATATTTGAATACGGAAAATATTTTTACACTATCCGTTTTGCCATGAATTGCCGCTACATGGTGCTGCAATACGTCGAATTCAATTCCATTCGACCGATTCTGATGAAAATTGGTTCACATGGATATTTGAACACAGAGAATATTTTTACACTATCCATTTCCCTCTAACTCACTGCAAGATGGTACAGCAGAACCTCAAATTGTATTCCCTTCGACCGCTTGCTATGAAAATACCATTCAACCAATTTTGATGAAAATTGGTGGATATTTGAGCAATATATTTAAGCAAGAAGCAAGAAGTATGGATATTTGAGCACGGAGAATATTTTTATACTATACATTTTTCTATAACTTGCCACTAGATGACACTTCAGAGTGTTGAATTCTATTCCATTCGACCGCTTGCTATGAAAATACCATTCAACCGATTTTGATGAAAATTGGTTATTTGTAGATATTTGAACATGGAGAATATTTTTACACTATTTTTCTGTATATCTTCTGCTAGATGGCACTGCAGAACGTTCAATTCTATTCCATTTAAGCGCTTGCTGTGAACCAATTCTTCTGTTCAACTGATTTTGATGAAAATTGGTACACATGGATATTTGAATATGGAGAATATTTTTACGCTATCTGTTTTGCTATAACTTGCCGAAAGATGGTGCTGCAGTGCATTGACTTATATACTATTTGACCAATCACCATAAAATTTTTTATACTTGCATATTTGAGCATAGTGAATATGTTCTAAGTATTCATTTAGCTGTTACTCACTACTAGATGGTACTCTGCAGCGCAATATTACATTAACTCTCCATTAGATGGCAATGCAGTGCACCAATTTCTTGACCGGACAATTTTTTTTTTTTTTTTTTTTTTTTTTTCCTTTTTAATTTCTGTATTTTTGTGCTTCTTTCCTTTCCCATATTTTATTTATATTTTTTTCTCCCCTCCCCGTGGTTTTGTTCGACTTTTCTTTGCCCCTTGTGGCAACATCTTGCTTGTTTATCTCTTTTCAGTTCCCTGTGTTGCTTGCGACGAAGGGCTTGGACTGATGAAGGCCAAAACAATTTTTGGCTGAAACGTGCGTATCCTCTTACCTATAACATCTTATGTGTGTTTTTGTCAAAGTTTTTTAATTACTTAATTGATCTCTGTGAAAATTGATATTCATTGATACTTGAACACGGAGAATACTTTCGTATGGTCCATTTTGCTATAACTCGCCACTTCATTTTGCTGTAGCACATCATTAACTTGCCAATAGATGGCGCTGTAATGTATGAACTTCTTACTTTAGCTTGCTGCTGTATGGCTCTGCAGAATATAAAGACTGTCCTACTGATCGATATGAAAACTGGCATATAGAGATATTTGAACACGGAGAATATTTTGGCTTATTCATTTTGCTATAAGTTGCCACAAGACAAATTCAAATCAATAACTTCACAACCGTTCAACTGATCGCCATAGAAATTTGTAGACATAGATGTTTGAATGCAAAGAATATTTTCGCTGCATCCGTTTTGTTATAACTTGCCTTCTGTACCATTCAACCGCTTGCTATGAAAATACCGTTCAACTGATTTTGATGAAAATTGGTACACACAGATATTTGAGTACAGAAAATACTTTCACGCTATCCATTTTGCTGTGACTTGCTGCCAGATGGCGATGCAGTGCACCAACTTCAAAACTGTTCTATCGATGACCTTAAAAATTGGTATTTAAGCAGAGAGAATATTTTTTACTTGCCACTAAATAACACTGCAGCAATCAACTTCTTGATTATTCAACTGAACACTCTGAAAATTGCTATACATACATATTTGAACACAGAGAATATTTTCGCATTATCCATTTTGCTATAACTCACCCTCTGATACTGCTGCAGGGTATCTTCAGCATTAAATTGTTTGCTATAAAAATTGGTACACATAGATATTTGAACATGAGAATATTGATGCTATCCATTTTGCAATAACTTTGACAGTAAATGACGCTGCGCCGAATCATCTTCTTCACCTTTCAAACGATTGCCATGAAATTCTTTATGTATGATTATTGATCACAGATAATATTTATGCGATATCCACTTTGCTTTATCTATTTAGTATAACAGATAATAATTACACCAAACCCTAATATAAAAATATCCATTCATTCCCGTGCTAAGAACAGGGCATTCAGCTAGTAAAATATAAATTCAGTCGGACCTCTATTTAACAAAGTCACTATATCCTGGAAAAAAGTTTGCTATATGGAAAATTCTTTAAATAGAGATTCACCTTTTAAATGCTTTAAATTGCATACAACTTATTTTAAATTTAGACACTAAATATTATTGAAAAAAATAGTTATTTATACTTTTTAAAAATAAATAATAACAATTTGCATTTTTTTTTCTTTTACTTATCAAAAAGAAGTCTGCAAGGAGAAACAAAAAAGATAAAATAAAGCATACAGAGCTACACATTATTTTTGGTTTTAAGTAAATCATAAGAAATAATAATAATAATGATAAAATTAATGAATTTTAATGACAATATCGCATTCATTATAATAAGTAAATTATGAATACATTACCATCATGTACTACTATTGAACCTAATTAAATTTAATCACTCATGATCCTTAAATTTAACTGCTGAAAAAGCCTGTTAATTTTGTCTGCTTTTTAACAGCGATTTTACTACTCTCAGTGAGTTAAGACACCTGGTAAAACCAGTTCAAGATCACTGATAAAAATAAAATGTAGTAAAAGAACAAACTAAGTTTGAAATGTTCAGAAATATTAAGCAAAACAGCAAAATAGAAGTTTAACCCCAAGAAAAACTTCATTGAATAGAGAATGAATGTCCCTACTTAGGTGTTTTATCATGAAGAAATTTACAAAATGTTCTTGGTTCTCAGGAAAAATTTGCAAAATAGAGGTATCACAAAATAGAGATTCGTTAAAGAGAGGTATGACTGTACATTAAAATAAGATATAAATTACATAAAATATTCTTTTAATCAAGTATTGAAAATATAGACTACTTACTTTACCCAACATTGAAAGTTTCTTTCCATTCAATAATTTGTTATGAACATTATTTAAAACAGTAACAAGATCACCCTGTTAAATAAATAAATCAATAAACTAAAAAGTCAACTTTTTTATTAAAAAAGAGCTTTAATAAGAACTAATAATAGCAATATTCTTTAATTTACTCAACATTTGGAGTCCTAAATTAAGATTTATTAAGGACTGGTCTGCAGCTATACTTATAGATGCATAAAAATATTGAATGCAAGAATGTGTACATCAACATATGTAATGAATAAATAATGTAAAGCATAGTCAATTAAAAAATTTTACCTTGGACAATGATAAAAGCATGTTTTGAGCAGCTTCTGTGCTACCCTTCTGTAGCAATAAGTATACTAAAGCAGTTGTATCAGCAGCATTACTAATAGGGCTTAAAGGACTTAAAGAAAAAAAAAAAAAGATAAGTAACAGTTTTAAATGAAAAACTTACAAATGAGGTACAATAACATATGCACATAAATAATAAATACAAACTAATTATTAATATGCATCGTTGAGATATTAACTAAGCACACATACATATAGATGCAGGGGTAGAAATTAGCACATTTAGTTACTGGTCCTATGGACCAGTGACTGTGTAACTTTCCTGGTCAGCAATAATTATCGCTGATCTGTATGCATGGGCATCCATATGACTGTTTGTAGAGGGGGGGGGGATACTATATTGCACAGAAAGATACTATATTTTAGTGCTGAGCCACATCTACGCTAGCTATACTAGTACAAAAATTACTACGGTAATACAAATTTTTTGAAAGAACAAGGAGGGGAGCCCTGCCCATGGGTATGGGCACCTATGTCATGATGCATGATTTAAAAAAAATTGCAAAACAAAAGAAATTATATATTGATTTCCTTTAAGAGCTGAATTAAAAAATATAAATGCATATTACAAAAATATCAAATTATATGACACATATTCATAAAATTAAATGAGACGTATTGTGGAACTGAACGTAGGAATTTTGCCAGAGACAAATATACATGAAACATCACTGGTCTGATGGACAAAGAAATTTTGTATTCTACTGGCCCATTATATGTTTTGTTGGTCTATATCTATATTTATATGCTGTAATTATGTAGTTTCTAATTTTAAAATATTTTTTTAGCTTGAGCCAAATTTAGATCCTTTTCTTTCCCTTCTTTTTAATGTTCAAAGCGTTATTCAATCATGGAGCAACAGACCAATTATATATTTTTAAATTAATCAAAGATTGGGAAAACAACCTTCTAATCGCAGATCGGGGAAGCTCATTTAATATTCCCTACTCACCCTAGAAATGTTGATCTTGTCTACCAATTCATTCAAAAGCCTGAGAAACAGAGCTGCAGATAATCACTCTAAAACAATATTGTAAAATTTTTAGCAGAATGGGAATGGGAGAAGACTGAACCTGACAGGGAAAATCGTAGAACAAGTCACTGCAGAAAAAAAAAATTAAATATTTTACGCCATATATTGATGAAATTTTTTATCCAGATACACAATTTCCTTTACTTTTCTAAATCAAAAACTTCCCTAAAAACTCCTGGACAAAAGTTTGCTTTTTTCCCCGATTGGGGAGTCTCATGGCCCCACACAAGCACAACCACTGCCTACCAGATTCCTGATTTTTTTCATTCTTGTGAGTGAACAACAAAGTGAAGGGTTTGTTTTATTGGGCTTTTAAAAGGCAGAGTAGGGGGACAGAACAAAGACATGCTTTCGACAGGAAATGGTCTCAAAGAGAACAGAAGATGCCAAGCCCTGCTCATCATGGTAATCTGTCCGAAAGTAAATGTTCTTCATTTTTATTAACTGTGCATATACAATTTACATGGGGTCTAAGCTTAAATCAGTTTAATTTGCAAAGGAGAACATAGTGTGCATAGGTAAAGCCATATAACTGAAACAGGGTCAGTGGGAGAACAGAGAGGATGCAAACTTGCAGAGAAGTGATAAGAGCTGAATGATGTGAGTCAGTACAAATAATAATAATACTCAGTAATCGTAATTCAGTATCCACACAATAACTCTTTATACAAAAAGGGACAAAAAATTAAGCATTTGCCTCGGAAACATCAGAATACCATCAGAGCTATAAGACTTTGATAAAAGGACAATGGCAATGTAAAGGCCCCATTCATATTTGTAAAAATGATAAATACATGTTTAATACATGTTTTATATCTCTATGTAAATAATACATGTTTTTCATCTCTCAGGTGGAACAGCAAAAGAAAAGGAGCAGTTTTATTGGGCTAAGGGCTTTTTAAAGGGGACACTGCAGAAAAAAGGCTTTCGACCTTGAGAAGAGAGAAAACTCAAATCCAACTTGTGGCTTTCAGGGCATCTAGTTTATATAGAAGTGTTCTGTGTTTTTATTGTGTTATTTATTACTAAGTTGAGTACAACCTTAAGGCTTATTTTCAGTCCTAACGGCTGTTTTGTCAAGCTACAGGGGTAAAATGACAATGTTCACACTAATTTTATGACTTTTTAATGATTTGTGCTACCCACCAACTTTAGATAAATATGCTAAGCGACAAACTGAAAGTGCGAAGTCTAAATGAGACAGTTTTTGCATGTGAAAATAGGTTTTGTGGCTGAGGAGTCAATTATTTTCAATAAATTGTGAGCATGGAGTAAACAAAGAAAAACAAAATTAGACAGCCCTTCACTGAGCATGGAAAAAGAAGAAAATAAAATGTATGGGAGATTAAAAAGTCCAATGAACACAAGTTGAGGACATGAACATTGAGGGTCTTGAACACATAAACATCCAGCGAAATTAAGATAAAAAATAAGACATACTATAGGATGTTCTTGAGAATAGAGGAAAAGGGAGACAAAGGGGTGGATAGGGAATGAATGCTTGAAACCAAATTTTGATGTGAAGTGAAAATAAAAAGCTACTTCACGTTTTGCTTACTTTAAGCTAAGGAGACAATTTTTCCTGATCTTTTGTCCAGAAATTTATTAATTCTAAAAAATCCTAGCTGGACTAAAAATGTGGCTTAGACAAACAAAACTGTCAAGGCCACATATATGACAATGGCTCAAATTCAAAGGGCTGTAATTATGTTCAACGAAGTATACAACGTCACATTTTAGGAATTAATTCAAGAGCTGTAATTATGCAATATGGATGCCATAGCTTGAATTTACTGATTAGTAATATAGACAAGACATATACAGACAGTAGCATTCTTTAGCATGCTACAGAGGATCTACGTTCTGTTTTCTTCATCAACTAAATGCTGGGTTTGATCAAAAATATAGTGAAAAACTTACAGTTCAAGAATCTGAAGAATCTGTGAAACTCTCTGGAATCAAAAGTTGATGCACTAAAAGCAATTTGATACCAGTTATCCGATGTTAATGATGCACTCCTTGAACTTCAAAAGTTTAGTCAGCATGACGATGCACTATGTTGTGAAGCAGAGAGTCAATCAGAAAAATAAAAAATAATCAGTGGTGCAACAGACTATGTGAGGCCAAGGCCTGTGGTGCACAACAACATTTGATAACCATAGATTCTGTGGTGTATAAACATATTCCTCGGCCAGATGGTCAGCCTGATGGAAAGGCCCTTAGTTCCTAAAATAAGCTTGGTCCCCATTTTAATTCACCCACTCAAGAGATGAAAGGCTGAATCTTGCATAGCCTGAGAATCACCCCCAGACTGGTGGCACAGAAATACAACGTGTTAATGACTATACCATTGAGTGCAGAAAAAATAAATGAATTCAAATTCATCTTTCTCAGTATCTTTAGTTATTTGGTTCGACATTTTGCATTGCTGTGTTGCAAGTAAATCTTACAGGGGATCCAGGAAAATATTACTTCTTTCCAGTATGAATATCATAGATTTCAAGATTCCAAAAATAAGGCAAATGTTATGTATGACTGAAGAACTTTGTATGGCAAGAACTTTCTCTGGTCATTTCAAATAAATTTAAATGTATTTGAGACTGGCAAATTATTTAATTTTCAGGCTCTTAATAAGTCTCATTGAAATGTATATGTGTGTGATAAACTAAGAATTTGAGCTACTACAGTCCATTAAATTTATAGCATAAAAATTACAACTTCTGAAAGCAGCACTAACTGTAAGATAATCAATTAGCTTCAGAATTGAAAGAATCATTGCTCAAGTAAATGAGCAGCATTTTAATTTCATAAGAATTTTACAACAATTTTAGAAGAAATTTACATGAAAAAAATTTATAAATTGTCTACCACAAGTTAATTTAAAATAAATTATAATAAAATAAATTATTAAACTTAGCAAAAAAGAGAAAAACTAAATTTATAAAATAGCATGCTAATAAATAAGGAGCCATTCTTTTCTTTACAAATTGTTTTTTTACAACCTTTATTTTAGACAGTTGTAATAAAATGCAAATTACTTTAAGTGATACATACTGCCTTTTACTTGTCAGTCTTCTTTTTAGAATCAAAATGATTTTATCTAAAGATGAAAAAAATACAGTTTAGAATAATAATACACAATTTATTTTATTTATCAAACTAAGAATTTTTATGAGAAAAAGAAAGAGAGAAAGAAGCTAGTTGAAATTTGGCTGTAACCTAATATCATTGTTCTAATCTATTTTACAAAATTTCACCTTTTATGTAAATTTTTACTGCTTTAATTGCATAGACATACACTGATAGAAATGTGTAAGTGTGTATCTATATGTGAATATAAACTTAGGAAAAAGAAATTTAAAATTAATACATGGAAACTGACAATAATGGAATTTTTAATGCAAGAAGAAAAAGTCATTCTGGTATTACAAATGAATAAAAAGAATTATCACTAGAACATCAATTAATAAATGTTTTCTATTAAGTACAACCCATGAGTGAAAAATAGTGAATATCTTACAGAAATTATTTAACAATTTGCAAAAGCACTGAATGCAATTGTTTAGGCATATGTTTTATTGTGACACATATGGGAAATGTACATAGGAGAAACGTTTCGCAGCTTTCTGAATCAAGTGCACAGATGCTAAATGACTTTAAAAGAAAATACACAATTTAAGAGAAATTGCACAATACAGAAACCTTCCATTACCCTGTCATAATTTTACAACCCCCTATCCCAAGTGTGACATGACTTGTGGAAGGACCCTAAGCAAATCTGTGTATGCATAACTAAAGAAAGCTGTACATATACATTTTAAATGGATTACATATTTTTATTTTAATACTATAGCACACTGATTTTAATGAGATTGTATAAAAATATTTTGGATGCCAATGAAATAAAATTGTATTGTAGCTTGTGAAAATGAAAATGAAATTAATATTCTTTCTGTATTGAACAAATTCAATTAAATTGTCCACTTTGTAGAAGAAATCGCTGTACCATTCTTCACAAAGCCATTTTTTTTGTTTTTATTTAAATAAATCATAATAAAAAGAATTGAAACACTTGTAATTTGCAATTTTACTTGTAAGTTACTAAACAGTGAAATGCGGATAGAGAACAGACTACTAGTTTAAAGAAAAATACACTTTTTAAGTACTTTTACCTAGATACTTTATAGATAATTTTAAACTTTAAAACTGGAAATAAATGCTATATACAAGAAAATAAAAAATGTAAACATTAAAATGTTTCTGAAATCTAAAAATGAGTAATGAATTCAAGGACTTAAGAAATATGTTGAGTAATTGTTATCTTTAGGATTGTATTTAACCATTACTAAAGCTTAGGTGCTTTATAAATTATAATGAAATAATTACTCATATAACTGCTATATCTATCTAATTCATGGATAAATTACATTCAAAGAATATTCCTATATATAGGTCAAGACACTGATTTAGAAGTAACAACCAATGAATTTAAAATTTCTAAAACTTTGTTTAAAGCAAAATTTATATATATATATATAATATAAATATATATATATATATATATATATATATATATAATCAGCTCACAAGATGGCAAAAATCTAGATTATAACAAAAATAGTTAGCTTAAACTGAAATATTAATAGACTCACCTATTTTATATCCAGATAAATCAGAAAATAAAACTACTTTCCACAATAGTTCTGGAGAGTCTTCAGTATAAGCTGATAGAATCACATCAGTAATTGCCTTAAAATTAAATATAACATAAATTACCACTATAAAATGAGAAATAATTTGTGAAGCATAACATACCGGTTTGTAAAGGATGAAATTTGTAGGTTAAAAAGCAAAGTTGATTAATAATTTACAAATATAAGGAATCATATTTTTAGAATGTAAGAAACCTCACAAATTTTATCAACCTTTATTAGTTTAGGAAGATTTGGAGTGTTTTAGGTTGATTATTTTTTTGCCAACTATGAGAAAAACTCAAGAGCTGGGGATCAAACCCATGAATACCACTAAACGTGCAGATGCTCTACCGCTGAGCTACTGTGGGACAATTCCCAGATGAAATTTCTCTCATTAGAACCATTGGCCGCCATCATCATCATCTGAAAACTACAGATTGAGAGAAATTTCATCTGGAAATCATCCCAAAGTAGCTCCGTGGTAGAGCACACGCACATTAAGCGGTTGTCACACTGAGAAAAATTCCAGAGCTGAGGATAGAACCCAGGACTACCACTTAGCTTGCATGTTCTCTACCACTGAGATACTCTGGGACAATTTCCAGATGAAATTTCTCTCAATAGTCTGTAAACTAAATTTCTCTGTAGTTTGCAGAAGAAGATGATAATGGCCAATGGTTCTAGTAAGGCAAATTTCCCCTGGAAATTGTCCCAAAGTAGCTCAGCGGTAGAGCGCCTGCACATTAAGCAGTAGTCCTGGGTTCTATCCCTAGCTCAGGAATTTTTTGCATACTTGGTAAAAAAAAATTGATCAACTTTAAAACACTCCAAATCTTCCTAAACTAATAAAGGTTGATAAAATTTGTGAGATTTCTCACTTTCTAAAAATATGTCTAATATCCGCGGTGTATCGGACTTGTTGCAAAATAATGTTTCATCTGTTCAATCTGTCGTTCACAGAAGATAATAAGTGCCAACAGTTCTAATGCAAGAAAATTCATCTGGGAATTGTCCCAGAGTAGCTGAGTGGCAGAGCACCTGCACATTAAACGGCAGTACTGGGTTCGATCGCCAGCTCTGGAATTTTTTCCAGAGTTGGTTAAAAAAAAATTGATCAACCTCAAACACTACAAATCTTCCAATAAGGAATCATTTTATTCATCAAAGTATGTACCCATATAGTGATGGTCTATTTACTTTTGCCATTTAAGTGGTAGATTTTTAGGCTGTTGGTATAAAATCTGGCGGACACAAGCGAACTGATTCCTAAAAGGCCAGTTTTATAACTGGCCGAGTTTTACAGCAGAATTTCTTGGAATCAAATTCTTTTTAGGGATGCACCAAATATTCAGTTGGTATTTGGTATACTGCCTATTTAGCAGACAAACTGGATATTTGATTCAACCAAATACTTTGATATTCGGCAAACGAATAAGCTTAAATATTCAACAATTGGTAAACAAACTCACATTTTTTTATATCATGAAAAAAGTTACAGTATAGTATCATAGTACAAAATTAATTCAAATTATTTCTTACTAATATGACATCCAAAATAATTTTAATGTAAGAGAAAACACTCAGATGTTAAATTTTTTAACATCTACCATTAAATTTTCTCATTAATATTTATTTTACCTGCACATTTCATAATATTTTATAAAATGTGCAGGTAAAATAAATATAATTTCACAAATATTTAAAAAGGTGATTAATAATATAATAAGGAAACACTTGGATATTAAATTTTGAATTATTTTAATTACTGAAGTTTTACACCATATGAAATATTAAATATTGTTTAAAATAAACTAATTAAATTAATCACTGAAATCAAAGTATAGTGGTTTAATAAGTTTAATAAATTTTAGCCAAATATTCAGTATTGGGCCAAATATTTGGTATTCGTTATTCAGCGAAATATGGTATTCGGTGTATCCCTAGTATTTTTATTCAAAAGTTGTGAAAATTGACGAAATGGTAGTCAGTGGGGGCTAGGTTTGGTGAGTATGGAGAATGTTGAAGAATTTCCAATTCTTGTAATTTTGCCAGTCATTTATGCGATGTGTGGGTGTGGTTTAGTGTTACCATGCTAGGAGTTGATCTATAGACCAATCTAGGCTATTTTTATAAAAGTTTTTACATTATTTTATCTGCCAGAAATAACGGCATACAACATACACTTTTCATACAAAAAATAAGATCAAAATTTAGGGTGGGGGGAGTCATCTGTAAAAATTATAGTTTAAAAATAAGGAAAAGATGAGCATAAAAAAGTTAAGCTTCTACATGTACCTAAATGCTTTTTATTTAAAATAAATGACATTTCTTATAAACTTAAATTTTCATTATTGGACAGCATGAAAAGTTTGTCATATTCATCTTCTGCTTTACTTTCAGGTATGTTATCAAATCCAGTTTCATTCTCTCCATTACTATTACTTTAATCGATATAGTCATCTTCTGTTCCACCTAGATTGTTTGATATAGTACACTTTTTAAATGATTTTTTAATTAGGCCAGGTTTAATTTCCTTCCACGCTTTTATTATGCACTCACACAATATTTCTAGATTGATGTGATGCATTTGGCCTCCTTTTGTAAAAGTTTTTTCACCTTGCAACATCCACACATGGCAAAGTCCTTTTACAATTCCTTCCAATGGTTTATCGATACACACATCTAAAGGTTGAAGTAATGATGTTAATTTGCCATGCTAACCATGTGTTACACTCTTTCATTAATTTCTCTGCATTATACGTCAGATGGGATCTGAACATGTCTCAAACTAAGAGACTTTCTGGATTCTTTACAGCACCAGGGAAATTTGCCAAACACTTTTTATCCACAGTTTAACAACGCGTTCGTCCATCCATCCTTTCTGCTGAACATGAATGAAAACACCCTTTGGGAAATTACATTTCGGCATTGTCTTAGTTTTAAAAATAAGCATAGGATTTAATTTTGTTCTGTCCGCTAAGCAGGAAAGTACAAGAGTGAAGTGAGATCTTTTGTGACCTATTGATTTTATTTGCATCGCTTTTGTTCCTTTCAGGTGAACTGTTTTATTCCCTATCACATGAAACATTAATGGACAGCATGACCAACCATATTTCCAATATGAGACAGCAAATAAGTTTTTTGCTTCCATAGGTCAATAACATGCTTCTGGAAACTTATCAATTTGTTGTCCAAATCTTACGGAAGACTTAGTGAAATTTTTGTTTTTTCTAGTAAGACTAAATTATTGCATTCTATAAACTGACTACACCAACTCAAGGTTTCTTTAAAGTTTTCACTTTCACTTTTTTTTTGGCCCAGTTTAAGACAAATAAACGTATGCTGCTTCTTGTTACAATTAATCCATTCTGGCGATTTTCTAACACCCAGTTTGCAACAACTTCTTCTAGGATAGGCCATTTAGTTATGCCTTTATGCAAAACACATTGTTCTTTGGCATATTAATAATTGTGATTTCATTTTTTTCCACTTCCGCATGGAGCTTTCACCAGCACTAAACATCTTGAGTGCAGATAAATTGAGATTAGCTGCAGCATGATCATGAATGGTAATCAGCTGCAGCATGATTACCATTTTCTTTCACAAATTGAATAACTTTCAAGAACTGGGTTTGTTTCATTTGGCTGGACCCATATTTACTACTGAAGGAACACTGTTTTGAACCAACTGTATTTGAACTAAAGTAAGTGAGCTTTACTGAAGCATTTGATGTACACTTGAAAATCACAGCTTTAAATGACTGGAGAAAGATAATCAGGGAATTCATTCAGGTCAGAAGTTCATGCTTACTCCTCACACCAGCATTGAATACAACCCACCATACTGACAAAATTATTTACTACCTCAAGAATTTTTCAAACACACTTATTGTTCCCCTTATTGATTGTCAATTCAGTATACAACTGTCTGAAATCCTATTTCTTATATTATAATTAGAATCATATTATAAAAATGCAGAGGAAAGTTGGCAATATTTTTTTCTGCATATTTCATCTTAGACAACCTAATACTATACACATTTTAAAAAAGTCATTATAACTATTTAATAAAACAACTAAGTTCACTCACTTTATTTACTTTCAAAATTTATTTATACAGTGGAAACTGTCTCAGGTGACCACTCTCAGGAAGAACAAAACTGGCCACTTTATAAAGATGGTAACCTGACATAGGGTGTTTAGTATGGTGGTTGTAAAGTGAAATTGCACAAAAGTGGTGACTATAGACAGATGGTCTCTTTACTAAGGTGGTTTATTTACCAGGTTCCACTGTATTTTTATCATAGAGTATTAGTTAACATTATTTTTTTAAGGAATATTTTCTTCATCAGTGCTTTTAATAAACAAGATAAACATTCTTACACTGGGTTTTCCCCTTTATAAACAATCTTATTGCACTAATCTGCCGGCACTCCTTATCTTTTGAGCAAAATTATATTTCAAAGAACTTTTGCAAACAATCATACATGAAATTTTCCATTAAAACAATTTTGTAATGACTGAAGCGGGCACTATAACTGATTAAGCTATGGCACTAAAATTTTCCTTTGAACTGTTAATAACTGCCTCTAAAATTAAGATGAGTTAGTGAGATTACACATTTAATGTATTTTAGTTTTATATCTAGCATCAATAACTGTATGTTTTAAACTGACATATCCAAAAAGTTAGTTTGAATTTAGCAATACAAATGCCCCCCCCCTCCTTCCCTTATAGTTTAACAGTTTTTCAGTAATTAATCATTACCAAGTTACATTCCAAGGTATTAAAATATATATATATATGTAAAGCAGCCTTTCTTAGACAAACAGTTAACTCTGAAGATTTGATTGTGATCATACATCTTAAAATAAGATTATTTATATGTATACAAAATTTAACAAATACATGACCATCATCAACAAGTTTCCAAAAGGAAAATTAAGAAAATATCTCTTGGTTATTTTGTTCCTGTACTGATACTATAGATAGAAAGTAGATGGGGGGGGGGGGACATATATGTTACTGACAATGTAGGAAAAGCCAGCATTCTATATAATGCCCGGGCATTTTATACAATGAATGTCCAATGAAATTGTTTCAAGTATCACATGACAAGCATAGTTTGCTACTTTATCTGTTAAATCTAATCCTTTGTTAAACTAACAATACATCAGTAGGTCCGTATATCACTTAGGCAAAAGTCCCTAAAAAATATGCAACCACTCCTATGCAATTTTTACAGAATCATCAGTAGTACATTTTTGAGGAGGAAGGAGGGGGGGAAGAGGCCTTCAACAATGCTCAGACCCACTGATGTTTTTCTTTTTGCTTTGCATAGGACCATTGGTAGATTATTAATCAGAAAACTATGCTTGTCATGCGATATTTGAAACAAAATGAGATGTATTTCATATGGAAAAAACACTCAAAATACTGGTGTTAAACAATAAAGTAAATAAAAAACTTTGTGTGTTTTTACAAAGTTTTTTATTTACTTTATGTATTTCATACGTTTCCAGTTGGTCATATGGCATTCTACAATACCTGGGCAATGTGTGAAATGTTTAAACATTTAATACTTTTCTGGCCAGTTTTCGTTATTGTATCTAATGTTGGCTCTTATACATTGCTGGTAACATATAAGGGGTCGATCCAAGAACTTTCTACAGGGTCCCATTTTTGTGAAAACTATTTACTTTTGTGAATTTCAATATCTGTTTTCGAGAACTTTCATACCAATTTTTGTAAAAGTCACTTTTTTGTTAACATAATTTACAAAACAATGTAATTTACAAAGCAATATTAATTGGGTGAAATACCAATGAAGTGTTGTTTTAATTGATTGTATTTTTGTGAAGGGGTCGTTTTAATCAATAGTATTTCTGTGAATGGCTGCAAAACAGACCTAAATTTTGTGTGTATCAATCCCTGCATAAGCGTATATAAAAGACACTTTTGTATCACATGTAATGAATTATTAAAAAAAAAAAAAATCCCAATGGCCACATTTTCATTACTGAATTAGCAGCACATTATCCAAAACCAGACTTTGTAGAGAAATCCTTATTCTCAAGGTAGAATAATCGATCTGATTTGGACTCATTGTTGATACTGCTCTCAACTCACCAGTGCTGGAGTATTATTCTCCATCATAGGAGTAGAAGCAAACCAGTTTTGGCATGCCAAACTAATGAAACCATGAAAAGAAGATTATAAACAAATGTGCATATGGTATTTCTCTGGCCAATTATGGCAAATTCTATCATTTTCTATCATTCTTTGAAAAAAAAAATGGTGCCTTCCCAGAATAAGGATTGCTCATAGATTGTAGAAGCTGCTCTTGTGAATAAAAGATATAAGGAACCCAGGAAAAAAATATTAAATGGAGATTAACTGATTTACAAATAATCTCTCAATTTATCTGCTCTTGAGAATATAGCTATAAGGAAAACATTTTTTAAACATTAATTATAATAACAAAGTACTAAAATAGTAAAAAAAAAAAAGAGAGAGAGAGAGAGAAATACTTGGGAAGGTGTAAAATTCATCTGAGAATCACAGTCCAGTAACAGAGAATTTAAGTAATGAACTAATGGCTTCACAACATTAATATGCTTGTTCTAAAAACAGAAATAAACCAAATTAGAGTTTTGTACTCATTAAAACTAATATCTAATATACATCTGTAAGCAATTACAGAATAACTATCTTATTAATAACCATAAGCTTTTCATTAGTTAATATATATATATATATATATATATGTAAAAGAACTCCAGAGAGTTCTTGGGTCTATTAATGTTTATGGGAGGTTCATTCCTCAATATGCTAAAAACAGGGCACCATTAAATAATCTACTTAAGAAAAATGTCCCCTATGTTTGGGATCAAAATTGTGAAAATGCTTTTCAAAAATTAAATAGTGCATTGATTCAAAAGCCAATTTTAAGGCTTTATGACCCAAGAAGTCCCTGTCATCTCTTTGTTGATGCTTCAAGTCATGGAGTGGGTTGTGTTCTGAAGCAGGAAAATGAAAAGGGAGTTTTACACCCAGTGGCGTAACTTAAGAAGTTATGAACAGAATTATGCTATTAGCGAATTAGAGTGTTTGGCTATTGTGGATGCCTTGGACAAATTTTATCATTATTTACAAGGGCAAAAATTCGTCATACATACTGACCATGCAGCTTTAACCTGGCTAAAAAATGTTAAAAATTTAAGGGGGCGTCTTTTTCGCTGGTCACTAAAACTTAGTATGTTTGGCTATGAAATTAAATATCTAAAGGGCTCCACTAATATTGAAGCTGATATGCTGTCCTGGTCACCTGCTGTGGAACATATTTCGCACCATGTCCACCTTCTTGATGTAAATGAAATTAAAGAAACTCAAAAGAAAGAAAATGTCATAGTAAATGGTAAAAACTTAATTGAAGTAAATGATGTTATTGTAATTAAGAAAAAAGGACTGTATAAGATTTATGTACCTATGTCTTTAAGATTATCCCTGCTCGAGAAAACTCATAACCAATTTGGACATCCAGGAATATACAAAATGGTAAATTTAATTACATCTCAATATTATTGGCCTCATATTAATACAGATATTGAAAATTATGTCAAACATTGTCACACATGCCAAATAAACAAAAAATGTAAACAAAAAAGATTTGGATTATTGCAGCAAGTACCTCCAACTGATAAACCTTTTGAATGCCTCTCATTGGACACAGTTGGTGGGTTTAATTACTATAATTCTACTAAAAAGTATTTGCATTTGATCGCAGACCATGCAACTCGTCATGTGTGGGGGTTTCCATCTAAAAGTGTCACAACAGAAACTTATACAAACTGTTTAAAAAAAATATTTCAAATTCAAGTTCCAGAAAAATTATTAACTGACAGAAATGCAGCTTTTACTTCTTCAAGATTTAAAAAATTTCTTCGTAATTATAACGTTAAACATTTAATGACATGCAGTCATCACCCACAAACGAATGGAAAAGTGGAACGCCTGAATCAGACTACTGTCACAAGGTTAAAATGCAAAGTTAACGCTTCTTCAACTAAAGTACCATGGACTAAATTACTAGAGGAAGTTTTAAATCAATATAACATAACTCCACATTCTGTTACACTGTTTTCACCAAGTTATTTAATGTACGGAACTTTACCGTATGATCCATTATTGCCAAATAATAGTTATTATCCACCTCTTGATGAAGCACGTAAATTAGCTAAGGAAAGAACTATACAATATCATAACAAAAACAAACTCAGATATGATGCTCGCTTTCTCCCTGTAAAATTTAAAGTTGGTGATGAAGTAATATATGAAGAATTTGAATATCCTAATACACGTAAATTAAGTCCACCTTATTCAGGTCCATATAAAATAATACAACAACTTTCTGAAGTAAACTTTGAAATTGATAAACCTAGTCCTCCTTTTAAAAGAAATTCTGAGATTGTGCATTCATCTAAACTAACATATTATAATAATCCACAAAAATTTAAATTATACCATGAATAGACTACCTGAGTTACTATCCCTATCTTACAACAACAACATTCTATCGTCTATCCTTTCATCTTTATGCTTCTACCCAATCTGTTCTATCCCCCGCTTCTACCTAGTTTTGAAGAGGTCCCACAGTCCCCAGTATGTGCGGTGTAAGTGAAACTGCACTTTCTCTTTGTATATTTATTTTTATGTTATACAAAATCTTTGATGCTAGACTGAGGTGAGGCAGGGATCTCCGCTCAAAAGTCCGTCCTTTTCTGTTAACTAACTATTGGCTGAGTTCATCCCCTTTTTTGGAAGTTCTCAGACAATTGCTTAGCCTGCTCTTTCACAAGTGTCAACCGTTTCCTTTTTCGGGACAACATGCGAGCCCAAGTTTTGTTGTCACTTTGTGAAGAGTGTAAGTTTGAGCAAACTTAAAATGCTAACAAAATTATACCACCCTGTATGGGGTAATGCTACTGTACAGCTGTGGTTTTTTCTCAATTCAATTTTAATATTCAACATTTTTACATTACACACTGTATACATCACACAAATTTTGTCTTTGTTTACATTTGTATTTACCCATATTGCTAAGAATTAGTATGTAGTAAAAATATCCATTTATATCTTATTGTCATGTTGTTATACTATGTTGTTGCATTTCAATTGTTATAATATATTGGTCACTTTATTTGGAAAATTATTCCCAAAACTATTTCCAGATATTAGGTGATATTTTATAGTGTTGTATATACGTTACTATGCAGGAATATTTTGATTCTTTATACTTAAGTGAAATTATATTAGTATTATTTTTATGAATAAGATCCAGTATGTGTTTTGTATAGTGTTTACTTATTTGATTATGATATATTTTATTAATTAACTCAGAAAAATAATAATCTGCAGATGCATCTAATTCAATGTGCTTACATATATTACAATCGACCATGAGAGCCTCAAGTACTTTCGCTTTTCTTGTGTCAATGACTGTGGACAGTGTAACAGGTATAAACACTAAACTTAGGACAATGAAGTAGAGACTCAACTGAACTAATGATTGTTTATATAAGGGATCTTGTTTCCCTTGCGCGTTAATATACTAAAAATTTACAACTACTAGTGCTATTATAAATATTATTTTGTATTGAATATTTTTTCATGTCATAACTGTATTTTGAGAAATTGTGTATGCGGAGAAGGCTGGTGATCTCAATTCTACATTCAGAGTTTAAAAAAAAAAAAAAAATTCACAGTTCAAAATTTATTTCTTGCTCCGTTCGGGTTGAGTGCCACCGACTTGCAGGCAAGCCGGTTGCCCTCTGCTTGGAGGGGGGGGGATATGTAATAATAAAATAAACTTTGCTAATTTAACCTAATTTAATTTAATGTTATTTGAAAAAGCTATTTAATCTTTTACTCTTACTGTAAAGTTTGTTTCTCGGCCACACAAATATTACGCTCAGAGACGTTTTTTGAAGTTCCATAAGTAGAAAATTGTTTATTCAGCAGTATTCTCGGTTTTCTGTGGTTTTCATTACTACGCGCTTTTAGAACTCCTGGGTAAGCAGGTGTTTCTCATTTCTTGATTGACAATCTAGTTAACTAATTACATTTGAGAGTAACGCCTTCCTGATCGTGCTGCACCCTGCCAGCAGGTGTAGTAACTAAGGAGTATTTAAGCAAGAGCACGGAAATTTCGAGAATACTGCTGAATAAACAATTTTCTACTTATGGAACTTCAAAAAACGTCTCTGAGCGTAATATTTGTGTGGCCGAGAAACAAACTTTACAGTAAGAGTAAAAGATTAAATAGCTTTTTCAAATAACATTAAATTAAATTAGGTTAAATTAGCAAAGTTTATTTTATTATTACATATATATATATCCTGTCATAATTTAATAAGATTTACCATAAAGTAGTTAACTGTTTAAGATTAATGTTATGTGATTGTATAGATTAGAACAGTGGTTCCCAACCTTTTTTAACATTTTGCCCCCTCCTCTTCACATTCATCAGCATACATACAGTTTTTTATTCTTCAACAATGAACACTGAGTCACCTTTTCTACAACATAATGTTTTCAGTAAAGTTTGAATAAACATTTCAAATGATATAGTTTGGTGTAAAATAAATAATAAAGAAGTTGATTTTTTAAAACATGCATTATCACTTGCTTTTTGCCTATTTTCCTCACATCCCATAGCAAACATTCTGTGCTCTCCAGGGGTGGGGGGGGGCATGCCCCTCTGGTTGGGAACCGAAGAGTTAAAAATGATATTTTTTTCTTACTGTTTAGTTAATAAATTTTAAAAAAGCTCTTAAAAGAATGGTCACTCTTGAAAAAATAACTTTTTCTTTCTTTGAAAAAAAAGACTTCTTTTTACTTCCAATAACATCTTTTCAATTGAATCAAAATTTTCATGAAATAAAATTCAGACTTTCAGCAAGTCTGGCCTTACAGGAGTGTATTACAGTTGACACATTGCTGAATGAGAATGATGCTTCATTACACAACTTCAACCAAAAGAATTGAGAAATATCAAGTTATTCATTTCAATTTAGTCTGCATCTTCCCAAAAGTTGGGGATTTTTAGAATTCTGACATCACAGATTTTTTGGACTAAATTTCATGACTCAAACAGAGTATATACTGCAGTGTACAAACAACAACAAAACTGCATTTAGAAAATAAATAAAACTTTGCAAAATAACACTGTAAACGTTACTTTTCAGACCATGCAGCTGTTTCAATTGAAAAAATGTCAATCTCCGTCAGTGGAGATATAAGTCATTCACAAACTGGAAGCCTGGAACAGTCCAGAAACAGATTAGAATGTTCCAGTCTTCCAGTCTGTCAATGAATTATACCTCCACTGACAAAGATCAAAATTTTTTTTATTGAAACAGCTATATAGCCTGACAAATAGCTTTTATGGTGTTATTTTGCAAAGTTTTTATTTATTTTATGCTTCAAACACCAGTTAATTTGAGTGTTTTGTGTTAAAATTATGTATAGTTCATTTAATGATACAAATGACTTGCATTCTCTTATGAACATGGGCGCACATAAGGGGGGCAGGGGCAAGATAGGTTGCTTGCCACACACTAGAGATCTAGTATATTATCTTATGATGCAAACAAAATTGCATCACAAAGGAAAATCACAGCTCAAATTGTTACCATGTGAAATTTGACCCTCTGGAAATTTTTTTGAAATTTGCCTCCTCCCCACTAAAAAAAATTTCTATGGCCACCCATGCTTATGAGTACAAAGAATGCAAACTATTTTATGCGATAGCTATGCTGGAAGCAAGCAATTCAAAAGTGGAATTGTCCTAAAAGTTAAAAAAAAAAAAATGCATAAGAGCATGTGTTCACTCAAGTACGAACGTAATCACGAAAGTACTGAATTACCTGATGAGAAAGATCGACCATTCTTTGTATAACACTTTCAGGAGATAACTGAGATAAGTAATAGTATGGGACAGAATTAAGTTGTTCAGAAGAATCAGAACTAAAACAAAATGATAAAAACAATCACTATAAAGTAAACTAAAAACAATAAAATTCAAACATATCAGTCTCAAATTCTACACTAAATTTGATTAATTGTGCTTATCTTTTCTTTTAAATTATCATTTTCATACTTTATAGCAGAAATAACTTTATCTTTTCTGACTACAATAAACTTTTAATATTGCGATGGTGTAGACAGGGATGTTTCAAGCTACTTAGGTCTTCATCAGGGATGTGCAACGTATGAATGGGATTCATCCAAGAAGCAGAGTAATATTTTAACACACAAAGATAGCCATTTTTTCCCAGAGGCAATAAAGATTTACAGCAGTGATCCCACTTTAAAAAAATTAAAACAAGTTCCTCCCATTAGACAAGAACAAAAAGAACAGCCTTAGAGATAGGAATGCTCTCAGATTTGTCTAAAAATGGGGAATTTTCTTTCTTTCATAGAATGGCGATGATGATTTTTCATAATTTTTTGATAAAACAAAAAAAATTATACATAATAAATAAGGAAAGTTAATGGTTTAAGCCAAGTCAAATTACCGAAAATGCAAGAAAAGCATGTGCTTTCCTTCAAAATTTCAAAAGGGTTCCCAAATCATTAAAAACTGGGGCAATCATTTCATGATTAAAGAATTTTTTTTTTTTTTTTTTTTTTTTTAAACACGGCCCAATAACCAAGTACCAATAACCAAGGCCTAGAAGGCAAAGAAAGAAAAAAAAGATTCACACACACTTTTCTTCAAAATTTGAAAATGTTCCCCAAACCATCGAAAAATTCTTATCCCCATTTGAAGACTGAAGATCTTTTCATGCTTCATATTAAAAAGGTGTGTATGTGTGTGTGTGAGAGAGAGGGGGGGGGGGTGCTAAATGAGATGTTGCCTCCCATAAATTAATGAGTTAATCAGGCTCTGATTTAAGTACATTTTTCTTATAAAAAGAAAAGAAAATTTGGAGGAAAAAAAGTCACCTCATAACACAACAAAGTTGAGAATTTTTGTAGAACTACTGATATGACAACTACACTTCAGTTCATTGAAAAAGAATAAAACCTGCTTGTACCTGAAATATTAAAATAAATAAAATAAAATGTATACTTACAGGACAAAATAATCAGCCAATAATAAACATGACTTCTTATATAAATTCTCAGTTTCAGAATCTTTTACGTCATTGCACAAAAGTTGAGTTCGTAAAATCATATGGGCAGCACTTAAAAGATTGTAATATGTTGTTGAACTTGTACTTTTATGAGTTTCTCCCTCTTCTAACTAGTATAAACAAGATTTATTTAAGATTTAAATTAAGGTCTAAATTAGTTTTTTTTAATTTTACATAGTAAAACTTTAAAATATAACAGCTAAAAAATAAAGAAAGAAAGACTACTATAGTTAAAATATTACCAAGTCCATAAAAACTTGAACAGGAGTGGCTTTTTTTAGAGAGTAAAGTGTAGATCTATTTCCATTATCGGTCCTAAAACATGGAATAATAATGTCAAATCATTGCAAGCATACACAAATTTCATCAAACTAATTAAGAAAAATAAAATTTAGTGATAATAAAAAAGTATTCACAAAAACTTAAAAATTTATGAGACATCAATTAGGAACTCAAAGAAAATCATGTTTAAAATTCAAGGCTTAGAAATGTGTATAAACAGAAGCATGATGTATTTAGTAGATGATCCCCTAAAGGATTAAAAATAATTTCATAGTGCAGAACCTATCAGTTCAGATAAAATTGTGCCTGTTAATTTCATGCATTTTAATGTGTTTAACTGCCATTTTCCAACAAAGGGATCATCACTTAACTTTTATCAACATACAGTTCCCTAAAGTAAAGATTTTTTCATCTGAAAACAGATGCCAACACAGTGGGTAAAGTGGTGTAAGTCATCATTGTTAACATAAATACTTTGCTTACTATTTCACTTAGAGACATGGGATTTTTTAAATTTACCTTCTTAGACACAGACCAACATTTTTCTAAAGTGATAGGAAGTGAGGGACCAACATTTTTCATAAAAAATACATTGTAAAAATTATTATATAAAAACAATACATTGTAAAAATTAGGTTTGATATGTATACAGATTAGTAAAAAAAATTGTCATATCTGAAAGCTACTTTTCAATTGACAGACTTTTCTAACTGAAAGTATGTTTCAATTAGAAATTTTGTATTTTAATCACTTGTTGTTTAAAAGACTTTAACATCTATTTTGAATTACCCAATATAAACAGGCAGATACAACCAGTAAATATCTAAAAAAATGAAAAATAACCAGAAGATAATTCTAAAAAAACCATGCTATCAGCAGATATAGAAAATAAAATTCAATGTATATTTCAGACATACAATAAATGTTATTTGAAAAAAAATCAAATACTATTGGTACAGTTCCTTCAAACTACTTTTTCATTTCTGATGTAAATAATATAAACATTACTAGCAATGCATACTATGGATTTTTTTTTTTGTCTGTGTTTTTAACAAAGAACTAATTAATTTTTATTTTGATCTTAACATTAGCTTTTTTAGTTTTTTATTATTAGTGATTATTTTCTTGGACTATAATATTTATTTTCCTGCCTGCATGTGGAGTGATATTTTTAAATTTGCAAAAAGAGATCCTCCATAACACAGGAAATGAATTGTGCAATTTCTTTTATACATGTACTTTTAACAAAGTAATATATTTTGATTTTGATTTAGCACCAGCTTTATAGAGTATTTCTTTCAAGTTATGATTATGTTGTTGGATAAGTCTTTTCTTAGTCATGATCAACTTGAAACAGTACTATTAAAAGAATATTTTCCCCTTGGAACTGTAATTAGGACTTAAAAATCCTTTCTGAAAGGATCATACTCATTATTAGCAACAGAATCTTCAACTGATGAAGCAAGTATTACATGGTTCTCTGACATTATAAGATGATCAACTCCTAAAAATGGGCGCAAGCCTAGAAGACAAACAGCATCATCGAAGTTAGGCAGAATCTATATAAGAGAAGAGGAAAACTATTACTTAGATTGCCCTATCATATCAAAGCACAGCTTCAAAAATAGTATAAGTACAAAAGTATGAATAATGAACTACCCACAGTAATTATTCATACTTCATTTTATGAATATCAAAAAGGTTTCATTTATTCTGCTAGATTTAAAATTTTAACTGGCGAGTATCTAGATAAAATCCTCCATTTTATTTTCATTTAACTGTCATTTTCAGTTAAGATTTCATACATACAATTCTGATTTTTTTCTTTGATAGTTAACTTTTTTTTTAAATTATGTTTTATTAATTAGAGTATGAGGATTTTACAGAACAATCTGGACACCTTAAATAAATTGTTTATTTCAGAAACCTATCAACTGTGTGCTTTATCAATGTAACTCGACAGGTTTCTGAAAATAAAAATTCAAATATTTTTTTTTCTATTTTTCCGGGGGAAATAATAATTTGAACCTATGCCTTTTTTAGTAGCTTTATCTAAAAGTGGAAAACCACTAAAAGGGAAAAGTATAATCTCTCACGTAACTTTTTTAAAGAAAAGAAGAAGAAGCTTAAATATATATGCATTATCTCAAACTGAAATAAAATTGATGAAATATTTACTCTTTTATAAAATATCCATTTTTTCATCATTTTGCATGAAACACTGTAGGGCATTCATGACAATCAATGGTGGAAAAACAGGCAGTAATATTCTTCAATTTTAATGAAATTTGGAATAAATGTTCCTTCCATTGTAATATTTTTCCCCTAATGGCAAGGCAATACAAAAAAAGGGTAAAAATACAAGTAAAATACAAAATAATAATAATAATAATAATAATACAGATGACAAAGTAAAAAATTAACTGAAGTTATTCAATTGTAATAATTCATTCTATATTTCCCCTCTCCCTAAAGATAAAGATTTTAATTTCATAGCCAATATTTTGAGAGATTTCTAATTCCATAATATTTTATATATGTTTAAACTCTATACAAAATAAAGAAAAATAATAAATAAAATAAATTCTTACTTATTATTTATTTAGCAATTTTGGTATTTTTTATTTTTATTAATATTAGTAGATAAGGATATTAGAAGTTAAAAAAAAAAAGTGTCTGGACACAAAATCTTTTTTTAAGTTGTTAAAGACTCATTTTTGTTGGCTCATTTAAAATTTGTTTGCTTGTAATTAAGGCAAAGCTTCACGAGGGCTATCTACCTAGGGGTGGGATATGCCTTGAGTGAGGGCTTTTTAAAGGGTTAACATGTATTCATTTTACATCTGGAGCAAAACTCCCCAAAATATACCATTAGATTGACATCCACAAAAGAGGCCAGAAACCCCAACAGGGACACTTCAGCCATCCATCAACGTTCAATGCCTTATCCACTTAGCAACTGTTTGGCACCCCTTTTTAAAGAAAACAAAAACTAAAAGAATATAATCCCAAAATATATATTTTAAAAATAAGAATGTTAACCCTCGGAGAGTCTTGGAAAATGGGCAAATAATGTAAAGTTGTTTTCACGATAAAATATTCATGCAGATTTAAAATTATTTAAAAAATTAAATTTTGATAGGAAGATTTGTAATTATTAAAAAGTTAACTCCTGAAATAGCTTTAATATCGAATTATGTTTTATGATACCTTGGTGTTATAAATAATTTAAATTATAGATGCATTACAGTGAAAACTGGAATGAAGTGGACAGGATTTTACATTGCAGTCCGCTTGGAGGGTTAAATAGATATCTTTATCTTAAACTAAAATAAAGCTTATGGTTCTTTGCATTCTTTAATTTTTCTTTTTTTTTATGAACAACCTATTTTACTTGTTTTTTCCTACTTTTAATTATTTCAAAAGGCTAAAGTAAATCACAATAAAAATATCTAATAAAGAATAATATTGATTTTAAAACTAATTTTTATGCATTCAATATCTACATTGAGATAGCCTTACATATAACTAAATTTGTTGAATGATTTTTTTTTTTTTTTTCTGGTTCCATATAGCTGGGGCAGGAGTAGTCAATAGCAGGTCCAATTTTTTTTTAGGAGGGGGTATAAATATAAAATAATTATTTAGAATTGTATGAAATATGTCATAATTATCAGAAAGCCCATTTTACCCATGTAAATATATTTCTCTCAATGGGTGTAGATGGGGGCTTGCCACCTGCACCCTCCCCCTGAATCTGCCCGTGGGAATGGTCACTAACTGAATTTAATACTTCACTGAACAGGTCATCAATTCACATTCAATGATACATGAAGGGTGTAGGTGCAAAATTCACACTCTCCACTTTTCAAGTTCTTAGAAAATGCAAAAAAATTGATTACTATTACTATTACCAAACAGGATACACTCGCAATATTTTTTTGTGTGTGTGATACACTTGTCCCCATTACAACTATCAAATTTACCCGCGTATAAGTTGAGAAATTTTGGACAAAAAAGGGCCTTAAATTGGGGGGTCAACTTATACGAGGGTCTTTATTTTATTTATTTATTTATTCTTTTTAATAATAAGTTTTTAAAAAATGTCCTTTTGAAAGGCAGTTGTTCCCTTCCAGCATTCCGTAACACAATGATATCTTTTACTGTCGATTTCCATACCAGGAAGAATGCAGTGATAAAGAGATTGAAAACGTATACCATGATGAGCTGATGACGACAAAGGAATTTTGTGAATTGTTTGGCGAGTCCAATACTGAATCGGATCTTGAATCAGTTTAACTTTGTATATTACTACTTTACCATATCAAACTATCAGTAGTGCCATATTATTATTATTCATTATGAGTTTAATTTTGTATATTATCTTTATAATTGTACATTTAGTACTTTCTTTTTTTTCAGATGATTTTGAATAAATGTATTTTTGAAAAAAATGGAAATTTCTTGATTGGGAAAGTGGGGGGGGTCGACTTACACACGGGAAAATATGGTACTTGCACATAGTCCTAAACTCTTAATAATTCTGGTAAAGCTACAGCTTAAATTTAAATATGGAAAATGTGAATTTTGAAGTAAACTTTTATGGGGAGTGTTAGATATAAAGCACGATAGTTATGAATTAAATACAGAAGGAAGAAGAAAAAAACTCTGAACATTAGTTTTCATTACTTTAAAGGGAAAAATTAACATGCAAGAAAAAAAATATATTATTAAAAACGTTTATTGGTTACTTTTTTTTTTTTTTAAACATGGATTGATGTAAAGATTGATTTGATTTTGGGAATATGGCTGGTATATGATCCTTTGCAAGCCTCCCTGATTAGTTGAATTGAGAGTGCGAGTTATTTTGGAAAACAGTTGTTCAACAATGTGAGTTATGCATTGAAACAAGATTTTCAGCACATTTTTTCAGCCTTAAGATGTTTATTGTACAGTCCTATTTGCCTTGAAATAACGAACATAGTGAAATTAATAACTTAGTTACTGAAAAAGTAGATAATGTCGGTTTCTTGCATCTACACGCTTCACATAATCCATTAGTTTATCCATATCACTTGCCCTTTCTCAAATATAATTACTATTTCTACAGCTTCAATTCAGCACTAAACATTTGTCTAACGCTGCCAATAAGGACCAGGTTAAACAGTTCATAGTTAGATTAATGTTATTTATAAATATCATAAGAAAAATAACTAAACTGGTACAGATAAAAACATAAAATTGTAATAGTAAAAAGTTTAAACAGAATCACATTTATTGGCAAAAATATAAAATATTGAAAATAATTACATTTTTTATTCCATCAAAATTTTCAATATAATGAAGTGCAGATATTGGCAAATGCACAGTATAAGTTTCTAAGCCTGTTTCAGTGAGAGCATGTAACAATGAAGTTTCCACAACTACGTTTTTTAAAGTAGCAGTATATGTATAGCAGCTGACAAGCCTAGTTTTATACGTAACATCATACATATAGCCTTCCAGGCGTGTTGAGAAAAAGCAGCCAACAGCTTTTAAACAAGTTGATGGAGAAGTTAAACTAGGCCAAGGTAATGAAAAGGAACATTTTTCCAATGCAGATGCAGCAGCATTTAGGGGATCACTAAAATCTCCATGTGACTCTTCTATAAGTAAAAGAAAAAGGTTTTATAATCATGAAAAAAATTACTGATAATATCTATACATATAAAAGAGCTTTGGTGTCAGTATGTGTGTAGGCTATGATGTTCGTCAAAACTGTTAGTTATGGAGGGCATCCATCTCAGTGTTAGCTATGTTGAATAGTTGTACAGCTTTATTTTTTAATAATTCTGAATAATTCATTAAAACTAATTTGCATTATGACATTATTACATGCATAACACTAGACATGCATAACATTATTTTCTTCGAATAAAAATATTTTATTTATCAATCTAAAATATTTGTAAAACTGAAGTTTGTCACAACAAGATGTAATATACTATATTCTAAAAATTAGTTGGAGCTTGTAATTTTGCATCATAGAAAAGGCTTTTAAAATAAAGTTAACTATTATGTTTTAAGCAATTTTCTAAGCTTGATCAAGTATAGCAGTGAGTCTAATTTCACTAATTATCTGAACAATTGTCAATTAGTTATAGCAGTCTAAATACATGTTATTTCAAAAGTTTTGAAACACTTCACATGAAAGAATAAACATATGCAATTAGCAATCGAACCGCATTTTAAAATAAGAAGTTTTAATGATCAAGTTTATAAATAATGTATCAATATGAACGCATTTTTATTAGACAAATAAAATAATAAAATTTACAATAATACTATTATATCATATATAAGCACAAATTTGATATAATTCTTTAAATGTTATATTTTTGTTGAATTTATGTTAACTTAAATGGCAATTATGAATGTTTTCATTTCAAAAGAAGAAATATTCTTCATTTGTAAATCGGTGATCCTTTTATACAACTACTCAGCATTCAGTACTCGTAACTCAGTTAGTCAAGCAGTAAATGGAAAAGTACTCAGCCAAAAATGCTACTTTGTGCATCACTACTGAATACTATATTTATTCATAGAAAATTATATTTGCCAATATAGTTTAAAGAAAAACAATTTAAAATAAAATCAAAAACCAAGAAACAATTTTGAAACTACCCAAGGAAAATACCACAACTTAAGGCTGCATACATACCAGAAATGTATAGTGGAACTAATTGAAGTCCAGTCAGAGATACTGTTCTTTCTTTGGACACAAACTGTCTGAACAGTAATGTGACTGCATTTATATTAGATGTAATTGATGGAAATATTTCAAAAACCTTGGAATCAAGACGAATATCAACTGCACAACCCCTCACAGTTAAAACTGGTCCACAGATTTCACATTCTTCTTTGGAAGAAAATTTCTCATTTTCTTTATCAATAGCTGGAAGATGTATATTAATCGGAAATGAATTAGGATGAAGTTTAGCTTTTAAATGATCTTCCCATTTTTGATCAGTGTAACCACTGTTAGTGCAAGATTCAAATCTCCACTCAACAAAATTTTCATCCAGTAACTCTGCATCAGGAAAATCACTATCCAGCATGGGGAAAGATTCTACTTTTTGCTGATCATTTTTTTCACCAATAACTTTAAAAACATGTATAGCAATATCAGACATGCAAGCAAAATAGTTTTCACAAATTTTTAAGTCCTGAACTACAATTGGGACTTTAATATCTGCGAAATGTTCAAAGTCATGAAAAGTTTGCTTCGATGCAGAATCAACTTTTATGCAGTAGCAAAACACAGAAATAGTATTGCCCAGGCTGACACCAAGTGCAGAGGTTTTATTACAGCATGAAATACAAATTGCAGTTTTATCTAATGGTAGTTCAACCATTTCAAACATTTTACTCCATGACTGAGGATTTGTATTAGGTGTTGCACAGCCAGCCACTCGAACTTTGAGTGGCTGACCATTTACATCAATCCACCATTTAAAATAAATTCTCACATAGGTTACAAGGCTCCTATGCCATGAAGCTTTGCTTTCTATAGTAGCAACATAGTTACCTAAAAAAAGAAAAATAAACATTAATAAAATGCATATTGAAAACTATATTAATGCATAACACATAGTTTGACTGAAAAGTATGAATGAACAGTGCCACCCGAGCTGAATTTGAGCCTAATAAGACACAGCTAGAAGGGGGCGCAACCAGAAATTTTCTATGGAGGGGCTTCCTTAAAAATTGTCAAACATTGTTGAGTATTTTTTTTTTTTTTTTTTGACTGTGGAAAACATATTTCAAAAAATGAATTCACATTGCTCACAATTTATTTTATGTACAAACACAAATTAAGTACAATACTAAACTGATAATGTTATAATTTAATATCTAAGCATTGGCGTTATTCTGAAAATTCATTCAATACTTCTTCGGGATGAACATGGACGTTTTTCTAGATGTTTAGCATCGCTAGTCCATTCAGTCTACTTTCATTCATAGTGCTCTGAAGATATGCTTTTAAAAGGCAAAGAGTTGAATGCTCACCAGTACAATTTGTTACTGGTAATGTGACCATTATTTGAAGCAGCCTATAGATATTGGGAAGTATTTTCCAACTGCAAATATCTAAGGCTTTTAGTGTGTTTATTGCTCGTATTTGCGGGCGATGTAACTTTCAATGCCACATGATGAATTCACTCTCATGGAACCCTCTTCCATCAACACCAGTTCTAAAGAATATTCTTCATTACATTCTTCTGTATTTGAGGTCACACACTGAAGTAAAAAACTTTGAAAGTAATTCAAAATGTTCTTATGATCTACAAATCTTTCATTGAGTTGTCGAATAAAAATGTTTAGAAATGGTATGTTTACAGAACAGATCTTCTGTAATATTCTTCTATACAGAAGAGTGTACTAGAGTGCCTGTTTCAAATTTCCTCTGTAGTAAAGTTTATGACGCATTTTTATTACAAGGGCAGGCAGGGCAGCACTTATTTTAACAAAAGGGCAGGCAGGGCACTACGCCCTGTGAAATATGCCTAGAATGAACTCTGAGTAAAGTCAAGGATCAGATTTTTTTTTTGAGGGATGCTTTTTTTTTATATAATCAATAATAATAATAATAATAGAAGAAGACAAAAATTTGTCCTGAAAGGGGTTTTAACCCTAAAAAACCCTCCCTTGGTTGCGGTCCTGACAACTAGTAAGTAAAACTTGTGTTTTATAAAACCCATCTATGTATTCTTTTTAAATTTCTAAAGCCGAGTTATAGATTATATTGAGTGTCCCAAAAAGGTGGTAACATGCTTTAATTCCTTATCTATTAGAGAAAAGTGGGCAGTGTAAATTGAAAAAATGGTCAAAATAAAGTAGGAAGAAAGTCTATGTTAGAAAAAAAATTCCTTTCATTAATTTTCAAAAAGTTATTCTTTTTAAATTTCTATATGAGCCCTGTACAAAAAATTCTCAATTAATAAAATGTGTCTCATGCACTAATGAAATGACATACAAAATTTGAAATTTATATCCTAAAAAGTGTCAGAAATATGAAGATAAATATAATGCTGACTTAAACACTTTTCAATGGCACTCGAAGGGGAAAATGATGTCAAGAGATCGCGTTTTAGGGACCATGCAGATTATAAAAGAAAATATATTTTTGCACTCTAGCATTAAATGACCACACACAAATCTATGTATAAAGCTCCTGATCATCTTTGTTATATCTCTCAGACATTTCTCAGTCATGCCTCTCAGACATGAGAGGCTGAAATTTTGTCCATCACCTTTTGAATTAGAACAACAGCTTTGCAAGGCTTTTTACAAGTTTAAAACTATTTTTTGAAGCCTTTTCAATTAAAGATATTTCATAAAATTAATAACAAAAATTGGACTATATTCCGTATACGGTGCTGTTTACATTTTGATGATTTGTTTACAAATTTGATTTGGCGTTGGCTCTGGCACCGTCATGGGGCGATGCTCAGCTGGAGTGAAGTACCCTGCCGATGGTTGTTTAGGCTGGCAACCATAAAAGAAACCTGTACATCGTCGGGAATTTAAAATTGTTTCAGTTATAGATGGAAGAGAATGAAATGTGTTATGTTATTGTATGAAAAGAAAGTGTGTGTGTATGTTTGTTAGAAATAGGATGTGAATATAAAGCTAAATAAAAGAAAGCATGTTGGTTTTACGTTATCGGACGGTATGTGTGTTTGTTAGAAATGCAGTGTCAATATCAAAGTAAATAAAAGAAAGCATGCTGGTGTTACGTTATAAGCCGGTGGGTGTTAGGGACATTTCTGAGCGGCTATTTAAAAAAAAATAAAGGTAAGTGCTCTTTTTTAACGAATCTTTGCAATGTTTAAGGTTTTTAATGTGAATTTTAAATTGATATTTGATGTGTTTATGTTTTCGTAAGTGCTATTTACGTGCTATTCTAATCATACTGACTTTATATGAGGTGTACAACTAGGTTGTTGAATCCACCGATGTTTTTTTTTTTTTTTTTTTTTTTTGAGTTGAAAATGGGCCAGTGTTTGCCCAGTTTACATAGCTGTACAACTAGGTTGCTAAATCCACTGAGGTTTTTTTAGTTAAAACGGTCCACTGGTTGCCTAGTTTACATAACTGTACAACTTGGTTGCTGAATCCACTGAGGTTTTTTTTAGTTAAAAACGGGCCACTGGTTGCCTAGTTTAGATAGCTGTACAGCTATTTTGCTGAATCCACTGAGGTTTTTTTAGTTAAAAACGGTCCACTGGTTGCTCATTTTTAGTGGAACATATGTGCAATTTTAATGTGTTAATGTGCTGATCATGGAAAATGGTTGGCGACAGTTGCTGGAGCTTGGCGGCCGCCAAGCTCCAGCGACTGTCGCCGTGTTTACATGAGGTGCGCACCAGCTTGTATGATTTTACCCAAAAATTTAACTATCCTATTCATACTAGTCATATTTTGTTCATTAAAAACAAGTATTTGTTACCTATTCCTTTAATCATGCACTTATTTTCATTTTCAGTGAAGGTGAAAAAGGAAGTAATATTTTTTTCGAGCTCACAGTATTGAGTGAGGTAGATATATATGTTTGGGGTGCCCATACGTGCGAGTACTTTTAGGAGATGGGATCTCTTAAATTTGTTTGGTGTGGGAGGGGATTCTTTGTCTGTCTGTATATATAAATTTCAAACAAATAAATCTATTTCAGTGCATTTTTTTTTTAATTCAAAAGCTTGTTTAATTGGGATGGTTCTTAGCTATGTTTAATGAAAATCTGTTCTGTCACATAACATAAGATTAAAACCCTCAACATACTATTATGTTAAAATTCTTCATAGCATTATGGCTCACAAACAGGTAAGCAGATTTTAATGCAATTAGTTAAGGATTTTTTATTCATAATAAACATTAGTTTAAGACTCCCGAGTAGTAGTATAGTCCTTTAATTTTACTGTTAAATTATTACTTATCATCAAATTACCTAATTAGTACTGATTTGTAAACTTTTATCTATAATTGATTATTGCAATCAGTTAGTTTCTTTAAGTTGTATGGTTAAAGCATCTATCAAGCTTGCTTAAAAACAATAGAAATGTGCCAAAATCACAGCTATGTTTTAGCATTTACATACATCAATAGGAATGCAATTGTTTTTTTGAGATTTCATCACTATCATCCTGGCAACTGAATGTCAGTGGTCGCCAAAACCTACAAGTACTAAACATTCTTTTTGAGATACAGTATACAGAAAACAACATCTACTTTTTTATGATTGGTGCCAGGGGTAGAATCGTGTGATTTTTTTTTTTGGTTGTCCATTGGGCAATCACTGAAATTATTTTGGTTGCCTGAAAATGAAGTTTCTTGCCCTTACAATTTTTAAGAACATGCAGCTGTTACGATGAAAATAAGTTATCAAGTGTTTATTCATAAAATTGCAATTATTACAAAATGAAAATAAAAATAGAAAGAAGTTCAGAATCAAAATATGAAAATAGGAAACTGCATTTTCAAGCTAAGGAATTAAAAGGGGAAGTTGATTTTCTTGGTTGCCCAAGGGGCAACTGAATTTTTTGTTTTACTTGCCCATTTAAAAATCTGATTGTCCCCGAAAAGCAGGCAACTGCAAATTTCAACCCCTGATTGGTGGACTGATGCTAAGTGGAATGAAGACGTACCTTCAACAGATGCTTTTCAATTACATATAATTTATTGGGAAAAATATATTTCAAGGTGCTCCTTGTCAGCTTTATTTTGGTGTGAATTGCGCTTATATTCAATGCCCAGCCAAATAGACTAATGCCGTAATTATAATGTAATAGGGTCATTCCACAGTATTCATGTGTGACGTACGGGACATTTCACAACAAAATTTTAACATACTTGTACATTTTTCGATATCAATATAAATATTTTTAATGTTTTATATACAACCTCAATTAGATTCCTATGAAGTTTCTTTTTGTTGGACCAAATAGTTTTGTTTGAATTAATTAATAAAGTTTTGTTACATATGGGACATCACAAAAAGTTATTTTTAACCCTCCAAGCGGCTGAGACGTAAAATCCCGTCGACTTCATTCCAGTTTTCACTGCAATGCATCTATAATTTAAATTATTTATAACACCAAGGTATCATAAAATATATTTCTATATTAAAGCTTATAAGTATTTTAGGAGCTAACTTTTTAATAATTACAAATCTTCCTATCAAAATTTTATTTTTTAAATAATTTTAAAGCTGCAAGAAAATTTTACAGTGAAAACAACTTTACATTATTTGCCCATTTCCAAGACGCTCAGAGGGTTAAAGTACCTCCAGCAGTTTGGATTTTTCTCTGATTTTATGAGGCATTTTCACAAATAAATTTAATGGGTAATAGAAGAAATATATATTTATTAATTAACTTTAAAATTATTGCTTAAAACCGTATCATTAATTAATGAAAACTAATTACTTGTGTTACATACAGGACATGTAATTTTAAGTAACACTACTATAAAGAATTAAGTTCATTTAAGAAATTTATTAGCTCTGTTAATGCATTCAAACTTACGTTCAATCATATATTTAAAAATAATTAATGATTTCTCAAAATTTTATAACTGCTATTACATAAATTAGGATTTTTCATACATAGCTCTATATGAAAAAATAATAAACATTTAAAATTAAAATATATGTTTTATGCAAGTCACATCACATCTATAACGTCTTCAATTTCTTTCACTTCCAACATTGGTATCAGAAAATATCCCTAGCTATTAATTGGACTTCATGGTTTTTTCAAACTTAGTCAGTCTTTTTTCCTTTTCTGAGATGTGTGGACAGGAAAATATGTCTATGCATAAAGATTTCATAAAAGATAGATAAATATATTTATATCATCAAAGTCCTACACAACTACTGGCTACAAATAACTATGAAGCATACATACTCAGATTTTTGATTGATACACAGTTTCATTTATCCAGTAACTCAGTATATGAGCCTAAGGTAGGTTCTTTACCTTGTTTGTACTACCAGGGCAGAAAATCATTATATTTTTAAAAGAAAAGCAACCATGCTTCCAAAGGCCCAGACAGTTCGAGCCTGTTGGTCAGTCAAAAAAGCATCTTATTGAATTTTGTTTGTTAAAATTTCTTTGTTTCTTTTTTTTTTTTTTTTTCAGATTTTCTGAAAATGAATCTAATCTTCTCATCTGAGCTTCCTTTTCTAAATTCACTACATTCAAAGGTTTTATATTAATTTTCCAAGGAAAAACTTAGAATTTTTTAAAACATTTATAACATACTTTATAATTTATTCTAAAATATGTTGTGTCACTGAAATTGAGAATTGCTCTTCAGATATATCTTGACATCTTTTTCATTTTTCAATTTTTTTTTATTTTATTTTTTAGTTGTTTGAGCTTTTTCTTTTTCCCAGTTTCATACTTAGTTTGATCTAACTCTTTTCTATGCATAGCTGACTTTATTAGCCATCAAGGTGTCTTATATTTTCTTTTCAGCTAAATATTTTCTCATGCTTTCTGTTACTATACAATAAATGATCACAGTTTTATCTTTGTATTTTAATAGAAATCAAATCAACATTACTTAAAATGATGTTTCAATATTTCAAGCAAGCTATGACTTCAATAGTAGCTATAATTAACCACATGTGTTTACTTATATACAGTCGAACCTCGAATTAACGAACTGATTGGGGGCCCACAATTCCGTTCGTTAAATCAAATATCAATTTTTGTAAAGAGTATGGTATAAAAATATCAATGCAAAATACCCTTAGATATTGATATGAAAAAAAGAATGATTATTGTTTACGGTGAGCTTAAAAATGATAAGTTATACGTTTGGAGATCAACTTTAAAATGATCTAAATTCTTTAATGTTAGTTGTTCTTAAAACTTAATACATAATATATACATACTTATTGGCACTTTAGAAAGAAATCCTTGATAGTGCTTTGTTTTTGTGGGTGTGTTTTGTTTTTCCAAAGCTTTTTGTCGATATTAATTTTGTGTGCAAAAAATTCAAAGTTTTAGTTCTAGGTGCGGATTTTATTTCAGTGATTTTTGTTCATTAAATCAAAGCTAAAAATTTGTTAAATCAGATCATTTTGGCACCCTTTTTGTCGGGACAGAAAAAGTATTTGTTAAATCAAAGTACGTTAAATTGAGGTTCGACTGTGTGTATATATGTATATGAATATAAAATAGCTAAACTTACACAGTATGAAATCCCAAGTAATTCATCGAGCAAGTGATAGTACATAATAACAATTAATGCACAAGCACTAAAAATATCGCCAATATTTGGTAATGTACTTTCATACTATATTTGTACTTAGGGCAGCTAATTGCGCAGAAAAGCTATAAACATAGTCTAAAATTTAAGTTTTTGCCAAGTTTTAACTCAAAATTTTGCATTTTGTCCCATACATAACACATTTTTGTTTGTCATGACCAGCTTCTAAATGAAAAGCTATAATATTTTATAATATAATAATTTAGGATGCTAGTACACTAGTTGAAGAGGGGGAAAAACATTGTTCAGTTGTCACCAATATTAATAGTTAAAAAATGAAAAATAAGCTCAAAAATGTTTCATAAGGGACAAAAAGAAATTTATCATTAATTGTTTATGATGAAATATTACTTTTTATTTCACATATCACTACACTATCGAAAAGGTTTATGAAACATAGGATCTTTGAAATAAAATAAAATATTTTTTGAGTAATAGTTAAAAATATAATACCCCGTACGTAACACATTTTTCTATATGACTGTAAAAAAATGCTCTAATTTCTGTTTAGTTCAAGATAAAGATTTTTTTTTTTGGTAAACTTTAATTGAAGACATTTCAAGCTTTAAAATGATGTATTGTACTTAATTTTTTTTTTTTAAGTTTGTGAAAAATACTGCCGAATGACAGAATAGTACATTTTTTTTTTTTTTTTTAAATATAAGCCGAATAAAATGCATTTCAAATTAAAATAAAACACAGAAACAACATAAAAATGGAAAAACATATTACTTAATAAGGGCTGTAAAAAAAGAAGATATCGACTTATCTTACAGGATTCTGTGTCTTTGCTGCGCACAAAATTTCATCAACAGCGCCCAAATACTGTTTAAAATTATTTGAACTACAATTTGTGTACTGCGATCGCCACATAAATTCGCAAAACAAAAATAAACTCGGTTCTGCCGTTAATGGCATTTCTTACAAAATTCACTTTTTATAATACTGCGTACCTCCGATAGCATTGTTATTTCCTGTTTACCATAAAATACATAAATGAAACAACATCGCCTATCCCGGTGACTAACTTGGAGATAATTCAAGGGGCACCTCGAAGTATAGACAACCCAATTAAGGGAACTAATTTCTTTAATAAATACATAATTTCAGTCACAAATATAGAAAACTCCCACCTGATTCACAATAAATTATCTGTTTTGCTAAATCAACTGTAGGAAAAGAATGCAATACATTTCCCCTTGATTCTAAATCATGTACATTCACTGCATGTTGTGTAGTAGCAACTAGTAATTTTCCTTGAGCACAGCAAAATGCTACAGGTTCACTCTGAGACAGGAATACATCTTGAGATAAAAAATGATGACAAGAAACAACACGAACCATAGTTGTTAATTTATTAAAGAAAATATTATATGCAAAACATTGATTGCAATGGCATTCAAAGGAAGTTTCATAAGAGACAAGAAAATACGTTAATAGAGGGGTAAAATCCTCAGACTTTTTAAAATTTTATTTTTATGAATAACTATTTTAAATATACAAGTAATGTACAGATAACGCGAAAAATGAATGATTCAGAATCACAACACAGCCATGACAAATCATAACACACGTTTGTTTATTTCTCCATGGTTTATTGTGTGATTCACTCCAGTGTCGGTTGGCTGTTGACTGGAAATAGAGTACTGGCTCAGCTACGTTGCCGTCTTGCGCAAAAGTGTTACTGCACGCCATGGAGTTGGAGAAGTCCATGCTGCACTAAGGCGACCATATTTGGGTTACTAAGGTGACCAGATATTTGAGCAGTTTTGGTTGTCAGAATCGGGGACATGTCGCCGATTCTGACAACAAGACTGGGGACATTTATAATTAATGCAATAATTAACAGTAATTTAATTAAAAAACAATGCAATAATTTAAAAATGTCCCCAGTTCCTGTTTTACATTTTGGGGACAATTTGAAAAATGCCCTAAAAATGGGGACTGTCCCCGGAAAATGGGGACGCTTGGTCACCTTAATCTAAACAAAACTTTCGGACACTAGAAAATATTTTCGAGGACGTAACATATTACCATGTACACCCTCCAAAAAAAGTATTCGAGCAAGAGATAAATTTCCTACGTTGGTTTCGTAAATTAACAATAATCTATCATAGAATATGAATTAGGCTATGTCTATGTATAAATATGAATTTCAATATTTCTGTCAGGTTGTGCGTTTTTCAAAAACTCAATTACTATTGGCAAATCTAAAATAGGAAATTTCTCTCTTGCTCGAATACTTTTTTTGGAGGGTGTACACGCTACACACACAATGACAATAAACGTTTTCAGAGATCAAATTTCATTGTTTCTCTGAGTAAATGGCGTTTTAGTTGGTTTATTTTTCTTATTTCTTCAGTTTTTTTTTTTTTTTTTTTTTTTGAAAGAAATAAACTAAACGCAAACTTTCAGGGAAAAAAAAGTACAAATCTTTAAATTTGGGGACAAAGTATTTTTGGGGACAAAATGAAAAAAAATCTATATTTGGGGACTGTCCTCGAATTTCGAGGACGTATGGTCACCCGGGGCCTTCGCAATTAGTAACGGACCTGCGCGTGTATTTTGATGAGCCATCCAAAGAGGCCTACGGATGCTAGAGTCTTCACGTATACATCAGGCATTTCTCAAGCTTCCCAGTACTTTCAAACGTTATTTAATGTAGTTTTAAGTAGTAATTGTGTTACTAATACAAGTACGAACTCATGATTAATTTGTTTGCTATGATACATATTTACATAAAGAAAATAGATGCATATAATTTGAAGGAAAAACAAAGTAGCGCTTACTCTCATGATTCACGATTGCTTATTTTAGTTTCACAAGTGGATATTTAATATACTTTAAAATAACTAAATACACAAATGAGAAAGACATTTTTATAATGAATATTTCATGAACTTAGTCGTATTTCCTACGTTATTTTAAACAATTCAACATTAATCTTTAACAAATGATGTATTAAAGTGCTGTTTTGTTTTCGGGATGTATGTGTTTTCGGGATATCCAGTATATTGGAGAAAATTGATAAAATACGCTCTATAGCGTGATCCCTGAATTAATTATTCTTTAATAAAGACATTTCATGTAGTATATATTATTCTTTTGTCGCTTTCTCAATCGAACTTAGGAATTGAGCAAGCATAATGAACGCTTGTACAAAATATTAACTACATTTGAAGTTTCTGTATAAACGGGCAAAAATCAATAATTTATAATTTACTGTATTTCTGCACTGTACCAGATGTAAGTCTTAATCACATAATCAAGGCATATAACTGATAAATAACATTTTCAACTGGCAAAATTAAATTGTCTAAATAGTATCACAACGTCATGCTTATTTACAAGAATAAAAACTACTCAAGTAATACGATTTCTGATTAAAATAATTTATTTATAAATAACACATGAGTAATTCTTCACTAAACATGATTTACATACATATTTTTAGAATTTCTAAATACATTATAAGCGTTCACTTACCTTTACATTCAGAGCAAAATGTTCGAATTTTAGGATAAATTTTCATGAAAGAAAATGGCGCAAGATTCACAAAACGATTACCTACATCTAAAGTTCTTTAGTACGACAAAAGTATAAAAAAATTGTTTTAAAATAATAAAATAATATAACATTTATAATACTTAGAATAATAAAATAGAATACTGTAACTGGGGAAAACCGGCCTCAATGATAAACTCATTTTTAGCGATGGCAACTCATAAGCAGGCCCGTTGCTTAGCGATGGCCCCGGGTCACCTTAGTGTACAGACATTCAATAAAGTATCCGACTATGATAAGGCGACCATATTTCTAAACAGTATTTTGGGGACAAATCAAGCATTGTCCTCGAATCCAAGGAAAACTTGGGGACACTAGAAAATATTTTTGAGGACTTATTCGGGGACACAACATATTACCATGTATACCCATACTTTAAATATTGACTAACTTTAATACTTAAAAATGAGCTCTAATAGCTTTTTATATCAATTGTGTATTCTTATTTCTAATAAATTAATGGAAGCATTTCATTCATTCATAAATATTTATTTAAACCAGAAATATGACAGGACTATCATACTGAAATATTGCAATTTATTCAAAATTTAACTCTTAACATAACATTTGTATTTTTCAGAAGACGTTGCTTTTTACATTGGTTCATTTTGTGATAATTTCTCATGAAACTTTGTACACCCTCTAAAAAAAAGTATTCGAGTGCGAGAAAATTTTCGTACGTCCATTTCATATCTAAAGTATGGTTCTTCACGAAAAGTGATTAATCATTAACAAAACTGAAAGGGAAAATTTGGCTCATAGTCGGATACTTTATTGAATGTCTGTACACGCTACACACACAATGACAGCAAACGTTTTCAGCGATCGAATTTCATTTTTCTCTGAGTAGAAGGCGCTTTTAGTTGTTTTTTTTTTCCTTCATTTTTTTCTGAAAGAAATAAACCAAACGGAAACTTTCAGGTAAAAAGTACAAATCTTTAAATTTGGGGACTTTTGGCGTCCCCAAGAAGTCAAGGTATTTTTGGGAACAAAATGAAAAAAAGATCTATGTTTGGGGACTGTCCTCGAATTTCGAGTACATGCGGTCACCTTAGACTTAACAGGATTAAAATATTATATACAATGTAAACACAATATTAAAATAACCCAGACATCACTTGAAAAAAAGATTCCGAAACTCTGCTCTTTGGAATAAGGTTGATCACAAGATTAAAATTTTCTGCTCATTGCTAACAAAAAAAAGTATTAAAATAACACAGACGTCACTAGAAGAAAATCTTCCAGACCTGGTTTTTGGAGTAAAGTTGTACGTGATCACAAGATTAAAATACCCTACACACACATTGCAAATACAATATTAAAATAACAAAGATATGACTTAAGAAGAATCTTCCAAAACTCCTCCCTTCTGTATAAGGTTGGTGACAGGACTAAAGTATTATATACAATGTAAACACAATGTTAAAATAACCGAGACATCACTTGAAAGAATTTTCCGCACATTGCTAACAAAATACGTATTAATATAATAGAGATTCACTAGAAGAAAATCTTCCAAAATTCTGGTTTTGGGAATAAATTTGGTTCAAAATATAGAATTTTTCTACTTAAGCAGTTTTAAAAAATGTAATTAATTGCAAATTTTCGACTTGATTAAGTATTGCGTTGTTAATTAAATCTCTTCAAAGCGCATCTTGCATAATATTGGGTAAATTAAATGGTAAAAATACACCTGATATTTTTTTTCTAAAAAAAAAAAAAAAAAACGCACAAAACTTTCTAGAACGGATTTCTTAAAATTATTGGGGGAGGGGGGGGTGCACTCGTCCCTAGTTGGTGAGCCGTAAGTCAGGGGGATGGGCACTAGAGATGAGATGCACTCAGCCAGAGCACAAACCAGGCTCAGGCTTGTGAGGAATTTCTTTCATTGAACATACTCCTAGTAAACAGATTTAAAAAGTGATTCATGGGAGAAATAAACTAATTAATACCCTGATGGCACAAACTTGTCCGGAACACGCCTAGAAGACGTCATATAGACAAGCTGACATGTCCATTAAACATCCAGGATTCGTCCAATTCTCGTCCATTTTACGTCAAAATAGCATTATAGGACGCCCATATGACGTCTTATAGACATGCATATGGACGAAATAATGGACGTTTTTGTCTATTTATAGACCTTTTACGCTCGAATCCTGGACATCAACTAAACCATTTAATAATTTTTACCTAATTTTATGTAATGATTAATTTAAATTTATCGTTACATCTTTAACGAATTTTGTAAAAATATTTGTACCTAATTTTTTTAACCAACCTTTAAGTACTTGCCCCGCTTCAGATTCGAACCCTTAATCACGGACTTCACAGTAGAGTGTGCTAGCCACTATACGCAGCGGAACTTGCACTGATGAGTCAAAATGTTAAAGTAAAGATTTTTAAGTTTCGGACTGGGAACTTAGAAAAAAGTATGCAACTATTCGTTTTTGAATGTGAGTCGCTAGAGAATTTTCTCTTTTTGTATGAGGATATGAGTTTCTTTTTACACAATACCGCTTTTATAGGAAATAATCCTAACTAATATTATAAATGCGAAAGTGAGTTTTGTTTGTTTGTTTATGACGCTTTCACGCCTAAACCGCTGAATAAATTATGATGAATTTTGGTTTTAGATATAGATGGGACCCTGGAGAAGGTTATAGGCTACTTAGAATTTTAGATTTTTAATTACTTCTTTAATTATTAATTAAAAACCGTTTTTACGTTGCCATGCTTGGCGAGTTTCGCCCGTATCAAGTGATTCATGTTTTGAGCTAACAAGAATGCTATTTCTTCAATGAAGAAGCACGTGCATCTGAAAAACATTAAATAATACGGAAATTATGCCAGTTTTATGCCAAATCTATCTATCTCTAAAAATAAAAATGAATGTTCTCCAGACAAATCTACAGAAAGCAGAGCTTTGAAAATTTGAGCATGACTGGGCCCATGACTTCGGTAAAGTGTACCTGAGGCTCAGAAATTTTAATTACTTTTCTAACTATTAATTAAAAACCGTTTTATCGCCCGCACAAAATGATTTATGCTTTTGAAATAAAGCAGAAATTCTATTTGCAAAATCACATGCATTTGGAAAACATAAATAAGTATGGAAATTATGTTGATTTTACGCCAAATTAAAAAGCATAAGTAAAGAAAAGTGTACTTACGTATTATCCCGGCGGTCCGCCAAGACGAGCGATTTTTCGCCGAGATAAATGCCGGGCACATGAAATTATTAATGGTTTTGAATACGATTGGCAACAGTTTGGCAACTCATTTGACGAAAAAACAGTTTGGCGGGAATGACCGCCGGGATAATACGTAAGTACCAAGAAAAGTCCAGATGTGTTTCTTAAAGTTCGTAAATTTCCAAATCCTACCAATAATATAAATGTGTACGTTTATGTGTTTGGATGTTTTTGACTGAATCACACAAAAATGGTTGGAAAAATTTGTAATGAAGATAGCTTATGCCCTGGATTAACATACAGGCAACCTTTCAAGCATATAGCATAAATAATTCTTTTACAAAGACACTCAAAATAATGCTAATGCATTGCGCTCTATGGAAATTTTGTAGCTACTAAACCGATTTAAAAACTTTTTTCACTGATTGAAAGTCCTAGGCCTATAGGGTCCTAGGCCTATATGGGAATTCCTCTGTGTGGAATTTTCTAAGGGATCCTAGCCCGTATTTTCGCGAGGTTTTGGAAAAAAAACACGGAAAACTGCGAGCGGCTAGGTCGACAGGCGCGACGGGAGTTTGAACCTGGCACCTCCCAAGGGCGGTTCTAGAGTTGCAGTCTGGGAGGGGTAATGATATTTTATAATTTTGAATAAACTCAGTGTCTCAGAGAAGGATTGACTACTGGGGGCGCACAATGGAAAGGGGACCCTTCTGACTGTACAATACACTTCATATATGTAAACTAGCTGAAGCAGCCGTTCTTCGCACGGAATGGATATTGTCAAAACCAACAAATACGAATGAAAATAGTCCCGCAGTAGTCTGGGCGTTAAACTCCGTTCCCACAAGAACACGGCAAGTGAAGCAGCATCCGGCTTGGCCAGTGCTTGGGAGGGTCATCTCCCGTAGTGGAACCGTGCACGCTAATGAGAGCTGGTGCACGTAAAATCCGTCGTGGCAACAATGTCCTCTAAGTTGTTAAACGATACCTCTGGGGGTGCCGATTTCAGGTGGTGGTTGGTCCCTCATCTGGAATCGGTTCAAAATTAGGGACCAACAAGTAGAAGTCCAACCCCCTCGGGGGGCAATGACACCCCTCTTTCGATGGATAGTGTCGTCTATCCATGGACACGACAACAACAACAACAAATGAAAGTAAGTAAATAAATATCAAACAAATTTTGGTTATATATTTAATCGCCTACAAAAACTGTTTTAGAATATTCTTCAGGCATAGTCTAACTATACTTGATTTTTTTTAAATACTGTTTGGAATGTGCATCATATTCCCCGCGTATTTGTCCTCTTGTTCTTCAAAATTGAAATCTATGTTAAAATCGCCTAATCTCCGCCACGCATATTCTAACTATACTTCACCTTTATTTCCTCGAATAAAGACACCAATATTCCCATTAAATAAACAATAGGGTTAGGCAATTTCTCGACAAAGATGGCTGTTTTGTTGTGTTGTGGGATTACCGCCGATTAGCAACACGTGGGCTCTAGGCCGAATGGTGGGGTGCCCTCCGTGGGGGTCTTTCTAGGGGTCCTAACCTGTATTTACGCTAAGATCCGGAGGAAAACACGGAAAATTCCGAACGGTTAAGTCGGCGGACGTGACCTGGTTTTGTACTAGGCATCTTCCGCCACTCAGCGCAGCGCGTTATGCGCTTGGCCACTGGTGGGGCACTCGACAAAGATGGAAGGTATCGCTTCGGGGACTTATTTCTTTTATGCCAATTTTCGTGATACGTCATTAAAAATGGCAAACCTTGGGGATTTTTCTTGTTTAATCTGGCAATCCTTGAAACTTGATTCGCCCTTTCGCCAGGTAGACAAAAATCTTTGTCCTGAAATTAACAGCACCCAAGAGCTAAATATTACTTAAAAGACACCTTTTTTTTGTCAACTTACCCTTTATAATGGTCAATTTTTTAAAACATTTGAAAAATATTTTTATGAATTTGTGTTCGTTACATTTTAATGCAAGATTTTTATGGCTATCTTCATTTTCCTTCGATATATGAAGACAAATAAAAAACTCTGAAAATGACTGTTATGCATTCGTGTTAGCCACAAAATTCGTGCTTTAAAATGTAGCTATCTCTTTTTCCCTTTGTGATATGATGAAAAATTTGTAAACAACATTTTGACACCCTTATCCCCGTTATGATGCGAATTCTAAAAAAAACCTGAAAATAATTTTAAGGCATTTGTGTTCACTATATTTTTAAGCAAGAATTTTAGGCTATCTCTTCTTCCTCTGACATATGAAGGGAAATGTGAAAAGAACGTCAAAGAACGTTTTGGCCCCTTACACCCACTTGGGTGCGAATTCTAAAACACCCTGAAACTGATTTTTAGACATCCTTGTTCGCTGCATTCTAAAGGAAGAATTTTATGACTATCTTTATTTCCCTTTGAGATATGATGGCAAATTCGAAGATAACGTTTTGGCCCGTTATTCTCCTTTTCATGCGCATTCTAAAGAACCCAGAAAACGAATTTTAAGCATTTGTATTCCCTGTACCTTTAAGCAAAGAATTTTAAAGCTATCTCTATTTTTCCTCTCATATATCAAGAGAAATGTGAAAATAACGTTTCGGCCCTTTACGCCCATTTGGGTGAGAATTCTAAAAAACCCTGAAAACAGCTTTTAAGTATCTGTGGTAGTCATATTTTATAGCAAGATTTTTACGGTTGTCTCTCTTTTCCTCTGAGATATGAAGGGAAACGGGAAAAGAATGTTAAAGAACGTTTCGGCCCCTTACGTCCGTTTGCGTGCGAATTCTAAAAAACCCTGAAAACAACTTTTAGGTATTTGTGTTGTTACATTTTAAAGCAAGAATTGTATGGCTATCTCTTTTTAACACTGAGTTATGAAGGGAAACGTGAAAAGAACGTTTTGGGCCGCCATCCCCGTCTGGGTTCGAATTTTTAAAAATCGCTTCTGACACGCCGGGACGCAATGACGCCGGGCACAAAAGCTACAAGCTCCTAAAATTTCATGTCTGTACCTCCAGTAGATTTGGCTGGGCGATGATCGTCAGTCAGTCAGTCAGGACATCTTCCTTTCTTTATATATGAAGATAAAATGTTTAATTAATCATCAAATGTGAAATAAATGTTTAATTAATCATATAATTAATGAAGTATGTAAATACCGAAAATAATAACCTTGCTTCTTTGCCCCCCCCCATCGATCAAAATTGTTATATTTGAAGAGTTCCTATGTTTGCCATGTAGATAGTGTTATTTGTTTATTTCACCCCAGTGAATTCCCCATGCAGAATTATTTTTCACAATCGTTTTCAAAATCCTGGGAGGGGTAATTACCCCCATTACCCCCCCCGTAAAACCGCCAATGGCACCTCCCGCCTTCCAGTTTTGAGAGCAGAACCTCTTAGACACTGGGGGGACCCTGAGTGTTATAGACTACCTTTTATGCATATATCACAAACAGTTCTTTTACAGGGATACTCATAAGAATTACATTACGCTCTATGTGTATCTCTGTAAGTACTGATCCAAAACTTTTTTCACGGATAGTAAGCTACACTATTCTTGAGTATTATGGGCTAAAATTCATGCATGTAGCGCAAATAGCTCCTTTACAGGAACACTCAAAATAATTCTAATACATTACGCTCTATGAGCATCTCTTTAACTACAGAACCGATTCTAAAACTTTTACGCTAATAGAGAGCTGCACTATTCCTGATTAACATAGGCTAAAATTCATGCATATAGCATAAGTATTTCTTTTACAAGAACACTCAAAACAGTTCGCAAATACTGTCGTAACTGTCTCTATTCGCCAAATGCCTGAAAAAAATCTAAATTTACTAATTCTGTATACTCTCTTATTTTAAATGAAGTATACTACCATGCCACCAAATAGTTAACGCCACCAAATATTTTTACTGGTCGCAAATAGTCCTGCTAGATCGAACAGGATTTAAAATAATCTGCATTTTAATTATTTTTCATTATCAAGATATTGGGTTCTAACATTTTTGAACTTGCGGTTTAGATTCACCTGCTTGGAAATATACCATTTTGCCAGATCGTACCTAATGCCAAGATGGCGGTTTTAAAATCAGTTAGAATTAGTTATTTTGTTTTGGAAAAATGAATAATCGCTAAATTCTAAACTAATCGCTAATTCTAAACTCTTGTTGTCTAAGCTAACTTACTATTTGAAAATTGTCAACTTTGTGTAACCCTACTAGCAATTTTGCTCGGGCCTTCACCGGCCACGTAGCCTTGAGCCGATGAGATGAAATCGGACTGTCCACTGTGAAAGTGCTCGGATACACGCAGTTCATGTCCCCTCGGACGTGGAAACGTCCGAAGTAGTCTAACCGATGAGTTTTCATCGGGTTGAACACGGATTTAAGGAACTGGCCCGTTCACTTTATGCGTGAGGTTGGCCAATCACCAGGGTGAGTATCACATTTCGATAAGTTCTTATGTGATGTTGACATGCATTTAACCCTTTCCGTCCCTACGATGCAATCCGAATGATAACATTCACAAGATTTTTACAGATTTCTTTTATATTTGAAATGTATTTGTAATCGCATTTTTCTTATATGGTAATGCAGTGCAGAAGCAATACAGTACAGAAGAAATACACTTTTACTACGCGACGCATATGCATGCATGTAGGTACGTCGTATAATCCATCTATTTACATATATAGTCGTACTATATACGTAACTATACTATACGTTAACGTACTATAGTCGTATACTCCATCTACGTATGAAATTATATACGTATGTTACATGTTCGATAGTCCCGCAGTGGTCTGGGCGCTAAACTCAGTTCCCTTAAGAATACGGTAAGTGAAGCAGCATCCGGCTTGGCTAGTGCTTGGGTGGGTCATCTCCCTCTCGGCTCGTCCGCTGTGGAACCGTGTACGCTCATGGGAGCTGGTGCACGTAAAATCCGTCATGGCTCCAATGTCCTCCAAGTTATTAAACGATACCTCTGGGGGTGCCGATTTCAGGTGGTGGTTGGTCCCTCATCTGGAATCGGTTCAAAATTAGGGACCAATAAGTAGAAGTCCAACCCCCTCGGGGGCACTCTTTCCATGGATAGCGTCGTCTATCATGGACACGACACAACAACAACAACAACATGTTCGATTTGTTTTAACTCGTCCGAGCGCATAGCGCTCTGAACTGGAAGACGGAAGGTATCTGGTTCAAAACCAGATCGCGTCCGCCGACCTAACCGTTCGGAGTTTTCCGTGGTTTCTACCGAAATTTAGCGTAAATACGGTTTAGGACACCTTAGAAAGACCCCCCACGGAGGGCACCCCATCCACAGGCCTAGATCCTTCGTGTAGATAATTGGACTTAATCCCAGAACTCGCTTTAACTATTATTTTGGTAATGTCTGTACGTATGCATGTTGCATTTTCGATCTAGTTTGATTAAATTTGAGGGACGTCTGCTCGTATGCATGTATTGATGTACGTATGTTGTGTAATTCGATTAACTCAAAGAGGAATAGCCGAAGAAATTTCAAATTTAGGATTGCCTTAAAACATAGTTGTACGTGTCCCTTTTTGATTCCAATTGGCTGAGTAGTTTATTTACAGAGTTATATGAAAAACTTTCGATGCATTAAAGTCGATGGACATGCCTTTCACATTAAAAATCCCTGAACTATATCTGTTTAGCTCATGCCCAAAATATTGCCAACTGTCCCCAAGCTTGGTAAATTTAGGGGCAATATTACAAATTTTGGCACTAAAAATAAGTACGTATCTCGAATAAAAATAAAAACTATTAGACATAGAATATTGAAATTTTGTATTTAAGACTGTCGTAATATTTGGTTCTGCACTTTTATTTTTGATTACAATCCACAGGCTACACGCTTAAACCCAAAGAGTGGGAAAAAAAACGATACATTGCGGAGCGATCCGTTTCCATGGAAACCTACCGATATTTCCGCGAAAGTGCTCTTTGAGTAGTCTTTTTTCAGAGAATTCCCGTCCTCGCTTCCTCTTTTTTCTGAGAACTCCCCTCCTCGCTTATTGTTATATTTCGCTCCGCTCTTGTGATCGAAAAACGCTCCTAAAGGAGAAGCGCACTTTTGTAAACTGGCCCAAAAGTCGCTCCGACTGATCGAATTTTGCTCGTTCGGTTTAAGCGTGTAGGGTCATGCTTAAAATCTCGCCGTTTGTCGCCAAGCTGACGAACAAAAGAAAAATGCCAATTTTTCAACCAGGAATAAGTTTCAATGCTGAAATGTCATCCTGGTGATATCTCTTACGCTTAACGAGATACTGAAGTATCGCATTTCAGTTTCCAATATATTTAAATAGAGTGCATCAAGAATGCGTAACAACTATACAAGAAAATTGTGTAGTTCACATCAGGACTTTTTTTTGTGATAGGAAATCGACTTTCCGAACTTTCTTGAATTAGTTTACAATTTAAAAAAGATTATTGACCACTGGAACCTATGACACTAGCTTACAGTTTTGTAAAATAGGTTTTTTTTAAAAGCATAGACCATAAGACATAAGATCGCTATAATAATTTTTAAAATAAAGTAAATTCCAAAAATTTTTATTGAAATTATTCTACACAAAATATATCATACACATAATTTACAAAAGAAGTATTTTCTTTGAGTTTTGCAGCAGCATCGTCAAACATCTCATTTTATAAGCAGCTTCTAGGAGAAAAAAAGAAAATTTTTAGAACTTAATTTACACAAGAATAGGAAATGCAGAGTAAGTCTTCTTCATATGTTTTTTTTTACGTAATTTCTATAACAGGGATTTCCAACCTTTATATTACTTCAACTCCCTAGAAAACGTTTTTTTCTGAATAGACCCCTACGTTTTCCCCAACACATCGGTATCTCGAAAAATTTTCCAAATGCACTCACAAAGACAGCAAAACATTAGGTGAAAGAAATTTTCCATGTATCCGGCAGTAGAATAGTTGGTTAAGCTCGGTTCCCATTGGAACTCCGAAAGGGAAGCAGCACCTGCTTGGCCAGTGCCTAGAAGGATAAACTCCTTTCTCGACTGAGGCTGATGTAAACTGTGTACGCTGTAGGGAATTAATGCACGAAAAATGTGTTATGACTTCAATGTTTTTCATGTTCAATCCATATCTCTCTTTGGGGTACCAATCCAGCTCTTAGGTCATCCAGCTGTCATCTGAAATTGGTTCAAAATTTAGGAGGGAGACCCGGGATAAGTCGGTATTCCCCTCACTGGGGATCAGCAAAAAGGAAGCTGCCCAATTAAGGCCATTTTCGTTTTATATAAAGGATCTGATCCCGCTCTGCAGTTGGCCAGAGGGTTTCGAAGCAACAATAACAATTTTCATGTTCTGCGTTTGCAGAATTTAGCATGATTCAGACTGCAGAGTGCAGAAAATGATCCCAAAGACAGAGTTTTACATATCCCTTCTTTTTTCAACTTTTGAACCCTCTGAAGTCTTATTTCATGTCAGTTTGTTTGTTTGTGTTGTGATGGCAACGCTAAGGGTGGACGATCATCCTAAGATGAGGGGTTATCTTAAAATGTAATTTTTAAAAATATAATTCCCAAATTTTGTACATCACCTCATTAGTGTATGGGAATGCTTTTGTACGAGGGTCATATGAAAATGTAGAAAGTGTAACTTTTTGAAAATTAACGAGAGGAATTTTTTTAACGAAGTCTTACTTCCGACCTCATTTTGAACACTTTTCTCAATTTACGCTGTCCACTTATCTCTAATAGATAAAGAATTAAAGCCTGTTACTACCTTTTTGGGACACCCTGTATCAGTCTGGTTTATAGTATCCACAGGTTCTGAAATCATCATTAACCAGTGTTCTGCTTCAAAAAAAAAAAAAAAAAAAAAAACGTGGTGTGCTTTAAAAAAGAAAAAAAAATCACTGTATTTACGTATACTATTTCTAAGCTAATCTAAATTCATCAACGCGGGTTTCGAAGTTTATAAAGCGAAACAAAACAGTCGTTTTAATATCAAATCAATGCTGTACAGCTTCTCATTTCCATAACCCAAGAATCTGCGCTTTATGCCTTTTGAAACTATCTTGGCGAGTAATCGCATCGTTTGGATTTTTTCTTCTTTTTTTTTTATGGTCAACGGATGCAAATAATCGGTACTTATTTTACAGTCGATAATTCACGCCAATAAGTTTTTTCGCCAAAGGATTGCAATGCACTACATTGTAACAATGAATCTGACATATTCCACACGCACACGAAATCGCTCTTTTTGGCTGACTGACTGTAAAATACATAAGTACCAAATAAGCTTGTTTTGGTCGGAAGTATGATTTTTTTATTAGATTCAATGAAGAATTTACCTGTATATTTTAAAACTAAAAAGCGATTAACTGTATGAACTAGTGTAATTACACACTGTACGACATGTAAAGATAGGAAATAGATACTAATAAAAAATAATGTTATTCCATTAGTGCTATGCAACAGTATCAAGAGAGAAAAAAATAATTACAGAGATGTGAACTTATACTTTACTTATATTAGACTAATACTATATTAAAAATGTCAAAAATTTGTTACAAATGATAGTTATACGTACTAATATAGACTAATCACCACCAAAAAACTTCTTCAGTTTTTTTCGTCTCCTATTCTTATGAAAACAAACATGGCGCCTGCCGGTAGATACTCGGATGTTGCCATCGCTCAACTGTTGCATGAACAGAGCGCATGCGCCAATTTTTATCGGCTGAATGCCGCTCGGCCGTTATGCGGGCCGAAATTTCTTTTCAGTTCAGCGTATTTTGATCAAATTTAGGCATATGGCCCGATAACTCAGGCCGGATATCGTTCCGGGCATCGTTTTATGGGTACCGGACCGATCAGTGTCTGCCGCACACATAACGATCATCGTTTTTAGATGGAATTCCGTGTCTGGGCCGAGTACCGAATTTCGGTGAGCGATGAGTTGCGATGAATGCCGGTGGTTGGCCGAGCAGAAACTGGGAATTGTTGCTTGTAGGGTAGGGATTCCATATTACGTAAGTTTAGCTATTTTATATTATATATATATATATATATATATATATATATATATATATATATATATATATATATATATATCAACTGAAAAAATTTCGGTCTGGGGGGGGAGGGGCACGGTCCCGGTACCCCCCCTGGCTCCGCCAATGTATGTTGTGATGACATAAATAGTGATAAACCTTCATACATTGAAAATCGTAGGACAGAGACGTGAGTGTCGTTTCAGTTTTAATAATTGAAACACAAGAAAAATACTTTTAAGCAAAATAACACTGCATAAACAGGAAATCTATTAATTAAAAAATAAATAAAATTCCAGTTTGAATTTAGCTCATAGGTGTGTTTTATTAGCTCACAGATAGCATCATACTGTCAACAATGGCTGCACTAAAAGTGGAAATTAAACAAAAAGAGTCCTCAAACTTTGTACATGATACATACTTATATGGCCAAATAATGCAATGAATTTAGAAAAATGCACCTTTTAAGCCCTAATAATAATTACTCCCAGAATTATATGACAAGAAAAACTCACGAAACACTCCTATTTCGTACAAAATTACATACAGAATTGAAATTATTAATTATTAAAAAGAAAACTTAATTGTAAGATAACATATATAACTCAAAATCTTTAAAAACGTTATGCACACACAGAGTTCATGTTCTACACAATGCAGACACAATTTTAAGATAGTACTTACAAATGTAAGGAAACCTTCCAAAACTCGAAACACACACAGAACCAGAATATATTATCACATAATGAATTCTTGCATGACAAACATTAAAGTTTAATATACAATCTAAACACAGTTTAAAATAGCAAAGGTCATTCGAAGAAAACATTCCAAAACAAAAGGCATACAGCACAGGATCAAAGTATCATCACTTAATGGATTCTTGGATGGCAGTCAAGCATTAAAATTTAATATACAATTTAAACAGTTTTAACATATCAATGTTATTCGAAGAAAACCTTCCAAAACTCAACTCACCCACCAGATCAAAATATTATCACGTAGTGAATTCTGAATTATCACATAATGCATTCATGGTTCAGCCATGATGACATTAGTGATGACAAGACAATTGTTGAGCTTTATCTTTCGCTTTTGTTCGTTTCCCGTGTTTTGTGATCCAGTAAATTTTGAGAGTGAGTGGGTGCTGTTTTGGGGATCAAGTACTTAAAACGTAAGATCTCAAATAAACATCGCTTTTCGTACCAAGAAGTTTGATACCATATGAAAAATATGTGCAAAAACCAAAAGTAAACTTAAAAAAAAAACATCGCATTTACAGGTTTGATTTGTAATTTCCTGTCTGACGCCTCCCTCTCGTTCAGGGCCCGGAGCACTTGCCCCGTCTGCTCCACTTTAGCTACGCCCCAACTTTCATGTCCAACTATGTCGATATTTGACTTAATTTATGCTAATGCTGAATGTTCAGATTCACAGAGATATGTGGAGAATTTGAAAGGAGAAAGTGAAAAATTAATAACAATGGTAAAGCAGCTGACCGTGAACCTGTTTTCAAGCTAGTACTGTCACACATATGACCATTATTGTGTTCAGGTTCGTATGTTGAAAAAGCATTACGGTTACATTGTAGCCACAAAACTGAGTAAATTAGTTAGTTTCACTTTTTATTTTGAAATTCTTCTTGATTAGACTGCAGATTCGAGTCATCAGTCTTTGAGGAGGAAAGCAGTGAATGTTATTTTCTACATTAATGTATGTTGCAGGGGAAAAAAAGTTGTGCCAGTGCCGGATTAAGATAGCGCGGGGCCCGTAGCAAATGTTACCAAGGGGCCCCATGTTCAGTGACGCACCCATATTTTTTTTTGTTTGTTTGAAGGGGAGGAGTTCATACTCACATTATAATAGTATGGATAAATTAACCGAAAAAATAAATAGTGCTAATTATATTATAATTTATTTCTATAATGAATTAATTAGTTAATGAGATTACTAATGCTCATTAGATGTAAATAAAGCTAAAACTTCCTAAGCGTTAGATCTGGGAGGGGTTTGCAGTTACGCGAAACCTCCTATAGCAAATTCTAATAAATATATCTTAATAAGATTTATACAGTACATTTCTAATATATTTATCTGTGCTTTGAACTAAAAGATTTGCAGTGCTTCCAATGTCTTCCTCCCACATGGGTGCGCAAATGTCTAGGTTTTGTGCGATAATAAAATGAAACACAACTTTTGCGAGATTTTCTTGATTTAATATGAGCAAATTTGAGCTAACACTAGACAAATCAATTTCTCCAAGTAAATTGGTATGCGGAAAAACGCCCCTCAAAATATAAAGTTCTCTATTTGGGGGGGGGGGGCGATTCAAGGCGGAGGGCTAAATAGATAGCGAGACTGACGGATGTTTAAAGGTATTTATACGGAGCCCCCGGGAAGGGAGGGGGAGAGTAGACAATTACAAGGCGAGCCTGGGTACTGAACGCGTGGAGGTGTTGTGACGTCACAAGAGAGGATGGACTTTTCTCCGTTAAAAGCATTAGAATCATACGGAAAAGTAGAAGAAACTAAGATGTTTTGTGCCTTTTATAGATACTAATGGTAAGTCAGCAATCTCTATTCTTAATACGACATACTTGATAATAGTTATTAAGCTATAGAGTACATAAAAATATAAAATTGCCGTATTTTGCGTTAGTTTTATTGATTTCTGTTCTTTTGTTCTAGCAATCATTATGCCTCCGTTTGCTGCGTCCCAGGCTGTAAGTAAAGCTAATTACAAAAGAGGAGAAAATGTAAAAGTTTTCACTTTTCCCAAAAAACGAAGAAAAGCGGGCCGAATGGACTAAAAATATTCCAAGAAAAAATTCGTCCCCAGGAAAAAATGCGTATGTTTGTATTGAGCATTTTCGAGATGAAGATCTTTTAAAAGACGATGCTATTTTAAAATCAGATGGGGCACTTTTAACTGTAAAAAGAAAGCATTATAAATTAGAACCGAATGCTATCCCGTGCATTTTTTCGAGCTTACCAGCCTATATATCCGATATTACCAAAAAACAAGAAAGAACTGATCCTACTAAAACAAGAGAAAACGTTTAGGAAAAAGATATTGAGGAAACCGAAAAAAATAATGCAAAGGAAAATATAAATTCTTTTGTAATTAAGAAATGTATCAAGAGTTTCATGGCAATTCTATGTTAAGAAAATTTCACCTTTAATTATAAATTAAACGCAGATCCCCTTCCACTGCACATACCAAGTAGCTTAAGGTTCAATGCGGATCTCATGGTTGATTTATTTATTTAAAAAAAAAAAAAAAGAGAGAGAGAGAGAGAGAGAAATCTATTTGCTGGATACTTAGAAAAACAAAAATATAGAAGGTATTTATTAAAGAACTATTTCCAACTAAACGGTTTATCGGAATTTGTTGAAAATTCTGAAATTAAGTATGAACACAGATTTGGAAATTAACTCAAAAAAGAAAATGTATTACTGCAATGCTAAAAACAATAACAAAAAAGTATATGTATTACTGCAATATATTTTACATGAAAACCCCTGAGAGCATTTAGGCAGTTTTACATATTCAAGAGTTATACTCACTAATTTTTAAAAATATTTAATTATGTATATTTCAAATGTCTCAATGTGATATTTGAAAGTGTTATCTAGAAAAAATTAAAGCAAACACTTGTAGTGCTTTCATGAAAAACTTTATAGTATTTGTAAGGTTTGGGTAAAAGCTTTTACTTTTTATTTTCTTGTTTTTTGTGCTTTAATTGCTTCTAATAAAATTTGACATTAGGAGTCTGTATAACATAATTATATATAGTATGTATTGTACAAGTTTTTACAATATTAATTGTGGAAATTTCTGATTATATTCCTCGTGCTACTAGTGTTTATTGACATTATTGATCAGATTACTTCCATAGAATTCAATACAAACTCTTTGAAATCCCATCCTCTCTTGTGACGTCACGAAATGGCTCAAGATGACTATTTATGAATCTGGATATTTTAAACATCAATTCTTTCAAAAAGCTTATTAAAACGAACCAAAACTAAATAATGTATTTCAGTTTTTAAGTAAAATTAATAAAAATAATTATTTTTACTTAAAAATATATTTACTTTTACTTACTTAAAAATATGACTTTATGCTTATACAACGTATAAATTTAATCCATATACATATTATTTTAGATAAATGATAACATTGAGTAACCATTATATTATTTAGAATGTATTTGCTAGCCCGAAATGCAAAACATACTGCATACAATGCTAAAACTGCTTTAAATTCAGTACCAATTTATTTCATTAATTTCTGACAAAAAATATTGTTGATTCACTATTATTTAAGAACAAAGTGTTGTAAAACGAAAATGCTATTTCAATGCGTCATAAAAAATTAAGCTACTCGTATTTATTGGCATTATTAATTCCATTTCTTCCATTGAACTCAATGCAAACTGTTCCAAATCCCATCCTTTCTTGTGACGTCACGAAAACCAGTACCCAGACCCCCTCTTGCTTTCTCCTCTCTCTTTCTTCAGTCGCGGCGACCCCGATTTATACCTACAACTTAAGTTTTTTTTATGTTAATGTTCATGGGTACCGATTCTCTAATACCCTCCACTTTACCCTCTCCCATATCCAAACATATAACTCGAAAAGATTACATACATACAATAATAATAATTTCTATAAAAATTTTAGAACCTTCGAAAACAAAATGTACTTTAAACTGTGAGTTTAAATACAGTATTTTCCCCTCTAAAAATACGTACTTGTAAAATTATTCCATTATTTAGAAGGTCTTTTCTAGTACTAGTTTGCCTATTTTTAACATCATGTATTTAATGGATTACTTCATAAGAAAACAAATTGCGGATAGTCAGATCTAGTGCAATTATAGTTTCGCTTTTCAAAATACACCGCATGAACGGAACGCATTCAAACTGCACATGCGTAGAGAGGGGGATTGTTACTTCCACATACAGCTTGGAGCACTTCTAAAGACCCTTTCGTTCAAGTTCTACAAGCATGCGTGCATTACTTTCCAACCTACCTTGGTAAAAATAGTATAAAATATTTTGCTTTAAAAAATCTCAATAAGAGGATTCTATCTTTTCTAACTAGAATAATCGATATAATACATAATAAAAAATTCGGATAAAACATTCATTATCGTATTACTTTCAAATGTTTTTGCAGGATATAATAATCTTAAAATGTGATCAAGTATTTTGTGAGTTTCTTTGTGGAGCAAAAGTATCAGAAAACACCCTTTGTTTTCAGTTTTCCTGGGGTTATGGCTTCCCGGATAGCCTGACCATCTTGTCTTTGTGCAAAGATCCTCCCCATTCTAATTATTTTATCCGAATGAACTTACTGTCATTCGCGACCCTGACCTGGGGTTTCGACAGGCCCAAATCAATTTTTTTTATATTTAACGCTGTTAATTTCCGTGATAACTATTATGATTTATCAAAACTGCTGATTCTCAAAATATAAAAATTGGCGTAAATTCTATATCTAATTATTGTTTGAAATAGTAATTTGACTGTGTTCAAACACTGTAAAATGTAAATAAATAAATACATAAAAATAAAGCAAGTCAAACACCGAAAGCTTTCTAAAGATGGCTTACTCCCTATTTCATACACCTTCGAATTTCGCCAAAGCCACCCCCTTTACTCTAAGACAAAGTACTTTTGGAACAGCCCAACATCCCATTCAATATCAGTCTCATATTTGCAAAACAAAATAAGTTTATATCCAATCTTATAAATAAAAATGAAATTCTGTTTGTTTGTTTGTTTGTTTGTTTGTTTGTTTGTTTGTTTATTTGTTTGTTTGTGGATTTGAGTTGTATACAAATCCACAAAAATGGACCTATCAGCCTGAAATTTTGCAGAGATATGTAAAATAATATAGAATAAATCATAGTCCACTTTAAAACTTTCAAAGTCCACCCGTTCCCGGAATTTAAGAGATTTTTTATGTTCTCCACGCAAAAAGCTTTCCGTAATTGTAACCCCTGTAGTGAAAAATGTGTGAAATAAGGATCGTGGTTGCCATGTGTGGCGATTTTGCCGAATAAGATGTTTTAAATTCTCAAAGTAAAAATAAAAGAATAATAATGATTTTTTTTTGTTAGTTTATATTCGTAAGGTTATATTTTTTTTAATTATAATATCGTGTGCATGGGAAATCGGAGCAGGAATGAAATGTTTTATACGCAAAACAATAAGAATTGAAGATTTCCGAGGCTAATATGTTAAAATTTTTTAGTTTGGCGAAAAAATAAAATGGCTCAAATGCCGAGAAAGTGAGTTCTAGCGGTTTGCACAGTTTCCGGCTTGGCGAATTTACTGAGAGCTTAAGGAAACGGATTTTTGAAAACAAGTACAAAGGTTTTATTAGAATACAGCGTTAAATTTTAATGATCCCTGCGAAAATAATGCAGTTATTAAGGGATTTCAAGCGATCTATCTTCAGCATTCTCGCGATTTTGAGGAGGATTCTAACGCTTGGCGCTATTTATCGTAATTTAATCGTCTGCTATTTGGGTTATGAATACACCTGCGTATAAGTTTTTGAAATTTTCATTCAGTTGGAATTGTGCATTTTTCAGAGCAGCTTTTCTGCATCTAATGTATTACATCCAGAAAAAAGGATGTTAGAAATATCAATTTTAATTTTGTTTAATCACACTCATGAATAATGATACACTTTCCAACTTAATGAAAGAAGGAACGAAAATAGGGAAGACCCATGGATTATAACTCTTTTTATATATAGCACTTTAGTGCGTATTTAAAAATCTGAAAGTGTGTCAGATTTTCTATGATTCTAGCGCTTGGTGCAATTTAATGAGAGGGTATTTTTAAAAACAAGCGTAGGTTATCTTATAAATAAAAATGAAATTCTGTTTGTCAATTTGTTGATTTGGGTAGTATACAATTCCACAAAAATGGACCTGTCAGCCTGAAATTTTACACAGATATGTAAAATAATATAGAATAAATGATAGTCCACTTTAAAACTTTGAAACTCCACTTAAAAACGTTTTCCTCCTGAAGGGTTCCCTTAATTTCCGTTCCCGGAATTTAAGAGATTTTTTATGTTCTCCACGCAGAAAGCTTTACGTAATATTAACCCCTGTAGTGAAAAAAGTGTGTGAAATAAGCATCTTGGTTGCCATGTGTGGCGATTTTGCCGAATAAAATGTTTTAAATTCTTAAAGTAAAAATAAAAGAATAATAATGATTTTTTTAGTTTATTTTTTTAGGTTATTTTTTTTAATTATAATATCGTGTGCGCATAAGAAATGAGAGCAGGAATGAAATGTTTTATACGCAAAACAATGAGGATCGAAGATATCAGAGACTAATATGTAATTTTTTTTAGTTTGGCGAAAAATAAAATGTCTGATAGGCCGATTTTTAGAGTGTGAGTTCTAGCGGTTTGCACAGTTTTAGGCTTTTTGGCTCAATTTACTGAGAGCTTAAGGGAATAGCATTTTTGAAAACAAGTGTATAGGTTTTCTTAGAATACGGCATTAAATTTTAACTATCCGTGCAGAAATAATGCAGTTATTAGGGCATTTCAAGCGATGTAGCTTCAGAATTCTCGCCAATTGAGTACATTGATTTAACTTGGGGGAAATCCGCCAAATTTCAGAAAATTGAAATCTTCGCATTTAGTACATCGAGATAACGATGAATAAAACAATTTATAGTTGATAATTTAAAAAATGCGGCTGTATTAAGGGATTCCACTTTTCAAATAAATGCCTGGCGGTCGAACCATTTCCCATTTTGATTGCTGCTAAGTCAATGCTTCGAATGATTCCCTGAAAAAACTCTTGCAAAATGGCGTATGCTGGCACTTTGGCGAGGCTTAGATTTGAAACTGGATTTTACTTGAGACTGGTATATACGTATAATAAGACTGGTTATAGATAAAAATGAATGTTGGTATGTGTGTAGGAGGTTGAAAAACTCCAGCACCGTTTCACCGATCACCATGAAATTTGGTTCACCTAAGTCTTTTATCATGGAGAAGGTTTTTATGCTATCCGTTTTCCTCTAATTTATCACTAGGTGGCGCAGCAGAACGTCGAATTCTATTCCGTTTAGCCGTTTGCTAAGCGAATATCGTCCAACAAATTTCGATGAAATTTGGTACACGCGAATATTAGAACACGGAGAATATTTTTCACTATCCATTTCCTGTAACTTACCGCTAAATAGCGCTGCAACGCATCAACTTCTATACCGTTCGACTGTTCGGCATAAAATTTTTTATACTTACACATTTGAGAAGGAAGAATATATTCTAACTGCGTTACTTTTGATGTTACTCACCACTAGATGGCACTACAATGCATTATTATTTTAACTCGCCACTAGATGACGCTGCAGCAGGCCAAATTTTTGACCATTCAAACGGTGTCTATGAAAATCAGTATACATAGCTATTTGAACAATGAGAATATTTTGGCGTTATCCATTTTGCTATAACTTGCCACATGACGGCGCTGTAGCAAATCATTACTTTAATTAACCACTAGATGGCCCTGCAGTGTATCACTTCTTGACTGTGCGAATAATCGCTATGAAAATAGGTATACATAGATATTTGAACACGGGGAAGAGTTTGGCACGATCCATTTTCCTATAACTTGACACTAGATGTCGCGTCAACACATGAACTTCAAGACTATTCAGCCGATCGTCATGAAAATTCGTATACATCGATATCTGAATGCGAAGAATATTTTTGCCGCATCCGTTTTGCTAAAACTCGCCACTAGATTGTGCTACGCCGCATCGCCTTCTGCACCGTAAAAACGATTGCCTTGAAATTCAGTATGCATGATTATTGAACACAATATAACGCGATATCCATTTTGCTATATCTCTTTATTACAATAAATAGTAATCACAACAAATATTATTATCAAAAAGTCCATTCATTCCCGTGCGAAGAACGGGTACTTCAGCTAGTATTTACATAAAATTATTGTATCGAGGGGGGGTGTCTTTTTTATGGGTCGCGTTTTTTCCTACATTCCTATGGACCCTAGCTCTCGTGGAAATGCAGAAGCTCAACTCGCTTTCCAGAGAAAATCTTCAGAAATAGCCACAAATAGTTCCTGCATATTGAGTCATTTTGAAAAGTTTGATTACAACTTCATCAAAAAACTCATTCGATTTGTTACAGCAAAGCTCCTGAAATGATCGAGGCCGATAGGCTACTCAGCCTAATGAATAATCCGGCCTACTGACACATTAATGCAATTTTGTTTGTAGAGGCGGTTAGGTGGAAGATTCACATACACATCCATTTTATGGAAGTAAAATCGAATTGTTTACATTAATTTCATTTTTCTCGGGAGGGGTGTTCGCCCCCTTCGACCCCTCACCATTAACACGTCCTTGAACCTGCAATGACTCTATTCTTTCATTTTGGCACTTAGTTTTCTTTCTATCTTTGCTTATTTCTGGATTCATTCAACAAATAAAGACAAACTTCTAACATATTGGTAAAGAATGCATTTTTTAAAGGCCATGCATAGGTGGGTAGTCCTATTAAGGGTGGGAGACCTCCTCCTCCGAGTTGCGCCTTTTCTCAACAAAAAGATAAAAACCTACTCGATTTTAATAGCACTGTAGTACTAATGACGATGTTTTTGTTTTTTTTTTTAAATCTATTCAATCAATTCTGCCATATACAGGAAAATGATAACTGTAAGTTGCTCATATAGACTCCTGTTCGCATAATTTTGTTGTTTTGTGTCCATTGTTGTTTTGCCTCTAGTGGTGAAATGTTTTAGATGAGTACGCATTGGAAAATCTGAAGTATCCATTTAAGTTATGAAATCGGATCCTTGATCGGAATTTAGTTCTATGTTAAAATCTCTTACTAAAACAGTCTTACAATCATCCTCCTTCAGCAACGTTTCGAATAGAGCGTCTAATTTATCTTCATAAGAAATTCGAGGACTAGCGTATGTAACTGCAAATCTCACTTTATCTTGAATATACGCAATGACCATTTGAACACCATTGATCTGGCTCGTGTAGGCACGGTTAAAGTGTTTCATATTCATTTTATAAAGTGATTTTTATAAAGTTTTCCTCTATAAAAATCATAACTCCAGATGGCTTTCTGTTTTGGAAACCACTGTCTATCCGTTCGTCCAAAGTGAATCCTGGTATTTGAAAATCATCTGAAGGGATAGTCCATGTTTCCGTTAGCAATATCAAATCACTCTGCAGAAAACATGAATAAAACGGAAAAGTTACCACGGCGCGTCGCGTAGACGAAAATCCCGTGGTTGAAAGGTAATAGCACCCGAGTGCTAAAAAAGAAAGAAAGAAAGAATCGGGATATTTTATCTTTTGCTTCAAAAAAGCTAGATTTTAGGGGGGAGGA